>CM064867.1:30908295-31526352 GCA_032719365.1 Prinsepia uniflora
ATCCCCGAAAACGGCGCCAAAAATTGATACGCAAAAATTCAGCATTAAAGTAAACGCAAAGTCACACTCAACACTTAAGAAAATGTATGCAATTAAAAACCGTTTTTTATATATGTAGCATTAGTAAATAGGGGATCGTTTTGGACCTGGGATTGAAGGTACCTAAGCATGATTATCGTTTGATTAGTTATTTTGGGGGGGGGGGGGGGGGGGGGGGGTAAAGAGATTGATTTAAAATTTCTAAGTAATTAAACTAATCTAAACTAACCTAATCTATTATTTACACATGGTCAACTCATTTTTTATGCCCTACTCATTCGTGAATGTAACGACCCGTCCCAAATTCCTAGATTAGATTAGTGACTAATCACGATTAGTGAGGCTAATCGGTGATTAGTTAGGCGAAATCGGACGAACGATGCGAAATGACCGTTTTGCCCTTGGGCATGGGCAAAACGTTGACTTTTCGTTCGGGGCGGTCAAACGGACTTTGACCGATGACCGTGACGTAGTTCGTGACGTCACGAGTTCATAGACAGGTGGCACGTTCAATTCCGACGATCGAGGAGGAAGTTATGATGTTCGGAAGTTTAGGGGCATTTTGGTAATTTTGGTTAAAAGGGCAAAATAGTTGACTTTTTGACCGGGATGTCCGATGGACGAGGGCCGAGGACCATTACGTAGATAAGGATGATACGAATCCATAGACAGGTGGCACGTCGAATTCGGACGTTCGACGACGAAGTTACGGTTCACGGAAGTTTCAGGATACTATTTACGACGACACATTTTACGAGACAAAAAGTGCAGTTTTGTCTCTAGTGGCCCCAGATATTTGTCCTGATGCCAATGGATGAGTGACAAGTGTCACCCATCCAATGGACACCATATTTCCTTCATGCACCGTGCAAACCAATCCATTTTCTCCATTTCAAACACACACCCAAAACCACCCGATCTCACAATTTCTCTCATTCTCGTGCAACCCCAAAACCCATCCATTTCGACCAGGATTGAGACCAGAGAGTGGGGAGGCGGTTGGATGCGGTGGCCGGCCCAAGGAGCGCCGCCGTGGACGGCGGTGGTGGCCAACCCGCCAGGTAATCGGTTTTGCCCATTTTAATCCATTTTCGATTTCTAATTATTAGGGGCTTGTTTGGACGTTTGGGTTGAACTAATTAGGTTGCTAGGGGGTTTTTAGGAAGGTTTGGAGAAGGGTTGGACGTCGGGGAAGCTCTGTGGATGGTTTTGGATTTTTGAACCGTGAGGACCAAATTGGACCGATCGGATTTATGACGTTTTAGGAGTTATAATTAATTGGGTTAGATAGAAAATGAAGAAATAGGAATTTAGGAATTGAAATGGAGGCAAACGGACCAAAATCGAGGGAGAAGGAGGCCTGGACCGGTTTACGCCGGTCCAGTTGCAGGCGAACCGGCCTGTTCAGATCGGCTGCGCGTGGAAGAAGACGCACTATGCAGTGGCGCGTGAGGCCCACGCGCAGTGCACTCCCAGAGCGTGTGAGGGCGCGTGGCAGGGAATCTGGGGAAGGTTCCAACATGTGAAATCATCTATTCGATGTAACGAATATTTTGGGACTGGTTTCGTGTCAATCGGACATTGTTTCGATAGGTTTCGGGTTGTCCGAAGGTTTAGGTTTGGTTTTAAAAATAGTTAAAAGTTCGGGAAAATTACGGGGCTTTGGTAGGAGGTTAATTAAGTAGTTAGTAACCTTTTATTAAAATTTGGACAGGTTTGGGAGTCCCGGTGATGGTGATCGGCTCGGGGATCTGTATGGCATGCAAATCGAGGCGGCAGCTCGGACGGTCTGTGAGTGGACCTTGTTTTCTAAATTAGTGCATGCATAAATGTTTATTATATGTTTTATTACATGTTTGATGATGTCATGGGTGCATTTGTATGTGGTTATGTATAGGCACATATTTCGATGTTTCGGCCCTATACGGTGCCTATACGGGTCTGTATTTCTTTATTGGTCTAAATGAAAAGGTTTTGGATTTCTAAAAAGATAAACTTGGGTATGAGACCCATTTGGTTTTGTCTCAGGTATATGACGCTATTTACGACCTTCGGGTCTAAATCGTGGTCGCGACGGGTGCTATGTGCACGGCAATCGACGATACGACGCTCGCCTCCAGATTAGGATGTGTTCATTCCGGAGAGGTCACGATGCACGACTCGTGGTTGGGCAGCCTGGGGAGGCTCGACTTCGGAGTGCTGACGTTTCAGGATATCGATCGGTGATGAGTGCACCATGATCTTGTGGTGGTCGCGTCGGTTGATTCGTTCACAGGCGACATACCAGGATTGAGAGCGGTCCTGGATGGATGGTTGCACGCATCACTATGATCGGTGTCGTGACTGACCCTTAGATATCGGGCACGGTGCCCAGTTGAGTCATATGTTCGGGTACGAGACCCAGTTGTTTTACACTGATGATTTCGGGTCAGGGACCCTAGATGGATTTCCAAGTTCATGACGGTTTATGGGAACCGGCATGAACTCTGGAAAGGTCATTCTGGTTCATGACGGTTTATGGGAACCAACATGAACCCTAGTTAATGGATGTTATGGATCATGACGGTTCAAGGGAACCGGGCATGAATGTTTATGTTATGTATATATATATGTTCATATACCTTCCTTTACTTCTATTATCTCCTTCGGGGAGGGTCGTTGGTCTGGGTGGACCCCGGAGTAGTCACGGAGCACCGACTGAGTGGAGTCACCCCCCAGTTGGGTTCCTTACTCTCAGGAAGGCTATGGTTACTATTACCTCGGGTAGGGTCAGTGGTCTACGGACATTGATCTTGACTTTGAGAAGACTCGGATTGAGACCTGGGTAGCACGCGCGTAGCTTTGGAAACTGTGACATGATTGGTTGTGTGAATTATATGTATATATGATGTATGCCTATATGAGATATATGATAGGTGATATGCACAGGTTTTGGGCGGTGGCCCGTGTACGTGGTTTTACTATGGTTTGGGCTGAGTCCCGTATGGTCGTTTTCATTATGGTTTCTTTGGTCAAATGGCTTTCTAATGCATGCATGCTTTTTAGTGAAGGGTACAAATGTCTTCTCGTTAAAATGTTTTTACAAACTCTTGTTTTGTCCACTCACAGTTTTTAATGTTTTGACTGCCCTTCAGGTTGACATCGGATGTGGACTGTAGCAGAGACCGAGATATCACATACCTCCTCCGGATCCTAGTGTACTCTGATAGCCCGGGAGGGCAAAGGTTGGAACTAACCCTTGTCTGACACTTCGTGTCAGACGGGAGCAGAGTCATCCAGCACTAATCCCAGAGGGATTGGGATGTGTCCTGTCAGTGAATTATATCAATTTCAAATCTACGAAATTCTATAACCTTAGTTCTACGAGATGGTTGTATATTCGTAAGTACGTTCAGAGAGACACTCACGCCACTTCAATAATAGACTAGAGAACGCCCAACTCATCTATCAAGCATTAAGCACTAATATACAAACATAACAAAAACTAAAATACTAGAACACATGGAACATTTATACGAAAACAATATAAAGCATAAAACCACAATAAGATTAATAATCAATTCATAGAAACGATATTCATGCCAAAAGATAACTACGAAGTAAGAGGTCGTGTTACACTTTTTCTCTGAGGAGTCCAAAGGATATGAAGTGATGAAACTCTGTCATATTACACTTTTTCTCCTCAATAACCCAAAGGATACGAAGTGATGGAAATATTGGGTGAGACAACAGGGAATGCCCAACTATGTCACAGATGAAGGGTAGAAGATGGAGTATGATGTAATTAATCTTGCAAAATATATCGATTATATAAATTGGAAAGTTTGGTCAAGTAGAATTTCGATACAAGAATGAGCGGCCCTTACAAATAACCTAAACCTCTTTATTTATAGGAGAAAATTAATCCCCAAATAAATAGGAGTTCACAATTTAATTCTAAAATGAAAAAGGATTAAACTAATTAAATTAAAGTCCTAAAGGAAAAAGAAGAATGTAATAAAATCCTAATTAAAGAATATATACAAAATTTAATTAAAAAGGTAATAAAAACTCCTAATTTAAAAAGGGAAAACAAATCCTAATTAAAAAGGACATATAAAACCTAATAAAAAGGGGGAAATTGGAGTTTGTTTGCTGGAATAGTAACAGGAATCGAATTGGTAGGAAGTTGTTGGAGGAAGGCAAAGAAATCGACGGACGCACGCTGAAGAAGGTGCAGACGAAGTTGGGACACGAGCGCCGAACACGTACACAAGCCATTCGAGACACGCGCGTCGAATTGAGGTTGATCTGATTGGCAGCGTCTGCCAGATGCATTTTACTGCCGATTAGATAGGTTCGGTAGCTCCCTACCGAATTCTTCAGTGGTTTTTGGTGGCCTCCTTTCATTCGAACATAACTTCTTCGTTATAACTCCAATGGAGGTGATTCTTTCGCCTAAATTTTCGTAATTATGTACTCTATCCATTTCTGCACATTTTTCCCAAAATATATTATTTTCTACAATTGTTTGGTATTTAAACATTAAAAGATAAGCATAAAGTGTATAAAATGGTGCTTAATTCAAGGCTAATCAACACCCGATTTTAGCTTGTTGTCTATCTATGAACTCAGGATCCTGAAACCTTTGTAACGGTCTTCTTGAATCCTCAAGAAGTGGTCTTGGTCAATAAGTCAAAACTTTGAATTTTGATCAAAAAGTCAACTATTTGACTTTCTAGGGCAAAATGGTCAATTTCATTTAACTTTTCGATTTTACCCTCGTTGAAATTCCTGGTCGTTACAACCTACCCACTTAAAGAAATTTCGTCCACGAAATTTTTAAACCACCAATTAGAAGTAGGATCAATTATCTTCTATCACACACGACTTGGCTTACCAGGGTAACTCAAGTTCCTTAGCGGAACAACTTATGGGAAATAGATTTAGTCTTAATGCCATACTCAAATTGGACGACGGGGTTTCTTAAAGTCATCCAAGTCACCCAAGTAATCACCACAATTTCATGACAGTACTAACATAACGCTTGCACTATAACACAAATCCAGTTGTCACGAACAAAGATCACAATTCTCGAGATTACAATTAGACATGATTTGTAATCAAATCAGTATAAAGAAACATTGAACCATGACAAGGAGTGTACTGCTGCAACCTTTCTTCAAGGTTCGAAAATTACTCAACAAAATTAAACTAACCTTGGAACTGCATGAATCAATGTTCAAGTCATACCTATGCATTATGAATATTATCCGCTAATGCACACAAGCTCTAACCCCACACATCTCCATATATCATAACTCCATAGATAAATCGTCCAAGAATCCAACCTTTGTACCCAATTCCTTTGGACATGTATGAAATCTCATCACTTCTTCTAGGCTTAGCCTCTACCAGCCAAATAGAACTAACTAGCGACTCAATTCTAAGTTACAATGAACAATTAAAATAAACAATATTACAAGATAGAAACCTAAACCTCGAATCTTATCCATCAAGATCTCAATAATTTAATCCTCCCTTGGGTATCTTATTTTCAATCACATAATCGCAACCTTGGAACACAAATTTTATTTTTATACCCAGAATAGGGACCACATTCCCCAGATCCATATACATCAATCCAAAACAAAGTACTAAGACGCAAAAAAAAAATAATCAAGAGTACCTACATCAAAGCAATAGTTGAAACAAAGACAACGCAAAATCACCATAACAGTCAACAAGCGCAAATAACAGTATACCCTGCTTCAAGATATTGCACAATTACCCTCGTCAATCAAGACTAATACATAATGAATGTTTGCACACAATGGATCTTTCCTTGACCTTATTCAACTAATGGAACACCTCATTGCTCAACTTATCCAAAAATTAGGCCTACAACCTTAACCCTAACCAACAAGTTCACTTCCAAACTTTTTATCAAGGTTTATCTTCCAAGCCGCAATTATACGATCTTAAATCAATATTCAAATCATTACATCATGGCTTCTTCCTAACTTATCATATTATTATCACTCTGTGTTTCCTTAATTTTAAGCTTATAACCAGCACTTAGAAGTAGAGGCATACAGTTTCTCCAATTCCCTTCACTGTTTATCCTTCCTTTATATACCTGGTTAACCACGTAACACTTCTCTTTCTTCTCTCTTTTTTTGGATCTTCTCTTTGTTTCCTTCTCCTTTTTCATGTCGGTCTAGGAACTGTACAATTAGTTCTTCAAATCTCGAGTCTTTTCGATAAACACCCAACTACATTTCAACATAGGTGTTTCATGACTTCCGAGGTTTCTATATCACTGCACCTCTCCAAAAGGGAGGGGCTCTGAAGATATTATCAACTGTATCTAATCATCCTATCCTTTCAATAGTTTATTAAGGACTTATATGAACATGGACTTCTCATACTAACTTCCTTACACTTTCCCAAAAGTTGGGTAGTCATGTTAGACTAATTGTATACGTCTCAGTCCTTACCATGATTCTTCTAGGTGCTTAGGAAATAGAGTATCAATTTCACTACTAAATGAACCCCACATCTTCCTATGACCCAAAGGAAACTACTATACCCATGTAGTTTCCACTATGGCATCCTTTGCTCATCGGCGTAACACGATATCTATCCCAACTTCGTCACCTATTACCTTAGGACACCTTATCAATAACATTTTTTATGAAGGGTCTCTAGCCAACACCATGTAGCTGCAACATAAACACTTACTCGTTTTCGTGCTCAAAATATTATCCTCTCCATATCCTTTCTTCAGTCACACTAGGTAACATGTTCACAAATCTAAACCAGTTTCACCCAAACTTTGGTATATTAACTTAAATCTCCTAGGTTTGTTGGGTGACGATGTATGTTAATCTCTTATGGTTCAAAAAGTCTTATACGTTTATCTAAAGGATCATACCTTCACACCTTTACCCTTTATTATCGGTTCCAAATCATAGATGGGATAGTTTATTTCACAAAGCACAAAGCAGAACAACAATCAATTTCCATGTTGCACAAATCATGGACCATGAGACCATGAGACCATAGCAACCATTACATAGTTTATAAGTAATTCTCTATGGGCCCTAATGTCAAAGACTCTAAGTATCTACCTTATGGATACCTTCAGTAACGATTTCACCCTTTTCAACTCATATAACAACAAACACACTTCTATAGATGTGAACCTCAAAGCATAAGGCAATTCATCTTATGGCTTATTATCCTGCTTATGAACCTACTAACTTTTGGATTCCTTTGTTAGGATAATGACCCCCATCAAAACCCAAGTCACGAACGGCTCGAATACCCTTACCAAATTCCTAGATATTGCAAAGGTATGAGTTAATCCAAACAACATCCCTAACAACTAACCATGGCTCTATCTCACATGGAGAACTAATTCAGGAATCTTATCCTTCTTTATTCCACTTATGAATCACAAATCAATTATCAAACAATTTCTACCCTCTCTTAACTATTTAAACATATCACTTATTCAAGGCAGGGGGTGTTTCTTTTGCACTACCACTTTATCAAACAACGCAAAATCATTACACAATTGCATTTTATTCACTTAAGTACAATATATATTTCTTTCGTCTCTTCTCAAATCCGGTTCCAGTAACAAAAATCACACCAAAACAATAACCAGATATCTTATCTCCTATTGAAGTTCAAATTTGATATTCGCTACCAACCAAGTATTGATACCTATAATTGTGAACCAAGACATTACTACACACATCAAATATGACAAAAGACCTTTCCTCATATTAACCCTTAAATACTTCCGCTAACGAGGAAGCTTATCCAATTATCTCACCGGGTCCAGCACACCGAAAATTACACTGATTTTCACTAGTGAGCTCACTTATTATATGAAGTCATACAACTGTTTCCCTTTATCAATACGTGACATCCACTAGTCATCCCAACTTCACATTTTTCAAGGAAATACACTGTTGCATACACATTTAACACCTCAACTAATCCAAGTAAATCGCATGAACAACACATATCCTATAAAGCCAATTCAAATCCAGGCTTAAAACTATAGCGAGGCTTCTATTCTCGTCTCAATATCAGGTCATGCAAGAGGCTCACATCTCGGAGGCATGACGGTTTCAAGCACATATCAAAACCCAAGCTCTGATACCACGTTGATAGGACTCGTCCTAAGAAACACCTGATAAACCACATCCATGCCTTGCTCCCTTTTGACAAGTAATTCAAAGTTCTAAAACTACTGCTAACACTCGCCAAATGAGGGATACATGTATCTTTGTTATCTCATGCCTCCGCTTCTGGAGCAGCCTCGATTCCTGTGCAACGACTCTAGTGGGTTTCAAAACCAAGAAAAACCATGTGAGTGGACCAAAAAGAATATTTTAAAATATTTTTTCCAAAATGTAATCTTAAATTGTAATCATTGTCCTCTGTCCTTGAAAACTATGCATGCATAATGAGAATTCATAAATCCTAATAAATAGACAATAAAGTATGAAACTTCGAAATATGTGCAATAATAGGAAATCCAGTAAAAACATAAACCAAAGTAGCCATGAAACCATACCAAGCCACAAAACCATATCCAAACACCATAACCATAACCGTACACAATCAACCCATCCTCGATGGCTACAAGCCAAATCATCATGCCATGTCTACACTACCTGTAGACCAAGCCACTCGGGAAAACTGAGCTTTACCTCGACGTCCGAGTGGAGACCGACTTAAGAAAATGAGCTTACCTCGACGTCTCAATCGTCAATCCCTAGCCTCAAGAAAAGGAGCTTTACCTCGACATTTGAGACTATCCAGCACAATACCGGTCTCAGGAAATGAGTTTTACCTCGACGTCCATGACCGTCCAATCAATCCGGCATCGGGAAAAGGGTTTCCACATCACATCATATCACATATACTCATCACTAATACCAGGAAATCATGACTCAAATATCAAGATCAAATTATTAGAATTCATCTTAGTTACAAAACCAGGACCAAAATCTCAAATGTAATATAAGCAATCGTCTCATAAAATGTGCATCAATCAATTTTTGTAAAATTATCTAAAATTAAAACTATCGAGAAAACACACTTTACAACACGCATAAGATATTTCCAATCAAAATCACAATTCAAAACCTAGGGCCTAAGTGCCAAAACACAATCACACCAATCTCGTAAAATGCGTTATTAATATAATAATTAAATATCCATAAAATAACCAAAATTCATATAAAATTCCAATAAATCAAACATAATAAAAAAATTAAAACAATTAAATATGCATGCACAATAGGTTTAAGAAGGGAAGGGTCCACTCACACGTACCATATATGCAGTTGAACTGTATTCCCGCTTTTCTGTAAAATCTGTGAGTGGGAACTCCTGCCATAAATCATGTCTTAAGGTCACTACTCATCCCAAATAGCCCTATACTTAATTCCACAATTTTTAGGAATTTTAAAGCCAATTGAAAATAACACCTAAGCCTCCGGACAGTCAAAATTGCCCCAAAACGATGGCTAATCGCCTTGAAAATTGTACCATTTGACTTAAAACATCAGAAACCTAAAAATCCATGTTGATCAGACCTTGAGGGACCATCGCACGCCTCCCCACGTACTACCCACCTTCATTGCGCTTCGGACTTACACTCTACAGTAGGTCACCATCTACCTCGCACCGGGTCGACCCGTGAGCCTGTGTGCATGACCCGGCCCTGTATGCGACCTGTTTCCTATTTTCATTCAATTCTTGTCTATTTTAAACAATTAAACATACCAATCTACACGAAATTGACCCAGGAACAAAATTATGGATTCAATTTGAAGGTTCCTTACCTTGAATTTCCCAATTTCGGACCCATCCTCATGCTCAAAATTCGAACCTTGTTCTGGGCTTAACCCTACGTGTTTTCCTTTCGTCTTTCGATGTTTCTGCTTGTAGTAGTTCAAATAAGAGGTTTACAACCTCAATTCGATCAACCTAGGTCCAATTCATCAAACCCAAAAATTCCAATATTCACGAAATTCCTAAGTTTTTACTCACGGGTTTTGTTCCTCACTTCCCCTGATTCCTCCCTCTTTTAGTCATTTCCCCCTCTGTTTCTCTCCCATACTTCCTGTTTTTCTTCTTAAATTCCTCACGATTACACCACACACACCAATCACAATCACAACCAAAACACATATCTATATATTGATCAAATACAAAATCGGTGAATAATGATCGAGAAGACAAGAGAGGGAAAACAAAACTGGACACCTGTCCTTTTCATACAATATCTCACAGAAAAGACCAAAATAACCTTTTCTTAATAATTACGAAAATTCCCCTAATCTTTTTAGACCCGTAATGAACTCATCTGACCTCTGATTTTTGCGTTCCGCTTGTCTACAAACTCGGGATCATGAGACCTTCGTAACGGCCTTCTCGAATCATCAAGTAGGGGTCCCCGGTCAAAAAGTCAACACTTTAACTTTTGGTCATAAAGTTAACTCTTTGACTTTCAGGGGTAAAATGGTCAATTTCATTTGGCTTTCCGATTTTGCCCTCGTTGAAAGTCTGGTTCGTTACAGATGAAGATAGAGAGGGAGAGGAAAGGAGATTTTCTGATAGAGGAACACCATAACGTCACTGTGAAGAGGAGATACCCCTCAGACTTCAAACCTGAAATCAAACCCATGAAGTGTGGAAATTCATCACTTAGATTTTGGCATGAAAACATGAAACTGAGTTGCCTAAAAACTTCTACTCATCCTTGCAACTCTAACGAGCCATTAACACGTTAGTTGGACGCTGGAATTGCCCAAACAAGGGGGTATGACAGTGGCCAAAGTGCAAGGGACATGAACGGTGTTTTGAGATGAGTTTTTCTTGAGTTTGAAGGTATAGATCTCTTTCTGGCGTTCTTCATAAGGATTTGGGTGTTCAAAATACGAGAAATGGTGAAGAAAAAGCTAGATTTGAACTGGATTCATGTCGCAGGTAGGATGACCTGGTTTACAGGAAACCGGGTCGAGAATAGAGGTTGACGATGATGAATAGTGTGGGGCATGGCCACCACACGCAGTGGTTGTGATTGGAGCATAGGGGCACATGCCATGACGTTTGAGAATCTGACCAAGATGAAAGTTTGGGTATTTGATGTTATGAGTCTAATGGTACAGTTTTCAAGGCGATCGGGTATCATCTCGGGGTAGTTTTAACTATCTGAAGGTTTATATATCATTTTAAGTTCGTTTAAAATCCTGGGAAAATTAGGGGATTGAAGTGTAAGTTATTTGAGATGATTAGTGACCCTTAGAAGTGATTTGTGATAGGCTTCCAAGGTTTCAAAATTACAGAAAGGCGTGCAAGTTGGTATCGAACTTCCCGAACTGAGTGTGAGTGGACTTTCTTTTCCCTAAACTCGTATGCATGCATATTTATATGTTTTAAAGTATTTTCTATATGATTTTACTGATGCTTAATTGTTTATGATTTTTATATGATTTTGGGTGAATTTACGAATTATTGAAAATGCATGTTTTATGATGAATTTACATACACCGTGTTTTGGGTTTATACGAATTGGTTTTAGAATCGATATGACTTTCCTATATTATTTTTGTGACCTTTTATTGATTGGGATTGCACATGAGTTTTGACGATTTTATGGATTATTTTCATGGCACGTTTTATGAGGTTTGGCATGAGTTGTGTTTTGGGCTTTAGCCCGAATTTCGAGACTTGGATTGGGTTATGAAATGAACATGAGTCATACATATGTGTTTTCTTGATATTTATGATGTGACTTTAGGTATATGTGTGGATTGTGTGATATGGACAACCCTCTTTAGGATGTGGTATGATTGATGCTCGAATATCCAGAGCCGGGCTCTATTTTCCTGAGTAAATGGTTAGTCTCAAACGTCCAGAGCATGCTTTGTTTTTCTGAGAGGGTTATTTGGGCTAGGACCTAGATGTCCAGAGCTCGGCTCTATTTTCCTGGGTCAGTCCACATTTGGACGTCAAGAGCTTGATTCTATTTTCTCGAGTGGTTTGGCCTACCTGTAGTGAGGATATGATATGGTGATTGTATTCTAGAATCGAGGATGGGTGGGTTTAGTATGATTGGTTGTTATTACTGTGAGGTGTTGATATTTTGTATGCGAGCTGGTTTTATGAATAATGATTGGTTTTTTTATTATTAGCTCGTATTATGAGGTTACAATTTGTGTTCTAATTCATTTGAAATTTAACGATTTTTCATATGCATGCATAGTTTTACAAAACAGGGGGTGTATTACTTATGTATTCTAACGATGTTTTTAAAGTAATTACTTTTGTCCACTCACACGTTTCCTTGGTTTTGAAACCCTCCAGGGTCGTTGCATAGGAATCGAGGCTACTCGAGAGACGGATGCATGAGCTAGAGATAGTACGAGTAGTAGGGCGAAGCAAGGCATTCAGCTAAAAACATCTAACAGAAACTAGAGCATCTCGTACCCCCCGAGACTGCTGTGATGTCTCTGAACTCTGCTGTTAACTCAGGCTCTACAACTAATTCTCAGATCCCTTGTCTAACGAGTGTTATGGGTTCTTTCGGTAGTTTGAGTTACTTGTCAGATGGGAGTAGAGCTTAAGTGTGATCATCATAGTGTTTAAGGGTCAGGTCCTATCAAGAAATCACAGGAATCCCAGGAGGAGCAAGTTGGAGATTTGTCTAGCCAAGATCTGATCAATACGAGGGCTAAAATAAGGAGCAAATACGTCAAAATTAATCAGTTTCCCATAAGCTCTCTTACACTCCTCCATCACGCACACTAGATTGTCGAACTCAGCTAACTAGGCATTACAAAAGAGGAGATTGTCGTCAGCACAAAAAAAGGTGAGAAATAACTGAGGGCCTCAGCGCCATCCACACCCCATGTATATGCCCATCTCATTGCGCTCTAGATAAAAGAGCGGAGAATCTATTAGCACAAATGAGAAACTAGTAGAGGGAAAGAGGATCACCCTATCTCAAACCCCCTACTAGGTACAATATAACCCCCAATTTCTCCCCCAACATGCGCATGATACCTCATAGTAGTAACAAAATTCATAATTAATGCCATGAATCTATCACTAAAACCTAATTTATGAAGCATTCCCTCTATAGCCACTCAACTCGATCGTACACCTTAGACGTATCAAACTTTAGAAACATCTTCTTTAGACTATTATCTCCACAACGATGTATAACATGAATACATTCAATAGCAGCAAGAACAACATTAGTAATTTATCGAGAGTTAACGAAAGCACTCTGATACTCCGAGTAAAGAGTAGGCATGATTAGTTTCAACTTGTTCACAATAGACTTGGAAATAATTTTATAGATAACTCTACAAGGAGCAATAGGCAAAAACTCCATTACCTAGTTTGGGCGATCAACCTTTGGGATAGGAGAGATGAGGGTATGGTTGACCTCCTGGACGCTTAAGGCCTCATTCAGAACTGCAAGGAAATAACATGTGGTATCATTCCAAATCATCTCCCAAAAGCTCTGATAAAAAAGAGTTGGCATCCTATTCATTCCTGAAGCTTTAGTAGGGAACATCTCGAAGTGAGCAGCTTTGACTTAGAATGGTAAAAAGGCCTACAAAGTGACTCACTATCTGCAAAACTCATGAACCGGCTGAATAACTACCGAAATCTGTCCCTCTAGAAGACTCAAACAGCTTGGAGTAATACTCCATGAAGGCCATATTTTCCTCAACATCATACAAACACCAGACCACATGCATAGTTTGATAGGCGTGACATATTTTCATGTACTTGTTGAAGTTGGATTTCTATAAAAATAAATGCTTCCACAAGTTCTTGATCAAAGTGTACACGTTTTCCAAAACCACGAAAAAAATCTCTAAACACGAAGTGAGGATTTATCTGCAAAAAAAAAACTCCGACATCCAAGTTAAAAAAAATTCTTAATGACTATCCCTTTCAAGTTTATAGGATTGTATACATGTCTCTTTTCTCTATGTCCCTTGTTATCTCCATCCTTAGTCCCATAATGTTGCCTTTTGTATATCAATGTATAGGGCCTTTTTTTTCTTTTCCTGAGAAATGTAGCTAAAATCTTCAGTCCTTTTCATGGTTCCCACAATACTCAGATGCCACATTTTTTTTTATCTAAATGAAAATTTCATTGATGGAGGAAATTCACATGGTTGGGTTCACACAAACACATGTCAGGGCCTCATTAAAACTCATACCATAAAACCTAGCTAAGCTAGGATAAATCCAGTGAGAGAAAAAGAATACTCCCCTACCCTCCCCCCCCCCCCCCCCCCCCCAAAAAAAAACCCCCAAAACCGCAAAAAAACAACAAAAATATAAATTAACCCTCCAAATCTCTCTCAACAAAATATTGAACCCACAGTGGATCCGGGGAACCCAAGCTATTCTAAATTGCATCTAAAGCCTCTCATGCACCAAATGAGGAGCTACTCGACTGGTCTCTAGTGGAACGAAGCCCAAACAGTAAGCATGGATAGAGATCGCTACCATAAGAGCAACACCTTCACATCCAAGGAGCCCCATGGGGTTCCAATTCTCTAGAGCATCTCGTATCGTAGCCAAAGCCTCGATAGAGTTAGTCTCCATAAGCACGTTACACAATCCTAGGTATTGCACCATAAGCAGCTCAGTTTTCAAAACCTTAAGCTCATCAGCAATCACAAGAATCCTTTGAGGAGCAGGTCTCAAGAACCCAGCAACAACTGCCCATTTTGAGTTCCCGCATACACCACCAATGCCCCTAAAACTACCATGAGTCTAACCTGCTGCATCACAATTAAGTTTATAGTGGCCAACCACAAGATTTAACCCCCGCGGCTGCAGCACTGGCCTGGCTCCCTTGGCTTTGGGCTGAAGGCCCGAGATTCCTCTTGCACCGCCAACCCATGAAGAGCAAGTTATATGGCATCACCACAAGGCATCCTATGAACAATTTTATTCAGCCCATACCATACCTACCAACACACAAAGATGAATTTTTTTTTATCTTAAAAGTGGTAAATTCATGGAAAAAAACCAAGCAATTCCACAAAATGGCCCATAAAAGGTATCCCATCAAAGAGCAGGTTAGTGCATCGCCACACTTTTTGGCTCAGTTTACAATCCCAAAGCGCATGAAGGACATCCTCACTCATCCTATACCATTGTCAACAAAGTCAAAATGGAAGGACCTTCTTGAGGAGGATATTGACCACGGTAAGTATAATTTCTAGGATTGTTTTCCGACAAAAAAATTTCATCTTATTCGAGACCCCGAAGTTTCCAAAGATGTTTCCATAAGCGCTTTGAAGTTCCGGTATCTGAACACTCCGCCCCAGCCCCCGCCCACTTTTCCATCACATTCCAAAGATGTTTCGTATAAAACCCGTAACTACCATCTGAGAACATGTGAACAAAGGGGAGAACAATGCTAATAATGGATTGGACAACCTTATAAAAAAAAATCCTGAAGAAGGTTCCAATTTCGTAACTAATCAGACGTAATGAGGGAGGAAACTATTCAATCACTAAGCAGTCCAAAACTCATAATAGGCTAAAAGGTAGAGGGTTTCGAAATCTAATTATCATGAAACACCTCAATAGAGGCTTCATCCCTACTCGACACAACCCTTCTGAAATACCTAATAACCCCAAAGAATTGACTACCAAACTAGGAAAGGGGTTGTCCCCAACTCAGCATGCATGAAATCTCGATTATAAAAATATTAAGCTTTGAACATCCAAGAGACTAGAGATTTTGGATGGTCCAATAAATGCCAAGCCTTATTTGCGACCAGGGCTTGGTTGAAAGCTTCAAAACTCTTAAAACCCAAGCCTCTCCTGTTTTTAGGGCTACATAACTTCTGCCAGGCTAACTAGTGAATTCTCCAACGGCCCAACTTCCCCCACTACTACCTCATAATCTAGTCTAATAATTCCTAAAAAATGGATTTTGAAAGCTGAAACACACTTATCGAATATATGGACAATGCTTGAGCCACAGCCTTCACAAGGACCTCTTTACCAGTCGCTAATAAGAACTTATCATTTCAGGAATAGAGGTATGCACGTAGAGCATCTCAAACATTGACAATGAGTTTCTGGGTATTCTTCGAATTAACCATTGATAGACCCAAATAATTCTTATGAAAATAAACTACCTGGATACCCAACAAGTTGGAGATAGGTCTAGCTAAGATCAGATCAGTACGAGGGCTAAAACATGTAGCAGACTTATCAAAATTAATCAGTTGTCCAAAAGCTCTCTTCTACTCTTCTGTCACTCGCAGTAGATTCTCGCACTCAACTAACTAAGCATTTCAAAAGAGATGATTGTCGTCAGCGAAAAGAAAGTGATAAATAATCGGGGGTTCCTCAGTACCACCTGCACCCCATGTACACGCCTATCTCATTGGGCTCTAGATAAAATAGCAGAGAACCCTTCTTTACAACCCATGATGGGGCCCCTATGAACCCTTCTTCTCGAGAGCCCCCTAATGCTAGCACTCGGCATCGACTGTTTCCCTGCTTTGACTTCCCCACATTTTCCTCATCATTCGCAGGAAAAAGAAGGAGACCTACCAATAGGCCCCAAACTCGTAGTTCTCTCCATATGAGTATCCTCCCCCAAGGATGTACCACCCTCGAAACCCCCATCAGAGTATGATCATCCAATATCTCATTCGACACGTTTGAGATCTTAGTTACCAATTTGGTCCTAGGCAGTGTGCTTGTTGTCAACAAATGAGGCCCATCACATCTTGATTCTGTATCATTGCCCAAAAACCACTAGGACCAAAACTCCTCTCAACCCCTCCACCTGCTAGTGTTTCAAAACGCTAGTAACAATCTTCTTCTCGGTCCCATATACTATCTGTACACATTTAAAAGACTCTCCAAACACAACCCCAAGCGACTGTACTACACCCGCAATACTCGTTGCCTCCACTAGATCAAGACAAAACCCTTTAGCCCTTGAAGTCAGCCTAAAAATGTTATTTCCCAACTAGTTCTTCGATTGGATGGAGTATACCTCCTTATCCAGTGTCTTCCACCAACCAAACGTGTAACGACTCGTCCCGAATTCCGGGATCAGTTTAGTGACTAATCTTGATTAGTGAGGTTGAACGGTGGTTAGTAGGGCGAAATCGGACAAATGTGCAAAATGACCGTTTTGCCCCTGGTCGTGGGCAAAATGATGACTTTTTGATCGGGCGGTCAAACGGACTTTGACTGATGACCGTGACGTAGTTCGGGACGTCACGAGTTCATAGACAGGTGGCACGTTCGATTCCGACATTCGTAGAGAAAGTTATGAGGTTCGGAAGTTGAGGGGTATTTTGGTAATTTGGTATGTTTGGGGCCAAATGTTGACTTTTTGACCGGGAGGTCCGATGGACGAGGGCCAAGGACCGTTACGTAGGTATCGTCGATACGAATCCAAAGACAGGCGGCATGCCGAAGTCGGAGATTCGAAGACGATGTTATGGTCAAGGAAACGAACTAACGAACCGAGGCTCGGATTAAAATAATAATATAATATTAAATAGTGACCGTTGACTGTGCACATTCGGATAAGTGACAAGTGTCACCCATCCCTTGTTTCCAGCTCCATGTTTCCCTCCCAACACTATCATTACAACATCATCATTCCTTATCCATCATTTTCCTTCCTTTTCCTTTGTTTTTTCTTTCAAACCGTGCACGATTTGGGGAGAGTATGAACTGTGAGAATTGGCTCCCTCTCTCTGCCGTTCCTGAGAGAAAACTGGGAGACTAAGATGATTGAATTAACGGGGAAACACGAGGGGTTGTGAGAGTGCTGAATTTGGGATTTTGGATTTCGGGAAAATTTGAGGGAAAATTCGAATTGGAAGATTTGGGCCGTGAGGAGTGGAATTGAAGCTCGAGTTAGCTTCCTGAGGTTGTGACGAGTCGATCCACATCAAAAACAAGAAGAATTGGCAACGTTTTGGCTCTGATCACACTTTGTGACAGAGGAGGAAATTCGAGTTTGAGTCGTGGAGTTGGAGGCTTCGATGGATGAAATTGAGGTGGGGAAACTACTTCTCATGATCCCACGATGCTTCTGGGTTCATCAATTGAAGGAAACCGATCGAGATCGATGAAACTCCATGGTTGAACAGTAACGGTTTTCGAGCTTGAGTCGTGACGATTGAGCGCAGGATTGAAGCAATTGAGTTGGGGGAAATGCTTAACGGAGTCCATGGAAGCTTCTGGTTGAATCAATTTAAGGAAATCAATTGGAATTGAAGGAGTTCCATGATTTCACAGTAACCGGGTGTTCTTCGTGGATCATCGTTGAATCGTGGAATTGTAGGTAATGTTTTGTGTAATCAACATTACAGAACCTTAATTTAACTTATAAAGAAACTAACTGAGTGATCAATTGGAAAATTTAAGGTCGAATTGATAGGATTGGAACCGGGTCGTCTCGTGGGTAAACTGGACCCGTTTACCAGACAAACGGGTTGGGCTGGTGACACTGTAGCAGGCGCGTGGGTTTCACGCGCAGCCACTCACGGCGGTGCGTGACGGCACGTGGACACGAATCTCGAGGTGAGGTCAACATGACTTTTAATCCATTCGATGTAACGGACATTTTGGAATTGGTTTCGTGTCGATCGGACACCGTCTCGATATTGTTCGGGATGTCCGAAAGTTTTAAATTAAGTTTAAAAATAAGTAAAAATTCGAGAAAATTACGGGACTTTGATAGGATGTTAATGATGAGGTTAGTAACCTTCTAATGTGATTTGGATAGGATTGGGAGTCCCGGTGATAGGGGTGTGGCCCGGGAGGGCCGGTGGCACGCGTATCGAGGCATACCGTTAAAACGGTCTGTGAGTGGTCTTTGGTTTTATAAATCCTATGCATGCTTAAATGTGATATATGGTTTATATACATGATTTCTATGATGGTATTTGTGAGTATTGATTTCGGGTATGTTGCACGTATTTCGAGGTGTTTTCTGTATTTCACGTATATCGGGATTAACGGTTCATTTGTGGTTTTGCGTGCTTGTGGTTAAATAAATAATATGATAAAACGGTTTTTATATTGGAAAGATGAATTCGGGCTTGAGGCCCACTTGTTTTGGAAATCTCGGACTTGGAGTCCATTTGAGTACATAATCGGGCTGCGGGCCCAGTTGGTTTATAAGTCGGGCTGCGGGCCCAGTTGGTTTATAAAGTCGGGCATGAGGCCCTGTTGGATTAAAATGATGATTTCGGGTCAGGGGCCCTATATTTAATAAATGTGGTTTCGGGTCAGGGGCCCTAAATGGAAATGTGTTGTTTCATGGAAAATTCGGGCAGGGCCCATTGTGATGTTGTGAAATGAATTAATAAAATCTGTTTTCCATATACCATCTTGATACAAGGATATATGATGGTCTCCTCCAGATGTCTAGGACACTGGGGAAGTCACGGTGCATTGCCTGCGAAGGGTCATCATACGGAGCAGCCGGACCGTATGATGACTCAGGAGCAGGATTGCTATGATTGACGTCAGGGACGTCAGACATCAGGGATGTTAGAGATATGGACCCGGAGAGACCCCGGGTAGCACGCGTAGCTTATAAAACCGTGAGATATGACTTCAGGGACGTCTAGCATCAGGGATGCTGGTGATGGTAATGGTAAAATACGAATTAATGAAATGGCTTTCCGGGTGGATTTGTGATTATATGATTTTAATGGATTGATGTTCATTTATGGTCGTGGGTGGTGACCCACATGGTTGTTTATGTATAGTTATGGTATTTCCCAGTTTTGGGCTGAGTTCCCACACTTGGTTTTTTGTTAACGGTTTTTGGGCTAAGGCCCTAATGGCTCGGTTGAGCAAACGTTTTGGTTACTGGTTTTCGTGGCATGCATACGTTTTTATTGGAGGGCATAAATGTCTTATAAATGTATTTGATGAACTTACTGGTTTTTGTCCACTCACAGCTTTTGGTTTTAATGCCCTTCAGGTTGATCACGGATGCGATTGCAGCAGAGACTGGGACATTGGACACCTCCTCCATCGATCCTTGCGCACTCTGGATGCCCCGTTTGGGCAGTGGCTCTTGGTTATCCCTTGTCCGACACCCCTTGTTGGACGGGAGCAGGGCACATTCCACGGTAATCCCGGGGGGATTGGGATGGGTCCTGTCAACTTGGTATCAGAGCACGGTTGCTCTATTTGTGTGCGCAGGTCGAGGGTGTGATGTCTCATTGGGCTGCAATTCGTTATCAACCTGATAGATAGTTTTTGGGTTTGGATAGTGGATGGAGTGTGATTGGCCCGATACGCCGTGCGTTAATGTGATTCAACCCAAGTGGGGTTGATTGTGATGAACTGGTATTGTGGGACCGTCGGTTCGATCATGTAATAGTAATCGTTGTGCTGCTAGGTGCAGCTAGGTTCGGGGAACCTCATGTGAGTAATGGTTTAAAAATGTGAACCCTTGTGGTAGTTTCTAGTGTGAAGGATGTTGATTCATCGGAGTTGGCCGATGACCTAGTGGTGGAACCCACGTTGATGGGATGGTAGGATTGGATTTGACGTCTATTCGATGTCAGGACCGCGGGGTCGGTCAGGTTGTGGATTTTATATTACGGAAAGCTGTTTGGTTCGGTTGAACCATAGGGTGTGATTGTGGAACCCTAGTATTAAAAAGTTAAACCTTATTTGTGGCTAGTGGATGAGAACTTGTGCTGCGACGAGCGGTTGAGGTCATGGATGACCATGTGGATGACTCTGGTGAGTCTAGCCAGAACTATGGGATTCGATCTACGGATACGGTTCTGAGATAAATTATGGAATCCCGTGTTGGATCGGGTATTGGTGTGATGTGTGGATGCGGATCTCGATAGCAATGACAGTTAGTCGGTAGTCATATAGAGATGACTGGCTATCGAGGGTAATTGGTGTGGTTATAATACTTGGGGATCAGGGGACGTTCGGGGAACATTCATTTTCCTGATGAGGATTGTCAGAATAGTGGTACCCATAGTCGTGAGGTACGGGATCGTTGTTCGGTATGAACGGAGATCCAGGGTTGTCGTATTTGTACACGGTGTGCAAGTATGAATGTTTGTGGGTTGGTACTTTTGTGCTGATGCTAGTATGGATGCCTGTGTGCTGATACTAGTGTTGTTGATAGTGTGTTGGTGCTGGTACTAGCGCTGGTGCTAGTGTCGGTAATGGTGTTGACGATGAGCCACAAGTTGGGGTGTGACTCCGTCATGATGAGCATATGTTCGGTCTTTGAGATTCGGTAGTGGTTGAGTGATGGACTGGATGGGATCCAGTTAAGATTGTGCTGTGTTGGGATAAGTCCCAATGGTGGTGAGATAACCAGTAAGGAGTGGATTAAAAAGGTATAATTGAGAACTTAGAAAACCGAGTGTTGAACCTGTAAAGGTTAGGATGTGCGAACGCAACATAACGGATTGATTGTGGACACGGGGTTGTCCAAGTGAGTTGGGGAGGTAGGAAGTCTAGCGGTTAGACTTGACGTCTTGTTGGGAGCATGTCTGTTTCCAACATGGTTGGAACCTTAGTGTCGAGGAGAGTTGTAATTGGGGAACGAGAGTGGTGTTCGTTTTTGGTGATTGGTATTCCGGAATCATTGGGATTGACTTACTGTTTTCTGCCCTGGCAGACATTGACTGTAGTTACCAGTACGTTGAGTGTGTATTGGTTGGTGGGCACATGTGTGTTGTGGGGTCATCAGGGGGAGTTGGTTGTCGATCGTTGTGACGATCTAGGATGTTGACATTATAGTCAGGGACACCGTGTCTATCTAAGTCGTGATCTTGATGATCCAGATAGGAAGGAGAGTATATCACTCTTACTTTGGTATGTGAGTCGTAATGACGGAATTGAACTTCTTTTCGAAGTGGGCCCGTATGGTATTCTACTCGGGTGAGTAGGTTATCAAGGTAGTTGAATTTTGTCAACCTTAGACGTGTGGAGGTTGGATTGGCTTCCCTATGAAGTCAATTGGAGGTATCAACCGGGTAACCGATAGGTTCGGTTTTGGTGTGTCTTGGTAAATGTGAACGAGATTTCGGGATTTGGAATCGAATTTATGGGTGACGATTCAGGATTCGATTTTGGAACTTGAAAGTATATTTCTGGATTTGGGTACGGAATGATATTCCAAATGCTAGCTTACGGAATAATGATTTCGGATTCGGATTTGGATATGAATTAAAATTTGATGTCCGGGCTTGTATCCGGGATTTCTTACGAAATTGCGGATTCATATTTGGAATTAGAAATAGATGTTGGGTGGAGTTTCGATTTGTCTCATGCTGGATTGGGCAAACGTACTCCATTATTGGAACGTTTTTGGCTATGACCTAGGTGGTTGTAGTCTGGTCATTAGATAGATGTGTGTACTTCGTACATGGTTCAAGGTATAATACTTGTAGACTTGTGATGTCTAGTTATGGCATACGGGTTATACCCGAGGTGTGTCGGTGAGCGTGTTGGTAGCCGGATTAGTTCCGATACCATGGGATTAGTCGAGGTCGAGGATCAGACATTGGATACTATGCAATGGGTCATGGTATTTCCGATGAGTCTAAATACACACAGGTCGTGTGAAATGTCGGTAAGGGTATTTGTGAGTCGAGTACGTTGGTAGCATGTGTAGCCACAAGTGAGTCTAGTGTCAGTTTTCGACTGACAACAACTGTGTGGTGACAGATTGTCAGGATGTGTCAACATAGATTGTTGAGTGGGGTCAGCTGACTCCTAGTGGGAGTGGGAAAGGAACTGTCGAGTTGTTGCGTCAACGAGAGGGTTGATTTGACAAGTGGTGTCAAATTCGAAACAAGTAGTTTCAGTCATTCGACGGGGTCGAATGTAGTTGTTGCGTTTTGAGTACTAGTGGTACGTTTGGGGGTAGACAAGTTTTGTCTAAGTAGTTGGTGTACGGGTGTACACGTGTTGCGTGGTCGATTCCACTTTCCACGGGGTGTTTGTGGAATCAGGGTAACCGAGTTTCGAGAGTGAAACTTATTAAGGAGGGAAGTACGTTGAGATTAGAGCGGTTGGAATTTCGAGGACGAAATTTATTAAGGAGGGAAGATTGTAACGACCCGTCCCGAATTCCGGGATCAGTTTAGTGACTAATCTTGATTAGTGAGGTTGAACGGTGGTTAGTAGGGCGAAATCGGACAAATGTGCAAAATGACCGTTTTGCCCCTGGTCGTGGGCAAAATGATGACTTTTTGATCGGGCGATCAAACGGACTTTGACCGATGACCGTGACGTAGTTCGGGATGTCACGAGTTCATAGACAGGTGGCACGTTCGATTCCGACATTCGTAGAGAAAGTTATGAGGTTCGGAAGTTGAGGGGTATTTTGGTAATTTGGCATGTTTGGGGCCAAATGTTGACTTTTTGACCGGGAGGTCCGATGGACGAGGGCCAAGGACCGTTAAGTAGGTATCGTCGATAAAAATCGAAAGACAGGCGGCATACCGAACTCGGAGATTCGACGACGACGTTATGGTCAAGGAAACGAACTAACGAACCGAGGCTCGGATTAAAATAATAATATAATATTGAATAGTGACCGTTGACTGTGCACATTCGGATGAGTGACAAGTGTCACCCATCCCTTGTTTCCAGCTCCATGTTTCCCTCCCAACACTATCATTACAACATCATCATTCCTTATCCATCATTTTCCTTCCTTTTCCTTTGTTTTTTTCTTTCAAACCGTGCACGATTTGGGGAGAGTATGAACTGTCAGAATTGGCTCCCTCTCTCTGCCATTCCTGAGAGAAAACTGGGAGACTAAGATGATTGGATTAATGGGGAAACACGAGGGGTTGTGAGAGTGCTGAATTTGGGATTTTGGATTTCGGGAAAATTTGAGGGAAAATTCGAATTGGAAGATTTGGGCCGTGAGGAGTGGAATTGAAGCTCGAGTTCGCTTCCTGAGGTTGTGACGAGTCGATCCACATCAAAATAAAGAAGAATTGGCAACGTTTTGGCTCTGATCACACTTGGTGACAGAGGAGGAAATTCGAGTTTGAGTCGTGGAGTTGGAGGCTTCGATGGATGAAATTGAGGTGGGGAAACTACTTCTCATGATCCCACGATGCTTCTGGGTTCATCAATTGAAGGAAACCGATCGAGATAGATGAAACTCCATGGTTGAACAGTAACGGTGTTCGAGCTTGAGTCGTGACGATTGAGCGCAGGATTGAAGCAATTGAGTTGGGGGGAAATGCTTAACGGAGTCCATGGAAGCTTCTAGTTGAATCAATTTAAGGAAATCAATTGGAATTGAAGGAGTTCCATGATTGCACAGTAATCGGGTGTTCTTCGTGGATCATCGTTGAATCGTGGAATTGTAGGTAATGTTTTGTGTAATCAACGTTACAGAACCATAATTTAACTTATAAAGAAACTAACTGAGTGATCAATTGGAAGATTTAAGGTCGAATTGATAGGATTGGAACCGGGTCGTCTCGCGGGTAAACTGGACCCGTTTACCAGACAAACGGGTTGGGCTGGTGACACTGTAGCAGGCGCGTGGGTTTCACGCGCAGCCACTCACGGCGGCGCGTGACGGCGCGTGGGCACGAATCTCGAGGTGAGGTCAACATGACTTTTAATCCATTCGATGTAACGTACATTTTGGAATTGGTTTCGTGTCGATCGGACACCGTCTCGATATTGTTCGAGATGTCCGAAGGTTTTAAATTAAGTTTAAAAATAAGTAAAAATTCGGGAAAATTACGGGACTTTGATAGGATGTTAATGATGAGGTTAGTAACCTTCTAATGTGATTTGGACAGGATTGGGAGTCCCGGTGATAGGGGTGTGGCCCGGGAGGGCCGGTGGCACGCGTATCGAGGCATACCGTTAAAACGGTCTGTGAGTGGACTTTGGTTTTATAAATCCTATGCATGCTTAAATGTGATATATGGTTTATATACATGATTTCTATGATGGTATTTGTGAGTATTGATTTCGGGTATGTTGCACGTATTTCGAGGTGTTTTCTGTATTTCACGTATATCGGGATTAACGGTTCATTTGTGGTTTTGCGTGCTTGTGGTTAAATAAATAATATGATAAAACGGTTTTTATATTGGAAAGATGAATTCGGGCTTGAGGCCCACTTGTTTTGGAAATCTCGGACTTGGAGTCCATTTGAGTACATAATCGGGCTGCGGGCCCAGTTGGTTTATAAGTCGGGCTGCGGGCCCAGTTGGTTTATAAAGTCGGGCATGAGGCCCAGTTGGATTAAAATGATGATTTTGGGTCAGGGGCCCTATATTTAATAAATGTGGTTTCGGGTCAGGGGCCCTAAATGGAAATGTGTTGTTTCATGGAAAATTCGGGCAGGGCCCATTGTGATGTTGTGAAATGAATTAATAAAATCTGTTTTCCATATACCATCTTGATACAAGGATATATGATGGTCTCCTCCAGATATCTAGGACACTAGGGAAGTCACGGTGCATTGCCTGCGAAGGGTCATCATACGGAGCAGCCGGACCGTATGATGACTCAGGAGCAGGATTGCTATGATTGACGTCAGGGACGTCAGACATCAGGGATGTCAGAGATATGGACCCGGAGAGACCCCGGGCAGCACGCGTAGCTTATAAAACCGTGAGATATGACGTCAGGGACGTCTAGCATCAGGGATGCTGGTGATGGTAATGGTAAAATACGAATTAATGAAATGGTTTTCCGGGTGGATTTGTGATTATATGATTTTAATGGATTGATGTTCATTTATGGTCGTGGGTGGTGACCCACATGGTTGTTTATGCATAGTTATGGTATTTCCCAGTTTTGGGCTGAGTTCCCACACTTGGTTTTTGGTTAACGGTTTTTGGGCTAAGGCCCTAATGGCTCGGTTGAGCAAACGTTTTGGTTACTGGTTTTCGTGGCATGCATATGTTTTTAATGGAGGGCATAAATGTCTTATAAATGTATTTGATGAACTTACTGGTTTTTTTCCACTCACAGCTTTTGGTTTTAATGCCCTTCAGGTTGATCACGGATGCGATTGCAGCAGTGACTGGGACATTGCACACCTCCTCCATCGATCCTTGCACACTCTGGATGCCCCGTTTGGGCAGTGGCTCTTGGTTATCCCTTGTCCGACACCCCTTGTTGGACGGGAGCAGGGCACATTCCACGGTAATCCCGGGGGGATTGGGATGGGTCCTGTCAAAACGACTCTGCCGCCTCGGCAGGAAGAGAAGCCCGTGCACAGAAAGAACCAAGATGGTCTATACGACCACATTTTAAGCAAAAGAAAGGGAGACGTTCATACTCAAGCTCATACCTTGTAACAAGCTTGGTGGGGAGCAATTTCAGCTTGAAAAGATGGCAAAGGGGCTCTGAAACCTACAGCTCAACTCGAACATGCAAAAAACATCCAAGGCAGTCTCCATTCAGACCCTTATCTACGACCACAAAGTGATCAATATGGTTACTGATTCGCTCAGCCAGCGCTGGCATTAAGAAGATGGGGGCTATCTTCCTTACATGAATCCAAAAGGCTGTAACCGCAAGACACATGTCCTTTGGGTCCTTGAGATCGTCTATGGTAGCCAATACGAGCAAAACCCTATTGAATGACCAAGGGGGTCCCTACAATACCTTCCTACGATCTCCTTCAGAATCAAAAGAAAAAAAATTATTCTGAGCATACCTCATGGGCATCGTTGAGAAGGGTGCACCAATATACCAGATTTTTCGAAGGGTGCCCAATAGTGACAGGACCCATCCCAATCCCCCCCGGATTAGTGCGAGATGACCCTGCTCCCGTCTGACACGAAGTGTCAGACAAGTGATATTTCCGACCTTTGCCCTCCCGGGCTATCAGAGTACGCCAGGATCCGGAGGAGGTATGTGATATCTCTGTCCCTGCTACAGTCCACATCCGATGTCAACCTGAAGGGCAGTCAAAACATTAAAAACTGTGAGTGGACAAAACAAAAGTTTATAAAAACATTTTAACGAGAAGACCTTTGTACCCTCCACTAAAAAGCATGCATGCATTCGAAAACCATTTATCCAAAACAAACCATATGTGGGACTAAGCCCAAAGCAGATATAAACCAAGGTCGAAAGGACCACAATGAAAACGACCATACGGGCCACTGCCCAAAACCAATTTACAGAAAACCAGAACATAGTAAACATATGTGGGATCTCAGCCCAAATCCATTTATCATCATAAAACACAGTTTTCCCAAACCAGTTGAAACCATGTTTATCCAATATATTCATATCCAGAACCTGTCACGGTAAAATAAAGCTACACGTGTGCTAACCGGGGTCTCAAACCCAAGTCTCTCCAGGGTCCACCCAGGTCAATGTCCGTAGATCAAGGACCCTCCCTGGAGGTAACGAACCATGCCCATCCTGAGAGTAAGGAACCCAACTGGGGGGCGACTCCACTCAGTCAGTGCTCCGTGACTACTCCGGGGTCCACCCAGGCCCACGACCCTCCCGGAGGAGACAATCATATATATAGGATGGAATATGAAAAACCTTTTGAAACCATTCTTGAAACCTTTCAAGGATTCATGCCCGGCCCCCATAAGCCGTCATGAACCATAAAATCCTTTCATGGGTTCATGCCGGTTCCCATAAACCGTCATGACCCGTAAATCCATTTCAGGGGTTCATGCTGGTTCCCATAAACCGTCATGACCCGTAAAAACCATTTGTAACACATAGCTGGGCACTAGGCCCGAATTCACATAGAAACTGGACCCCCGGTCCGAATCGTAAACCAATTGGGCCTCCAGCCCGACTCCGTAAATCAAATGGGTTTCGAACCCGAGTTTACCTTTTCGAATCCAAAACCATTTCATGAAATCATATCCAAAGCCCCAGGTATGGAAAATCAGTGCAAAACTGGAAAACCTCGATTTACGTGCAAGCACGTAAATCGCCTCGAAATACGTGAAACCATATAATTCACAAGCATCCAAATCAACATCATAAAATCATATTCATAATCCATTTAGAAATCCAAAACCATTTCATTTAGACCAATAAAGACATACAGCCCCGTATAGGCACCGTATAGGGCCGAAACCTCGAAATACGTGCCTATACGTAACCACACATCCAAATGCACTCATGGCAACACAAACAAGTATTTAAAACATATAATAAACATTTATGCATGCACCAATTTAGAAAACAAGGTCCACTCACAGACCGTCCGAAGCCGCGTCTCGATACGCGTGCCATACGGCTCCCCGAGCCGATCACCGTCACCGGGACTTCCAAACCTGTCCAAATTAATTTAGAGGGTTACTAACTACTTATATAACCCCTCACTAAAGCCCCGTAATTTTCCCGTATTTTTAACTATTTTTCATCCCGAACCTAAACCTTCTGATGCCCCGAAACATATCGAGACGGTGTCCGATTGACACGAAACCAGTCCCAAAATGTTCGTTACATCGAATAGATGATTTCGTATGTTGAACACATCCCCAAAAACCCTAGCATGCGCTGGCACGCGCCACCCAAAGGCCCCTGCGCGTGGGCCTCACGCGCCGCTACAGTACCGTCGTCTCCAGCGATCGAACCGGTCCGACCGGCCCGGTCCGGTCCAACCTCTGCAACTGGACCGGCGTAACCGGTCCAGGCCTCCTTCTCCCTCATTTTTCATCCGATTTCTTCCATTCCAATTCCTAAATTCCTATTTTCTCATTTCCAATCTATCCTAATCAAGAAAACTAGGAAAAACTCGCCTAAACCTATGGTTCCAAAATGAACCTCACGGTTCTGTTTTTCCCGACCACCCTCACGGCTCCCTCCGCCGTGAAGCACCTTCCAAATCCTCTTAAAATCATCCTATCAACTCCCTAATCATCTTCCAATCACCCATAACAACCCATAAAGTCATATTCGAAAATAATGGAAAAATGGGCATAGTCGGGTAATCGGGTTACCTGGGCCTTCACGGCCGTGTGCGGCGGTCCAGGTGCTCCCAGCCACCGTCCCTTGCTTCCTCAGCCTCTCCCTCACTCTATGGTCCCATTCAAGATCGGCTGGAAAGTTTTGGATGGGTTTGGGTTCAAACTGAGATCGGGTGGGTGGTTGGATGAAAGGAAAAACAAAGGGATGATCGATGCATGTATGGGAATTAAGGGCCAGTGGATGGGTGACAAGTGTCACTCATCCATTGGTTTCTGAAAAGTAGTTGAGCCCACTAAAGACAAACGGTCCTCGTAAAACGTGTCGCTGGGAATAGTATCCCGAAACTTTCGTGAACCGTAACTTCGCCGTCGAACGTCCGAATTCGACGTGCCGCCTGTCTACGGATTCGTATCGTTCTTATCTACGTAACGGTCTTCGGCCCTCGGCCATCGGACCTCCCGGTCAAAAAGTCAACTTTTGACCTCCTATTCACCCAAATTACCAAAATGCCCCTAAACTTCCGAACGTCATAACTTCCTCCTCGAATGTCGGAATTGAACGTGCCACCTGTCTATGAACTCGTGACGTCACGAACTACGTCACGGTCATCGGTCAAAGTCCATTTGACCGCTCGATTGAAAAGTCAACGTTTTGCCACCACCAGGGGCAAAACGGTCATTTCGCATCGTTCGTCTGATTTCGCTCTACTAATCACGGATTAGCCTCACTAATCGTGATTAGTCACTAATCTAATCATGGAATTTGGGACGGGTCGTTACAACCTTCCCTCCTTAATTAATTTCGTCCTCGAAATTCCAACCGACCTAATTCTACCGTTCTTCCCTCCTTAATTAGTTTCGCTCTCGAAACTCCAACTATCCTGATTCCACAACCTCCACCTCGTGTAAATAATTCGATCTCACGACACGTGTACACCCGTACACCCACTAAACAGAATAATCCTTACTCGTCTACAGGCAGATGTACTGCTAACATCCATGTCGTATCGACTACACTCGACCACGTCAAACGACAGTAGTCATACGCTCCGAATTGACACCACTTGTCAACTCGATGGTTCCTTGCTCAACCACTAACTATCCTGACGTATGCTCCCACTGGGAGTCATCCAACCTCACACCATGATCCACGCTGACACCTCCTACAAACTGTCACCACTTGACAGTCGTCAGTCAAGACTAACACGATACACTTGTGGTTACACTAACCACCAACTTACTCAACCATGAGTATACACCAACAAACAATTCACTCGACCTGTGTGTAACTACCCATCAGAAGTACTATGTCCCAATGCACAGTATCCAATGTCCAATTCACGACCTCGACTAATCCAATGGTATCGGAACTAAGCCGACTACCAACACGCTCACCACGTACCACTGGTATATCCCATATACCGTCACCAGGCACGACAAGTCTACCTGGTATTGTACCTCGAACAACGTACAAGGTACGTACAACTACCCATCACCCGCCTACAACCACCTAGGTTGTAGCCAGTCACGTTTCTACTATGGAGTCCATTTGTCCAATCCAGTACTAGACAAATTGAAACTCCGACCCATTATCTATTCCCCAAATCCGAATCCGAATTCGTAATTTCGTAAGAAATCCCGAATCCAAACCCAGAAATCATATCCATAAACATGTTCAAATTCGAATCCGAAATCATCATTCCGTAAACCGGCATTTGGAATAACCATTTCGAACCCAAATCCATAAAAAGAAAATCCATAGTCAAGCTCTAGAATCAAATCCTGAATCGTCACCCAGAATCCGATTCCAAAACCCAAATACAGAAATCCTCTTTCAAGTTCCAAAATTAAATCCTGAATCGTCATCCAGAAATCTGATTCCAAAACCTGAAATAGCGTTCTCGTCTACCGAGACGCACCATATCCGAACCTATCGGATACCTGTTCGACCGATTACCACAACACAATCGATTGACTTCCTAGGGAAGCCACTCACAATAAGCTAACCAAATCTGACCTCATCGGACACTACTCGGGTGAGTAATAAGCCATATGGGATTTACCTCGAAAAGAAGTTCAGTCCCAACATGCTCCACTCAACCAAGTTTAAGAGTGATAAACTCTCCACCTATCTGGATCATCCAAATCACGATCCAGATCCAACACTACGTCAACCGACCATAGACGTCACGATCCCCGATCGTCACGACGTCCAAAGTCCTCAACCGTTTCCCACATCTAAATAGATCAGTCGATGACGAGACACGCCGAGACTGTGGGTTCTCACTGATTTTCTCGTATCGATCCTTGTCATTCCACCGAGGAAAATCAAAGATGATACAAGACTATGACATCAAAATTCATCCTACGTGAATACAACCAAACTCGCTGCATTCACCACGTCACGTAAACCAACCTCGTCTGCCACCAAGCAGGAAATGAGAAATCTCAGTCACCTAACTTCGATATACTCACTCCACCTGATGACCCAAGACAATCACGAGTCCACCAACCAATACATGATCAGTGTACTAGTGGCAACCAACAACATCAATAACATCTACATTATCAATATCATCTACCACCATCAATTATGGTAGAACCTGAGAAGTCACCCTGAATGACTTCGACATGCCCAATACCAATGCGGAAAACCCGCATTCCTCTCGTCACCTCAATCGCAACCTCTCGCGATTTCGAAGTTCCAACCAGATTGGAAACAACATACCCGGACATCAACCACGTGTCCCCGTTAGACTGGTTATGGACACATGCCCATTTACGACCGTATATGTACATCCAAAAGGATGTCAATTCATCCTAATCTGATGTACCACTCGACTGAAAGGTCACAACAGCCCCCTGCTGTGATCTGCAGTCAAATCTCTGCAAACCACCATCTCTAACCAATCCTGACTAATTCTGACCAATTGGTCGCTAAACCCCGCGACAGAACGAGTCTGACCAACCGGTCACTAATCCGTCATGATAATACTCGATCCTCACTCCTCAACTACCGCTGGATCCTATCCAGTCCGTCACTATCCGTGATTCACTCCCGAACCACAGATACCAATCATACGGAGTCACATCCTGACTCGTAACTCACCGTCATCACAATCACCGGCACCAGCACCAGCACTAGTACCAGTACACCACCTGTCAGCATCAGCACAAAGTGTGCCAATCAGACAACTCTGGATCTCCGCTCATACCGAACGATGATCCCGTACCTTTACTCGAATAGGAGAAACTCTGCCTCCTTCGTACCCAACACCTCTGGGTATAGTTACCCTGACAATCCCATCGTCACAATCGTCACGACAACCTGAGTCTACTCAACCAGATAAAATTCGACTACGTCTATCGATAGTAGCGTCTGCCACAACCTCGTGCAGACCTAACGACTAGACATCCAGACTCCGCATCCAACGGAATCAACTGCCTGTACCAACTACTCTGTATCCCACTCAGGGATTCCATCGACAAGTACCAACCCTGGTAACTTGTCCAAACCATCTCTAACCAGTCGTAATTTGACTAAACCAATGTCGTCTACTAGGTCACCCGCGACCTTAGTTGCACCAACTCACAACTGAAGTAGCACGACAACCAACTCGGTCTAACCGATACGTACAACCCTGACTGCGAAGTGCAGTCCCAACACAAGCTAACATGACTAGACCGACTAACGAATCCAAATCCGAATAGTCGTCCAAGTCAAACCACTCGTCAACTCCCATTTCCGAACCATACACATACGGTAGGGTTCCACAATCAAGCCCTAGGGTCACTCTGAACCCAACTGCATAAGGCAGTAAAATCCACGATCTGACCGACCCCGCGGTCTGGACATCATAATGACGTCAATCCAATCCTACCATCAAGCCAACTAGGATTCCCCGAATCCGGCTGCCAACTGCCGACTGCAGTAAATCCATTTAACCCAACCCAAGTCCGACCATCGAGTGGTCGCAACTCCAAACCAATCGTCGGAACCGATCCTACGACATCGTGAAAGACGATCCCAACTAACCGTCTCACGGTCAAAACTCGAAAATACTGTTTATCCCTTTGTAGGGTCCCACACTGTCATCCACGACAGAACTACGGCAACCCCGGCATCGAATGCCGAACCAAGGCATGCCAATCCTACTAACTATCGTACCGGCACCCCAACATTCAGGTTGACCACGGACTGCAGCCCAATGAGATATCACATCCTCGACCAGTGTACATACTCCAAGAGCTGTACGGTTGCTCGAATAGAGACAACCCCGCTCTGATACCACGTTGACAGGACACATCCCAATCCCCCCCAGATTAGTGCGAGATGACCCTGCTCCCGTCTGACACGAAGTGTCAGACAAGGGATATTTCCGACCTTTGCCCTCCCGGGCTATCAGAGTACGCCAGGATCCGGAGGAGGTATGTGATATCTCCGTCCCTGCTACAGTCCACATCCGATGTCAACCTGAAGGGCAGTCAAAACATTAAAAACTGTGAGTGGACAAAACAAAAGTTTATAAAAACATTTTAACGAGAAGACCTTTGTACCCTCCACTAAAAAGCATGCATGCATTCGAAAACCATTTATCCAAAACAAACCATATGTGGGACTAAGCCCAAAGCAGATATAAACCAAGGTCGAAAGGACCACAATGAAAACGACCATACGGGCCACTGCCCAAAACCAATTTACAGAAAACCAGAACATAGTAAACATATGTGGGATCTCAGCCCAAATCCATTTATCATCATAAAACACAGTTTTCCCAAACCAGTTGAAACCATGTTTATCCAATATATTCATATCCAGAACCTGTCACGGTAAAATAAAGCTACACGTGTGCTAACCGGGGTCTCAAACCCAAGTCTCTCCAGGGTCCACCCAGGTCAATGTCCGTAGATCAAGGACCTTCCCTGGAGGTAACGAACCATGCCCATCCTGAGAGTAAGGAACCCAACTGGGGGGCGACTCCACTCAGTCAGTGCTCCGTGACTACTCCGGGGTCCACCCAGGCCAACGACCCTCCCCGGAGGAGACAATCATATATATAGGATGGAATATGAAAAACCTTTTGAAACCATTCTTGAAACCTTTCAAGGATTCATGCCCGGCCCCCATAAGCCTTCATGAACCATAAAATCCTTTCATGGGTTCATGCCGGTTCCCATAAATCGTCATGACCCGTAAATCCATTTTAGGGGTTCATGCCGGTTCCCATAAACCGTCATGACCCGTAAAAACCATTTGTAACACATAGCTGGGCACTAAGCCCGAATTCACATAGAAACTGGACCCCCGGTCCGAATCGTAAACCAATTGGGCCTCCAGCCCGACTCCGTAAATCAAATGGGTTTCGAACCCGAGTTTACCTTTTCGAATCCAAAACCATTTCATGAAATCATATCCAAAACCCCAGGTATGGAAAATCAGTGTAAAACCGGAAAACCTCGATTTACGTGCAAGCACGTAAATCGCCTCGAAATACGTGAAACCATATAATTCACAAGCATCCAAATCAACATCATAAAATCATATTCATAATCCATTTAGAAATCCAAAACCATTTCATTTAGACCAATAAAGACATACAGCCCCGTATAGGCACCGTATAGGGCCGAAACCTCGAAATACGTGCCTATACGTAACCACACATCCAAATGCACTCATGGCAACACAAACAAGTATTTAAAACATATAATAAACATTTATGCATGCACCAATTTAGAAAACAAGGTCCACTCACAGACCGTCCGAAGCCGCGTCTCGATACGCGTGCCATACGGCTCCCCGAGCCGATCACCGTCACCGGGACTTCCAAACCTGTCCAAATTAATTTAGAGGGTTACTAACTACTTATATAACCCCTCACTAAAGCCCCGTAATTTTCCCGTATTTTTAACTATTTTTCATCCCGAACCTAAACCTTCTGATGCCCCGAAACATATCGAGACGGTGTCCGATTGACACGAAACCAGTCCCAAAATGTTCGTTACATCGAATAGATGATTTCGTATGTTGAACACATCCCCAAAAACCCTAGCACGCGCTGGCACGCGCCGCCCAAAGGCCCCTGCGCGTGGGCCTCACGCGCCGCTACAGTACCGTCGTCTCCAGCGATCGAACCGGTCCGACCGGCCCGGTCCGGTCCAACCTCTGCAACTGGACCGGCGTAACCGGTCCAGGCCTCCTTCTCCCTCATTTTTCATCCGATTTCTTCCATTCCAATTCCTAAATTCCTATTTTCTCATTTCCAATCTATCCTAATCAAGAAAAGTAGGAAAAACTCGCTTAAACCTATGGTTCCAAAATGAACCTCACGGTTCTGTTTTTCCCGACCACCCTCACGGCTCCCTCCGCCGTGAAGCACCTTCCAAATCCTCTTAAAATCATCCTATCAACTCCCTAATCATCTTCCAATCACCCATAACAACCCATAAAGTCATATTCAAAAATAATGGAAAAATGGGCATAGTCGGGTAATCGGGTTACCTGGCCCTTCACGGCCGTGTGCGGTGGTCCAGGTGCTCCCAGCCACCGTCCCTTGCTTCCTCAGCCTCTCCCTCACTCTATGGTCCCATTCAAGATCGGCTGGAAAGTTTTGGATGGGTTTGGGTTCAAACTGAGATCGGGTGGGTGGTTGGATGAATGGAAAAACAAAGGGATGATCGATGCATGTATGGGAATTAAGGGCCAGTGGATGGGTGACAAGTGTCACTCATCCATTGGTTTCTGAAAAGTAGTTGAGCCCACTAAAGACAAACGGTCCTCGTAAAACGTGTCGTCGGGAATAGTATCCCGAAACTTTCGTGAACCGTAACTTCGCCGTCGAACGTCCGAATTCGACGTGCCGCCTGTCTACGGATTCGTATCATTCTTATCTACGTAACGGTCTTCGGCCCTCGGCCATCGGACCTCCCGGTCAAAAAGTCAACTTTTGACCTCCTATTCACCCAAATTACCAAAATGCCCCTAAACTTCCGAACGTCATAACTTCCTCCTCGAATGTCGGAATTGAACGTGCCACCTGTCTATGAACTCGTGACGTCACGAACTACGTCACGGTCATCGGTCAAAGTCCATTTGACTGCCCGATTGAAAAGTCAACGTTTTGCCACCACCAGGGGCAAAATGGTCATTTCGCATCGTCCGATTTCGCTCTACTAATCACGGATTAGCCTCACTAATCGTGATTAGTCACTAATCTAATCATGGAATTTGGGACGGGTCGTTACAAATAGAGACTACCTATTAAAAGGTTCATCCGAGAGCAGGCAGAGCACCGCTAAACATCTCGACGCCATGATAAGCTTTCCTTTGGGCATTATTTTATATCGTTATTTATGCTTTATTCTTATCTTTTAATGTAAAAATATCAAACAATAGGATAAAATAATATATTTGTGAGAAATGTGCAGAATCAGATAAAGCTTAGAATTATGGGAATTTAAGCAAAAGAATCATCTCGATGAAAGTTATATTGACGAAATTATTATTGAAACAAAGGAGGCCATCAAAAAATGCAAGGAATTTCAGTAGTATGCTACCAAACCAATCCAATTAGCCCAAGATCTCATTCGGCCAGCGGATGCCGACCTGGTTGAGACCATCTCGGTGCACGTCTTCTGATCCGTAGTCTCTAGTTCGGTGCATGTCAACCGAAAATCAATCCATCAAACCTCCTTGTGCCATTGATCCACGTTAACCATTGATTCCCACCCATTTCTTCAGCGCATACCCACCAAAATTCATCCAAGTTTTTAGAGCGCGCTTACCAAATATGTCCATACACTATTCCAGCAACATTTTTCCTTTTTCCATGTGGAAAACTTGTCCTGATCATGTTTGGTTTTGCATTTCTTTTTCTTCAAGGAAACCTTTTAATTAGAACTTTATTTCCTTTTGTTTTTCGCATTTTGTAACCCTATATAAAGGTATGTTTTTCTCAATTTTATTTTTGGGGACACCCATTATTCAATTATCATTGTTGTCCAAGGTTTAAACCTAGCACTCTTCTAAATTAAATACAAGTTCTTATTGTCGTATTCTATTTTGGAGTTCTTCCATCTCCACTAAACCTCTTTTGACGATTCAGAGAGTTTAGCGAATAACAATCCACCATTCCACCCACTTTGGCATTCTTTTGCGATTCAGAGATTCCAAAAGTGTAACTACTTCTTATTCTCCTATGTTCCTGAATTTAATCGTAGTTGTGTTTATAATTCAATACTTGTGATGTTCAATGTTTGTAACACTTAATTCAATCTCCATGTGCTTTACTTTCTGAATTTTAATTACGTCATAAGTTCTTGTGCTTAATCTTCAAATTAAAACATAGTGTTTATGTCCACGATTCAGAGCATTTAGACTTAGTTTGAGGAGATTTAATGTTTATGTCTGTGATTCAGAGCATTCAATCAACAATTAAGGTGAATCATATTGTAAGTGTTTATGTCTGCGATTCAGAGCATTTAAAATATGAAGAATTTATGATGGTAATCAAGGCAATGAAGGTAGGATTTCGTGATTGGTTAGGTATGTGCACTTAGTGGTGTGTTTACATGGTAAATGGATGATGGTGCCACTTGCATATATGTTAGTTAGGAGTAGAGTAAATAATCTTATTGTTGATTTGGATTTGCTTATGTAAAAGTGTCGGTTTTGTCTATGAAACTAATCTATGGTTTGTAGGTACAAATTAGGATATGCATGAGCATAAGCATGAGCATTTAAAATCTTAGTTGTTAAACGTAACTTCGGTTACACCACTTTTAAACCCCCCTTATCTTTATTCCTTCTACTAATCAATTTCAATGTTCCTCAATTCCCCGGTGTAGAACGATCCCTATTTATCAATGCTACATCTACACAAAAAAGGTTTTAAATTAAGCAATGGATTAATTGAGTGTTAATAACTAGACCTTGCATAAGCGAATCAATTTTTTTGCGTGCCATTGCCATGGAATTGAAAGTCATTAAAATGAGTTGGTGTAAATATACATTGTGAATATCATTACTTGTGCATAAAACCATACTTGTGAATAAAATCTCGCATTTCATGCATTAGTCTCGGCTATATGTGAATCACTTGTGCTTCGGGGTTTAGATTTTGATCTTTAATGGAATAGATGAAGTCTCGTTTGTTAACTCTCACTAAACCCTTCATAGACCTAATAAGCCATGAAGTTGAGGGTGGTGGTTGTTAACACTAGAGTTATCTTAGATTGAAAACTTGTTCATCTTGAGTAAGAAAGTTTTGGGAGTGATGTCTAGAACCAGAGACGATACTTGTAACGAGTTCTGGGTCTAAGAAAATGACGTTAATGAAGTTTAAGCCTCGAAATGTCTTTAAATTAGCCCTGCCTCTTATGTTTATTCTTTGTAACCTGGTCACCTTTGAACTTGCCCAAAGAGATGAATAATGGTTCAAAATCTAAGATATACACTTGGGTAGCACAGACGTAGAAGTCTCCATCTAATTTTGAAGCTATGTGAACCATATATATCCTTGACTTCCCAAAATGTGTAAATATTGTTTCCTATTAATTGTAATAGAGTTGCATGGGTATCATGACACTTTTCTTCAAATCATGCTTTTTGGGAATATGTAGTGCCCTTTTTGGTTACTTACTCCTTAACCTTTCATGATGTGTAGATTTCATCACCACACACTGTAGACTAAGTAAATCTATGGACATGAGGTTGTGGGCGGAGTTTGTAAACACTTGGGTTTGGTAAGACAAACTTCGAAAACTTCCATTGGTTGGTCATGGTGTCGAGAAGGGTTATGACTAGTAACAAGTTTGGACCTAAGAAGGAGAACATCAATAGAGTAAATGGCGTAGCTAAGCTAGCCTCGGGGTGTTCTCAAAATTATTCCTTGCTTCTTACGTTACATCTATCCTAACTGGCCATGATTCAACATTAAATGGTGGAGGTGATTGAGGTTAGGCTTATCAGTATGCGCATGCCGTAAGTCTGGAAGGTACTACGAGAAGGGAAGTGGAAGGTGATTCGTGTAATTCAAAGGCTATATCTATTACATTTGTAAATTTCATACCTTCTCTAAGGTCTCATGATGCTTGAATTTCATCACCAAGCCCCCTAGACTAAGTGAATCTAGGGAAGCAAGATCGAAGGTGTAGATCATTCCTTTCATGCATTCTCACGTAACTCTTATGTCTTGTGTAGGTTCTAACAATTTCTCTCTTATGAATTCATACCATTCTTCATGTAGATACTTATGTGTTGCATTAGTTTGGACATTTTTGGAACTTGTGCAATTGCTTGCTATTTCTGTGATTTCACTTTGTGCATTCTACACTTGCTTATAATGTGTTATTTCTTACTTGTATATATGTTATTTCCTTCTTGTATATATGTCAGTTACACTCGTTTATACTTTCTCTTACATTACTTGTCGTGATTTCCTTAACTTGAACATTTCAAAACACTAACTCGAACTATTGTAAAGACATTCTAATCCTTAATTAACTTTCATCTTTCAGAAACAAAACTTGCATCTTTCACAAACAAAACCTGCATCTCGAACTTGCATCCAAAACTTGCATCACAAACAAAACTTGCATCTTTTGAAAACAAACTTGCATCCTTAACTCAACTTGCATCCCTGACAAAACTTGCATCTTTCACACGCTCAAATTACATCTGAAACTTGCATCACAAACAAAACTTGCATCTTTCACACACTCAACTTGCATCCAAAACTTGCATCACAAACAAAACTTGCATCACAATCAAAACCTGCATGAAAAACAAAACTTGAATCACAAATGAAACTTACATCCTTAACCAAACGTGCATCTTTGATAACGTTATTATAGCATTGTTCAAAATTTAACAATATTTACTTGAACTTTGTGCCTATGGGGAATGTGTTAGATTGGATGAAGCATGTTGCACTAGTATGTTTCATATGCTCTCAGGGCCACCTTGAAGGCCAATGCCTCTACACTGAAAGGGAGGAACACAACGGAATAGTGATGGCACACGACATTAGAGGCTTCTAGGGAGAACCAAGTAACCAAGTTTACAGTTGGAGAGATCGAAACAACGTCCTCAACCCTCAGCACATGGCCATGGGCCCAAACCTAGCCCATAACCAATTCTAATGACCCACTTGGCAACTAAGGCCCCTGGTTTCGTATTCTAACTTTTCTCATAATCATACACCTAATAATTTCGCTTCATCTTCTAACGCTGATTATGATAAAATGTTGGCTGCTCTTTCCCAAGGGCAGGAAAATCTAATGGCTACTACTCATGCTCTAGTGATAGGTCAACAAAATCAACAAAAACATATTACTGAGCTCAAGGACCAAATGGGTAAGGTTAACTTCATGGGCCAAATTCAAGCCAGTGTGGTGCTTCCACCTTAACCAACACCAAACCCTAATTCAAGGTCAGAAAAGGAAAGGGCCACCAATTGAGTAAGATAGAGCACTTAGTCTAGACTGGATGAATGTTAAACTTCAAGCGCTTGTTGGGAGACAACCTAATGTGTTCCCGAGTTGTGAAGGAGTCAGCAATGCAGATTTGCTCACTTAAACCCTTCACACTCTTTCAATTAGTTTACTTTATTTTTTTCTTACTTTATTTTCGTAAATCTTCTTCCTTACTTATATTATATGTTCATTTGTTTTATGCTTGCTTACATTGAAGGCAATGGTAGAGTTTTAAGTATGGGGGAAGGGTTTACACCTTTATTTGTTTCATAAAACCATAAAAACAACAACAAATTTCAGATTTTATTGCATTCTTTGAATCTTTTTGTTTTAACTTAGTGTTTTTACGAGTCTTACGATGCCCTTTAATGTGCCAATGATAAGAATGAAGGAAAACTGAATACAACATGGCTAAAAGATGATCGCTCCAACTTGAATTCGTTTGTTAATACTTTGTGATTGAATGTTTATGATTTATAGTAGATGATGCATGTTAAACTAGTACAAAAACGAACATGTTAAGATAAGTGTGAATCATATGAGCCTTGTGTGAGCTTTAGAACCATATATATCTTTCATGAGTGATTCATATGAGTTCTTTGTTTAAATTGATATGCATATACCTCATAACTACTTGTCATAGCTTTTAATGAACTCTAGAGTACTAGAACTTATTCCATATGATTTTTAAAGCTTTTAAGTCAATAAATTCTCTAATTTTGGACATGAGTAAGGCAATAGGGTTAACACCACATATCCAAATATCTTGTTCCCTATTTGATCACACAAGTGTGATCCCTTTAGTTTAAACTCCTTTGAGCCTACACTGAGCTTTTCTTTCATCACCCTAAAATATCTATTCACGTGAGCCTAGTATAGATGCCCTTTACCCTTATTCCACAGATTTGGTTAAAGACATGGAGATGGCGTACAATACAAGAAAGTAACTGGGTGATTGAAAACTCAATTGTACGCATAAGAATGACTTGCTCAAACTATGTTATTCATCGTATTACCTCTTAAATGAAAAGAAAAAAAAATTGTTTGAAAAGAAAAGGAAAAAGAAATGAAGAAAAAACTTCTATGAGGTAATAAGTATGAGTTTTGAGTCAAGTCTCTTATACTTGTAATGCGGAAACATTGAAGAATTGAAGGCCTACATTGAAGATCTCGAACTTTGTCCTAGTTGCAAGCTCAAGGATGTGTAAATTGAAGATCTAGGTCCAACATGTTGATTGTCACAACCCGACCTACTCCAACAGGATATTGTTTGCTTTTGGCCCAGCCCTCACCGTTTTGTTCTCTGGAGCTCACGTGTAACTTCCCAGTGGGTCACTCATCCTGAGATTGCACCCACCTCAACTCGCTTAGCTTTGGAGTTCCTAAAGAATCCAAAGCCATTGAGCTCTCAAAAGGCCTCATGTTGGATAGATGTGCTCCTACATATATAAGGCGTATCCCTTAGATCCCCCGGACGATGTGGGATTGCTAACCATGCCCCCAAGGCATGGGTTCTCACATCAATACTCGACCTATGATGGGGAAGAACCGATGCCTAAATGATGGAGCCTTTGGTTGAGTCCTGGAACAAACTGGAACACCACTATCCTAAATATTTTTTGCCTCTACACTTAGCCCCATTACAACATTCATAAAAGACATTATGATCCTTAAGATAAGTAACCTTTGATTGGTTGATTTAATCACTAAAATAAGCTTATGATTTAGGTTCATTTGTGCAATTAAGTTTGATTTTTCTTAAGGCTTATGTTTGTGATTTCACAAAGTACTTTATTTCTATTATGTGAGAAATATATCTTTCTCACATACGTTGAGTGCAAACACAAATCCTTTACATATTGAGTGGAAATTATGAGTGCATACCCTTGTGAGTTGATTCATACTTATTTTATTCACGTTGAGATCCATGAGTTAAATTGCTTTCTAGTGTAAATCATTAATGGCATATGTATATTGACGAAATTTTGAGACAAATGGTTAAGGTCTTAGTTGTTTGAATTCCTAGTTTATTTTACTATTTACTAGGGACTAGTAAAGTCTAAGTGTGGAGATATTTGATTAGCCTTCATTTGAGCATTATTTTATATCATTTTATAACCTTTATGCTTATATTTTAATGTAAAAATGCCAAAAAATAGGAGAAAATAATCTATTTTGTGAGAAATGCACTGAATCAGATAAAGCTCAGAATTATGAGAATTTGAGTAAAAGAATCATCTCAATCGGAGTTATATTGAAGAAGTTATGATCAAAACAAGGGAAGCCACCAAAAAGTGCAAGGAATTTCGGTAGTATCCTACCAAACCAATCCAAGCAGCCTAAGATCTTATTCGGCCAGCGCTTGTCGACCTGCTTGAGACGATTTCAGTGTGCGCCTCTTAATCCATAGCCTCTACTTCAGTGTGCACCTACGGAAAAAGCAATGTAGCAGCCTTCCTAGCACCATTGATCCACATTGACCATTGATCCCTACCCATTTCTGTAGCGCGCGTCCACCAAAATTCGTCCAACTTTTCAATGCTTATTAACTAAATCTATCCCTGCACTATTCCAAAAACTTATTTCCTTCTTCCATGAGTAAAACTTGTCCAAGTCAAGTTTGATTTTTCTTTTCTTTTTCTTCAAGTAAACCTTTTAATTAAAAGTTTATTTCCTTGTGTGTTTTAGGATTTTGTAACCCTATATAAATGGATGTTTTTCTCACTTTTATTTTTTGGGACACCCATTATTCAATTATCATTGTTGTCCAAGGTTTAAACCTTGCACTCTTCTAAGTTTAATACAAGTTGCTATTGCTGCATTCTATTTTGGTGTTCTTCCATCTTCACTAAGCCCCTTCTGCAATTCAGAGAGTTTAGTGAATAACAATCCACTATTCCACCAACTTTGGCATCCTTCTGCGATTCAGAGATTTCAAAAGTGTAACTACTTCTTATTCCCCCAAGTTCTTGAATTTAATCTTAGATGTGTTTATGAAAAGACCCATCCCGATCCCCCTTGGACCACCCGGGGATGTGCCTTGCTCCCGTTTGACAATAACTCTAAAATACTGAAATTACCCTTAACGGGCATAAAGTTTTTTGAATTAAAATAAATAAAGTCAAACATACGAGTTTAGAGTTCAACACTGTTAGACCAGGGATAGTGCAAATACAAAATACGAGCACAAATGTCAAGTTACAAAACGGTGCTCAACCTACCCAACAAGGTGTACAGATGCGCAACAATGAAATCTATGCCTCGGACTCCGGGTCCTCCTCCTCTACCTCGGTTGCATGGCCTGGAGGGGTCAATAAAACAATAAAAAGTGAGTGGGTCGAAAATAAACAATGTTTCCAAAACCAGTTTAATAATATAATAATCATAAGGTTTTACCCCCTCTGTTTTCAAACTTGCATGCATTGTGTCAAAACATAGGTAATCGTAATAGTATCATAAAATCATATATAACCGAATAGGGAACACAATCATAATAATAATAGTGCACTATAAACCCCAACCTTGACATCCCTGATGTCTGGCATCCCCGATGCCTAATAATGTAACGGTCCTAAGGCTATGCGTGCCACTCGGGGTTTCAATCCCAAGTCTCCCCAGGGTCTACCCAGGTCAATAATCCGCAGATCAACGACCCTCCCTAAGGGTATCATTCATAATTGCACTTCTAATCTTGAGCTACCCCTCGGGTCAACCTCTATCAGGCAGTGCCCATGACTACTACAGGATACTACGAGACGTCCGGAGGGGACAGTAATCATAAGGTAGGTATACACAGTGCAATACTATTAAATTCCACCGAAATCCCTATTTAACTTCGAAAACAGATTCATATATATATCCAGACGGGTCTCACGCCCAAAACATTGTAATACTTATAAAGCATCATCAAATAGTCCTAAGAATCATCCAATCTCAATCGTAAAGTAAAATAGTAAAAACAGTTATGCATGCAATCATTTTGAAATCAAAACCCCACTCACACATGGTCCTCGTTGCTCAACGAACCGCCTAAACCTATCCAAACACATCCAAATGTCACTAATGGACTCTACAATTTCAAAAATATGACCCTAGAATAGTACCAGCTCGGGAAAGCCGCCAGAACACGCTTCCTGAGGTATTAAACCTAATTTTGACCAACCTAACGATCTCTAATTGACACGAAACCACCACCATTGGATTCGTATCGTCGAAACTTTGAAAATGGTGCCGATCCCACCTCGAGATTCCCCCTCACGCGCCCCCACGCGTTGGTGAAAGGGAAAGCCGACGTTAGTCAACTATGCTAACGTCAGCATGACGTCACTACTGATAGCTGCCATGTTTTACACATGTCAGACTCTACAGTGCCACGTGTCACTCTAGGATTGGTCACAAGTTTGACATGATGACATCAGCATGATGACGTCATTATCTCCTACCCCAGAACAAGTTGACCCGTGGACCTACAACCGGGTCGCGCAGGCCTGCGTTCTGACCCGGCCATCGTTTAGCCATTTCTTGACCATTTTTGATGCAATTTCTTCCTATACCTTCGTCTCAGTCCTAGCTATGGATCTATGCAACTAAAACTAGGAAAAATGGGCTAGATTTGTACCTTCAATCTCAGAACAGTGGTCGTGTTTTCCCCCGTCGATATCCCTGGATTTCGGCCACCTCCTTCCTCGAAACCATGTCCAATGAACTCGTCCTGGTCCATAGAATCACACTCAAACAACAAAATCAATCTTTAGACATTAAACACCAAAGTTCTAAAAATGGATCTCAACAGGTTTTCGGGTTTGGGTTTTTCTCACCTTCGTTGTGTCCCCGCCGTGCTCAGCCTCACCGTTGCCTTTATCTGTACCCCAGGGTCCGCGGGTCTGCGCGACCCGGAACAGTGAACCGGGTCGACCTAGATAAAGGACAGTGACGATGATGATGTCATCATCGACCGGGAATGTTGGGGGCTCTTGATTAGGACTTGTCTAGGTTGATAGTGACAGGCACCCTAGCTCATTTTGGACGGATGGCACGAGTGTTGGAACGTGCGATCTAGTATGCCGACGGGGATGGTGATGGAAAAAGCCGAAGAAAATCATTGGAAGTGTTAGTCTTGAGAAAATGATTAAGCATTACAGTAATTATCAGAGAATACTCTTAGTTAGAGGAGATGACATCGCTTTTTCCGTTTGCTTGGCTAGAGCTTCCAGTTTGACCATTAACTTGATGCGAGACTTGAGACACGAGGGTGTGCTCATGAGTTAAACCTATAAAGGTAGAAACGTGACAACTAGATAGTGAAAGATGATATCCTTTTGGATGTGCATAGATGGAATAAAATGGACATACGAGTTGGATACTAAGTTTTTGGTTTACGGACACTTGAGTGGATTGTCCAAGTGAGTTGAGGACTTGAGAGTCTAGTGGGAAATGTTTTTGGTCAATTAAGAGCGACTATACTTCCTGAGTTTTATATAAGCTTGTTTGAGAAGAAATCTGACTGATGAGACAGGGATCATCAGTGAGAGTATGCTTCCAACATGATTGGAACTTCGGAATCAAGAGAGGTTGTGATTAAGACAAAGAGAAGAGTGCTTGATTCCGCATTAGTGATGGGTATTCTGAAGTCGATGAGGGAGACTTCTCGTTTTCTACGCTTTAGCAGATGGTACTTGGTGTCGCAGGATGACATAAGATGAATTTCGATGTCATCATCTTGGATCATCCTTGATTCTTCCCTACGTGGGATGACGAGAAGTGATATGACAGTTCAAGGGTCCAAAGAGGGTGTAAAAACCGAACACCTAGGTTGTGAGTCAAATTTGAATGACTTGAAGAGCAGATGGTACTTAGCATCACTAAATGTGACGAGTGAGTGTTTGAGGTAGTGGACCCAAGTTGGTATTATGGGTCATGTTATAATGGCTGAGAGAGCTAGTATGGATCCACCTAGGATCGAGTGGACCGAGTCGTGTGGTGACGATCAAGATAATCAAGATGATTGTGGCAACCGTGAGTCGAGTAAACCAAAGCGAGTTTGGATCGCAAGGATGATGAGGTATGAGAATATAAGAAAGGGGTTGGATTTATAAATGAGCATGAGATGAGGACGATACGTATGTATTGATCAGGAAGAGATAAATAGCCGATACCTCAAGTTGGATATGAGGATAGAGATGATGATGGAGTGATGTTAGTCTGGTGATAGACGGTTGAGGTTTGAGTCGGGTTTAGAGCGTGGACAGTAGTAAGTGGTTGGACATTGCTAGAGTGCAGTCCTTGAGCAGGCTTGGGTAGTGCCATGATGATCGATATGATGTGGGTGCACCTGTTAGTAGTACACGTTGGACGATGGAATTGACCACGGTTAATCGCTATGTTGGGTTAAGAGTTACCAGAGAGGACGAATGTTTTGTCTAATGGATGGAGTCCTAGATAGACATGAGATAGTGATCGGATTGGAACCCGATGGTGACAGTTCGACGAGGACTATGATTGGAGTGTTCGGACAAGATGATGTGCTGACTGGACGTCGAATACTGTGCTAGTGCAGAGTGGATTGAGAGGGTTCAGTGATTATGAGAGCCGAGAGATCAGGGCCATGTGGGCTAGAGGAACCCTAGTGGTTTTATATGTGATTAACTCTGCTAACAAGTATTTGATGGGGTCTAGGTACACCAGGATGGGTGAGATGTCGATTGTGTATCGATATGATGCATAAGACGACAGTTTGTGACTCGAGTTGAGTCAAGATTTCAGCGTAGGTCGCTGAGTGACCTGCGATACGATGCGGGGACTCGTGTAACGACCCGGCCCAGAATTCTAGATTAGATTAGTAGTTGATAACAGATTAACAAAGGTAATCGGTGATTAGTTGGATACTTTTGGACGATTGGTGCAGAATGACGATTTTACCCCTAAAATGGGCAAAATGTTGACTTTTAGTTCGGGCGGACAAATGGACTTAGACCAATGATCGTGACGTAGTTCAGGACGTCATGAGTTCATAGACAGGTGGCACGTCCGATTCCGACATCCGAGGAGGAAGTTATGATGTTCGGAAGGTTGAGGGCACTTTCGTAATTTGGTTTAAAATGAGGAATTTATTGACTTTTTGCACGACTATTTTCTTCATGCAAACCAAGGACCGTTAGATAGATCTCGACGTCCTGAGTACAACGACAGGCGGCACGCCTTCATCGGACATCGGATGGGTAAGTTGTGGTTCTAGAAAGGTGAGGGACAAAATGGTAATTTGGACTTACAGGGGCATTTTAGTCTTTTTACACCTTGGGCTTTGTGCAATCAGATAAGGCCACATGGATAGAGCTTATTGGATAATTGTGGGCTGTGTCCATAGGGTGTGTGACACCTAGCCTCTGTCTAGTGGCTTTTAGCCAAAACAGCCATGTTCTTTGACTTTTTTTTTTAAACGTTTGGTCTATCAGTAGAGAAAACAGAGACAGAGAGTCTCAATCCAAAATCCAGTGTGTATGAGTCGTGGAAATTCCTTGTGGTGATTTGTGAGTGAGAGTTCAGAGAGGTGTGGTGATTGAGGAAGTGAGAGTACAGTAAGGTGGTGTTGGGCTGCCACGAAGGCCACCGTGGGTGGTGGCTTTGACTTTGAAAAACAGAGAGGGAAGCTTAGTCTTGGATTCAAGCTCCTCAAAACTATAGCAATTTCTTATGATCTGAGAACAAACATTGGAAAAGAAGATGGGACAAAGTTCTTAGACTCGACTTCAAGGCTTGAAATAGATGGTAAGGTCAAGAATACAATGAGAGCTAAGTTGAATTCGATTATGGTAAGTTGACTTCAGTGGACTAATAATCGTATTGGATGATAAGAACTTGTTTCTAGGAGTCACAGGAATGAGTTAGGACCAAAAAACCGAGAAGAACGGTGCAGGAGCCATGGAAGCTCATAGGAGAAAGTTGGTGTTTTGACAAAGGAGCTAACAGGTATTGTTTAGACCTTGTTTTTCATGTTTTAGGTTATGGATCAATAGGAAAACATGTAGGGAAGCTATGGGAATTAACTAGGGAGGAAAACGAACAAAACTGGACCAAGTAGACCTGTGAACCGGCCACGTCGGTTCGGCCTGAACCGTGAACCGGTCGGATCGGTCGAAGCAAGGTTGAAGATGACACTGTGCTGGCGCGTGAGGCCCACGCGCAGCCCCTTTGGGCGACGCGTGTGGGCGCGTGGAACAGTGTTTGAGAATGGTTCCAACACGACTTCTAAAGTATTCAATGTAACGAACATTTTGGCGCTGGTTTCGAGTCAATCGGACATCGTTTCGATATGTTTCAGGATGTCCGAAGGTTTTAGGCCTTGGTTAAAAATAGTTAAAAATTCGGGAAAAATATGGGGCTTTAGTATAAGCTTTATGAAGTAGTTAGTGACCTTATTACGGGATTTGGACAGGTTCGAGAAAGCCGGTGGTAGCGGATTAGCCAGGAAAGCTTTAATACGCGCTTATCGAGGCGACGACACTATGGTCTGTGAGTGGACTTTGTTTTCTAACTCTTGATGCATGCATATATGTTTTTATATGTTTTCTATACGTGATTCTATAATTTGATTTATGATCTTGGTGATTTACAGTTTTGCACGATTTTTGGGATATTTACTGGACGAATGAAATGGTTTTTGGTCATGGTTTTTTGATGTTTTGGGCTCTACCCGAATGAAATGGTTTTCGATGGTTTTGGGCTGAGGCCCGGGATTTGAGGAAAGGAAACTGTGTTCGGTTTTTCTTACATGATTTGATCGACCGGAATCTTGAATGGTTTTATGATATGAATTTGATATCCATGCATTTCTTTTTAATTGGAGGGTATAAATGAAATTGTTTTATTGAACTGTTTTTGAATTCTACCTTATTTTGTCAACTCACAGTCTTTTGTGTTTTTGATACCCTACAGGTTGTTGCGGTGCAGGCTGTTGGTCGAGAGGGACGGAGACATCACACCCGCGAACCACAGTAGATTTGGCACAGTATGGGAAGTCTGGACACGTTTAGGACGGTCGGATCGAGAATCCCCTTGTCCGACTTACGTGTCACACGAAGGTTGAACATTGGTTTAGCCTACGAGTCAATCATAAGTTAGACGGGAACAGGACTTGGACCTTAATCCCGGGCGATTGGGGGGTCGGTCCTGTCAACTAGAGAGCGACTTGAGATCAGAGTAGCCTAGTGGAGCCGGGAGTTGCTGACTAGTCATGATAGTGGTTGCAGAATTGGAGGCTTTTAGGAGAGAGTTGTATCTCTATGAACGGTGAGAGTCAATCTGAGTAGTGGAAAATGAGTGACAGGACCACCCCCGAAGGGACATTGATAACCGTGCCCAGTCCTGCTCCCGTCGGACAAGTCGACTGAAGTTCCCAAATTACCCTCATTACTTGCCAAACAAGGGATAGCCGCACACGTACTCACTCATGCCTCCGCTTCTCGATCAGCCTCGATCAACGCGCCACGACCTGGAGGGTCAATAAAAACACAAAAGGTGTGAGTGGACAAAAATGAATCAGTTTATAAAACAGTTACAGAAAGTCATTTCTACCCTCCACGTAAAACCAATGCATGTATTCGAAAATCATTTACAATCCATTTCATTTCCAATATAAGTAAAACGTGTATGAAAATCAAATCATTTTCCTTTTCTTAACCTTCGGGTCTTAGCCCGCAATCATAAACACAGGGCCTCAACCCAAAATCATGAATCAAATCCAAGTACACAATATAATCCAAAATCCATCAAACCACATAAACCGGGTCACTGCCCAACACATCCGAAAACATCAGAAATCAACAATAAATCACAAGTCAATCAGTTTGCTGGATACCAATTACCGAGTCTTTAAACTCACATATATCAGGCCTTCCCGGGATATCAACGAGTCTTTAAACTCAGAACATAATCAATAGGCCTCGGGGGGGTATCATAATAACCGAGTCTTTAAACTCCGAATCTTTAAACTCAATCCGGGTCTTTAAACCCAATCCGAGCCCGCCCCCCTTCATATCTCCTTCGGGTCATTAAACCCAAAACATCATCCAGCAATAGTACCAGGTCTTTAAACCCAAAACCATTTATAAATCACATCAAATCCAGAATCCATCGTAAACCAATTTCCCAAGTCAAATTCGAGATCACACTTAATCTAAATGGAACTCATGTCTCAATTTCACATTAAAATCCCAACCATATTCATCATCCATTCCCGAATCCGAATTCGCAATAATGATTTCGTAAGCCGGCATCCGGAAACATCATCCCGAACCCAAATCCGGAAATCCACCTTCAAGTTTCCGAAACCCGAAATCTCGTTCATCAAAGCCACTTTCATGAACTGGGCACCAAGCCCGAAATCACCTTTTCCAAAATCCGTTTTAAATCTTTGAAACCAAATCATATTTCAAATCTCAAAGTTAAAGCATCAAAACCATGATCAAATCGCAAAATACTCGAAATCTCGTAAAACGCGCAAATCCATAATAATCTCGAAATACGTGTCATAACGCATTGCATACCAAAATATGTATAAATATGAAAATCGTAATTATCACAAATCATAATCATAGAAACATTTATACTTGCATTAAATTTTGAAAGCAAAGTCCACTCACACACCGTCCATAACGCTCATTTTCGCGCTGCACGCGTTTCCGTAATTTCTGACATTTTTCAGGAATCTCGAATCCTGTCCGAAATCATTCCTCAGTGTCACTAAGGGCTTAAATAACATCACACTAATTTCCCATAATTTTTCGGGAATTAAATATTAATTAAAAACGTAATATAAACTTTCGGACCCTCGAAACAATATCGAAACGGTGTCCGTTTAACTCGAAACCAACGCTAAAATGTTCGTTACATTGTATAGGATAAACGTCGTGTTGAACTCACCTTGAAACTCGGGCCCACACGCCCTCCCGCGCCGCCGTGAGTGGTTGCGCGTGAAACTCATGCGCCTGCTACAGTGATGCTACAATGTCACCTTCCTCACCCGACTCTCTGCTAAACGGGTCCCAAACCCGCGACACAACCCGGTCCAATCTCCTGCAATTACATCTTAATTCCTTTAATTTGTCCATCGAAAACCTTCCATTGTAACTTAATTTAAGTTCTCCGTTATTAAATTCACACATCAAGCCGTAAATCGATCATTTCCCTCATGATCAATCATACAGGTCAAGCTTTGAAACTCACTCGAATCAACTCAGTTTTCAAATTAACTTAAACAAAAGCTTCATAGGACCTAAACGAACACTAAACCATAACCAATTTCTAGAAAACTTACCCGTAGGTGATCGTCCTCAAGCCTGAAATTTCTCCAAAACTGGAACTTGGGTTCCTGGCCAAACCGTGATCGATTCCCTTCGATATTGATACGGTTGAACTCTAAATGATCCTAGAAGACTGTTTCTAACCTTAGTTTTGTTCCTCTCGACTCACAATTTAACTTTCGAATTTCCCTCCAATTTTCCCAGTTTTTTCCCGTTTCTATTTCTCTCGAATTCTCACTATTTCTCTGCTCCAAAATGAGTCTCTCTCGACTCACTCTCACTCCCTATAATCAAATCAGACCTCACGGCAACCCAAGGGAATCTCAGTCCCACTGTGTAAACGATTTCCCGTAACAGACCCAAAACCAAATTTTTAAATCCCTCCCGTGCACTGTAATCTGTCACCAGCCACACCAAGTTGTTTCCACTACCTCAAACTGGCCCAATGCCACTCACAACTAAACAATTTCTTGATCAGACCACTCAAGCACGGGGGTTCAGTCCCTATTTCCACGGTTTCAAACAGTGCCCCTGTGAAATTACTGTTTTGCCCTTCTACACAAAGTTACCAAAATGCCCCTCCTCTTTCTAGACCCGTAACTCATTTGTCCGATGTCCGTTTTCAGGGTGCCACCTGTCTACAGACTCAGCGCATCGAGACCTACCTAACGGTCATCAAATTGCGCGAAAAATAGTGGTCAATCAAAAAGTTATCCTTTGCCCCCTTTTCGTCCTAATTACGAAAAATGCCCTTGAACTTCCGAACATCATAACTTCTTCCCTGATCGTCGGAATCGGGCGTGCCACCTGTATATGAATTTGTGACGTCCCGAACTACGTCATAGTCATCGGTCAAAGTTCGTTTGACCGCTCGAGCAAAAAGTCAACCGTTCGCCCATTATCTCGGGGCAAAAATCGTCATTTTCTTCAAAATTTCCAGTTTTTCCTTTTCCAAAAGTCCGGGTCGTTACAACCTACCCCCCCTTAAAGAATTTTGTCCTCGAAATTCCAAGCAGTAGGTGCCATGATACTTATCCCGAGGTATTGCATCTAAGACGCACCTAAACAAAAATGACCTCAACTGGTTATAAGCCATACTCAACTTATAGAATTCAACAACCAATCTCAACCTCTGTGTAAATCCCTGCCCCAAGGGCAGTCACACCACATACTTACTCGGAATACGTAGCCTAGCTCACGTTCGAGTTCACACAATCCAGGAAACACGAAGATCCGTCAGATCTTCTCGTTTACAGGTCATCCACTCGTGACATGATCCAATGGCTAAAATCCTCACATGTGTCATCAGGCCACCAGGCCAATAAACTCATAAGGTCCAGTAACTCAGGAACTCATTCCCCTCACTAGGTCAATCACACCATATCCCTCTTCCAAGGTCACTATGTATAATGATTTAGACTTTTCCTCCTGATTCCTTCCTATTACCAATAAGCACTCAACACAATCATTGGTACTATATCGCAAATCACACCCATCTCTTAAGCTTGACTCCACCATACACCAAGTACAGTCCTGCAGTTGGACACCAACCGTCCAGGTTATCAGAAATCATGTACTACTCCAATCCTATGGAGTTCCGTAACTAACAGGATTTCACTTATCCTTAGGTTATCAAACATGAAAATCCTCTCCCCAAGTAATACCTGATCCGACAATGTGGTCGTCATCTCAATATATCCCGACCATCGCCTTATCACACATTAAGCCTTTCTTTTTATCCCTCATTACCAATCCTAAAGGTTGATACGGTACTCATACATTCCTTCCTAAAGGTATATGACCTCTGCATACTCAACCTCGTGGGTCGATCTCAACTCCTACAAGGAAGGTCAACTTCTGAGGGTTTAACTAGCATCAACACCCGACTAACCGAATCCCAAATCTCATAGTGAGTGAACGAACATAAGTCACCTTTTCTCCACTTGTAACCATTCTATCTCAGTTCTTATTTCCATTGACTAATATGTCTGTCTTTCCTAGGATTCACACTAGTCCCGACCGTTATTCGTTCGACTAGACCTAGCACTTACTTAACCATAAATTTTGCCCTGAACACACTCCTCTGTACATAGGAGGATACCAACCAAGCACCACTCATTTCTCAGTTCCAATAACTTTGACCCCTTACGGGCCAATCACCATAACTGGAAAAACATGGGAGAGAACCCTAGAATTCCTTGTGGTCTCCAACCAATCTCAGACCGACTCATGTTCCCCAAACCTACTCTGGTCTATCAGACCTAACACTTATTCAACTATCTCTCTCTCTGAGGGCATATTCAATACATCTATTCAATCAATCATGGTACCATACATCTTCTAAATGGGGTCAGACTACCCGACTCCTCATCTCTCAACTATAACTAGTCCATTTGGCCATCCAAGGATATCACTATCAACTAATCTTAGCCATATCAAATCCTGGACCTTATCCCTTTCTCTCTTTTACTCAAAGTCGACAATCACCACCACGTTGGCCTCTCTTAATAAGGTCACTAACCACAACCTTCCCACGAAACCACAATTCCTTAACTCGTGATACGGAATCCTTATCCCATACCGTTACCTTATTAAGTCGTCCATAATCCACATGTAAACTCAAATCATCGTAAACTCAATCTATCATCCTGACAAAATCACAGGAATAGGTTGAGAAATTTGGGCATCCTCAGCCCTTACTAGGCATCTCATACACGAAACACATACACCACACATGTAACCAACAAACTTGAATACCTCATACCAACCATCTATTGGTTGTGAGGGTCAAAATCATCCTAAAGAGTAACACCCTCGAGTCCCCCTGAAATATAACCTCTGGAATCCTAGATTCCACGTGTCACTCTCTAATCCGCAGACTCGATAGAGTTCTCATGAGTCATCAACCAATCCAATCCAAGGATTACATCCAAATCATCCAAATCTAAGTCTGTCCCTAGGCGAATAGCACCAATCATCATGGGTAACCTCACATCGATAGGTCTACCCCCCTTATATCTCACCAATTTACCATATATAATTACATAGGTTACCACATAACTATTACAAAGTATCACATCGATAACTCTAATCAGGTCGACGACCTCCATACCAAAACCAATCACCAACAACACCTTGTCCGACCAATAGCCAATCTCAAGACATGGAAGAGTGGATAGCCCGGGACCTACCCAATACATACGTTCTGGTTAAACTTACATCATGACTACGAGTGATAGGTATCCAGGTCATCACTCCAGGGTTACTTAGTTTTCCTACGAAGGATATCCTCGAGCATGTGGTCCCAACTGACCACGACCCTATGGACCATCACGGGCCCCGCCAACTCTCCCCACTCCTGCCATATCAACAACCAATCTAGGAGACAATACTCACTCTACCACACCCCAACAGTGCTATATCACTAATATCCATCGATCTATATAACCATTTCTTTATGGTGTGACAAGACGACTCACAATCATACTATTACTATATACTTACCCTTGTTACCTTACCTCCCAGTAAACCCGACTTGCATCCCACTGAACTGGACTATCTCCTAAGTCCAAATCCTTGTATCCCTCGGGTCTCCGCCCTAACCTCAGTCACTAAGGACACAGACCCATAATCCCAATAGACAAGGTTAAACAGAACCAAGCCACAATTTCCTAACTCCTCAGTACCTGACCGCATACCAGTCCTTGGCATCTCAAGTGCCAAACGTTCCTCACTCAACCTTTCTGGCTCCTCTCGAGCCTTGATACCTTACCATGGCTCATCTCAAGTTTCTAACTATATCCGAACTCATTTTGAGTCCCGTACCCATATCTCGACTCCTCTTGAGTCCAATCTCATACCAATCAATCATGCCATTACTGACATACCCAGTCCCCGAGCAAATACCAATGGTCAACCGTATCTTATACGACTGATAAGGCCTAAGAGATATCCCATCACATTACAGACTCTTAAAACACGCATTCCACTTAAGGATTTCACCGAAAATAATCCCATCACGAGTGCAAGTAGCCACTGGGCTCATTCGTCTCTGGGATCCACACAGGTCTATGTCTAACAAATAGCCGTTCACAGTGTACTCTAGATAACATCGGGCCCTCAACCCAGGGTCAATCTCGTCTGAGATATATCACGAGGTCTCATACACCCTCGTCTACCCGTCTCACTACCAGGTCAGGCACGAGGCTTACGTTTCGGAGGCATGATGTGGCAACAGAATCAGCAACCTAGTGCTCTGATAACAATTTGATAGGAACGACCCCGAAGGGACAATGATAACCGTGCCCGGTCCTGCTCCCGTCGGACAAGTCGACTGAAGTTCCCAAATTACCCTCATTACTTGCCACACAAGGGATAGCCGCACACGTACTCACTCATGCCTCCGCTTCTCGATCAGCCTCGATCAACGCGCCACGACCTGGAGGGTCAATAAAAACACAAAAGGTGTGAGTGGACAAAAATGAATCAGTTTATAAAACAGTTACAGAAAGACATTTCTACCCTCCACGTAAAACCAATGCATGTATTCGAAAATCATTTACAATCCATTTCATTTCCAATATAAGTAAAACGTGTATGAAAATCAAATCATTTTCCTTTTCTTAACCTTCGGGTCTTAGCCCGCAATCATAAACACAGGGCCTCAACCCAAAATCATGAATCAAATCCAAGTACACAATATAATCCAAAATCCATCAAACCACATAAACCGGGTCACTGCCCAATACATCCGAAAACATCAGAAATCAACAATAAATCACAAGTCAATCAGTTTGCTGGATACCAATTACCGAGTCTTTAAACTCACATATATCAGGCCTTCCCGGGATATCAACGAGTCTTTAAACTCATAACATAATCAATAGGCCTCGGGGGGGTATCACAATAATCGAGTCTTTAAACTCCGAGTCTTTAAACTCAATCCGGGTCTTTAAACCCAATCCGGACCCGTCCCCCGTCATATCTCATCCGGGTCTTTAAACCCAAAACATCATCCAGCAATAATACCAGGTCTTTAAACCCAAAACCATTTATAAATCACAACAAATCCAGAATCCATCGTAAACCAATTTCCCAAGTAAAATCTGAGATCACACTTAATCGAAATGGAACTCATGTCCGAATTTCACATTAAAATCCCAACCATATTCGTCATCCATTCCCGAATCCGAATTCGTAATAATGATTTCGTAAGCTGGCATCCAGAAACATCATCCAGAACCCAAATCCGGAAATCCACCTTCAAGTTTCCGAAACCCGAAATCTCGTTCATCAAAGCCACTTTCATGAACTGGGCACCAAGCCCGAAATCACCTTTTCCAAAATCCGTTTTAAATCTTTGAAACCAAATCATATTTCAAATCCCAAAGTTAAAGCATCAAAACCATGATCAAATAGCAAAATACTCAAAATCTCGTAAAACGCGCAAATCCGTAATAATCTCGAAATACATGTCATTACGCATTGCATACCAAAATTCGTATAAATACGAAAATTCTAATTATCACAAGTCATAATCATAATCATAGAAATCATAGAAACATTTATGCATGCATTAAATTTTGAAAGCAAAGTCCACTCACACACACCGTCCATAACGCTCGTTTTCGGGCTACACGCGTTTCCGCAATTTCTGACATTTTTCAGGAATCTCGAATCCTGACCGAAATCATTCCTCAGTGTCACTAAGGGCTCAAATAACATCACACTAATTTCCCATAATTTTCCGGAAATTAAATATTAATTAAAAATGTAATATAAACTTTCGGACCCTCGAAACAATATCGAAACGGTGTCCGTTTAACTCGAAACCAACGGTAAAATGTTCGTTACATTGTATAGGAAAAAAGTCGTGTTCAACTCACCTCGAAACTCGGGCCCATGCGCCCTCACGCGCCGCCGTGAGAAGCTGCGCGTGAAACTCACGCGTCTGCTACAGTGATGCTACAGTGTCACCTTCCTCACCCGACTCTTTACTAAACGGGTCCCAAACCCGCGACACAACCTGATCCAATCTCCTGCAATTACAGCTTAATTCCTTCAATTTGTCCATCGAAAACCTTCCATTGTAACTTAATTTAAGTTCTCCGTTATTAAATTCACACATCAAGCCCTAAATCGATCATTTCCCTCATGATCAATCAAACGGGTCAAGCTTTGAAACTCACTCAAATCAACTCAGTTTTCAAATTAACTTAAATAGAAGCTTCATAGGACCTAAACGAACACTAAACCATAACCAATTTCAGGAAAACTTACCCGTAGGTGATCGTCCTCAAGCCTGAAATTTCTCCAAAACTGGAACTTGGGTTCCTGGCCAAACCGTGATCGATTCCCTTCGATATTTATACGGTTGAACTCTAAATGATCCCAGAAGACTGTTTCTAACCTTGGTTTTGTTCCTCTCGACTCACAATTTAACTTTCGAATTTCCCTCCAATTTTCCCGTTTCTGTTTCTCTCAAATTCTCAGTGTTTCTTTGCTCCAAAATGACTCTCTCTCGACTTACTCTCACTCCCCATAATCAAATCAGACCTCATGGCAACCCAAGGGAATCTCAGTCCCACTGTGTAAATGGTTTCCCGCAACAGACCCAAAACCAAATTTTTAAATCCCTCCCTGCACTGTAATTTGTCACCAGCCACACCAAGTTGTCTCCACTACCTCAAATTAACCCAATGCCACTCACAATTAAATAATTTCTTGATCAGACCACCCAAGCATGGGCTTTCAGTCCCTGTTTCCACGGTTTCAAACAGTGCCCCTGTGAAATTACTGTTTTGCCCTTCTGCACAAAATTACCAAAATGCCTCTTCTCTTTCTAGACCCGTAACTCATCCGTCCGATGTCCGTTTTCAGCGTGCCGCCTGTCTACAGACTCAGGGCATCGAGACCTACCTAATGGTCCTCGAATTGCATGAAAAATAGTGGTCAATCAAAAAGTCATCCTTTTCCCCATTTTCGTCCTAATTATGAAAATGCCCTTGAACTTCTGAACGTCATAACTTCTTCCCTGATCGTCGAAATCGGGCGTGCCACCTGTATATGAATTCGTGATGTCCCGAACTACGTGTAACGACCCATCCCGGAATTCGGGATTAGGTTGGTAACTAACCATGTTTAATGGGGGTTAATCGGTGATTAGTTGGGCAGAATTGGACGAACGTGGCAAAATGACTGTTTTGCCCCTAGTCGTGGGTGAAACGTTGACTTTTTATTCGGGCGGTCAAATAGACCTTGCCCGATGACCGTGACGTAGTTTGGGACGTCACGAGTTCATAGACAGGTGGCACGTCCGATTCGGACGAACAGGGTGGAAGTTATGACGTGCGGAAGTTCAGGGGCATTTTCGTAATTTGGACGAAATAAGGGAAAATGTTGACTTTTTGATCGGGAGGTCCGATGGCCGAGGACCGAGGACCGAGGACCGTTAGGTTCGTCTCGAAGCCCTGAGTACAACGATAGGCGGCACGCGTCGATCGAAGTTCGAATGACCAAGTTACGGGTTTAGGACGCGTGAGGGGCATTTTGGTAAATTGTCATGAGAGGGCAGAATGGTAATTTGGCTGTGGGTTTTGGGACAGCCGTGTATGGCACTGTGGGGCTCCTTCCAGGCGGCAGAGCACGGGTGAATTAGTTTATAGGACACCTGCTTGGACTTTGTGTTGGCAATTGTTAATGTTTTGAGTGGGTTGATCAGTGCACGGGTGCAAATGTGGGTTGAGCAGGCTGCTGGTGTGTCCGAAAACTGGGAGGAAAGAAACTGAGATTGTCCCCCACGCATGATCGATTTCCCAAGGCCATTGGAGAGGTGAGTGTTGGTAAATTCTTTAGGGGAGTGCGGATAGAGGGACAGAAGAGAGTACACGCTGTGATGGTGGTGGTGTGGGGACTATAAAACTGGGCGGTGAGTTTGAATTGAAAAACAGAAAATAGAGCACTTGAACTTCTTTTCGCACTGAGCAGAGCACGGGTCGTGTTGATCGATTTATTGGAAGGTTTGGATCAGTCTCTGGGTGGTGAGTGAGATGGGGAGAGAATGAGTTGAGAGTGAGGGGGTGGATGGCAATCTGAAACCCGAAAAACTACAATTTCGAGTCTCGTTTTCAAATTTTGATTTGGGCGGCCAATTGATGGAATTGGAGCTGAGTTCGAGTTTCTAGATGTTCAAACGAGTCGAACGAGATCGGCAGCGAGGGAATTGGTGAGGATGTGAGCCCAGACGGCTTGTGAGTTCAGCTTTTGGAATCCCAGTTGGGTTGGAATGGTTCGAGGGATCCAAGCTCACAATTGAGATCGAATGTCGGTTCCTGGTAGTCCTGCGATGCTGCTGGTCTGACCAATTGCCGAAGAATGATGAGGATCAATGGATTCCAGGGAAAATCAGTGTGTGGTCGTTCATCGGGAAATTGAGCACAATTAGATGGTCTGAGGTGAGTTGAACTTGCTTGATCTCACAGAACCTTGATTAAGTCCAAAGCGAGGTTAATGGATGGTTTAATTTTAGGAAACAAGCCGGAATTAAGGGAGACTCAGCCGGGTCGCTTCGCGGGTTACCGGACCCGTTTATCAGAGAAACGAGCGAAGGAGGAGATGAACAGTGCCTGTTACTGTAGCCGGCGCGTGGGTGTCACGCACAGCCACTCACGGTGGCGCGTGACGGCGCGTGGACCCGAATTTCAAGGTGAGTTCAACACGACTTTTGTTCTATACAATGTAACGAACATTTTAGCGTTGGTTTCGAAATTTTCGGACACCGTTTCAATGTGGTTCCGAGGGTCCGAAGATTTCCGTTACGTTTGTAATTAATGATTAATTCCCGGAAAATTTTGGGAAATTGGCATGTTGTTATCTATGCCCTTTGTGACACTAAAGTATGTTTTCAGGCAGGATTTGGAATTTCTGGAAAATATCGGGAATTACGGAACCGCGTGCGGCGTAAAACCGAGCCCTATTGGACGGTGTGTGAGTGGACGTTGCTTTCTAAATTTAATGCATGCATAAATTATTTCTATGATTTATGATTATGATTATAAGTGGTGATTGATTTTGAGTCCGTATTTATACGTATTCGATTCCCGTATTTATACGTATTTTTACTATACATGTGGAATTACTCGTATTTCGAGACTATGGTCACTCGTGTGCTTAATGATGGGTTAATGAAAGAAGTTATATGAAATGGGTATAAAATGATTTAAGAAGGTTGTTTATGATTTGCGAGTGTGACCTATGATTTTGACACGTTTTTCGAGAACGTTCCGGATTTGCACGTTTTACGAGATTTCGAGTTATTGTGATTTGATCACTGTTGATGTTTGAATTTGGGGATTGAAATGAGACTTGTGATTTTGAGGATTTTAAAAATGGGTTTTGAGTATATTCTGATTGGATCGTGATTTTGGTGATATTGATTGTGGTTTCGAAGTGTTGAAGAAGTGATTCCTAAGAATTTAATTGGATTTGAAAAAGGTGATTTCGGGCTTAATGCTCGGGGCATAAAAGTAACTTTGATTTACGCGATTTCGGTTTTCGGAAATAATAAAGCGGATTCTTGGTTTGGGTTCGGGATGATGCTTCCGGATGCCGGCTTCCGGAATCATTATTGCGAATTCGAATTCGGGAATGAAAAAGGATTTAATTAAGTGATTTGGTCTGATTTTGCATGCCCCGTGTTTCATGACGATTGGATTATGTTTGTAAAGTATGATTTGGGGAAAATGAATGTGGAAATTCGGACCATGGGTCCTGTTGTGAAAAATATGATTTTGGGGATGGATCCCACGTTGTCGTGATTGATAAACTGTTTTGGGGTTTAAAGACCCGCTGAGAACTGCTTTGGGTTTGAAGACCCGTTGTTGTGTTTGAAAACTGTTTTGGGTTTAAAAACCCGGTGCTATTGCTGGAGCACGTTTTGAGTTTAAAGACTCGGTTAATTGATGACGGGGGAGGGCCCTTAATGAGTTTAAAGACTCGTGAGTTTAAATACTCGGTTACTATGATACCCCCGAGGCCTATTGATTATGTTCTGAGTTTAAAGACTCGTTGATGTCCCGGGAAGGCTTGTTTATGCGCATGGTTTTGAGTTTAAAGACTCGGGCGCACTTGAAATCCAGCAAATGATTGACTTGTGATTTATTGGTGATTTCTGATGTTTCGGTTGAGTTGGGCAGTGGCCGGTATATGGTTATTGGTTTTGGATTATGTTGTGCATTTGGTCTTGATTCATGGTTTTGGGCTGAGGCCCGGTGTTTATGACTGCGGGCTAAGACCCGATGGTTGAGAAAGGGTAAATGATTTTGTTTGGCATATACTGATTTCTTATGTGGAAATTTGTAACGGATTGCAAAGTGATTTTTGTGTGCATGCATTCGTTTTTACACGGAGGGTAAAAAAAACGCTTGTTGTAACTGTTTTTGCTAAACTGAATTATTTTTGTCCACTCACACCTTTTGGTTTTTATGGACCCTCCAGGTCGTGGCGCGTTGTTCGAGGCTGTACGAGGGGCGGAGGCATGAGTAAATACGTGTGGCTATCCCTGGTTTGGCAAGCACTGAGGGTAACATGGGTTTTTCAGTCATCTTGCCAGACGGGAGCAGGACCGGGCACGGTTAACGATGCCCTTTCGGGGGCGGTCCTGTCACTACGTCACAATGGTCAAATTCCGTTTGACCGTTCGAGCAAAAAGTCAACCGTTCGCCCATTATCTAGGGGCAAAAATCGTCATTTTCTTCAAATTTTCCTAATTTTCCTTTTCCAAAAGTCCGGGTCGTTACAACGAGAGTGTTAACTGATGTGAGTGTCAAGGCCGATAAATGTCGCAGATTTGAGTATGGCTTGCAATGTGAGATTCGTGCTATTGTGAAGGCAGGATCTAGCGGATGTTTGTCTGGTCAGACGCTGACCAGGATGTTAGCTTGGATGTGATAGCCCTCAGTGGGACTGCGTATTTCAACCTAACGACCCAAAGTTGGAAAGTGTCGGAGTGGCAGGCTGGAAAGCCGATCTGATGTAAGCTTCGTATAGCTGACCTATCAGATTGAATGGCAGGCGAGATCAACGAGCGTCGATGTCTCGAGTATGACTAGCGAGCCGACCTGTGGTTGTGTCCGACGTGTACGATTACACGAGGGTGCCCCGAGTAGAGGTAGGATTGGATTTCCACAGTTTAGTTATGAAATTGCGTCAGTTTGAATTTCAAGGACGAAATTCTTTAAGGAGGGAAGATTGTAACAACCCGTCCCAAATTTTTGGGATTAATTAAGATTTAATTTTGGATTAGCGAGGCTAATCAGGGATTAGTCGAGGATTGTCGGGCATTCAAGGCAAAATTACGATTTTGCCCCTAAACGAGGGCAAAAAGTTGACTTTTGACCGGGAGGTCCAATGCATGTGGACCAAGTACTGCTACGTAGATCGAGACGATATGAGTCCGTAGGCAGGCGGCACGTCGAAATCGGACATTCGACGGGAAAGTTACGGTTCACGAAAGTTTCGAGGCACTATTGCGCATTTTACGAGACGGGTGGACTTTTGTCTTGAGTGGTCCCCAAATATTTTTGCCAGGTCCAATGAATGAGTGACAAGTGTCACTCATCCACTGTCATCACACATACATGCACCCACCCCTTCATCCTTATCTATTTCATTCAAACCCGAAACCCAAACAACCCCGAAGCCCCATTCCCTTGCTGGTTCGATTGAGGGCTCCTGAGGATGATTGAGGACGAGTGAGGGACTGAGTGAGACTGTGGAAGGTGGCAGGACAGCCGTGGACGGCGGAGGAGGGCACGGCCATGTAAACTCGAAACCGGTTTTATGGGTCCAAATTTTAGGTCGAGTTTAGAGAGTTTGTTGGATTGTTCTAATGACCAAAACAGGTTCCTAGGGACCAGACGACTTCAACAGGATCAAAACCACGGACGGAGGTGGCCGGAATCGAGGGTTGTCGACGGAGGAAAATTGGTCGGACTGTTCATCGATTACAGGTAAAATTCTAGGCTGTTTTCTACTGTTCTGATCATATGGATCCCTTCTTAGGATTGAGACGAAGAAATTGGAAGCAACGGCTTCGAAATCGGACCAAGAACTAGAGAGAAAAATCCAAGTCGGGTCTGCGGGTCTGCGCGACCCAGAACAGTGAATCGGGTCGACCCAGACAAAGGAAAATGACGATGATGTCGTCATCGATGATGCAAAGTATTACTTATACAATCTGACTTATATGAAATTTTACATCACAAAAGACCTCAGTGTTATTAGAATTAAAGTCACTTATTATATATTATATTTTCTTTTTATATCCTTCTAAAATAAGATTTTTCAACGCATTAATACAATATGTATGTTAATAAGTATTTCTCATGCTGATCTGTCTGAGAACATGTTAATAAGTAATACAATATGTATGTTAATAAGTATTTCTCAGAAAGATATGCTTCGTTCAAATCCAGCCAATAAAATAAATTATAGAAAAATTGAAGTCCTTAGTTTAGTGTACTTTGCCCAAGCGGGTGCTTAGAGTAAATCAGTCTTTGATGGGCTCCTTAATTTCCTTGTTCAATTTTATGACGTGGGCCGGCGTTATTGGGTGTCTCGATGTAAGGCTGGACTTGGATTGAAGTTTTCGGTTCAGCAAGATCCCTCCACACTCCAGTAGGAAGAGCAAAAGGTAAGGGGACTAAATCGTAATTATTCACCCTAATATTAATAGCGCAACTCAAAAGCCCTAGTGTCGCCTTTCTCTTTGTCTCTCATTTTCTCAATCCTCTTCATCTTTTAGGGTTTACTAATTTCAGGGCTAAATTGTGAACTTCAGAAGAAACCCTCGATTCGGATCCTGTCCGCCTTCGTTAGAGACAAGTGGTAGGCTTTGGATTTCTGCACTGTTAGGGTTTTTAATTGATGGGTACAGAGAGGAAGAGGAAGGTGAGCTTGTTCGACGTCGTGGACGAGGCCTCGGTCTCATCAGCGAAAATGAACAAAGCCAACGGTGGTGGAGGAGCCGCTGCCAATCACAACGCAGTAAACAGTCTGATTAATAGATGGACTGGAAAGCCCTACTCGCCGAGGTATTACGAGATCCTTGAGAAGAGGAAGACTTTGCCTGTTTGGCATCAGAAAGAGGAGTTCTTGCAGGCTCTCAAGGCTAGCCAGTCTCTGATTTTGGTTGGTGAGACTGGTAGTGGTAAAACCACTCAGGTTAGTGTGACCATAGCTTTTACTTTAATTTTGGTCTTTTTGGAACTTTAGAGTGATGAAAATTTCGACGAATTCGAAAAATTGAGAAACTGGATAAATTATAACCCGTACGTTTTTCCGTTGGCGCAATGGGTAGTTCCCTCTACAATTTTTGATAGATTGAAAATTTGTGGGGAATGTGAGTTGAGTTAAAAAAAAATTGGAGTCATGAGTGTTGTAGTCCAACATCTTTGCTATGCACCTTACTTGTTTGTTTTACGTTGGTGGTGTTTGAATTTAAATGTTTTAAAGGGCTGTTATTAGTTGTACTTTTCTTTTTAGTGCCACTTTCACAACACAACTAGGATTTTCTACTGTATGCACACTAAATCCAACTTCTTGTTATATATTTTTTCTGTGACGTTGGGAGTTAGCCCAAAACTACTATATACCATGCCAGCCTGTCTTAGAGATAACACTGCCTCTGGGGATTGCAGATGAAGCCTTACAGTTCACGGGTTATTTATTAAATTTTTAGAATTTTGATTGTGGGATGATTTTAGCATTTTTTACTGTATCGTTCTAGTTGAAGATCATGTGTTCATATCCCTTTGATTACTCATATGCACCAGCTGTAATTTCTATTTATTGTATTTGGTTAGCATAAAGTGGCATTGTCTGACAATGGAAAATGGTTGTATGCTTCGTTTTTTACAGATTCCTCAATTTGTTTTAGAAGCTGTTGACTCGGAAACTCCAGATAAACGAAGGAAGATGATGATTGCATGTACCCAACCCCGTAGAGTGGCTGCAATGTCAGTTTCCCGGCGTGTTGCTGAAGAGATGGACGTAACCATCGGAGAAGAGGTTGGTTATAGCATCCGTTTTGAAGACTGTAGCAGTGCCAGAACAGTTTTAAAGTACGCACACCCTTTTGTTCCCTCTTATTTTGTGCTGTTTTAGTGGAGAGCCAAAGGAAATGTAATTTATATTTATATTTATACATCTATATTTCTTTTGGTAGGTATCTAACGGATGGTATGCTTTTAAGAGAAGCAATGACAGATCCGCTATTGGAACGATACAGTGTGATAATTCTTGATGAGGCCCATGAAAGGACCTTAGCAACAGATGTTTTATTTGGGCTTCTGAAGGAAGTGTTGAGAAACAGACCTGACTTGAAGTTGGTTGTGATGAGTGCTACACTTGAGGCTGAAAAGTTTCAGGGTTATTTCAGTGGTGCACCGCTTATGAAAGTTCCTGGAAGGCTTCATCCAGTGGAAATTTTTTACACTGAGGAACCTGAAAGGGATTATCTGGAGGCAGCGATTCGAACAGTTGTGCAGATTCATATGTATGAGACTCCAGGAGATATACTTGTTTTTCTAACTGGAGAGGAGGAGATAGAAGATGCGTGTCGCAAAATTAACAAAGAAGTTTCAAACCTTGGTGACCAGGTTGGTCCTGTAAAAGTGGTGCCTCTGTATTCAACCCTTCCTCCAGCTATGCAGCAGAAAATATTTGATGCTGCTCCTCCTCCTATTAAAGAAGGTGGAGTTCCTGGAAGGAAGATTGTGGTGTCAACAAACATTGCAGAAACTTCTCTGACTATAGATGGAATTGTTTATGTTATTGATCCGGGGTTTGCTAAGCAAAAAGTTTATAATCCACGAGTTCGTGTTGAATCCTTGTTAGTATCTCCTATTTCCAAGGCAAGTGCACATCAGAGGTCAGGTCGTGCTGGAAGAACTCAGCCAGGAAAATGTTTCAGACTTTATACTGAGAGGAGTTTTAACAATGATCTTCAACCTCAGACCTATCCAGAAATTTTGAGATCAAACCTTGCAAATACTGTTCTCACATTGAAGAAACTAGGAATAGATGATTTGGTGCATTTTGATTTTATGGATCCCCCTGCTCCAGAGACATTGATGAGAGCGCTGGAGGTTTTGAATTATTTGGGAGCATTGGATGATGATGGGAATTTGACAAAGCTAGGGGAGATCATGAGTGAGTTCCCATTGGATCCTCAGATGTCAAAGATGCTTGTTGTCAGCCCTGAGTTTAACTGTTCAAATGAGATTTTGTCAATATCTGCCATGCTTTCAGGTACTTATTTACTTTTTCGTTTTTGCCTTCTGAGTCAGGTCTGTCTTGGTTCGTGTCTTCATCAAATTAAATAAGGTCAGGCGGCATCATTCTTGATTGCATGCCTTTGTTCTGTTATGTGTACAAAATTTCTGTGCACATGCTATCTTAAATGCTACATCTGCATGCAAATGCTTATGCATGTGGCTGTAGTACTGTGTCCAATTAGGTTGTCATCAGCAACTGTCTTGTCTGGGTTGCATGCCCCCGGTTGGCATGTACCTATAGATTTTTAAGTACGTGCTGATGCGGATAGTTGCAGTTTCTCAGTATTATCTCATGAAGCAAATGGTGTCGTCTCGCCTCTATGCATCTGCTAACGTTCCATGGGCCTCGTCTGTGATAACCAATTTATTTCTTAGTACCCAATTGCTTTGTCCGGCCTAGGGAGGCTCAAAAAGCTGCTGATGAGGCGAAAGCTAGGTTCGGGCACGTTGATGGCGATCATCTCACCCTTCTGAACGTTTATCATGCCTACAAGCAAAACAGTAAGTGAATCTTTCTGTTAGTTTCATTTCCCATATGAAGTTATTTGTCCAGTGTCTTGGTATAAAATAATACATCTAATTTTGAATTGTTGTAGACGAGGATCCATCTTGGTGCTATGAGAACTTTGTCAATCAGAGGGCATTGAAGTCTGCAGATAATGTCAGGCAGCAGCTAGTGCGTATTATGGCTCGGTTCAACCTCAAGTTATGCAGTACTGATTTCAATAGTCGGGACTATTACATCAACATAAGAAAGGCCATGCTAGCTGGATATTTCATGCAGGTGGCACATCTGGAGCGCACAGGACACTACCTGACAGTGAAAGATAACCAAGTATGTAAAATTGTTCTCTACTTTGATCTTTTCATTTGGACTATCCATTACTTTTTCTTTTTTCCTTATCAGTGTTTGGGTTTGCTTATGTATTCTATTTATTTCGCAGGTGGTACATTTGCATCCGTCCAATTGCTTAGATCACAAACCGGAGTGGGTGATATACAATGAGTATGTCTTGACAAGCAGGAATTTTATTCGTACGGTGACAGATATTCGTGGAGAGTGGTTAGTCTCTTCCTCTAGCTATTGATTGATAATGCTCATGTATTAAGCTGCTTTTAACTAGTGTCATATCCTCTTGGTTGTCTATGTCTGATCTTCTGAGTTTAAAAATTCTACAGGCTAGTTGATATAGCACCCCACTACTATGATTTGGAAAATTTTCCTCAGTGTGAGGCCAAGCGTGTTCTTGAGAAGCTGTACAAAAAGCGGGAGGACAAGGATGACAACAAAAACAGAAAATGAAGTGATTACCTTGGTAACTTCAAAATGGGCGTATACGTCTCTGAGTAACGAAGAAGCAACCAATTAGTCTTTTACCTCACATTTAAGTACTTTTGCAACTATCAGCGGCTCAGTTGGGGAAAAGGCCTTGGAATGTTTGTCTCAAGTATTAGTCTCGTAGTCTATAATTTTTTATCGTATGCTATTGTTATTTATTTCATCTTGGATGTGCTGGTCTTCTTGCCAGTATTCAGTATTTATGGCAGTTCAACCATGTATGAGAAGGGTACCCAGATTTCTATTTTGATTTTGGAGCAATAGAAGTCTATATTTCTTGCTACCAGAAGTACCAAGTAGGACCTCTCAATCATATGCTTTTGTTTAGATGACCCTTGGGTTCTATCTTGCCCCATACGACAGGGTTACCTTCTGAGTAGCTGCACCGATAAGGCGATTCAATTGTCTTACTTAAGACTTGAGGCTTTCAATTGTCTTACTTAAGACTTGAGGCTTTCAATTGTCTTAAGACTCGGGGCTGTTTATTTTATGCTGTCTTCAATCGATCCTGCTAGTGGCACTCTGTTTCTGAATCCCTCTTTCCTCCATCGTCGTCCTCAACTCGAGCACAGTGTTCCATACTCCTCTTTCGCCGAGGATTTTCGAAAGCGTTGAATATATGGCAGGATGGTCATTCTCATTTCTCAGTTTGCCAATTTCCTTAGCAGCAAACTGACCAAGTTCAAGACTCGAATGCAAGCCGCAGGCACCAAGCAATGCAACCCAAACCACGGCATCCGGCTCAAACGGCATTCCTCGTATCAGCTTCTCTGCTTGTTCTAGCTCGCCTGCTCGCCCATAGAGGTCAACCATGCAAGCATAGTGCTTGACCTCTGGTTCGATTCCAAACTCAGGCTTCATCGAGTTAAATAGGGTTTCACCCTTCTCAACCATCCCTCCATGCCCACAAGCCGATAACACGTTCACAAACGTGACTTCATCTGGGCTAACACCATACTTGATCATTCTCTCAAATTCTTCCAATGCTCTTATAGCAAGTCCATGCCTGGCATAACCTCCTACAATTGAGTTCCATGTCACCAAATTTTTCTTCGGCATGGATCCAAAAATGAAAAACGCTGCCTCAATGTCCCCGCATTTTGCGTACATGTCAACAAGCGAGGTTGACATGATGACATCATCCGGCGTACCAAACTTCAAGATGGAAGAGTGAACTTGCTGCCCCAGGACAAGTGAAGAACAACCAGCACATGCATCCAGCAAAATAGAAAATGTATAGTGATTTGGCGACGTCCCAGATTTCAACATCAAGAGAAAAAGGTCCAAAGCATCCAAAAATTTCTGATTTTTCACATACCCACTGATTATAACGGTCCATGAAACCACGCTCTTTTTGCTCATTTTGTCGAAAACAGAGCGAGCTTTGTTAATCCTTTTGTTGCTGATATACCCATTTATCAAACTATTCCAAGAAACTATGTTCCTCTCCAGCATGGCGTCAAAAACTCTTTGAGCCTCATTCATACACCCCAATTCCATGTAACCCGAAACCAATGCATTCCAAGACGACACATCCTTCACCGAAATCTCATCAAACAATCGACTTAGCGCCACCCGGTCGCCCAAATTTGCATATCCTTTCATCAGTGCTGACCCAACAAACACACTAGAGTTGAGAGCCAAAAACACTATAAAGGCATGAATCTGTAAGACCAAAATATTAAATTCTGTGCCCAAAAAGGCACTGAGTACGATTGAGATGGTATACTCATTTGGTCTAAACCCTTCTCTTCTCATCTGCAAGAAATACGAATGAACTCCGTGTGGGATTTTGGCTTTCTGCAAACCCGTCAACATGGTGTTCCACGAAACAAGGTCTCTCACAAGCATTTGATCGAACAGGTCGTGGGCATTTCGTGTTTGCCCATTTCTCACATACTCTGCCATCATTCTATTACATGAAGAAATGGTTTGGAATGTTGGGTTGCGATCAGAATACGAAAGTGGACGGTCTAAGCGGGGAGTTTTGAGCATGGCACTGAAACTGGTTGTTGAAAGCCTACAACGATGGCGGGAAGTGGCTCGGAGCAGGCTTCTTTTTAGGCTACGCATGGCGCGTAGTCAACGAAATATGCTGATTAACTAATTTCTAAATTCGCTTAACTAAGAGGTTGGTTTTTGTTGGAGCAAGATTTCTTACAAGAATACATGTTTTCACAAATTCACAGGCACGTTTCTCAAATCATGGAAAAAATATAATTTGGAAATGTCGAATGGTACATGCAAAAGAAACTCAGAATTAGGCCTCATCATTTGCCTGTAAGTTTATGGGCTTGTGAGGATCCGGTAGGCCCATTGAGAAAACCCGATTCGGTCTACGGGCCATTTCAGCCTGACATTTTATGGGTCATGCTTGAGTTTGTGTATTTAAATCTGAAATAGTTGATTGATCCAGTTCGCTAAAGTAAAAGTCGGTCTGCCTATATATGTTCAGTACGCTAATTTTATTATTGTTTTAAAATAATAGGGGTTTGGGGATGATAACCAAATACACTAAAAAAAATATTTTAAATAAAGTACCGACTATAAAACTACATACATCAATAAAGACATATCGACTATGTAAGGTCAATGAAAATATATATGAAACTAAGTTGGCACCATGTAATTATATATATCTCCACAAAGATATACACTGTGTAACCATATATTTATTATAATCATAAACACCAACAAAGATATATTCCTAAATTATAATATATATATATATATAGTTATATAAGTTTCGGATTTACGATAATTTTTTATTTTTTGATTAGACTATTTTTTATATTCATAAAAGCCCATTTAAAACGAGCCGAATGAGCTAATCGGCCGGATCAATCCGACCCATGAAGCTTGGAAAAGCCCAGCTCATTAAGGTTTGGACGTTCTACATTTTTCATTCCCTTACCCACATATTTCTGGTATAACAAAAAAAGTCTTGCACTGACCGACCCAAGCACATGAATTAGCCTAGCCCATTAACGAGGCCTACAGGGACGCTCAAGTTGTGGAAGATAAAAAATAATACTCTTTAACAGTTTTCTATTTTTCTTTGTAAGAAAAGAAATCGTTAAAAATTGTTATCATGAAACTATTTTTATCCAAGGAATATGGTAATTTCATTTTGCAAAAATTCAATGTGTACTGTAATAAAAAGAAGAAAAATTCAATTCCAATTAGAAATGTAAAACAAACTTGCAAACTAGGTTGACATCATCATCATGTTTCAATTGTTGTTGGTTTGTCTTCCATATTTTCCTTATTTCGAATGTGAGTCTTATAGGTTTATTTATTTGAAATGAAAAACTTTATGATGCATAAACCTGAAAATAGGAAGATGTGTACACGGTGTGTGTGTGTTCATCGTGTTCAAAGCATCGACCATGTCGAAGGCGAGTACAAATGGCCGCCACTCCAACGCTTAACCTCCATGTAATGTAAGAGAGAAGTCATGAAAAGAGGAAGTGATCGATCAATGAGGGAGGGAGGAATGGTACAAGAATGCCCCCTAACTAATTTCTCTAAGTATCGAAGTACGAATTTTAATATATAACTCAATTATTATTTCATGACTTAAACTAAACATCGAAAAAAAGTAAAAAATCAGAATAATTTGAATAAGCGCTAATAAACCCAAAAAAAGTAAGAATTTGTTCCTTCTCAAAATATTTTTCTCGTATTACGAGCCGAATATCCCAAGTGTAACGACCCGGAAATTCGAGAAAGGAAAATTTGGCAAAATTTGAAGGAAATGACGATTTTACCCCGGGAATTGGGCAAACGGTTGACTTTTGATTCGAGAGGTCAAACAGACTTTGAAAGATGATTGTGACGTAGTTCGGAATGTCACAAGTTCATAGACAGGTGGCACGCCCGATTCTGACATTCGAAGAGAAAGTTATGATGTTCGGAAGTTTAAGGGTAATTTGGTAAATTGGTTAAAAAGGGGTCATTTGTTGACTTTTTGACCAGGACCGTGTTTGGACTTTCCGTAAGTACTGTTGGATAGGTCTCGAGACGCTGAATGCGTAGACAGGCGGCATGCGTCGATCGGAGGTCGGATGTGAAAGTTATGAGCATCGAACGGTGAAGGGCAATTTGGTAATTTCTCAAAGAAGGGTAAAATAGTAATTTGACTGGGCTTTGTGATGAGTCAGTGCAATTGTGACTCACTTTGGTTGTTGAGTGACATCTGTCCCAATCATATTGTGGATTAGTGGCAAATAACTGATAAGGTGGATTAATTCGAAATCATACTTAGGCGGTGTGGATTTAAACTGAGAAACAAACTATGTGTGTTTGAAAAATAGAGGAGATGTACGTTAAAATTGAAGCAGCCAAAAGCTCTCCATGTTCGATTAATTGAGGGTGTTTGAGAGAGTTTGCAGGCGAGAGAATAAGAGAATGAAAAGAAGGAAGAAAAACCCAGAAAACCATGGAACCTGAACATCAAACCTTCATTAAAATTCGAATTCGGGCTTCTCCATTTGGACCCTCTTTGATTCAATTGGCCTTGAATTCATCTTCCTGAGTTCATTTCGAGTCGAACCCAATCAAGAACGACGACAATTGGTGTCGTTTTGACCTAGAACGGACATGGTGGAAATCGGGAAATCACGAGCTTGAGTTGAGCAATTGAGGGTAAGTGTTTGTGAAATTGATTTCTAAATCATCTTTACAATGAGGCTACGATGCTGTCTGACCAATTAATTGAAGGATTCAATGGTTATTTGACGAACTCAGACGATGAACATGCTTTTGACATTTGAATTAAGTCGAGATGGTTTGGAGTATTAAAACGTGAAATTGATGTTATAGATCCATAATTCAGTTAGTTACGAAACTATTGGAATGTTCAATTATTGAAAATGATGTTGAATTGATAAAAACTAACCGGGTCAACACGCGGGCTAAAGGACCCGTTTTATAGGAATCAGGGTGAAGACGACGACTGTAGCACTTTACTGTGCAGTCGCGTGGCTCCCACGCGCAGCCACTTGTGGCTGCGTGTGGGCACGAATCCCGAGGTGAGGTCAACATGAAACTTTTCCTATTTAATATAACGAACATTTTGGCAATAGTTTCTAGGAAATCATATATCGTTTCAATAGTATTCTGAGTATCCGAAGTTTTAATATACATTTAAAATACGTATTTAAATCCCAGAAAAATTGGGGAAAATTATATGAGGTATATTGAGATGTTAGTAACCCTCGATAATGATTTTGGACAGGAATGGTGACTTCCGAAAATTACGAAAAAACGTGCAGCTCGGAAAGCGAGCGATATGGAGGGTGTGTGAGTGAACTTTTGTTTTCTACCCTGAATGCATGCATATATGTTTTAAATGCTTTATGATATGGTTTGAAATGAATTGGCATGATTGATATTTCGATATGATGATTTCCGGATTTTGGGAATATTATATTATTTTATATGTTTTGGGCATGATTTTCGAGAAACTTGTGATATTGCTGTTTTGGGCGAAGGCCCGAGATTTGAGATTGGTTTTGACTCGGATTATGAGTCGGAAAATTGATTTGGTGAAATTTTAATGTTTTTGGCTATCTTTTATGGATTTATGTGAAATGGGCAACTGAGGTTGCACGAATTTGCATGAAAATGATATTTTGGGCTTGAGACCCAATTGGATAGTGATTTTGACTCGGATTTGGAGTCACATGTGAATATGATGAAATTGATGATTTTGATTTATAAAGTGAATTCTGGACACTGTTTTTATGATGGATTTGTGGAACTTGCTTTGTGAAAGCTATGTTTCGGGCAGAGGCCCTGTTGAAACGTTTTTTATTTGATTTGTGATTTGAATGGTTTTAAAATGAGATTGCTGGATTTGGTGACTGTTCAACATATACCATCCTCTGTGATTTGATGGTCTCCTCCAGAAGTCATAGATCTTGGAGTAGTCACGATCCACTACCTAGAGATGAGTAGCTCCAAGGGAGGCTCATTCTAAGGAGTGTGAGATTATGATGATATCCTCCACACGTCGTAGATCCTGGAGATGATATCACCCCAGATGTCGTAGGTCCTGAGGAGGTATGAGACACCCGAGTTTGCACGCGTTGCATTAATATCGTGACGGGTTACTTGGATATTGAGATTGGATACTGAGGATTGGTGGTATTATGATTTATTGATATTTGTGTCCAGATACTTTATATTATGAACTGATTTGTTGAACATGAGTTTTATGGACCATGGGAAAACATGTTTTGATTTTATCGGTCCACTGTTCCTACTTGATTGATTTCACACTGTGACTCATGTTTTATGATATGCATGCATGTTTGAGAAACTGGAGGGTAAGAATATGTTTTGCTAAATGTATTTCTAAAACTTTGTTTTGTCCACTCACACCTTTTCTGTTTTACTGACCCTCCAGGTCGTGGCGCGATGATCGAGGTTATTCGAGAGGTGGGGGCATGAGTGGGCACATGTGCGGTTATCCCTTGTTTGGAAAGTACTGAGGGTAATGTCGGAACTTCAGTTAACTTGTCAGACGGAAGCAGGACCGGGTACGGTTATCTATGTCCTTCAGGGACGGGTCCTGTCACCAAGGAAATTCTAGCTGGACTTCCGCGTGGAACCTATTATGGGGAATCGAGGGGGGTGGACCACTCGTGGAGATCGCTTTTGTCGTGATGGGTGTAGAGATGCTGGATGGGCTGTGAGCAGCAGGCCCTGCCGCTACTATTAATCCCTGAATGGGCAGACCAAGAAGCAAATGGGCTTTCTCAGCTCGAGTGTAGGCGTGCCACTAGTAGAGAAACTGCTACTAGAGAGTGTAGGTTGGTTCCGTTTTCGGCCCAATAACCTTTCTTCTGATCAAAACGATCGTGGAGCAGGTGAACAAGAATTCTCCTGCGGTGTTCTTTTCTATGCCTTTTTCAAGGATTTAACATTTTTTTCGAGCGTTGCCCAAACCAGTGAATTTTATTTCACCATGATACTCTGATTGACGACGTCGAAATTTCAATTTTTAAGGGGGTTAATGGTCCCAAGTTCTCTTGATTTGAAATCAAAGTAATCAGACCAATGCACAAAGATGGTATCTTGGCTTGTAAAGTCAGAACCCACGTTTGGATGGTATGTTCCGAAAACCAATTACTTATGAAAATCTGGTTTTGGTATTGAAATGAATGTGGTACTACAAATACAAGAATGTAAAAGTACTTAAATTTAAACAAATTGAAGTTACAATTACGAAGAAGTAAATTGTTCCCATCGTGCTTCAAACTCGTAATAAGCAAGAAGTTCGGGAATCATCAACTGAATATAATTTCTGTAACGACCCGTCCCAGATTTTGGGATTAGATTAGTGATTAATGAAGGATTAGTAAGATCAATTGGTGATTAGTTGAGTGATTTCCGACGAACGGTGTGAAATGACCGTTTTGCCCATAAAATGGGCGAATTGTTGACTTTTGACTCGGGTGGTCAAACGGACTCTGGCCGATGTTTGTGACATATTTCAGGATGTCACGAGTCCATAGACAGGTGGCACGTCCGTTTCCGACACTCAAGGAAGAAGTTATGAGGCTCGGAAGATGAAGGGCATTTTGGTAATTTGGCTTAAAGGGCAATTTGATCAATTGGTTGCATTGGGATCTGTGTCCAGTAGGATGAGGACACCAGGTTGCCTTGGGATTTGTGCCCAATGGATATGGGACACTTGTCCCTTCTCTGGATGGTTGTGGAAGCTGGGACACCGACTCACACGTTTTAAAAAAATCGTGAAGTTTTGCACGGTTTTGCTAAAACAGAGAGAAATAGAGTGTACGTATGTGCTCGCGAAATCCCACCCTGATAAACCCTTGATCTTTATTCTTTGTCTGTAACTTGTGAAGGAAATTGAGAGAAGATGCTGAGATGCACGTGGTGGTGCTGCCACGAGGACCGTTGTGGACGGTGACCTGAACCTGTGAGACAAAACAAAGGGAATCGTGAACTTCAGCCCATACAATCCCTCAAACCTCGTCCTTGGCCCCTGATTTTCGAATGAAAGATGAAAAGGGAACTGAGACGAGTTTAGTGATGGCCACAGCGGTGTATAATGGTGAGGTAAAGGACGATTTCTCATGAAATTCAATTTTACATTTAAAAATGGCAACTCGAGATTTTGTGGTTAATGGCCGAATTGGTTAATTGGTTAAGCTTCTAAAGGATGTAAGGAGTCAATTGGGACAAGAACCGAGGCTGGAGGTGGCCGAAATCGTGAGAAAATTTAGATTTGATGAAATCGTTTTGAAATGGTTTTGAATTGGATTTGCTAGATCTGGATTTGGGTTAAAGACCCGGTGATTGATGTGACGGGGGAGGGCCCTATATGTGATTTGAGTTTAAAGACTCGTGAGTTTAAAGACTTGGTTATTGTGATTTCCTCCGAGGCCTGTTATTGAGTTTAAAGACTCGTTGATTACCCGGGAAGGCCTGTTGAGTTTAAAGACTCGGATTGATATTGAGTTTAAAGACTCATTGAGATCCAGCAGGTTCGATTGATTAAAATATGGTTTGATATGTGTTCTGGATTTCCGTGATTTTTCAAATGGTTTTCAGATGTTTTGGTGTAACTACCCGTCCCGAATTGTAGGATTAGATTAGTGACTAATCACAATTAGTGAGGCTAATTCGTGATTAGTTGGACGAAATCGGACGAACGATGCAAATGATCGTTTTGCCCTAGGCATGGGTAAAATGTTGACTTTTAATTCTGACGGTCAAATGGACTTTGACCGATGACCGTGACGTAGTTCGTGACGTCACGAGTTCATAGACAAGTGGCACGTTCAATTCCGACATTCGAGGAAGAAGTTATGACGTTTGGAAGTTTAAGGGCATTTTGGTAATTATGGTTAAAAGGGGCAAAATGTTGACTTTTTGACCGGGATGTCTGATGGCCGCGGGCCGAGGACCGTTATGTAGATCGGGACGATACGAATCCGTATACAGGCGGCACGACAAATTCGGACGTTCGACGACGAAGTTACGGTTCACGGAAGTTCAAATGCACTATTGCACGAATTACGAGACGACCTGACTTTTGGACTTTAGTGGGGCCCAGATATTTTATGGAGGCCCAATGGATGAGGGAAAAGTGTCACCCATCCATTGCCCAGCCCACACATATTCATGCATCTCCCCATTGCAACGATCATTTTCCTTTTCTCCCTAAACAAACCCGATCTCATTTTCCTTTGAACCCAAACAAACCCAACCCTTCCCATTCGGTGGTTGATGGCTGTGAAGCCTGGGGGTTCAATTGGAAAACTTGGACCGTGAGGTTCAAGTTGAACCGTAGGATTTCGTAAGGTTTTAGTTAGTTTTGTTAATTGGAATGGGTAGGAAATGAAGAAATAGGAATTATAGGATTGAATTGGAGGTAAACGGACCGGAAATGAGGGAGAAAAGAAGACGGACCGGTCATTCCGGTCTAGGAAAACCAGAGAACCGGACCAGCCGATTCGCGGCAGCTTGAAAATGACTGCACAGTGGCGCGTGAGGCCCACGCGCAGTCTCTTCTTCGGGCGTGTGAGGGCGTGTGGCCCATATTTCGAGGATACTTCCAATATACGAAATCTTCTATTCGATGTAACGAACATTTTGGGACTGGTTTCGTGTCGATCGGACACCGTTTCGATAATGTTCGGGGCATCGGAAGGTTTCGGATCGAGTTTAAAAATAGTTAAAAATTCCGGAAAATTACGGGGCTTTAGTAGGAGGTTAATTAAGTAGTTAGTAACCTTCTATTATAATTTGGACATGAACCCTGGAAAGGTTATTGTGGTACATGACGGTTTATGGGAACCGGGCATGGAGGATGTTTTCTATATATATATATATATATGAATGGCATGGATGCTATAGATCATGTCGGTTCAGGGGGACCGGGCATGAATGTTTATGTTATGTATATATATGTATTCATATACCTTCCTTTACTTCTATTATCTCCTCCGGGGAGGGTCGTTGGCCTGGGTGGACCCCGAAGTAGTCAGGGAGCACTGACTGAGTGGGAGTCGCCCCAGTTGGGTTCCTTACTCTCAGGAAGGCTTGGATCGTAACCTCAGGATGGGTCATTAGTCTATGGACATTGACCTTGGATTATGAGAGACTTGGGTTTGAGACCCCGGGTAGCACGGGCATAGCTTTGAAAACCGTGACATGATTGGTTGTGTGAATTATATGTATATATGATATATGAGATATATGGTATATGATATGTGATGTGCACAGGATTTGGGTAGTGGCCCGTGTACTTGGTTTCATGATGGTTTTGGGTTGAGTACCTTATGGATTTGGGCAGTGGCCCGTATATTTGATTTGATTATGGTTTTGGGCTTAGTTCCCACAGATGTTTTCTTTGGTCAAACGGTTTTCAAATGCATGCAGGCTTTTTAGTGAAAATGTCTTTCTTATGAAATGTTTTTATAAACTGTTTGTTTTGTCCACTCACAGCTTTTAATGTTTTAACTGCCCTTCAGGTTGACAGCAGATGTGGACTGTAGCAGAGACCGAGATATCACATACCTCCTCCGGATCCTGGCGTACTCTGATAGCCCGAGAGGGCAATGGTCGGAAATATCCCTTGTCTGACACTTCGTGTCAGACGGGAGTAGGGTCATCCCGCATTAATCCCAAGGGGATTGGGATGGGTCCTGTCAGCGTGGTATCAGAGCGAGGCTGGCTCATATCAGAGCGGGGTTGTCTCTATTCGAGCAACCGTGGAGCTCTTGGAGCATACGCAGGTCGAGGATGTGATATCTCAATGGGCTACAGTTCGTGATCAACCTGATAGTAAGGGTGCCGGTACGATAGTTAGTAGGATTAAATCGTGGAATATCTTAGTTCGACATTGGATGCCAGGGTTGCCATAGTTCTGTGGAGGTTAGTAGTGTGGGACCCTACGGAAGGATGACGTAAACGGTAATTTCGAGTTTTGATCGTGAGACGGTTAGTTGGGATCGTCTTTCACGATGTCGTAGGATCAGTTTGACGACAGTTTGGTGCTGTGATCATTTGATGATCGGATATGGTTTAGTTGAATGGGTTTACAGCTGGGAGCAGTCGAGTTCGTGGAACTTTAGTTGAACTTATGGCAGTTAGCAGTCGGCTTCGAGGAATCCTAGTTGGTTTGCGGTTGAACTACGGTAGGATTGGATTGACGTCTTTACGATGTCAAGGCCGCGGAGTCGGTCAGATCGTGGATTATACTGCTTTCCGAACTTGGGTTCAGGGAGACCCTAGAGTATGAACGGGGAACCCTACTTTAGGGTGTATGGTTCGGAAAATGTGAGTTGGTGAGTAGTTGACTTTGGCGACTTCTCGGAGCTGAGATCGTCGGCCATGCCAGGCCTAGTCATGTCGTACTACTTAGTTATGTTGGATTGTTAGTACAGCTTAGGTCGTGGATGACCTAGTAGACGACATTGGTTTAGTCGAGTTACGACTGGCTAGAGTTGGTTGGACAGGTTATCAGGGTTGGTACTTGTCGATGGAATCCCTAAGTGGGATACAGAGTAGTTTGTAAGGGAAATTGATTCCGTTGGATGCGGAGTCTAGATCGCAATGTCTGGTGGTCAGGTCTACGAGAGTCTGTGGCAGGCACTATTACCGGGAGTGGTTGTAGTTACAGTTGTTGGGAATCAGGGATGTTCAGGTGACGTTTCTTTTCTCGTATGAGTTGTCAGGGTGACTGTACCCAGAGTTGTTGGGTACGAGGGAGGCAGAGTGTCTCCAATACAAGCAGAGGTTCGGGATTGTCGTTCGGTATGAGTGGAGATCCAGGGTTATATGTTTTGCACACAGTGCGCTAATGTTAGTACTGACACTAGTGCTGGTGCTAGTGTTGGGGATTGTGTTGATACTAGTGTTGGTGATAGTGCGATGGTGCTGGTGCTGGTGCTGGTGATTGTGATGACGATGAGTTACGATTCGGGATGTGACTCAGTCGAGATAGGCGTATGTTCGATATCTGTGGTTCGGGAGTGGATCACGGATAGTGTTGGACTGGTTTAGATCCAGTAGTAGTTGAGACTCGAGGTACGAGATAGGAGTGTTGGAGGCCGTTTATGCACATCCGTAAATAGTATACAAGGTTTAACCTTGAGTTGCGTGAATTCCACTAAGAATGAGTGTATCTACAAAAACGGTGTGAACCGCTAAGCGAGATGGTGTACCAAGTTCTCTTGGTTATGGACATGTGGTTGATGTCCGAGTGCGTTGGTTCCGACGTGGTTGGAACTTCGGAATCGCGAGAGTTTGTAATTGAGGTGACACGTGGAATGCGGGTTTTCCGCATTGGTAATGAGTCATTAGGGTGACTTCTCAGGTTCTACCATGGTGATGATGGTTATGTCATCATTACATTGGTCGTGTATTGGTTGGTGAACCCGGGATTTGTCTTTGGTCATCAGAAGGAGTTGAATGCATCGAAGTTAGGTGAATGAGATTTCTCATTTTCTGCTTAGTGGTAGGCGATGTTGGATTACGTGGCGTGGTGTGTGCAACAAGTTTTGTTTGCATTCACATCGGATGGATTTGGTTGTCATTATCTTGGATCATCCTTGATTTTTCCTAGGTGGAAGGACAAGGATCGATACGAGGTAATCAGTGAGGACCCACAGTCTCGGCGTGTCTTGTCGTTGACTAATCTGTTTAGATGTGGGAAGTGGTTGACGAACGATGTGTCTTGGCTTTTTGGCTATGTAGATGATGGGACTGAACTTCTTTTCGAAGTGAATCTCGTACGATATATTACGCCCGAGTAAATGTCCAACGAGGGCCGATTTTGTCAATCTTAGAGATGTGTTGATATTGGGATTGTCTTCCCTTTGAAGTCAGTCGAACGTATTGAGGTAATCGTTTGAACAGGTATCCGATATGTTCGGATATAGTGCGTCTCGGTAGACGTGAACGAGATTTCGGGTTTTAGAATCGAATTTCTGGATGACGATTCAGGGTTTGATTTCGGAACTTGAAAGTGGATTTCTGGATTTGGGTTCTGAATGGTTATTCCAAATGCTAGCTTACGGAATGATGATTTCGAACTCAGATTTGGACATGGTTATGGATATGAATTCTGGGTTTGGATTCGGGATTTCTTACGAAATTGCTGATTCGGATTCGGATTTGAAAATGGATAATGGGTCAGAGTTGTAATCTGTCAAATACTGGATTGGACAGATGGACTCCAAAATTGAAACGTGTTTGGCTACGACCTAGGTGGTCGTGTTGTTGTTGTTATTGTTGTGGTTGTCGTTGTTGTGGTAGGTTGGTAGATGGACGTATGTACCTTGTATGCAGTTCGAGCTATGATACCGGGCAGACTTGTGGTGCCTGATGACGGTATATAGGTTATACCGTGGGTATGTTGGTGAGCGTATTGGTAGTCGGCTTAGTTTCGATACCATTGGATTATTCGAGAACGTGTACTGGACGTTGGATACTGTGCACTGGGTCATAGTATTCCTGATGGGTCCAGTTACACACAGATCGAGTGTTTGTTGGTATGTGTATACTCAGGTTGAGTGAGTTGGTGTTTAGTGTAACCACAAGTGAGTATCGTGTTAGTTTTTTACTGGCGACTGTCAAGTGGTGACAATTTGTCAAAGGTGTCAGCGTGGATCAGCTAGTGAGGTCTGATGACTCCCAGTAGGAGCAGACGTCAGGATAGATTGAGATTGGGAAAGGAACCTTCAAGTTGTTCGTGTCAATGAAATGGTAGAATTGTCAAGTGGTGTCAACTCGGAACGTGTGATAACTATCATTCGACGTGGTCGAGTGTAGTCGATACGACGTGAGTTCTGGTGGTACGTCTGGTTGCAGACGAGTTTTATGTTCATTAGTGGGTATACGAGTGTACACATGAGATAATATCGGATTTGCTTTCCACGAGGTGGTTGTGGAATCTGGATAGTTAGAATATAGAGAACAGAACTAATTAAGGAGGGAAGAACGGTTGGAATTAGGTCGGTTGGAATTTCGAGGATGAAATTAACTAAGGAGGGAAGGTTGTAACGACCCGTCCGAATTCCAGGATTAGATTAGTGACTAATCACAATTAGTGAGGCTAATCCGTGATTAGTTGGGCGAAATTGGACATAAAACTATGCAAATGACCGTTTTGCCCTAGGCATGGGTAAAACGTTGACTTTTCATTCTGGCGGTCAAATGGACTTTGACCGATAACCGTGGCGTAGTTCATGACGTCACGAGTTCGTAGACAGGTGGCAAGTTCAATTCCGACATTTGAGGAAGAAGTTATTACGTTTGGAAGTTTAAGGGCATTTTGGTAATTATTGTTAAAAGGGGTAAAATATTGACTTTTTGACCGGGATTTCCGATGGCCAAGAGCCGAGAACCGGACCGTTACGTAGATCGGGACGATATGAATCCGTAGACAGGCGGCACATCGAATTCGGACGTTCGACGATGAAATTACGGTTCACGGAAGTTCAAGTGCACTATTGCACGAATTACGAGACGACCTGACTTTTGGACTTTAGTGGGGCCCAGATATTTTATGGAGGCCCAATGGATGAGTGAAAAGTGTCACCCATCCATTGCCCAGCCCACAATTATTCATGCATCTCCCCATTGCATCGATCATTTTCCTTTTCTCCCTAAACAAACCCGATCTCATTTTCCTTTGAACCCAAACAAACCCAACCCTTCCCATTCGGCCATGACTGAGACCAGGGAGTGAGAAAGGATGCTGAGGACGTGGTGGCTGGCCCAGGATAGCAGCCGTCGTGGACGGCGGTGGAGAAAACCCGAGAGGTATCGGTTTAACCATTTTTTATCCATTTTCCATTTCTGTGATTATGGGCTTATTTGGATGTTTGGTTAGAGTTAAATAGGTTGCTTAGGGTGTATAGGGATGATCTTGGACGGTGGTTGACCGCTGTGAAGCCTGGGGGTTGAACTGGAAAACCTGGACCGTGAGGTTCAAGTTGAACCGTAGGATTTCGTAAGGTTTTAATTAGTTTAGTTAATTGGAATGGGTAGGAAATAAAGAAATAGGAATTATAGGATTGAATTGGAGGTAAACGGACCGGAAATGAGGGAGAAACCAAGCCGGACTAGTCACGTCGGTCCAGGAAAACCAGCGAACCGGACCGGCCAGTTCGCGGCAGCTTGAAGATGACTGAACAGTGGCGCGTGATGCCCACGTACAGTCTCTTCTTGGGGCGCGTGAGGGTGCGTCGCCCACATTTTGAGGATACTTCCAACATACGAAATCTTCTATTCGATGTAACGAACATTTTGGGACTGGTTTCGTGTCGATCAGACACCGTTTCGATAATGTTCTGGGGATCGGAAGGTTTCGGATCGAGTTTAAAAATAGTTAAAAATTCCGGAAAATTGCGGAGCTTTAGTAGGAGGTTAATTAAGTAGTTAGTAACCTTCTATTATGATTTGGACAGGTTTGGGAGTCCCGGTGACGGTGATTGGCTCGGGAGAGCGATATGACACGCATATCGAGGCGGTAGCTCGGACGGTCTGTGAGTGGACCTTGTTTTATAAATTGGTGCATGCATACATGTTTATTATTTGTTTTAATACATGTTTGGTAATTCCGTGGGTGCATTTGGTTGTGGTTACGTATAATCACGTATTTCAAGGTTTCGGCCTTATACGGTTCTTGTACAAGTCGGTATTTCTTTATTGGTTTAAATGAAATGATTTTGGATTTCTAAAAGGATAAACTCAAGTATGAGACCCATTTGGTTTTGTCTCGGGCATATGCCGTTATTGATGACCTACGGGTCTAAATCGTGGTCGCGACGGGTGCTATGTGCACAGCGACAGACGATATGACGCTCGGCTCTGGATTGAGATGTGTTCCTTCCGAAGAGGTCACGATGCACGATTTGTTGTCGGGTAGCCGATGGAGGCTCGAATTCGGAGTGCGGACGGTTCAGGATATCGATCGGTGATGAGTGCACCATGATCTTGTGGTGGTCGCGTCGGTTGATACGTTCACGGTGACATACCAGGATTGAGGGTGGTCCTGGATGGATGGTTGCACACATCACTACGATCAGAGTCGTGACTAACCATTAGATATCAGGCACGATGCCCAGCTGATGTCATATGTTCGGGCACGAGACCTAGTTACTTTATGGATATGATTTCGGGTCAGGGACCCTAGATGGATTTCCAAGTTCATGGCGGTTTATGGGAATCGGCATGAACCCTGGAAAGGTTATTGTGGTACATGACGGTTTATGGGAACCGGGCATGGAGGATGTTATATATATATATATGAATGGCATGGATGTTATAGATCATGACGGTTTAAGGGGACCAGGCATGAATGTTTATGTTATGTATATATATGTATTCATATACCTTCCTTTACTTCTATTATCTCCTCCGGGGAGGGTCGTTGGCCTGGGTGGACCCCAGAGTAGTCACGGAGCACTGACTGAGTGAGAGTCGCCCCATTTGGGTTCCTTACTCTCGGGAAGGCTTGGATCGTAACCTTAGGATGGGTCATTGGTCTACGGACATTAACCTTGGATTCTGAGAGACTTGGGTTTGAGACCCCGGGTAGCACGGGCGTAGCTTTAGAAACCGTGGCAGGATTGGTTGTGTGAATTATATGTATATATGATATATGAGATATATGGTATATGATATGTAATGTGCACAGGATTTGGGCAGTGGCCTGCGTACTTGGTTTCATGATGGTTTTGGGCTGAGTCCCTTATGGATTTAGGTAGTGGCCCGTATATTTGATTTGATTATGGTTTTGGGCTTAGTTCCCACAAATGGTTTCTTTGGTCAAACGGTTTTCAAATGCATGCAGGCTTTTTAGTGAAGGGTACAAATGTCTTTCTTATGAAATGTTTTTATAAACTGGTTGTTTTGTCCACGCACAGCTTTTAATGTTTTGACTGCCCTTCAGGTTGACAGCGGATGTGGATTGTAGCAGAGACCGAGATATCACATACCTCTTCCGGATCCTGGCGTACTCTGATAGCCCTAGAGGGCAAAAGTCAGAAATATCCCTTGTCTGACACTTCGTGTCAGACGGGAGCAGGGTCATCCCGCATTAATCCCAGGGGGATTGGGATGGGTCTTGTCATTTGGGTTGTGGTTCGGTTGAAATGGATTTACGGATTTTTGGGCTGTGTTCCCGTACTTTGGTTTTGATTTATGGTTTTGGGCTAAGGCCCGGGATTTGAGAAAAGGAAATGCTTTCTGGTTTTCATAAACGATTTTTGTATCTTGAAAATGAAATGGTCTTCGAATGCATGCATTGGTTTTACATGGAGGGCATAAATGTATTTTCTCATAAAATGTTTTATGATCTTATTATTTATTTTTGTCCACTCACAGTCTTTTCGGTTTTTCGATGCCCTTCAGGTTGATACGGTACGGGTTGTTGTTAGTGAGACTAAGACATCACACACGATCCACAGTGTTTTTTGCACACTCTGGGAAGCCAGAAGTTAAATTTGGACAACTGACCTGGAATCCCTTGTTTGGCTTATGTGTTACATGGAGGTTAGACGGGTGTTTAGCCTTCGTGTCGCACGTGGGTTAGACGAGAGCATGGCACATCCCTTAATCCAGGGGGATTGTGGATGGGTCGTGTCAATATCAGTCGAAAATCATGCCATATGATGACAGAGCACTCAACTGCGACGAAGAAACGTCGAAAGGGAGGATCAAATTCCTCAATGATCAGCCATGAATTGGCAATAGGACGGTAGTCGGGATGACTTTCCGTGAATTGGTAGTTGATAATATCAAACCTTATGACTCAAAGTGGTTAGGAAGATGGTTGATCTCTTGCGAACTTCCTCTGAAAGCCCATGAACTAGTCAATCAGGATGAAGGCAAACCTTATGACACGGCTAGGCAGAAAGAAGGTTTATACATGGAATGAATTTTAACCATTATGACAATGCTACTATACCAGTCAGAAGGACTGTTAGGTAGTTGAATAAATGCCTCGAAAGGGTGAGAAGAGAAACTACATCTTGATTTCCTAGGTCGAAAGAAGCAGTTTTTTCCACAAGGGCCAGCTGTTTTTAAACCATGAAACCTTGGTTAAAGGTGTTCATAGGTTCAGAAATGGATGGAGATCAATTTGCTGAGTTTTGACTGGTTGATTCCTTGTTCTTTGAGAAGTCATGTCGTTCTCCATTTATAAGAGGTTGAGAGTGTTCTTCAACTTGCTGGATCAGGACCCACGCGGGACCTACCTTCCTTTTTTTTTCAGTTAGCGTACTTCCCCCTTTGCCTCTGTTTTCTTTTTATCCTGACAGCACCGCCCAAGTATTCTTCCTTTTCACACGTGAACTACTTGGTCTTGGGCCAAAAATTGTTCTTTGGGCCTTTAATTTCCTTGAGCCGCGACTTGGATTCAGATTGGATTTTTTCGGGTGTAAATAGAATCAATAAGAGTGATTTCATTAGGGCTTTAAATTGTCTCCTAAATTTCAAGATGATGATATATATATATATATATATATATATATATATATATATATATCATGTACTCCGTTCAATATTACAACAACAAAACTTCATTAATTTAGTGTATATATATGGAGCTCCCTTTAATAGTTTCATTTTCTTCCATCCAAGCTTTGGTAGAGTTCATCAACTTGAACCTGTAAAAACCTCAGTTCTCAGTTGCATCATAGTTTGTAATGAATTGTAATTAATTTCGGAACCAGGATTCCCACGAAAGAGATGAAGATATGTCAGTTTACCTGGAAATACTTGAGCAATTGATTTCTCTTCTTTTTCAGCGTTGCAGTCACCGAGTCTCTTTCCATGTCGAATGGCCGAGGTTCTAAAATTATTCCTTTGATTCGTTGAAATCCACTCAGCTAATTCAAACCAAATAACAAAAAAATATATGACATAGAGCTTTAAGATCCAAAAAATGCCTGTAAACCAAAAACATATCGAACTAATTTCTTATAACTTAGGACTGAAGAATCAAAACCCAAAAACTAGACATTAAGCTATAAGCTCTCCCACCATTACCCTACCCAAACATTATCCATCCACAAAGCTTTCTAAACCCTAAATCCTAAACTGTGAGCCCCAACCCGCACAAGACCTTTGATTTCATCAGGAATAAACAAGTAAAATCACATATGTGAAAAGATTTGTAACTTTGCACTTAACAATTAACATCCTTGGTTCTTTTAGGACCAAAAAAGTAAAATCATAATTCTTAAAAAAAGAATTTATCCTTGGTCATAAGAAAAAAGAAATTGATTGTCTTTCTATGTAAGTTTGACTATAATTGTATCTTTAAATGTAAGTGTTGTTTTCTATAAAAGGAGCCACCATTAAGTATTCATCTCCACCACACCAAACTCCTCAACCTCAACCTCAACCTCAACCTTAACCTCCACCACTACCTCTACTATCTTTACCTTTACCTTAAGTTTGGCTGGGTGGGCTTCGACCCATCTCAAATATGAGAAAAGTAAAAACAGATAGGTATTATAATAGTTTGAATTTAATCAATTCAGTTTACTTATTGTGTATTAGTTTGAATATTTAGCCTATTTCTTATTTCAATATTTGATTCGTGCATGCTCTACCTTCACCCCACAATAACTGAAAACCTTTTGAAGCATCTTTAGGAAGATTGAGAGAGTGAGAAAAAGAGAGAGAGAGACGTTTCAACTTCTGGATTGATGATAATACACAGGTGTGTTGAAGAGTGTATACAAAAAATGAGAGAAAAAGCTAATATAGTTAGCTGTGAAAAAGCTAACTGAGCCTATGGAATGCAGTCACGTGGCTTGTGGACTACAACTCATAAACAGTTATCTCAACTAACTAACTAATTCCTTGAATTTCTCCTTAGCCACTTGAAACAGTTTGCAAAGCCACGTGATCATCAAAACCTTCTTTAGCTGCTTGATCATCCAAGCAATCATCAAAACCTTCTTTAGCTGCTTGATCATCCAAACACCCGCCCTCAGCTTGATGGGGGGAACACAACAACAAGCTGTGACAAAAGAAGTTGTGCTGAGGTGAGCATAGAGCCTTCGTGAACAAGTCTGCTGGTTGAAGCTTAGAAGCAACAAACTGTAGGGTGATGGAACCGTCTTTTACTTTCTCCCTTGTGAAATGGACATCTGCTTCAATATGTTTTAGTTTTGAGTGATGCACGGGATTGGTTGCAAGTGCAAGAGCAGAGATGTTGTCACAGTGGAGTGAAGGAACTTCAGTAAGGGTCAATTGTAAGTCTTTGAACACGTGCTTGAGCCATTATAGTTCAGAATTGGTGTCTACCATACTCCTGTATTCAGCTTCTGTGGATGACCGACTAAGGCAGTGCTGTTTTTTACTGCACCAAGAAATAGGAGACTGATTGAGGAGAATGACAAAACCTGTGGTGGATCTCCAGTTGTTTGGATCGCCTGCCCAATTAGCATCAGCAAAAGCTTGAAGACGAAGGCCTGTGTTTGTTGATGAAGCAGCCTGCAGCACGATACCATGATCAATGGTACCTTGGATGTACCTCAGAATTCTCTTGGCAGCAATCAAGTGTTGTTGAGTGGGCTGTTGAAGAAATTGGAAAACTGTGTTGACACTATAGGCAATGTCAGGTCGAGTAACAGTGAGATACTGCAAGCACCCCACCAAACTTCTGAAATAAGATGTCTCAGCATCTGTCAGCAACTACCCTTCTCTAAACAATTTAACCCCAACTTGACTGGGTGTAGGATGAGTGTGAAAATTTGCCATCCAACTTTGATCACCACATCCTTGGCATATTTGGACTGAGATACAAATAGACCACCAGCTGGTAAGGACTTGATCTCCAATCCCAAGAAGTAATGCAAAGAACCCAGATCAGTCATCTCAAATTCCTGCTATAATGCTGTTTTGACCCGGTGAATCATACTGGGATCATTACCAGTGATGATAATGTCATCCACATAGAGTAGTAAATATACCAAGGAACCAGTTTCACTCTTGATGAACAGACTAGGATCAGCATAGGAAGTAGAGAAACCCAAGGTAGGAAGAAAACTTGTGAACCTGTCATTCCAGGCTCTAGGAGCTTGTTTTAATCCATACAGGGATTTTTCAAGCTTACAAACAAAGTCAGGGTGATCCTGATCCAGAAATCCCCCAGGTTGTGACATGTAGACTTCCTCCAGCAGATGACCATGCAAGAAAGCATTTTTGACGTTCAATTGATGCAATTTCCAGCCAAAGTGAGCTGCCAATCCTAATATCAACCGAACAGTTGTATGACGTATCACAGGAGAGAAGGTTTCATCATAATCAATGACCTGAGCTTGACTGAAACCTCTAGCCACCAACCGTGCTTTGTGCCTAGCAACTATGCCATATGCATTCTTCTTCAGCCTGAAAATCTATTTACAGCTAACTATGTTGCGATTTGAAGGGGGGGGGGGGGGGGGAACCAGAGTCCATGTATTTTGGGACCTCAAGGCTTGCATCTCACTATGCATTGTTGCCGTCCATTCAGGACACCGAAGAGCAGCTTTGTAGGAATGAGGTTCAGTAAGGCTAGGATCAATGGAAGGATGAGAGTGAATAGCTAGTAGACATCTACTCTATGACAAATCTTAAGACTCTTCTCAAAGCAGTCGAGTATGATCTGGAGCAGGCATCACAGTTCACACCAATGCACAATCTGACTGCTATGATGGCTAACAATTCCTTAACCACTCAGGAAGCATCTGGTTCCTCCACTGTCTCCAGTGTGCCTACTGGACCTGTCAACCCCCCCATTGTTTAGCCACTGATATATCCTAGTACTCCTTCTTTACCACTGTCATCTCAAGCTCAGTTCACTCACATGCCCATGTATCCTATGGGGTTTCCTTTTGACTCTGGTAATGGTAATTCACAGTTTCCAGCCCTGATTGCTAATGGAAATGGAGGAGGAGGTAGGTTTGGAGATCGTGGTTTTGGTTCAGGTGGAATGGGTTATCAGTTCAGTCCTAATTCAAATGCAGGTTAGTTGTGAAATAAACAAGGCCACAGTGCAAGAACCTGCCACAATCTGCAGGCCTATAATACACAGGGAGGAGGTGCTGGAAACAGGTTTTCTGGAGGAAATAATGGTGTTGAGTGTCAGTACTGTGGAAGAAAGTTTCACACAGCAGATAAATGCTATCACTTGATTGGTTTTCCCAATCAAAGAATGCAGTTTGGAGGGAACACTAACATTTTCAAAGCAAGAGGGTACAATACAAATTTCAAATCAGGTGTCTCTCCTGGTGAGTTTCACAATAACATCTCCAGTGGGTTTTCTGAAAATTCAACCTCTCAGTTTGGCACCCCTGGTGGATCATCAAACAATCAATATGGTGCCTCCACTAACAAAGATCCTAGCATGTCTCTCTATGGTCAGCATGCCATGATGGCCTCAGGTTCTGCTATGGTCACTTCAGCTGGTCCTTCTTCTATGCCATATTGGCTTGCAGACTCAGGAGCATCTAACCATATGACAAGTGACATTCAACTTCTCAATAACATTGCCTCTTATCCTACCACTGATACAGTTACTGTTGGAAATGGTGAGACCTTGCCCATCACACACAGTGGTCACTCAACACTAGGAATATTGGCACTATCCAATATACTACTTATTCCTAAGCTTAAAGCTAACTTACTGTCTGTTCATCAACTCTGTAAGAACAATCACTGCAGAGTTATACTTGATGAATCTGAATGCATTATGCAGGACAAGGTGCAAGGTCAAATACTGTTCAGGGGGTTGAGTAGAGGAGGGTTATATCCGCTTCCTTGCTTTTCTGGTACACCTAAGGCACCACTCAGTTACAACTCCAGCTCTTCTTCAGACCAAACACAGATTGCAAGGAAAGAGCAACGACACCACTCAGCTCTTATTGGGAAACAGGTTCAACATGAACTGTGGCATAGAAGGCTGGGCCATCCCTCCAATGAAGTCACTCAGGTTATGTTACACAAAACAGGTCTATTCGATATAAATAAGTCATGCACAAGCTTTCATCCATGTCAAGCTTGTATAGCAGGCAAGTTTACTAAACTTTCCTTTCCAGTCTCCACTTCTAGAACTAATGATCCGTTTGCTTTGGTTCATTCCGATGTTTGGGGTCCTGCCCCTCAATCATCTATAGAAGGTTATAGGTATTTTGTACTCTTTATTGATGATTCTACAAAATACACATGGATGTTCCCTATGATCAATAAAAGTGAAGTGTTTGGTCATTTTAAACGTTTCTTTGCTTTTGTGTTAACTCAATTTCAAGTCTCTGTGAAATGTTTGAGATCTGATGGGGATGGAGAGTTCATGAGCAACAAATTTAAGGAGTTTTTGATTGATAAAGGTATTCTGCATCATGTTTCTTGTCCCTATACCCCTCAACAGAATGGGAGTGCTGAAAGGAAAAACAGACATATTAAGGAAACTGCTGTGACTATGCTTAAGCAGGCCTCTCTTCCAGACTGCTTCTGGTATCATGCATGTGCCCTGGCAATCTTCCTGATTAACAGAATGCCTACTGCAACACTACAAATGCAGTCTCCATATGAGAAATTATATCAGAAGGTTCTTGGTTTAGATACTCTTAAAGTGTTTGGATGTGCCTGCAATCCTCTCTTGACTTCCTACAACACTAACAAGCTTATGGCCAAATCAGATCAGTGCATTTTTGTTGGTTTTGCTCTAGGGTACAAGGGTTTCATTTGCTATCATAGGAGTACAGGCCGGTTTATTATATCTAGACATGTACTCTTTGATGAACACTGTTTTCCATATGCATTGTCCCACTCAGTCCACAGTCCTCACCCCTCAGTACACTGTCTTCAGTCCTCAACACCAAGCTCTCAGGTTCCTATACCTATTTCAGATTCTTCATCATTCTCAGTACAAGGATCCCAGGTTGTTCCAGGTTCTCTCCCTCACTTAGTCAGTTTCCAGGACCACAATTCTCAGTCCTCAATTCCAAGTTCACAGAGTCACAGTTCTCAGTACTCAATCCCAAGTTCACAGAGTCACAGTTCTCAGTCCTTAGCATCAAATTCACAGGGTCTCATGCTTACTCCTCGTTTTCCATCACATTCAATCCAAGGATCACAAAATGCTTCAGACTCTCCATCTCATCTGGTCAGCTCCCAAGAGCCTGAGCTTGCCCCAGGGCCTTCATTATCATCTGTAGTTCCCACAGGTGCTTCAGTTCCAGGACCACATCTGCCTTTTTCTGCTGATTCTGTGTCCCCTTCTCCCACTTCTGTTCCCTTTCCTTCTGCACCTCCTAATGAGCACCCTATTGATCCTTCTCCCATCTCTGATGGTTCTGGACCCAACCTACTAGTTGATCTCACTGCCTTCTCTCGAGAACACCATACTTCCATCCATTTTGGGGAGTCTACAGGTGCTGTCACAGTTAGTACAACTCCAGGAGAGGGACTCTCCATTCTTATTGATACTGCAGCTGCCAAAACCAGCTCAAATCCCATTTATGAGGCTAACATTTTGCATCCCAATGATGGTTTACCTACTGTCTCTTCAAATGCTCTGATACCATGAAAACCTTTTGAAGCATCTTTCGGAAGATTGAGAGAGTGAGAAAAAGAGAGAGAGAGACGTTTCAACTTCTGGATTGATGGTAATACACATCTGTGTTGAAGAGTGTATACAAAAAATGAGAGAAAAAGCTAATATAGTTAGCTGTGCAAAAGCTAACTGAGCCTATGGAATGCAGTCACGTGGCTTGTGGACTACAGCTCATAAACAGTTATCTCAACTAACTAACTAAATCCTTGAATTGCTCCTTAGCCACTTGAAACAGTTTGCAAAGCCACGTGATCATCAAAACCTTCTTTAGCTGCTTGATCATCCAAGCAATCATCAAAACGTTCTTTAGCTGCTTGATCATCCAAATAATAACTACAACATCCTCATCCACATACACTTACCACCAACTTTACCTCCAACATCACTATCTCTTACACTTTCTTTATCATGTCCATGCCCGTTGGAGTTTAAGTTATAATTTATCACATCCTTTCAAATTACTTTTTATATTCATAGCTTTAAAGATAAATTATGGACTGCTATTATTATTATTAAAGATAACTCGTAGTACATCTCAAGTTAACTCTTAAAATGTAAGGCCCGTATCCAGTGGGCTTGTTTAGTAAGCGAAATTGGATTGGCTAATTCCTCAAATTCAATGTATTTTAAATGTAAAAATGAAAATGCTTTAATTGTATATAAAAAAAGTAGAGGGAATAGATATAGAAGAAAACTTATATAATTCAATCCAATCTTCTTAGAATAGTAAGTTTAAAAAATTTAAGTTTTTATTTATATATATTTTTTTTGTCAAATTCTTTCTAATCATCTTATAATGAAGCCGCATCCATTTTATCTAATCATCCTACAATAAAACTGCATCAATTTTCACTTTCAAAATACATTGAGTTTGAAGAGTTAGTCAATCTCAATCTAATCTTGCTCACCAAACATGACCAGTATGTATAATGTAATCCGCTAACTCCCCATGCTTTGGTACCAAAAGCTTAAGTTTAAATTGTTATTAAGATTCATCAAAAAGAGTAATTACCTTGTTTCTCTCGGCGATTAAGTTGAGCTCAGCCATGATGTAGTTGTTTAGCTGATGGAGAGAACAAAGTTGAGAGAAGGAACCCATGTGCCCATTCAAATGAGCCCATTTCGTTGTGGCTTCTTCTTCTGGTACCACAACTGCAACGAGCATAGACTTGAAGCTGTTCCCATAAACCCAAATCTTCCGAACAAAATAAAACAAATTTAATTAGACATTAGCATAAGCTAGCGAAGATTAATTAGGATAACCAAGGTCAATTAGGAGAAAGAGAAGAAAGCTCACATCTTCAATAATAGAAGCAATGCCATAGACATTTTCCAAGTACCCAAGAGCAACATACTCCCCTTGTATCAGATTTTTTTTCCTATCGATAATCTTCATGGTTCCATTAGGAAGTATATCCCCTATGTCCCCTGACAAATTAACAGGAAGGTACAAATTTAGGGGGGAAATTGAAAATTTACTCTTTTAAGATACCAAAAAGCAAAAAAATATGGAATTAACTGCTTATAAGTTATAACTTAACGTTCAGCCCTCAAGTTAAACTCGAGAACAAAATCCTAATACTAAGCTCTCCAACCACCATTATTTTCCTCAAAAACAAATAAGTAAAATCACGGTTATAAAAGCACAGTGTTTATCCTTAGTTGTCAAAACAATTCTAATCCTTGCTCATGTGAATTTGGTGATAATTATATACTCGAATGAGAGTACTCATCTCTTAATAAAATTAACCACTCGAATTGAGTAACCTGTATGAAACCAGCCATCTCTTATGGCTTCCGTCGTCAGTTTTGGGTTTTTATGGTAGCCGGTGAAAACAGTCTTCCCTCAGACATATCTCACCACAAGGAGGATTTCCAAGTGGATTGTATCCCATTTCTGCAACCTCCTCAAGACGCAGCTCATTGTATACAGCCACGCTCCCAACTGCACCAATCATACACATTTCATCAGGAAATCCGAGAGTCGTTGGTCCGATAGTTTCCGTCAATCCTGGACAAAAAATTAATTAACTTACTGCTAATTTGCTAAAATGAAACAGTGTTGATATCTAATTTTCTTACCGTAGCCTGGAACTACGAAAGCGCAGCAAGTAACCCGCAAGAACTCTTCAATCTCAGAGCTCAACGGAGCACCTCCAGATATTATAAGTCGAAGACGACCACCCAATCTTGCTTTCACCTTCGAAATTTAAACCCAAAAAAGTAAGATAACAACAATATATCGAAATTGTTAAGTAAAAATCTGGATCAAAGGAGAAAGATTGAACCTTTCTGAAGGCCAACAGATCTGCTAATGGTGATGCATATTTGTTTTTGTACCCCATATTCATCCAACCCAGTTTGCTAATTACAAAACAAGGGTTGTCCATTACTTATATTTACTAACTACTTCAAATATAAAGGGAACATTAAATTTAGGAGATCTTCAAGGCTTACTATCTGTAGAGGATATAAAAAATCTTCCTTCTTCGGGGATTCAGCTCTTGCACTGCTTTCTTTATGCCTAAAATGCAGATCATGAGTTTGAGATTAGGACTGTACATATAGCAGATCATTAGGGCTGTACATATTCAATTGTAGACAGATGGATGGCAAGCATAACATTTCGTGCCTTCGTGTATCTTTTCAAAAACTGGGGGCACCCGAGCAAGAAGGGTTGGTTTTAGCTCTGCCATGTCGTCCTTCAATGCATTAAGATCTTTCAAAGAAGCATATGAAGGGTATTGTGATGAAGTTGAACGATATGCGAAAGGATTTAACTTAAGTGTAACCTCGCAAGGAATTAAAAAAGTTTGGACGGCATCCATATACCCCATGATAGTAGCCAACAGAAGCACCATTTCGGAAAAAATACTCCTCAATGACGCGGTCCAGGATATGAGCCAGGGGAAGGAAAGATAGATACACATCATCCACTGTCATCTACTCGAGAAATTTAAGAAAATAAACTGGTTTTGATATATAAACACCGCTAGCAACACAAGGGATCTATTGTACTTGAAGCTTACCTCGTCTTCAAATTGTTCCATAAATAGGTCAATTCCTCTCACACCATATGCAACATTTTCGTGTGTGATCACGACACCTTTAGGGTCTCCGCTAGTACCACTAGTGTACATGATTGAGCAGATGTTTTCAGTCCGGGGTGGAACAATCTCTGCTGGATTTTGTTTACCCTGATGAGAGATATGCACTCATTATAAATGCAGTTACAACTTAAAATGTATTTTTCAAGCAGAAAATCTAGTTATGGCCATTGAACTAACAATGTCGATGAACTCATTCCATGAGTAGGGTTTTATCCCAAGCTGGACCGCCTTCTCCTTCTCTTCCTCTGTGAAGGAAGCGAAGCAAACCATAACTGCAACAGCAAAAACCAAGCTCAGTGCAAGGCCTTCTGGCAAATGCAGGATTCAACTGTATATTATGGGTTCATCATCATTTTCACCTTTGAGTCCTCGTGAAGCAACACAATCCGTATTCAGTAGCTGCAAATTAATCAAAGTAATTTTATCGAATTAGGACCATCAAGTTTCGTCTGAAATACATGCAGGTTGAGGTATTTATTTCTTACTTGTTTTACTTTCTTATCTTGGATGAAAACAGCCTCGACCTCTGCATGATCTATGATATAATTTACAGCTCCAGGACCTGTATTAACGCAAAGCTTAACCAAATGAAATGCTCCAAATCGAAAGGAAAAGGATCGATCTGTCGTCATCTTGAAGAAAGAAAAATTACATATACAAATCAAAATTTTCAAAGGAAGATAATGTTTATTACCAAGTGTATCGTAGAGAGGCACACAAATCAGACTGTGCATTGCAAGCCTGCATAAATTTCATCAATTCACAGCTGATATCATACATAATTAACAACTATATGTAAATAAATGAGATTAAAGAGAATGTGGAAACCGACCTCCATTGCCATAATCCATTGAGGGCAATTCGAACCATAAATCCCGATCAGGGAACCCTGTAACAAGATTATCAACAAAAAATGAAAAACGAGACTAGTTTCAGAATCCGAAATCAGCCAACAATGTATCAGTTCGATTGAATTGGTTCATGTAAAGCTTACAGGTTCAACACCAGATGCACGTAACGCAGAACCGACATTGAGAACCTCCTCATAAACCTCCTTGTATGTTTTCCAAACATAAGGCCCTGGCTGAACGACACACATATATTATAATTAAGTCAAACTCAATAGCCAACCAAATCTACTGGAAATGAACCATAAAATAATCAGTTAATGATCAAATTGCTTCATAGATATATTTCACCTTCCCAACGACAAGTTCACGCCATCCAAGCATCCGATTTCCAGGATATCTTCGAACAGATTGACTGCACATCAAAAAGAAATTTAACTGTAAAAGAAATGAACTCTATACAACTCCTTTTTTGTAGGAAGAGCTGATGCAACGGTAACATTGTGCACCAAAACCAACACATTCTCAAGTAAATGATACTTCAATATTGCAAGGAATTACCTAAAAAGGTCCCACGATGAAGCGATTTCGTGATCAAGCGGAGGAAAATAATTTTTCGAGAGTAAATTACGGTACACGGGACCAATTGACGGCTTGCCATCCTTGCCTTCCTTTCCATCCTCAACTGTAACTGAGAAAACCTTCATTTTCTTTTGTTGGTGAAGTCTGTTTAATCATACACGACTATGAGTCATACATCCCAGAGCACATACAAATTCATTATATATGTAATGCCAAGTGCCAGCTTCATACTTCGTCCAGGTTTTAACTTTTAACGACGCTACATTAATGAATCCTGACAGTGGAATTGAATACCGATCCAACGAAACACAAGGACACCAAATTGAACATAATTTTACATACAAATTTCAAAGCCACATACATTTGGCATTTGACATTTGGCATTTGGCATTTGGCATTTGGCATTTGGCATTTGGCATTTGGCATTTGGCATTTGGCATTCGGCATTCGGCATTTGGCATTTGGCATTTGGCATTTGGCATTTGGCATTTGGCAGTTGACAATATATAAAGGATTATTCACTAAAACCTACCAAAACCCATCACAAGAATTATAGATTTACGTGTGATGTTCAAACCTGAACTTATACGTATATAGAATAATATTAATAAGATTTCGTTAAAAAAGTCTCTCTACTTGTAAGTACTGCTAAATTAATTAGGTCTCTGAATCCACTTCAACTTCACCCATAATATATAATATTGTAACAGCAAATTCATACATAAGAGCATCCGTGAGTATTCCGTATTATTATGCACGCCTAACGATATCCATGTGTTTGTGAATACTTGCAATGCTTTTGCATGTAGCTAGGCATGAGAGAGGGGGATTTACTTACAGAGGGACTGGACTAATATGAAGTAATAAGATGGAAGTTAATTGGTACATATGCATGCTTCAAATATTTATATATTGGGATTTGGGAGATACATATATAGGAAAGAAAGAGGACAAACCGACATAGTCATTTGAGGATGGATGTTAATAATAAGTAGTAAGTAGTTGGCTGAAATAATAGGTGGGAAGGATGTAGGACCTCAATTAATTGAATACTCCTAGCCTCCTACGCCTACGTGCCTCTCACCCGTCGATCACCTTACACGCCACATAATTTATATGTATGAATAGATAATTTCTTTTTTTAAAACTAAATGAACAGTAATTCACCCTTATAATGTTAAAATAATTGATTTGTGTTGCATTTTTTTTTTGTATCGTTGATTTGTGCTACATTTTTTATATCATTGATTTGTGTTATAGGTATGAATGGCCAATTAAAAAATATTCAATAAATTTTGTTGATTTTTTGTTGTCATTATCCACTACAAGAAAATATGGTCTATCCGTGGAGGTTTTGCCCGATGCATCTAGATTCGCCGGTAAAGGGTGCTTGGCCCGGTGGATGTAGTGAGGCTCGCCGGACAAACTATGAGCGGGAGGCCATGGTCTTTGGCGTGCAAAAGGGCAGACGTTTTCCCGACGGGTGGTCAACCTCTGTAGAGCATGGCCGTATTAACGGCGAATCAGGTGCGCTAGACAAATTATTTTTGTTGACTGTGACAGGAAAAAGTTTGGCACAAAGGTGTTTTGGCGCCTAACTGTTGCCCGTCGAGTCATTAAATCTTGCCCCACGAAGGGTGCGCCGGGCAAAAGTTCAATCTACATAACTAAGATTACAGATTCATTTCTTCATCTTCTTCCTCATTTACTCTCTCTCTCTCTCTCTCTCTCTCTCTCTCTCTCTCTCTCTCTCTCTCTCTTTCTCTCTCTCTCTCTCTCTCTCTCTCTCTCTCTCTCTCTCTCACTTACTCTCATCATCCTTTCCTAATATCATCATCAATTCATCATCACTTGATCATCACTTCATCCAAGGTTTAATGATTTTATTTTTTGTTTTAAGTTTTATGATTTTTATTTGTTATTATAAGCTAAAATTATTTTTGATTTTAGGTAATTTGTGGTGGATTTGAAGAATTACTTATAAAAGGTATGTGTGTTTTCCTCTCAATTTAATTTTGCTCAAAAATTTGTATTTAATTATGTTTGAAAATTACAACATATTGTGGAAAATACTTAGAAATCTAGATATAATTGATATTGTGGAAAATACTTAGAAATCTAGATATAATTGTGTTAAGGAATTGTGGTTTATCCGTTAATGCGAAATTAATCGGGTTGATTAACTTTGTATAACGAAATTCGATAGAAACCCATAGACCCATTTGAGAGTCAGTGAATTGGATTGATTGATTGACTCTTGAATTGTCCATTTATCGGGACAGTTTGGGCGTGCACAAAATGTGTTGTATAGTTTGCTGTCTATGTGGTTAGGTTTGGATCGTTGGAAATTCGATTTATACCCCCTTACTGTTCTCCGAATGCACAATAGATATTCGTTTAAAATATCTAAGTCGTGTATTTGGAGAACAGGGGGAGGCTGCCGAAATTTCCTTTGGTCGAAACTTCGCCTCATAGGTCGCAAACTATACAACACAGAACGTGCACTCTCGAATGAGATAGGGCTAAATCATCAGAGGCATAAGGAGACAAGCGGGTTTTGGATGGGATATAGTCACAGACTATATAATTATCTACTTACAATGGTTTTATTTTGTGGAACCAGACACAATGGACAGAGGTTGGATGAAAATGTTGGATAGATCTTCTGATCTATTTGGATGGAATTGATAGGGTCATCACTTTTACACGTACTCACTGTAGTGATCCAAGGCGCATATTATGTTTGTGCCATAAATCTAACAACTATTGTTGGATGTCGCTGAGTAATGTCCATTTGCATCTGGCATGGAACATGATCGTACATAACTACACTAATTGGATTTATCACAGTGGGCCGAATTTTACTGTATCGACATCTTCAGTTCACGGGAAACGTCGAGATGATAGTAATTCGGATAATCAGTGTGATAATGATCAATTTGTTGTAATATTAACCGATATTTCCCCCCTGCATTTTGATGATATGGATGAGGATGCCTCTAGGTTTCAACCCGAAGAGTCAGATCTCCATTATGAAAGGCTGTTGAAAAAAGCTCAGTGCAAATTATACCCTGGCTGTAAATCCTTTTCGGTTCTAGGGGCAGTTTTGGAATTGATGCACATGAAAATTGAGTATAATCAAACGAACAAGCATTTTGATCTCATGATGGACATCATCACCAGAATGCTCCCTAAAGATAACAGTTTCCTTAAAGATCATTATAACTCGAAAAAGCTTTTGAAGGATCTTGGTTTAGGGTATGTGAAGATTCATTCATGTACAAACAACTGTGCATTCTTTTACGGTGAATTCGAGCATCTCGAAAAATGTCCTGTGTGCAATGAGCCTAGGTTTCGAAAGAATAAGATTCCGAAGAAAGTGTTGCACTATTTTCCACTGAAGCCAAGATTACAAAAATTCTTCATATCTTCTCACACAGCTCGTAATATGAGGTGGCACAAAGATGTATCTCGATTTTTCATTAGAGCCAAGAAATCTCAAACTAGGACTTGCTATTGACGGTTTTAATCCTTTTGGAAGTTTTTCAAGGTTTTATAGCACTTAGCCAGTAGTTTTAGTTCCGTATAACTTGCCACCTTGGAGATGCATGAGAAAAGAATTCACAATCCTTAGTATTTTAATACCGGGGCCCAAATTTCCGAGTAATTCCATCGATGTTTATTTGTGGCTGTTGATTGATGAGCTTGTGGATTTATGGGAAAATGGTGTCCGAACTTATGACAAGTGCAGTGGAGAAATGTTCACTCTACGAGCGGCCGTAATGTGGACAATTAATGATTTTCCTACTTACGGGATGCTCGCGGGATGGAGCACCAAGGGATATCTTGCTTGTTTGACATGTGGACTAGACACAATATCCTTTTGGAGCGCATCAAAGATATGTTATCTAGGCGCGGGAAGATTTCTACCCTGAGATCATCGATGGCGGATGCAGTCTGACTCATTCGATGGTAAAATAGAGTTACGAGCACGACCAAGAGAGATGTCCAGTGAAGAGATATTGGAAATCTTAAATAGTATTCCCACATTCACCCCAAAAGGCTCAAAACCTCCCGAACAGGAAAACTGGACAAAAACAAGTATATTCTTCCGGTTGTTGTATTGGTCGAAATTGAAAATCAGACACATCTCGGATCCCTTGCATATTGAGAAGAATGTTGTCGAGAGTCTTGTCGAAATAATTTTACCTATTGAGGGGAAGTAAAAAGACACCAAAAAAACTCGTCTGTGACCCTTCCTTTCTTAGAACAACCGTGACCATTCCTTTCTTATTCCTCTTCATTTTCCCAAACATAGCACCGCCTCCCATGCGACCTCTACAACTCCTCACCCCCATCTCTCACTCCCTCTCTTACTCAAGCTCACCCCTTCACTCAACTCCATCCCCCATTCACCCCTAAACCCTAAACCAAACACCCCTATACATTGAACCCAAAGAGCCACTGTAATGATCTGTCCCGAATTCCAGGATTAGATTAGTGACTAATCACGATTATTGAGGTTAATCGGTGATTAGTTGGGCGAAATCGGACGAACGATGCAAAATGACCGTTTTGCCCCTAGTCGTGGGTAAAACGTTGATTTTTCATTCAGGCGGTCAAATGGACTTTTACCGATGACCGTGACATAGTTCATGATGTCACGAGTTCATAGACAGGTGGCACGTTCAATTCCGACATTCGAGGAAGAAGTTATGACGTTCAGAATTTTAAGGGTAATTTGGTAATTTTGGTTAAAATGGGCAAATAGTTGACTTTCGGACCGGGAGGTCCAATGGCCGAGGGCCAAGGACCCTTATGTAGATCGAGACGATACGAATCCGTAGACAGGCGGCACGTCGAATACGGACGTTCGACGCCGAAGTTACGGTTCACGGAAGTACGAAAATACTATTGCATGAATTACGAGACAAGTGACTTTTGGATTCTATTGGGCCCCAGATATTTAGTTCCTGCCCAATGGATGAGTGACAAGTGTCACCCATCCACAGGCCATCTCTTTTCCTTCATGCATCTCCCTTCCCCGTGCATCGATCATTCTTCTTCATTTCAAACCCAAACAATCCGATCTCATTCCCTTTGAACCCAAAACCAATCCAACCCTTCCCATGCGACCATGACTGAGACCAGTGAGGGAAGAGAGGACAGGATGAAGTGGTGGCTGGCCTGGACGGCGCCACCGTGGACGGTGGAGCCACAAACCCGAGAGGGTACTCGGTAAGGCCCATATTCCTTTTTAATTCAATATATGCATTATGGTTTGTTTTGGATGTTTCTAATGAATTAAATGGGTTATTAGGATTGTGTTAGGATGATTTTAGGAAGCTTTGGACGGCTGTGAAGCCGTGGGTGAGTTTTGGAAAACTTGGACCATGAGGTTCAAGATGAACCGTGGGATTTTCGGTGGTTTTGGTTAGTTTTCTTGATTGGGATTAATAAGGAATAAAGAAATAGGAATTATAGGATTGATAACATAGGACGATCTGTGAGTCGACCTTGATTTCTAAACTGTGTTGCATGCATAAATGTTTTATATGGATTATGAATGTGATTCTACGATGTTGATTTGGATGATTGTGATTTATATGGTTTCACGCATTTCGAGGCGATTTACATGCTTGCACGTAAATCGAGGTTTTTCAATTTTATACTGATTTTCCGTACTTGTGGTTTTGGATATGATTTCATGAAATAGTTTTGGATTTGAAAAGGTAAACTCGGGTTCGAAACCCATTTGATCTACGAACTCTCAGACTTGTGGTCCTTTTGATTTAACATGGCATCGGGTCGGAGACCAGTTGGTTTATGATTCGGACCGGAGGTCCAGTTTGTATGTGGATTCGGGCCTAGGGCCGAGCTATGTGTTACTAATGGTTTTTATGGTTCATGACGGTTTATGGGAACCAGCATGAACCCTGGAAAGATTTTATGGGTCATGAAGGTTTATGGGAACCGGCATGAACCCATGAAAGGTTTTATGGTTCATGACGGCTTATGGGGGCCGGGCATGAATCCTTGAAAGGTTTAAAGAATGATTTCAAAAGGTTTTTCATATGCAATCCTTTATATATGATTGTCTCCCTCGGGCAGGGTCGTTGACCTAGGTGGACCCCGAAGTAGTCACGGAGCACTGACTGAGTGGAGTCGCCCCCCAGTTGGGTTCCATACTCTCAGGATGGGCATGGTTCGTTACCTCCAGGGAGGGTCATTGATATATGGATATTGACCTGGGTGGATCTTGGAGAAACTTGGGTTTGAGACCCCGGTTAGCACGCCCGTAGCTCTATTTTATCGTGACAGGTTCAGTGATATGAAATATAATGGATAAACATGATTTCAATTGGTTGGGAAATTGTGTTTTATGATGATAAATGGATTTGGGCTGAGATCCCACATATGTTTACTATGTCATGGTTTTCTGTAAATGGTTTGGGCAGGAGCCCGTATGATTATGATTGTTTAAACATATGTGATTAGATAAATGGTTTTACTATGCATGCATGCTTTTTAGTGAAGGGTATAAAGGTCTTTATAAAAGGTATTTCTGAAATATTACTTTTGTCCACTCACAGCCTTTTTGTTTTTAATACCCTTCAGGTTGGATACGATGCGGACTGTAGCAGAGATCGAGATATCACATACCTCCTCCGGATCCTGGCGGACTATGGAAGCCCGAGAGGGCTAAGGTTGGAAATTTCCCTTGTCTGACACTCCGTGTTAGACGGGATCAGGGGCGTTCCTCGTTAATCCCTGGGGGATTGAGGACGGGTCCTGACAGCCACAACCCAAACCCATGACCCACGACCCCAAACCCCAAAATCAAACCACCTTTCTCGACCCTCTCACTCTCTCTATTTCTCTCTCGAGCTCCTCTCTCTCAGCTCCTCAATGTAAGTCCTCAACCTCATTTTTTAATTTTTGTTATTTATTGGTATTTTTTTATTGCATGTTATATTGTATTGGATTGGTTTTTTGATTAATTCATATTATTGGATTGCGTCTTGAATTGTTTATTTGATTGGTTTTTGGTTAGATTGTTTATTGGATATTATGGAGTTGATTTTTGAATATTGGAAATTATTGATTTATGGAATGTAAATTAATGGAAAACATTTGAAATGAGTGAATTAGTGGATTGTTGGAAAATATTGGAAATTATTGAATTAATGGATTGTTGGAAAATAATGGAAATTATTGAATTTTTGGATATGTTTGGAAATTATTGGAAATTGTTGAATTTTTGATACTTTTGGAAAATATTGGAAATTATTGAATTATTGGATTAATGGAAAAAATTGGAAATTAGTGAATTAGGGGATTGTTGGAAAATATTGGAAATTATTGAATTAGTTAATTATTTCAAATTATTAAATATTTTTGGAAATTTCGAATTTTTTGACATTTTTGAAAATTATTGAATTTTAGTTAATTGGCGAATTATTAGAAAGCAGATCTGCAAGTCGACAGGAAATAGGAACCAGGTGGTGTGGGTGGAACGACTTGGCGTACCGTACCCCAACGTGCATAATTTATTTGTTCGGGAAATGGGTACGATTATTCACAGCAAATCGAATGTGATGGCTGACACCTTCAAAGAACAAGACGAAGCAGATTAATTTTTGAAAATATTTTTATTATTTTTATAATTTTTAATAGTTTAACATACTTTAATATTGGATTACAGATTAATTTTGAATGGAATGAGACCAACGCCGCTCTAATGGAATATATCAACTTCCATTGGCAGAAGTGGTATTCCGATTGAAAGTTTGAGCTCCATGGCTACTACGAGCGCTGGAGCTCGCATGATCTGGCGGTAGCAAATCCTCCTGAGGAGATGTAAGGGGACAAGTTGGAGGGGTGGAATTGGTTATGCACGCATTGGATAAGCAACCAATATAAAGTAAGTTTACTTTTTCTTTCTTTAATTGAGAATATTAATTTACGTAGTTACGTATTAGTAATAAATATTTTTCTAATGTGCAGGTAAAATCAAAAGCCAACAAGGCGACCCGAGCAAAGAAGAAATTTGAGCACCATAGGGGATCTCGCCCCTTGTTAGCTCGACATGAGGCACGTTGTGCGGCTGGGTCCCTATTCCCGGAAGTTGAAGCTTGGGGGGAGGTTAATATTGGATGAGGCAATTAGTCAGATGACGTTATTCACGTAAGTTCAATGTTTGTAGTTATTAAATATTTATTATTTTTAATTACGTAATTTTCTAATTGTTACTTTATTCAATTTTGTAGGCGACCATGGTGGATGACGTGCAGCAGACTCAGGAACAGTTGATCCAGCAACAACCCGAGGTCCAGCTACAATACCAACTACCTGATTTCGGGACAATTGGCATCTTAGAGCCCCGTCTTGGTTGACAATCTGGGAAAATTGTTCGGGGTGCCGCATGAGGGCTATTTCGAGATGTCTCGAGTAGATTCTTGAGTTCATCTTGGGGAGTCAATCTTGAAGCGGTCTCTCAGCTGCGGGGAAACTTGGAGAACCTCAAATTGGAGAATACCGAGCTTAAGGTCGGGTATGCACGCCTCGAGGCCCAACACAAGGTTATGTAGGCCCAACTTGCAATGTTATTCACCCAAATGGGTCAGCGTCTGCCTGATGTCAATGGCTCACAGTCCCAACTAGATCCCAGTCGACAACCTGCCCAGGATGATGCTCACCCACCACTGAACATTTAGTTTTATTAGATTTTTTTAATTATGTAAAATTATTACATTTATTTTATATATATTATAATTAATTTTCATTTAATTATAATTTTTTTGCTGTTTTAATATTATTTCCATTTATTTATATATAGTATTAAATAAATATAATTATTCAAATATTAAAATAATTTATTAAAAAAATATTTAAAATTTAGTCCGGCGAACATGGGCGACTTAAGTAAACATTACCCGGCGCACCTCCACTGGGCTCTATACTCTTGCTCGGCGAAGCCTCGCCGGGAAAACCTTATACGCATGCTCGTGATCGTGTTTTCTGACTATGTTACTCGGCGAGCACTGCGCCGGGAAAAAAGTGTTGACTGAAGTTTAGCTCAGCGGTTAACCATCTTCCGTCGGGCAAATGTTAGCCTGGCGTATGTTCATTTTTCCTCAGCGGAGCCCTTTCGCCGAGCAAACACTATTTTCTTGTAGTGATAAGAAAGCGATGATTTAGAAGTTGAACTGCTTTGATTATATCTACAGAAAAAATTATTATATTTGAAAGCTGAAATAAAGAGGTTGGTTTATAAGTAGAATACATATATTTTTCATAATTAATTAGTTGAATTTTGATTCAAAATATTTGATTACCTCTGGGACTAATTATTTACCCTAAATCCTTTGGTTAAGAGCAGTGAGTGGCACAAAAATATGTAAGGTCTTTATTTTAATTAACCAACCATTCTTTGTAATTAGTCATTTAGCAGTCACCACTACCTACTAGCTGAGCAGCTGCTTCTGTAAAAACCTACCTAGAGAGATATGATCGAGCTCTATTAATTACGCCTCCTACTGCTAAAAGTAGTGCAATTCAGGAGGCAGTTGCCGATTGGGCTACTTGCACCAAAAAAATAAACCTAAATATCGTAATAATGGATAATGCTTGGATATTTCAAACTCGTAATTACTGGAAGTTTTTTCTCCCCCAAAACATGTACATTGTTATTGATTCTAATATCAAAATTGGTATACTAGGAACTTATGCTCCAATTTTTTAGGAGCTGCAACCCTGGGTTTTTCACGTTGCTCTTCTCTACGGCGCTGGCTGTCTCGAGATTCCGTTTCGTAGATGCCCGGCCTAACCTGCGAATTCAAGGTTCTTCCAAGAGGTTACGGCTTGAGACTGGGATAGTGGGGGTTGATGATGATGTTGCTCGCTCGATCAGAGAGGTTGCGATGCCGCCACCCACATTCGAGGAAAAATTGCAGAGTTCTACAATCTTTACGTCAAGGATGTTGGTGTGTAAGTTACTACTGTAGCAGTGTAGCCCTATCTACTGCAGAAGCTGAATATGTATCTGATGTAGAAGCCACAACTCAAGCTATTTGGCTGAGATTTGTTTTACAAGACTTTGGGGAAGAACAGTTAAGTCCTATAGCCCTAATCTACGACAATATGTTAGCAATAGCTATGGATAAAAACCTTGTCTTCCATTAGAGAACTAAACACATCAACAAGAAGTTTCATTACATTAGAGAAGCAATCCAAATGGTGACATTCTGATGCACTACTGTAAGTCTGAGGAACAACTGGCTGACATCTTCACCAAGGAACTTCCTAAGGTCAGTTTTAACTATCTAAGATCACTACTGGGGGTTAAATCAGTTAGTATCTTAGGAGGGAGTGTTGATGTGTAAGCTCCTACTGCATCACTGATGATTAGGGTGCATTTCACCTGATCTAAAACCCTAATACAATCAATGACATCTGTCCTAGACTCTAGGGAGTGTGTGAGTGCCAGTTAGGCAGGTTCTTATAACAGAATTGAGTGAAGGGTGAGTAACTTAGTGAGCAAGAAACTAGAGAAAACCGTGTAGGATGATGCCATGTGGATCCTAACAGTTTGTGTGTGTAAAAAGAGTGAGAATACAATTGTAATCGACTAAGAAACTAATGATAAGTGTGTGTGACTCTCTCTAGATGGTGAAAGCACCAAGATCACTCAAAAACTCACTAGTGCATTTTGACAAACACCTAGTGTTCATCTCTGCATTCACAGCATAACAGTTTCTTCATTGTGATCGATTCTTCCATTTTCTCAAGGCTAAGTCTAAGCAATCAATCAGTACCTAAATCTACTTCCCAAGAACCTAAATCTATCCTAACCAACCATTTGCAGCTAGAGTGTAAGAAATAAGATATTTACCTCACTCGAAAACCATCGCAGGTTTGCATTGAGTAATCAGCAATCCCTTGCATCTTCTCCTGCGATCCTTGAAGTGATATGAAACCAAAAAAGGAAACAAACCCACGGGTTGAAGAAGGCGGTGCTGGAAGATTGGGCTATTGGCAATGAAGACTATATTGTTGAACAGACGCTTGGCAGGCTGTCTGTCTGCTTCTCTGATTCAGTGAAAGCGCAACTGCATGAGCCCTGGTGCAATGCAGTCATCCAGATGTTTGTTGGTCGTAGCCACATATTTGGGTTCTTGGATGCCAGACTTAAGCATCGCTGGAATCTCTAGGGCTCTATGTAGTTTGTGGATTTACCTAAGAATGAGGAGGTGTCCAGTATCATGGTATGGGTTCATCCCTTTGGAATTTTTGTTGAATACTTCACAAGAGAGATGGTGAAGATCATTGGGGACAAACTCGGGAGCACATATAAGGAGGATTTCGATATTACTACTTAGTCACATGGGAAATATGTGAGCATATGTGTTGAGGTTGATCTTTCTAGGGCCCTTGTCCCCTTTGTCATCATTAAGAGAAAACAGGTATGTGTGGAATATGAAAATCTTCCTGACATCTGTCTAGGGTATGGTAAGGTAGGGCTGCTACAAGATCATTGCAAAAGTAGGGCGAGGACAGTTATGGAGGGCACTGTTGATGGAGGTACATATGATTTTGTCTAGAGTCCATGGTCTTGGAAACACAAGGCATGGACCAGGATGCCAAGCTGGAATCCCACCAGGGTTTTGGTGCATGGAACCTAGGCCCGACCCAAAAGAAAAGCGGTTAAAAATGGCGAAATGAGGTAAGGGCATGATGGAACCTGCAGAACTAGCTGGCGGGTCTCGTTTTACTACCGTTAGTGTGGAGGAGGCTGGTTTTGAGGCCGAACCTCCCCAGGCCGCTATGCAGGTGCTTGTGGAGAAAGTGCAGGGTAGCTCTATAGCTGGGCACCAGAAGGGGAGTTTACTAGAGGCTCCTTTTAAGTCAAAAAGTATAGGGGTCGCTGGTTTCACAAAGAAAGTGGGGAGGCAAAAAAAGGCACTCGTTGATTGTTTAGGTGGGAAGGGGAAGGACCTTACAAGTTTTCAAGTTGTCGGTTTGGGTCTTGAAAAGTTGGTTGGTGTGGGAATAAACCAAGAGCTAAGCATTTTATTGCAACCTGGGATAGCAAGTGTGACAACCCTAACGAAGATATTTTGATGGTAAGTGGTACCAATGGTATTGTTGGGCATGACTCTTAAGCAATGTGCCCTGGTCCAAACTTGGATACTGAATTTGGCCACCAACTGCTTGGCCAGAGCAAGTTGGGCCCTCTACCTAGCCCTATTAGAGGTCTTGAAACACGGTATGATCTTGGTGATGGTCAAGTTGTAGATTTAACTCTGAGTGTCCTCATTGATGGGGAGGACATGGTGCCGTCCTAACCAGGTGTTAGTAGGTCACTTTCTTCCTTTCCTCCTTTTATCTTTTTAATGATTAATATTCTTAGTTGGAATGTGAGAGGTGCATGAGATAAGGCAATTCAGCATGCCATCCGAGATCATTGTAAAATACATGATATTAGTATTTGTATGCTTATTGAACCTTGAATTAGTGGCCTCCGAGCCTTAAGGGGTGTTAAAGACTTTGGGCTTACCTAAATTTGATATGGTGGATATATTTGGTTTATCTGGAGGTATTTGGGTGTTATGGGATAATAGTAGAGACCAGCTGGAGATTATTGACAGGTTTGAGAAAGCTATTATAGGGGTAATCTCTATGGTTGGCAGCCCATGCTGGTTCTTACTATGACTTATGCTAGCCTCTGTCCGGTCTGCAGATTACAACTATGGGACCATTTTGAATGGTTGGCGGGCCAACGTGATCTCCATTGGGGTCTTATTGAGGATTTCAATGAAATGCTTGCCTCTTATGAGAAATGGAGTCGGAGAGGGGCTTTCAACATGGGTGGGATGGTTTCTTTTGTGGACCGTCAGAACCTCATTGATATGGGTAGATTCACCTAGTCAAATAATCATGATGGTCATCGAAAGGTGCTTATGAGACATGATAGAGGTCTATGTGATGCTCAAAGGCGGGTGCGTTTCCTGGAGGCTTTTATTCAGCACCTTGCATATGCTAAATCTGATCACTGCCCCGTATTTTTGCATCTTCATCCTTCTGAAAGGGGTAGCCTGAACCGAAAGCCAATTTTTTTAGGCTATATGGTTAAAGCATGGGACTTTCTCAATTTTACGGATTCAAGGTGAGGCAGTGGGGAAGAGAGCCTCGCTTGGAAACAAGGCTATCTTACTGAAGGGTTGAAAAAGTGGAATAAGAAAATTTTTGGGCACCTCTAATCCAGGAAGACCCGAGTGCATGCGTGGCTTGAGGGGATGTACAGAGCGAGGAGGAATGTGCCTGATCCTTCATTAGAGAAGCTAGAGTGAAATCTTCAGTGTGAGTACTCTGAGATCCTTGATCAAGAAAAAATGTTTTGGCAACATAAATCAAGAGTTCAATGGCAGAGTGAAGGGGACCGTAATACCAAGTTCTTCCATGCCTTAACTGTGATTAGGCATCGACAGAATAAACTTTAGAGCTTAGTGGATATGAATGGAATATGGGTGACAAAGAAAGAGGAGATGCATGCTATGGCCGTGGCGCATTTCCAGGCTCTTTTCTCTTACCCCCACCTGAGTGTCAGTGAGCCGCAGCTTCCTAGCGGTTTTCCTAGCCTCTTGATAGCCCATATGGTTAGATTGGAATCCCAGGTTAGTGATGAAATTATTAAGAAACACTTGTTTGATATTGGACGTACTAAAGCCCCAAGTCCTGATGGTATCCTTGCTTTTATAAAAAAAAAAAAAAATCAAAATTGCTGGAATATTTGTCGTGGTAGAGATATTTGTATGCAGGTGCAAACCATTTTCTAGCTTGACCTCCCATCTGTGTTGAATGAGACTACCATCAAATTTTAGTGATCATGTTTTAGCCATGTCTTATCCCTTTTTTTCCTTCATGATTATCATTGAAAAGTTAAGGGCGTCCTAATACTTTGTAAAAACTCTAAGTCAAAAACAAAAAGACTTAAGAATGCTTTAAAACGATTTGAAAAACGAAAGATTTTTGTTGTTGTTGTTTTTATTTTATTTTATTTTTATTTGTTTTATTAAAAACAATTTTATGACATAAATAAAATGGTAAACCCTTACCCCACACTTAAACTCTACATTGTCCTCAATGTAGTCACGCATAAAGAAAATGAACATAGAATTCAAGCAAGTAAGAGGATTTACAGAAAATAACCTAATGAAAACATGAATTAAACAAAATAAAAGAGAGTGAATGGGTTGAGAAAGAAAATATGTGTTGATGATTCCTTCACAGCTCAGGAATACATTGAGATGCATCCCAACAAGTGCTTGAAGTTTAACATCGATTCAGCTAAGAGGAAGTGCTTTAATCAACTCAAATAATGTGAGGCTGAAGCACTTTTTCAGAATCCATATCATGGTCACCAAGTGCCTCAATGTAGAGCTTCAATCTATGGGCATTGACCTTGAACTCACTTCCAGTGTCCATGCTTTTGATCTGCACAGCTCCTTGAAAAAAAAAATTAGTAACAACAAAAGGACCTACCCATCTAGAACATAACTTATCTGGAAAGATTCTAAGTCGTGCATTGAATAACAAAACCTTACGGCCAATTGTGAACACTTTTCTCTTGATCTGTTTGTCATGAAGTGTTTTTGTCTTCTCTTTGTAGATCAAAGAACTTTGAAATTCATCATTTTGGATCTCCTCAATTTCACTTAGTTGGAGCTTTCAAACCAATCCTGTCTCATTCAATGCCATATTGTATGTTTTGGCCGCCCACTATGCCTTATGCTCCAATTCCACCGAAAGGCGGCACACTTTACCATAGACCAACCTATAGGGTGACATCCGTATAGATGTTTTGTAGGTCGTACGATAGGCCCACAATTCATCATCTTTTCGTGAGCTCCAATCCTTGCAATTTGGAACCACGATTCTTTCCAAGATCCTCTTAACCTCTCTATTACTTACCTCGGCCATTCCATTAGTTTGAGGGTTATATAGCGTGGATACCCTATGAGCGACACTATACCTTCTCAACAAGGCCTCAATGGTCTTATTGCAAAAAATAACTTCCCCCCATCACTAATTAGAACACGTAGTATTCCAAATCTAGACAAAATGTTAGTCCTGAGGAAGCCAGGCAACAACTTTAGAATCATTAGTCTGGGTGGCCTTAGCCTCCACCCACTTTAAATACATAATATATAGAAGGTAAGATATAGAGATAACCGTTGGACAAAGGAAATGGATCCATAAAATCTATGCCCCACACATCAAACAATTTAACATTTAAAACATAGTGTTGTGGCATCTCATCTCTACAACCTAGGTTTCCAAATCTTTGACATTTATCATAAGTTAAACAAAGTGAATGTGCATCATTAAAGAGTGTAGGCAAATATAATTCATACTCTAAGACTTTAAGGGCTAATTTTCTAGATCCAAAGTGACCTCCACACACATGATTATGACAAAATTCTAGGACAGATCTATGTTCAATATTAGGGACACATCACCAAATTAATAAGTCTAAATAATGTTTCCAGAAGTAAGGTTCATCCCAGACATAGTGCCTAGCATCCTTCCTAAATTTATCTTTTTGTGCATGAGTTAAAGTGGTAGGTAACTTCTTGGTGACTAAGTAATTCACAATATCAGCATATCATAAAGTATTTACTTCGATTCCAAAGAGTTGTTCATCCAGAAACGTCTCTTGAATCTCCACACATTCTCTCTTATGAAAAATTTGGCCATCAAGTACTTTAAAGCTCCATGATCAGTGCAAACAATAACTTTAGTTTGAAGTAAGTAGGAATTAGTTTATCTAAAGCGGAAACTATGGCTATCAACTCCTTTTCAGTGGTGGTGTTGTTCATTTGGGCTTCATTGAGCGTTTGAGATGCATAGTAGCTTGCACATGGTTTCTTGTCGTTGATTTGCCCTAACATGGCTCCCACTGCATAATTCAAGGCATCACACATCAACTCAAATGGCAAGGACCAATCAGGGGCACATAGGATAGGTGACGTGGTTAAGAACTTTTGATCTTCTAGAAAGCTTAGTTGCAATCCACGTCAAAGACAGAAGGGTAGTCTCATTCTGAAGAAATCGGTACAAAGGCCTTGCTATGTTGGAAAAGTCCTTGATAAATCTTGTATAATAACCTGCATGACTAAGAAACGAACGAATTTCCCTCACTGAAGTGGGAGAAGGTAAGTACCTCACAAGATCAACCTTAGCCTATCAACTTTTATTCCTCTTTAAGAAATAATATGACCTAAGACTATCCCCTATTGAACCATAAAATGAAATTTATCCCAATTTAGTACTAAGTTAGTTCCAACACATCTTTGCAATATCAATTCAAGGTTTTCTAAACATGCATCGAAACTATCACCAAAGACACTGAAATCATCCATAAAAACCTCAATTATCTTTTTCACATATTTAGAAAATATAGATAACATACATCCTTAATATGTACTTGGGGCATTGCATAAGCCAAATGAGATTCTCTTATAGGCGAAAGTGCCAAAAGGAAAAGTGAATGTCATCTTATCCTGGTCATTTTGAGCTATGAAAATTTGATTGGAACCAGAATAACCATCTAGAAAAAAATAGTATGAATGTCCAGCTAACCTCTTAAGCATTTGGTCGATGAATGGCAAAGGAAAGTGATCCATCCTAGTTACTTTGTTGACTAGCCGATAATCAATGCACACTCGGTATCCTGTTATTGTTCTCTTGGGGCACGAGTTAGCCTTCAGCATTCTTAACCACAATGACTCCACTTTTCTTTGGAACCACTTGCACGGGTGAGACCCACCTGCTATTACGAATAAGGTAGATGATACCACAATCCAATATCTTAATTACCTCTTTTTTAACAACTTCCATCATAGGAGGATGGAGCAGACATCGAGCTTCTCTAGAGGGTTTGGTGTCATCTTCCAACAAGATTCAATGCATACATGTAGTAGGGCTAATTCCATTGATGTCTTATAGGGTTCAACCGATTACAGATTTGTACTTTTTTAACACACTTACCAATTGATCCTCCTGCGCCTTACACTATGCGGTGGATACAATAATGGGCAAGGTCTCATCATTCCCAAGGTATGCATATTTCAGATAATTAGGCAGAACTTTAAGCTCGAGAATATGGACCTGAACAACTAAAGGTAAAGTTTTATCAGTACTAACCAAAAGAGACAAGGGTTTAGGGGGGCTTACCTACGTTGGGGCCTCATTTAAGGCCACCACTACTTCCACAATCCGAGGGCCTAGCTCACACTCTACCTCTTCAACAAGGGCATCCCCAAGTTGAGTTAGTCCTACTCCATCTTGAATCGTCATATTAAGTGCATCATCATGTATAAAGTCTAAGTGGTTTTGCCAAGAGAATCACACACATCAATAGTAAAAGTAGTTTGAGTTGTAGAACTAGGGTACCTTATTGCATCATAGATGTTGAATCTGATTTCCTCCCTATCAACTTCCATGGTTAGAGTTCCATTAAACACATCTATCTTGGTTTTAGTAGTCCCCATGAATGGCCTTCCCAAAATCATCAGTGGAGCTTGGTTATTAGGGGAATCCACCATGTCTAGGACTTAGAGATCGGTAGCAAAAATAATTTGGTTCACTTGCACAAAGACATCTTCAATGTATTCCTTAGGATACACATTAGAACGATCGACTAATTGAATGATAACATCATCACGTTTTAGTTTTTCTAAACCTAGAGCAACATAAAGTGAATGTGGCATGACATTAATGGATGTTCCCAAATCTAGCATTACTTTATTAAAATATGTGTTACCAATTACGTAGGGTACAAAAAAATTCCCTGCATCCTTTAACTTTGGGGGTAGCCTTTGCTGCATGACAGTAGAAACTATCTCACTCACCATCACAACCTCCTTCTTTCTCGTTTGGTGCCTTGGCATGCATAACTCCTTCAAAAACTAAATATATTTGAGAACTTGCTTGATGCACTCGATCAACGACATGTTTATTTGCACCTTCTTGAAGATTTCCAAGATTTGTTCATCGGATTCATCTTTCTTGGACTTCGCAAACTACTTGGAAATGGTGCATGCACAAATGAAAAATTAGTAACAACCGAACATGAAGGAATATGGTCCTTACCTTGATCATGGGTTGATTGGTTTGGTGATAGTTCCTTGGTGGACTTAGATGCCACCTTCTCCTTTTCAGCCTAAAAAATGGCTGGATCTTTTTCTATGTTGCTTAGCACCTTACCGCTTTATGTCACAATGGCCTTGGCTTTGGGTCTTGCATTAGGGTTTGGTGTTGATTGAGGTGGAAGAACTCCACTTTCTAGTATTTAGCCCATGAAGTCCACTACCTTACTCATTTGGTCCTTAAAGTCATCAATGTCTTTTTGTTGATTTTGTTGATTCTGTTGACCTGTCACAAGAGCCTTAGCAGAATCCATTGGCGTTTGCTGCCCCTGGAGAAAGAGCAGCCAACATTTTATCATAATCAGGTTTAGAAGACGAAGAGATAATACTAGGTGCATTATTATGAGAGAAGTTATAAAATTGAATCGGGGGCAAACACATTGTTTGGGTATCTCTAACTGTATCCTTGGTTACGTTGACCCTCATGGAATCCTTCAATGGCATTTTCCATTTCCATTCCAGCATTTTCCTCCCCTATTAGAGGACATTGTCCGTCAACGTGGCCCTTAGAGCATATTAAACGTACAGGTTCCACGAACTTATTCTATTCTAGCATATTAGACAACATAGAGGTAATCTTATCAAGTTCAGCATCATTAACAACATTAGTGCTTACCGCAAGTACCTTCATAGAAGATGGCTCGGCACCCTCATATTGAGCATTACTCAATGCTCAGCTTTCCAATAGTGCATATCCTTTAACTAGGTTCCTTGCCAAGGAACATCCATTTGCTGCAGCATCTAGTAGACCTCGGTCCCACGCCTTGAATCCTTTGTAGACGTAGGTTAAAAGGTAGCCTTCAGTGATCTCGTGAGTAGAGCATGGGGCGTAGAAATGTTCATACTATTGACTAAAGTTCTCATCATCTTCTCGTTGCTTAATTTCTGTGATCTGCTTTGTAACGATCTGGATATTCGAGGCAAAGAAAATTTAGGAAATTTTATGGAAATGTCAATTTTTCCATTGGAATGCTCAAATGATCACTTTTTGACCGGTGTATCTATTGGATATTCTGCGAAGACCATTACAAATTTCTCGGATGCCTAAGTTCATAGACAAGTGGCACAGTAAAATTAGAGGTCAGATGAGAATGTTATCAGTATAAAAAGAGTTAAGGGCATTTTGGTAATTTTGTACCAAAGGTATTTTGGTCTTTTTACATGGAATATATTTTGGGTATGACATTTGTCCATAAAATTCTAGACCTTTCTTCCCTGCATCTCATCAACTTGTACCCAAATATATACATGTGTGTGGGTGCTAGTTGTGGACTTTGATAGAGCATGGCCGAAGCCATGAAAAATATTGACGCGATAGACAAAAACCCGATAAACGAGGTAGAGAGTCAAAGAAAGAAAGAAAATAGGAAGAAGATGGGCAGGTCTGAGGTGTGCTAGGACCCAAAAACCGAGTTCACCCATGGGAAAGAAGGGTCAACTATGACCGTGAAGGGTTAGTTTTTGTTAAGGTCTTGTAGCTCCAAACCAAGGGTCCTACCAGCTGATATGAGCCATCTTATTGAGCCCGAAAATAGGAAGGTTTCAACGTAGAAAGGTTGAGGAAATGGACTTGGAAATCTTGGCCGAAGAACGATTAATCAAACATCAATTTTTGGTGAGTTTTTTTTTTTTAAGTTTAAGCTTATAGATCTCTTCCCGGTAGTCTTTAGAATAATTTGGACATTTAGAACATGTAAAATGGTGAAGAAATAAATGAGTTTGAAGTGGGTCATGGCTGCAGGTAAGATAACCTGAAAACTAGATCCAGCGAGAGGTTGAAGGAGATGAACAGTAGAGCGCGTGGTCCCTAGGTGCAGTAAGGGTCTAGGAACGTGAGGGCGTATAAAGCTCCATATCAAAATGTGGTCAATGTGAAAGTTGATGTAATCGATGTTACGAATACATTGGTATAACTTTTGAGGCGATCAAGTATCGTCTCGAGGTAATTTTAACTGTATGAAGGTTTAGGTGTTATTTTAATTCATTTAAAAATCCCAGAAATTAAGAGGTTAGAATATGAGTTATGTGAGTTAGTTAGTGACCCTTAAAGTGAATTATGACAGGTGAGAGAGGTTTTGGGAATGAACGAAAGGCGTGCAATTCCGTATTCGACTGCGTGGACCGAGTGTGAGTGAACCCTTTCTTTCTTACACTTATTATGAATGCCTATTTAATTATTTTACAAGATTTATTATGTGAATTACTTGATGATTATTTGAGTATGATTTCATATGATTTTCGATGATTTTACGAAAATTGTTTATTGCATGTTTTAGGAGGAACTTGCTTATATCGTATTTTGGATTTATATTCGACTCTGGATTGGTTTTAGAGTCGATATTAGATTCCTACATGGTTTTGGTGAGATTTAGTTAATTGGGATTCATATATGAGATTTAATGGTTTTAAGGATTACTTTAATGGCTTGTTTTATGAGATTTTGATATATGTTATGTTTTGGGCTTAGGCTCAGTTTTTTGAACCTGGGTTTGGGATGTGAATTTGATATGTGTTGGAAGTACATGATTCCTCAATATTTGTGATTTGAATTGTGAATTTCGAAACATGGTTCGATTATAGATATGGTATGTGGTATAATTGGATGATTTCTGGATATAAGTGGTTTGTGGTGATTAGATAACCCTCTTCGAGATGTGGGCCTGATGCTCAGACGTCCATAGTCGAGCTCTGTTTTTCTGAGAAATCTCAGATGTCCAGAGCAGCACTCTATTTTCTTGAGACGATTACTTGGGCTAGTACCCAGACGTTCAGAGTAGAGCTCTGTATTCCAGGGACCGGTCCACATCTAGACGTCTAGAGTTGGGCTCTATTTTCCTGGGTGATACCCGGACGTCCAGAGTTAGGCTTTGTTTTCCCGGGTAGTCGGACGTCTAGAGTTGGGCTCTATTTTCCCAAGTCATTTGGCCTACCGGTAGTACTCATATGATATGATGACTTAATTTGCTGGTATCGAGGATGGGTTGGTTCAGTGTGATTTTTTTGGATGTGCATTGTTATGATTGTATATGTGTTGGTACTTGATATGGATTTATATGGACATGTCTTCTGATATTATTGGTTTATGATATTTGCGCGTATTTCAAATTTACTTATGTTCTATCTGGTTATCGACATTTGAGAATTTATCGCGTGCATCCATAGTTTTATAAAACAGATGTAATTGTGTATGTTTTCAAACTATGTTTTCAAAATATTTATTTTTGTTCACTCACACGTTTTCTTAGTTTTGCAACACTATAGGATCGTCACACGAAAACCTAGGCTACATGGTGGGCGAAGGCATGAGTTAGCGAGTTGTACGTGTATCCCTGATCTGACAAGGTTTAAAGCTAAATTTGGTATGTTAAAGTTACTTGTCTGACATGAGCAGGGCCCAGGTGTAGTTTACGAGGTGTTTTTAGGGTCGGGTCTTGTCATGTTTCCTCAAGACCGTAATCTTCGAGGCTGGAAATTACATGGTAAGGGACTCATGGACCAATGTGTCCCATGAGTCAATATGGTTGGGTGGGAGCTCCAAAGCCAAGCTCGTACCTTATCTTCTAAGGACAACAAAAATGCCTTCAAATTCATGATATCCAAGTCCGCATCATCGAGACACATACTAACACAAATGAATTGGAACTCTTTCAAGTGCTTGTATGGATCTTCGTTTTTGATCCTATGAAACTTGGGTAGCTGATGGAGGACTCTACTCATTAGCTCAATATCCTTTTTTTTTTGGTTCGAGGCTCAATATATGGAATGCTAAAGTTAGTAATATCATTTGTTGTTGAGAAAGTTTGCTCACGGATGTTTTGGTTTCCTGCCATTTCCGCAGGTACTTCTATGTTTTTTCTTCTTATGATGATTCACTAGTCTCATCAATGGATTCACGAAAGGGTGGGGATGTAGGTCCTGATGGTTCGGCTTGGTTAAGTGCTTCAATGAATGAGGTGTCGTCCAATGGGATATCAAGTGTCTTTGTAAACTCTCAAGCGTAGCTTGAAAATTTCTCATTCATAAGCGAGTGCATGTATCATCAGAAGAGTCAGGTTAGTATTCACAAAGTTTTAAATGAACTAGGAAAAGGAACTAAAAATTACAAAAAAGTTAAATAAAAAAAGTTTGTTCATAAGAGCTATATGGTAGAGTTAAGCTAGCAATCAAGTTAACGACTTTACAAGTTAATTTCATCCAATATATATAGGTCACACGTAGTTAGGGTCTAAAGTGAGACTTATACGGACGTGTGCTCAAGTAAATGTCTTAGACTTGGATTAGCATTAATCTCTTTGGGAAAGTCCAAGAGTGATCAGGTTAGAAAGAATAACCACGAGAGGTAGGAATGATTTTGGAACTCTCCGAGGTTCACTTCTCAAATTCAAATCCTTTCACTGGTACCGTCTTATGTCCTAGATATTGCCCTAAAAAATATCTTACTTAAGATGAATGATTTTCCATGTACTAGACCTGAACCAGTATTCGTCTCTTTGGGAAAGTCCAAGAGTGACCAGATTAGAAAGAATAAATACGAGATGCATGATTGATTTTGGAACTCCCCGAGGTTCACTTCTTAAATCCAAATCCCATCAAGAGTATCGGCTTTTATCCTAGACATCACTCTCGAAAATTTCTTACTAGAGGTAAATAATTTTCTATTTCCAAAGACAACTTCAAATGTCAATGACAGGACCTGTCCCAACTGGACTTTGATAACCGTGCCCGGTCCTGCACCCGCCTGACAAGTCAACTGAGGTCCCGAAACTACCCTTCAGCACCTGTCAGACAAGGGATAACTGCACTAATTTCCGCTCATGCCTCCACCTCTCGATCAGCCCCGAACGTCGCGCCACGACCTGGAGGGTCATCAAAACCGAAAAGGTGTGAGTGGACAAAAATAATATCATTTAAAACACATTTATCAAAACACATCATTTACCCTTCAGTTTATCAAACCATGCATGCATAGAATCAACATATGAAAACATCACCGACTTTCTAGCCAAATCTCAAGAAAACATCAAATCCTGGCTCTCAAGCCCAAATGCCATTTAAATCATTTCATAAAACCATTTTATCAAACAATAAAGCATATAACTCGGGAATTACACATCCGAGGGTCCTTTGGGAATTACACATCCAGAGTCGTCATCTTGCTGGGAATTACACATCCAGCCTCACCGGGAATTACACATCCGGTCCCTTCGGGAATTACGCATCCGGAGTCCTTCTGGGAATTACGCATCCGGAGTCACTTCAGGAATTACACATCTGAAGTCTACCCAGGAATTACACATCTGGGGGCATCAAACATCAATACACAATCAAAATCATTATTTCAATACCATCATTAAAACCATGTCAAAACCATTTATCACCGGGTCTCATGCCCAAATCTCATTCCTCATTTCTCGCAAATCCGTAAAATCATTAAATAATTCGATGCACGTAAATCCGTAAAATAATATCCGAAAACCATTCAATTCCATCAAATCATCTTTAACTCACAATACTATTCAAAACATCCTTTTAACATCCCAGGCCTAGCCCAAAATCATCAATTCCACACAAATCTGTGCAATTGCAACCTCAGTTGTCCTTTTCACATAAATCCATAAAACATCTCAAAAAACATTATAAATCCACCAAATCAATTTCCCGACTCAAAACCGATCTCATATCCCGGGCTTTCGTCCAAAACAACAATTTCACATTTTCTAGAAAAGAATGCCCAAAACACCGATTAACATATTCATTAAATCCAGAAATAATCATACCAAATCGATCTCATTCAAATCATGCCATAAATCGTGTAAAACATTTAACTATGCATGCATATCAGTTTATAAAACAAACGTCCACTCACACACCGTCCAAACCGCTCGCTTCCCGAGCTGCACGCGTTTCCGTACTTTTTGACATTTTCCAGGAATCTCGAATCCTGTCCAAAATCATTAATCAGGGACACTAAGGGCTTAATTAACATCATATCAATTCCCCATAATTTTCTGGGAATTAAATATTAATTAAACACGTAACATAAACCTTCAGTCCCTCGAAACAATATCAAAACGGTGTCCGATTAACTTGAAACCATCGCCAAAATGTTCGTTACATTGCATAGGACAAAATTCATGTTGACCTCACCTCGGGAATCGGGCCCACGCGCCCTCACGCCCCGCCGTGAGTGGCTGCGCGTGAAACTCACGCGCCTGCTACAGTGCATCGTCCCTACCCGTTTATCTGTAAAACAGATCCTACGACCTGCGAGGTGACCCGACTCAATATCCATCAATTCGACATCAGTTCCTACAATTTAATCATCAATTAGAATCGTTATAGACCCAATTAAAGTTTTGTAAACCTAATTACCGTTAAACTTCCGAACATCATAACTTTCTCCTCGAATGTCGGAATTGGGCTTGCCACCTGTCTACGAACTTGTGACGTCCTGAACTACATCACAGTCATCAGTCAAAGTCCGTTTGATTGCTCGAACCAAAAGTCAACCATTCGCTCAATTCCAGAGGCAAAATCGTCATTTCCTTCAAATTTTCCAAATTTTCCTTATTCGAATTTCTGGGTTGTCACAACCTTCCCCTTAAAGAATTTCGTCCTCGAAGTTCAAATATACCTCTCCAACAACAACTATGGAGACTTAATTCACATCCAATTCCATACCTCGGGTTCCCACGTGAACCGTTACTCGCTATGTGCAATCCAAAATTACCTGGCTCATCCGGAGCCCTCATATCACTTCATGACTCATCCCGAGTCCTAGACCAAATCCTGACTCCTACTGAGTCCAAGTCTAATATCTTGGCTCCTCTCGAGTCTAAATTCAACATTCACTAACATCAATGCCATCACTGGCATATCCGGTCACTTAGCAAACACCCCTAGGCGAACCACATCCTACTCAGGATTTCCTAAAGCACACTAAACCAATTCCGGACTCCCTCTGAGTCCCATTTGATATCCAAAATCCAAAAGTCACTCATTCGACCCCCTATCCTCGGGTCAAGTTTTATCATGGGCCCAACATGCCCATCCATATACCATATCGTTATCGTAAACAACCATCCGGACCAACACAAGTCCGATACTCAGAACACGTGATACAATACTCGACCCCCAATCCAGGGTCCTAACCACTCCAGGGATTTCCGACACCCTCATATCCAGTCTAATCACTAGGCCTCGCACAGGGCTCGTGTCTCGGAGGCATGGCAAATCAGTAACCAAATGCTCTGATACCAATTTGACAGGACCCGTCCCCACTGGACTTTGATAACCGTGCCCGGTCCTGCTCCCGTCTGACAAGTCAACTGAAGTCCTGAAACTACCCTTCAGCACCTATCATACAAGGGATAACTGCACTGATTTTCGCTCATGCCTCCGCCTCTCGATCAACCCCGAACGTCGCGCCACGGCCTGGAGGGTCATCAAAACCGGAAAGGTGTGAGTGGACAAAAATAATATCATTTAAAACACATTTATCAAAACACATCATTTACCCTCCAATTTATCAAACCATGCATGCATAGAATCAACATATGAAAACATCACCGGCTTTCTAGCCAAATCTCATGAAAACATCAAATCCCGGCTCTCAAGCCCAAATGCAATTTAATCATTTCATAAAACCATTTTATCATACAATAAAGCATATAACTCGGGAATTACACATCCGAGGGTCCTCTGGGAATTACACATCCAGAGTCGTCGGGAATTACACATCCGTTCCCTTCGGGAATTACGCATCCGGAGTCCCTCCGGGAATTACACATCCGGAGTCACTTCAGGAATTACACATCTGAAGTCTACCCAGGAATTACACATCTGGGGGCATCAAACATCAATACACAATCAAAATCATTATTTCAAAACCATCATTAAAACCATGTCAAAACCATTTATCACCGGGTCTCATGCCCAAATCTCATTCCTCATTTCTCGTAAATCCGTAAAACCATTAAATAATTCAATGCACGTAAATCCGTAAAATCATATCCAAAAACCATTCAATTCCATCAAATCATCTTTAACTCACAATACTATTCAAAACATCCTTTTAACATCCCAGGCCTAGCCCAAAATCATCAATTCCACACAAATCCGTGCAATCGCAACCTCAGTTTCCTTTTTCACATAAATCCATAAAACATCTCAAAAGCATTATAAATCCACCAAATCAATTTCCCGACTTAAAACCGATCTCATATCCCGGGCTTTCGCCGAAAATAGCAATTTCACATTTTCTCGAAAAACATGCCCAAAACACCGATTAAAATATTCATTAAATCCAGAAATAATCATACCAAATCGATGCCATTCAAATCATTCCATAAATCGTGTAAAACATTTAACTATGCATGCATATCAGTTTATAAAACAAACGTCCACTCACACACACCGTCCAAACCGCTCGCTTCCCGAGCTGCACGCGTTTCCGTAGTTTTCGGCATTTTCCAAGAATCTCGAATCATGTCCAAAATCATTAATCAGGGTCACTAAGGGCTTAATTAACATCATATCAATTCCCCGTAAATAGTAATGAAACACGTAACATAAACCTTCGGACCCTCGAAACAATATCGAAACGGTGTCTGATTAACTCGAAACCAACGTCAAAATGTTGGTTACATTGCATAGGACAAAAGTCATGTTGAACTCTCCTTGGGAATCGGGCCCACGCGCCTTCAAGCACCGCTGTGAGTGGTTGCGCGTGAAACTCACGCGCCTGCTATAGTGCATATTCCCTACCCATTTATCTGTAAAACGGATCCTACAACCCGCGAGGTGACACGGCTCAATATCCATCAATTCGACATCAATTCCTACAATTTAATCGTCCATTAGCATCGTTATAGACTCAATTAAAGTTCTGTAAACCTAATTATCCTTAAACTTCCGAACATCATAACTTTCTCCTCGAATGTCGGAATTGGGCGTGCCACCTGTCTATAAACTTATGACGTCCCGAACTACGTCAAAATCCGTTTGACCGCTCGAACCAAAAGTCAACCGTTCGCCCAATTCCAGGGGCAAAATCGTCATTTCCTTTAAATTTTCCAAATTTTCCTTTTTCGAATTTTTGGGTCATCACAGTCAACGAATACCACCCTCCATTTCATGGTCTTGAAGTAAACTCTAGGGGCCATGAAAGGTTTAGGTGATAAGGTAACAAAAGAGACTTCACCTAAGCCATTAAAATCAAACTTTAAAAATCGACTAGTAAGTGATCAACATATATCTAAGATTATCATTTTACAATTTACATATGGACATATAGACATCAAAAGTTATGAACAAGTATAAAAAAGTATGATATAAACAACTTTTATATACACTAACACATTATAAACGATTTTTAATTCTCCGGAAACGACCCCAAAAATTGATTAGCATAAATTAGGCATTTAAATAAACACTTAACTCGCACACTCGCAACTTAAAACCCTATTTTTTTTTTGTAGAATGCAATATGCAATAAGTAGGGATCGTTCTAGACCAGGGAATTGAGGGGCATTTAATAATGGTTAGTAGAAAGAATGAAAGAATGATATGGGGGAGTTTTGAAAATAATGTAGCCATAAAAACACAAAAGTAAAAACTATGCATTGAAATGCGAATTCTCATTCTAACTAGAACTTATAAACTATAGATTAGTTTCATAGAAAAAACTAACACTTTTACGTAAGTAAATCCAAGTTAACAATCACATTATTTAAACTGCTCCTACCCAACCTTTGTATAAGTGATTACCATCATCCACTTACCATGTCCACACAAAAACACTTGCACAAATTAAACTAATCACGAAATCGTACCTTCATTACCTCAATTATCTTCATACATTTTTCATATTATAAACGCTCCGAAGTGCGGACATAAACACTTACATTATGATTCAACTTAAGTTGTTAACTGAATGCTCCGAAACGCAAACTTAAACATTAAGTCTCTTCAAACTAAATCTAAATGATATGAACCGCAAACATAAACATTTAGCGCTAATTTGAAGATAAAGCACAAAAACGTATGAAGCGATCAAAATTCAGAAAGTAAAACACATGACGATTGAATTTAATGTTTACGAACATTAGAAGAAATAAATCATCACATATATTGAATTATGAACACAACCAAGATTAAATTAAAGATTTAGGTGAAAAAGAAATAGTTAAACTTTTGGGATTAAGAAAACGCTTAAAGACACCAAAGTGGATGGAGAAGATAGATCGTTGTTTACTAGGAACTCTGGATCGCAGAAGGAACCTAGTGAATTGGAAATAAGGAAGAACTCGGCTTTGAACTCTTTTATCAAATCTATGGAATGGTGGCTAGGTTTAATTCTTAGGAGAAATATATAGTTTGTGAATAATGGGTGGTAGAAATAAAAGTGAGGAAAACATCCTTTTAAATAGGGTTAAAATTTTTATTAAACCTAAGGAATTAAAGTCCTAATTGAAATTCTAAAAAATATCCATCATTACCTATTTTTCCTTCCATCGCAAGGAAATTATCCTTGATTCTTCCACGCAAGTCATCTTTAACTTGCATGACAGCTAGTCTTCCTTGCATGCAAAAATAAAGTTGGAGGCGCAGGTCACAGGCTGCGCGCCATGCGCTGCTTCTAGTTTCCTAGTCACGTAAGGACTTGAGAGGACATCTAGATGCAAATGTCGTAGGTCCTTGGCGGAACGCCTTGACACTTGAACCTCACTAGGAAACACTGGGGCATACTGCTTGGGTGCTCCTCACTGGCACAAGACATGATCCAAGCTAGCACACGGTAGGCATATGACCTACTCTCAACAATGCTCATGACTTGCTCTCGACTAGGCTCTCGGGACAGTCCTTGGTAGGCACTTGAGACAACTCCCTAGAACTTGATAAAGGTTCCTGGACAGCACATGGAACAAGTTCAGCGGATATGCTCCTGGCTGGTATCATAGGCTTCAAGGGGTTGATAAGGATGTTCAGGCCCGGTTCTTCATCTTCCACTAGACTTAGCATCAAATTCATCAATTCTAGAAATTAGTACCTAAAAAGTATAAAGTGAGTTATAATTGACATACTTAAGGTTCTAACAAAGCTAAACATAAAGAGACCTTATATAAAAAAAAAGAGCAATTAGGTGCTTATCACCATTTTGCGTATATAATCCAAATTGAGGATATTTTCTACCCTTCCTTCATCAACATGGGCTTGATTAACCTAAGCTTGCGTGATCTAGATTGATGCGACAAGAGCGTCATCATGTGGCCAATCATGTCCTACATTGTCTTTCAAAGAGAAACCAACGACAAGTCGCAGTCACCATTGGGGTGGTGACATGGGAGACTTGAGCTATAACCAACGAATCACGAATCTTCCTTTTTTTCCTGCTTGGAAATAGTTCCTATCAATTCTGTTTCGACAATGATTATGTTGATGCAAATAAATTTTGATGCATGCTCCTTAGGTCCTTTGTTCTCTAGATGATCCATGGTCTTCTTTTTGATGTGCTTAGTATAATATCCTTCCTTCACGAGATTTTGGAGATATTTCTCGAAAGATATACATGTGCTAATGTTGTGCCCAAAGCACTTGTGATAGGCACACCATTTAGTTTTCTTGAACCAAGCCTTGTCTTGATCTCATTATAAATCTAGTGGACTAGTACAAAAAATTGCAAACTAGTCTTCCCAGCGACTGAGGCATTGGAAGTTTTGCTTGCCTTGCACTTATTGGACCCCCTATGTGGAAATTTATTGTTGGGATCATCTATGTGTGGTGAGGATGCTTTGGAGACCTTATTTGCTTGTCCCGTCATGATCTAGTGCATAGGTGGCATTCTTCTCATCCTCCAAGCTACATGTTGCTCTGCCAAAGAGAGCATTTTGGTGAGACTATGAGCATTGACCATAACAATGTCTCCGTAAAGCTAGCTATCTCAAGGAAGCCTTTCTTGAATCCCATTGTTGAAACAACATCACCATGTCCAACAATGCGACACTTATCTTCGGAATAACTCTAAATGTACTGTCGCAAGTCTCTTTTGATCTCTTTCTAATAGTAAAAGATGATCATCCTTCACTTCAATAGTGCGAAGTTTTGAATATTCCTTCACAAAAGCAAAAGCTACCTCTTCGAAAGAGGCAATAGATCTCGAGGAGAAATGGTTAAATTATGTCATGGCTTGGCCCAGCGGAGAGGCTTGAAGCACTTTGAACAAAGTGCACCATTATAACTATGTGGCACCATAACCCCTTGATAATTTTCAATATGTTTCACTTGGTCAGAGGTTACTTTGAATAGATTAAAGTTCGGTGTTGCAAATGTAGAGGAAATAGTTCTTCATCGATGTCCTTTACTAAAGGTGAAGTTGAAGATGACCAAATTTGACAGCGTACCTCGATCACCATCATACTGGATACCCCAAAGGAATCAATCCAACATATTATGGATGGCTTGCAGCGTACCTCGATGAGGTGGAGATTCATTTCGAGCCAAGTTTCATTGACCTCCTCAAACCTCAGTTTCTGAGCCCCGAGAGTGTGTTGGTGATTACATCTCATCCTCCTTACAACGATAACTAGTGCGCCCTAGACTATTGTAAGTGTCTTAGGAACCTACATGTCACCTTCAACTTCCATGTGAATGCTCAATTAGTGACAAAGACCCAACGTGCTCTTCAAGGCGATCATGTGTTGACATCCTTGGATGTTATTGGCTTTTTACCCCACGAGTGTGAATTTCCTCACTAGAGTCACTTTAGTGATGTATCATGAGACATTGTTCAGCATCAGATGGTATCTTTACAACAATGCCTTGGAATATCATCTTGCCTACTCCGAGGTGTGGTGAACCTCTCAATAGTTTGGGTTGTTTCTCGCCTTGCCAAAATTTGTTGTACAAGTTTTGCCTGCATCTGTACTTGGTTTCTTAGAATTTTAACTTCTTACGACACATTATCTTGAGGAAATAAGCACCAAGGTGTTCACGTATGATGCGAATCATGTAAAAACCTATGCCTCGTGCTCCAACATTGTTGATCCATGTCATGTTTTTCCTGCATTTGTGTAACGACCCGTCCCAGAAATTGGGATTAGATTAGTGGTTAATGAAGAATTAATGAAGCTAATCGGTGATTAGTTGGGTGACAGGTGCTGAAGGGTAGTTTCAGGATTTCAATTGACTTGTCAGATGAGAGGAGGACTGGGCACGGTTATCAACGTCTAGTTGGGACGGGTCCTGTCAAATTGGTATAAGAGCATTTGGTTACTAATTTGGCATGCCTCCGAGATACGTGCCCTGTGCACGGCCTGGTGATGAGACGAGATACGAGGGAATAGAGAATCCCTGGAATGGGTATGACCCTAGATTGGGGGTCGAGCATTGTCTCATGTGTTCTGGTTGTGTCAGACTTGTGTTGGTCCAGATGGTTGTTTAACGATAACAATATGGTATATGGACGGGTATGTTAGGCCCAGGATAAACTTGACCCGAGGATAGGGGGTAATGGGACTCAGAGGGAGTCCGGAATTGGTTTAATGTTGAGAGATCCTGAATAGGATGTGGTTCGCCTAGAGGTGTTAGCTAGGTGACCGGATATGCCAGTGGTGGTGTTGATGTTAGTGAATGTTGAATTCAGACTCGAGAGGAGTCGAGACATTGCACTTGGGCTTAATAGGAGTCAAGAGTTGGTTTAGGACTCAGAATGAGTCATGAGGTGATATGATGGCTCCGGATGAGCCGGGAAAGATGGAAAAAGTGGTAGTGCTTGCACATAACGAGTAAGGGTTCATGTGGGAACCTGTGGTATTGGTTTGGATGTGACTTGAGTCTCCATGATTAGTGTTGGAGAGGTACATCTGAATTTCGAGGACGAAATTCCTTAAGGGGGGAAGGTTGTAGCGACCAGGAAATTCGAAAAAGGGAAAAATTAGAAAAATTGGAAGGAAATGACGATTTTGCCCCGGTTATAAGGGCCGAAAGTTAACTTTTTGATCGGGACCTTGGTTGGACTTTCCGGAAGTACCGTTGGATGGGTCTCGAAACGCTGAATTCGTAGACAGACGACATGTGTCAATCGGAGTCCGGATGAAAAAGTTATGGATTGAGAAATTCTAGGGGCATTTTAGCCATTTGTTTATAGAAGGGTAAAATGGTAATTATGGCTGAGAATTAATGAATCAGCATTTAAGTGAATCCTTCAGTTCAGAAAGTGAAACCTGTCACTTTAATTAGATGGATTGGTGGCTTGTTTGTGATGTCGTGTATGTTCAAGGAAAAAGACAACAAACAAAACCGCCCATCCTTTGTTTAAATTCTTAAAAATTGATTGATCAAGGAAGTCAATTGTGAAACCTGAGACGGTGGGGTGAATTTACAGACAAAAACAAGTGGGAATTAGAAAAGAAAAGGGGAAGAAAACCCAGAGAAACCGAAGACCCAAACCAGTGAAACTTACACTTTTCAAAAATTCTAATTTTATCTTCTAGCTCGAGATGATTCAAATTGAGGTTCCATTATGTCTTCAAGGATCATTTCGACCAGGACCAGATTAAAAATGAAAGGAATTGAGGTTGTTTTGGACTAGAACAGAGAGAGGGAAGACTTAGAAAATTCGAGCTTGAGTTGAGGAATTAAGGACATGGAATGATGAAATTGGATTTGGAAATGTGTTTACTAGAATCCCACGATGCTTCCTTATGCATCAATTGAAGGAAAACAATGGGAAATCGTGGGGATTGGACGATGAACAGTGATTCGGTGTTCTTCGAATAGTCTAGTTTGATTCGACTGGATTGAGATAAGTTTTCATGTAATTGAATTCACAGTACCTTAATTAGATTCATAATGAAGAGAATGGACAGTTTAATTGTAGAAATCAAGCAAGAATTAAAAAAGATTTAGTCGGGTCACTTCACGGGTTACCGGACCCGTTTAACAGTCAAACGGATGAAAGAGACGACTGTGCAGGGGTATTGTAGCTATCGCGTGGCTTCCACATGAAGCCGCTTGCTGTGGCGCGTGGGGGCATGTGAGCAGGCTTTTCGAGTTGAGGACTACATGACTTTCGTCCTATTTAATGTAACAAACATTTTGGCGTTGGTTTCGAGTTAATCGGACACCGTCTCGATAATGTTTCGAGGGTCCGAAGGTTTATGTTATGTTTTAAATTAATATTTAATTCCCGAAAAATTATAGGGAATTGATATAATGTTAATTAAGTCCTTGGTGACCCTGAGTAATAATTTTGGATAGGATTCGAGATTCTTGGAAAATGTCTGAAATTACGAAAACGTGTGCAGCTCGGAAAGCGAGCGGTTTGGACTGTGTGTGAGTGGATGTTTATTTTATAAACCATTATGCATGCATAGTTAAATGTTTTACGTGATTGATTGCGTGATTTGAGTTGGAATGATGTCCTGATTATGTGGCATTATTATTTGTGATTTAATGATTATTTTAATTGGTCTTTCGGCACGTTTTACGAGAAATGTGTAAATAATGTTTTGGGCTAGGCCCGGAGTCAAAATGGTTTCAAAATGGATATTTTGACTTAATTGATGAGTCAGGGATGATTTCTGGATTATTTTATTGTTTTAAAATGTGATTTTACGGATTTATGCGTAAATGGCATTTGGGCTTGAGACCCTATTGGAAAAGCTTTTGACTTGGTTTGAAGTCATGGATATGATTGATAAGTGTTTCGATATGGATTGTGTTTATGATTGTGGATATTGGATACTAGATCATGTGCTGGATGGTGCGAGTGCAGTTCCTAGACGTGACTCGGATGTTGCGAGATTGCAGTTCCCGAGTATGTGGTATGTCTAGATGGTGCGTGTGGAGTTCCCAGACATGATGGATATGACTCGGATGGTGCATGAGTACAGTTTCCGAGGGTGGCCTACACGTAGTACGGATGTGACAGTATAATGGTTTGTGCACTTGTGAATAGTGCTGATTGATTAATTGATTGTGCACTTGTGAGTGGTGTTGTTTGATGTTGATTGTGATTACGTACTGGTATTGAGTACGGGTTTTTGGTCTATGTGGCCAAGTGATTATGTTTTCATATGTGGGCTTGAGAGCCGGAATTTGATACTTTTCATGTGATTTGGCTGGAAAGCCGGTGATTGTGGTTCATATGTTTTTCCCTACGCATGGATGGTTTAGTAAATTGGAGGGCAACTATGATATTTTGAAATGTGTTTTTAAATGATATTATTTTTGTCAACTCGCACCTTTTCTGTTTTGATGACCCTCTAGGCCGTGGCACGACGTTTGGGGATGATCGAGAGGCGGAGGCATGAGTGGAAATCAGTGCAGTTATCCCTGGTCTGACAGGTGTTGAAGGGTAGTTTCGGGATTTCAATGAACTTGTTAGACATGAGCAGGATTGGGCACGGTTATCAACGTCTAGTTGGGACAGGTCCTGTCAAATTGGTATCAGAGTATTTGGTTACTGATTTGACAAGCCTCCGAGATACTCGCCCTGTGCGCGGCCTGGTGATGAGACAAGATACGAGGGAATAGAGAATCCCTGGAATGGGTATGACCCTGGATTGGGGGTCGTGCTTTGTATCACGTGTTCTGGTTGAGTCGGACTTGTGTTGGTTCGGATGGTTGTTTACGATAACGATATGGTATATGGACGGGCATGTTAGGCCCAGGATAAACTTGACCCGAGGATAGGGGGTAATGGGACTCAGAGGGAGTCCGGAATTGGTTTAATGTAGAGATCCTGAATAGGATGTGGTTCGCCTAGGGGTGTTTGCTAGGTGACCGGATATGCCAGTGGTGGCATTGATGTTAGTGAATGTTGAATTCAGACTCGAGAGGAGTCGAGACATTGGACTTGTACTTAATAGGATTCAAGAGTTGGTTTTGGACTTGTAATGAGTCATGATGTGATATGAGGGCTTCGGATGAGCCGGGAAAGATGGAAATGACAGGACCCACCCCGATTATCACCTCGATAACTGGAACGAACCCTGCTCCCGTCTGACAATCACACTCAAAAGACTGAAATAACCTCAATGCAACCACCAAGCATACATTGTCAGACCAGGGAGAAGTTATAATACAACTAGTCAACAGTAATATAGAGCATAGTAACAGTACAGGAAAAGAACAAAATTCCTACTATGAGCTGACTAAACACGCAACGGAAAACTCTATGCCTCTGCCTCTACGTTAACCCCGACGCTTGCACCACGACCTGGAGGGTAATTAAAACCATAAAAGTGTGAGTGGACTAAAAATAAATAAGAGTTTCAAAAATAGTTTTATAAACAAACTAGGATTTTGACCCTCCGTTTAAAAAAAAACATGCATGCATAACTAAGTATCATAAAACAACTATATAAACCGTATGATAATCGCTATGAAAACATCATCATAAAACATTAAATACCAAATATCATCATCCAATCGAACCTGCTGGATCTATCCGAGTCTTTAAACTCACGAGTCGGGGGAAAATCATAATATCCGAGTCTTTAAACTCCCGAGTCTTTAAACTCAATCCGGGTCTTTAAACCCAATCTGGGCCCGCCCCCGTCATATCATATCCGGGTTTTAAACCCAATAACCAGATCTAGCAAATCTAATCCAAAACCTTTTTAAAATCGTTTCTAAATCCATTTCCAAACTCGAATTCGAAATCACTATTCGGAAGCCATGCCGGCGTTTTGAATCCAAATTCGGAAATCTCTTTTTCAAGCTTAAAACAAAATCTCGATTTCCGAAATCCGATTCTAAACCAAAAATCTTGATTGTCGAATAATGTTTCAAAACTCATTTATAGTCATCGGAAATTAGTTCTATATTTAAATTCCAAAATCGTAGCATCAAAATCATAATCAAATCATAGCTCGTAAAATGTGCCGAAATACGTATAAATCTAAGAAACGCCTCGAAAAACGTGCAATTATGTAAAACAGATATAGAATACTCAACAACATAAAATCATATTTAAAACCATGGAACAAGTATATAAAACAGTTATGCATGCTCGGTTAGAAATAAAAACTCCACTCACTAGGTCCGAACGTGCCAATCGAGCTCCGTACCCTCCTGGACTGCCTTAGGAGTATCCCGACCTGTCAAATACCACAATACCGGGTCACAAACACTTCATTTAAGCTCACCCTAATTTCCCCAATTTTTTGGATTTTTTAAACGTAATTAAATTAACCCCTAAACCTTCGGACACTCAAAACTAACCCAAGACGGTGTCCGATCGACTCGAAACTTGTCCCAAAATGTTCGTTACATCGATTAGAGTGAAAACCATGTTGGACAATTCCCCAAAACCTACTCCACGCGCCCTCACGCGCGGCCCAAAGGGGCTGGGCGTGGGCGCCACGCGCCTACTACTGTTCATCGTTAACCTCCAGCCAACCCAGTTCAGACCGGTCCTGTCCAACCGAGCCGACGAGGTCGATTCTCACTCATTTTCTAGCCATTTTCAACCATTTCTATACTATTACTTTCGTCCTTGAATTTATGCTTGATTTACTGAATAAAATCACGAAATAAAGCCCTAAACCTTACCTCCCAAACCTCGAACTAAAACCTAGAAATTAACTTCCTGATTCCGGCCACCAGCCGTCTTCTGAGGGCACGAGTTTGATTCCTTCGATCCGTAGTGACTTCCTACAGATATAAGGATCAATAGAACGGCTCAATAGCCCTCCAAAACTCACAACTTTCCATTTGAACCAAATTCAAAAAGCAGGGGAAACCGGTAACTAACCTGTGTTCTGACCTCCGCCGTGATCTCCACCGTGATTCTCTAGATCCACAAGGCACTCCTCACTCCACTACTCAACCCCACATACCAAATTGAAATAATTTGATCGTTTGAAGGTTCACCGCCGCCCACGACTTCTTCTCTGTTTCTCGGGTTCTGCTCACCTTCCACACATAGTCACACTCCAGTCTCTCTTAACCACGATCAATCAACACACTAGAACGCCTCTGATCACTCACTCAAACACAAGTAGATCACACGACTCTCACACACTCACGGGAAAGGGATCGATTAAACTCACAGCCTCAGTCTCTGTTTTTCTCATTTGTACGATTCACAACCATTTAAAATTGTAACCGTGTAGAATTAGGCAGAAACCTCTAGGAAGTCACCAGGTGTCAAACACCCTGTGGACTCAGCCCAAAATATCCAATCCCAGCATCCCAGATGGCCTTATCTGATTGGGCACATTTCCCCAGGTGTTTAAAAGACCAAATTGCCGTTGCAAGTCCAAATTACCATTTTACCCCTCACCTATCTAGAAGCACAACTTAAACATCCGACATCCGATGACTGCGTGTCACCCGTCGTTGTATTCAGGACCTTGAGACCTATCTAACGGTCCTCGATTCGAGTGAAAACTAATGGTCAAACAAAAAGTCAACAATTTCCCTCGTTTTAACCCAATTACGAAAATGCCCTCGACCTTCCGAGCACCATAACTTCTTCCCCGATTGTCCAAATCGGACGTACCACCTGTCTACGGACTCGTGACATCCCAAACTACGTCACGGTCATCGACCAACGTCCGTTCAACCTGCCAATCAAAAAGTCAACATTTGACCATACTATTCACAAGGGTAAAATCGTCATTTTATACAAATCTTTTCCAATTTACATTTTTACCCTTTGTGAACGTCTGGGTTATTACAGGAAAAAGTGGTAGTGGTTGCACATAACGAGTAAGGGTTCATTTGGGAACTCGAGGGGATTGGACGATGAACAGTGATTCGGTGTTCTTCGAATAGTCGAGTTTGATTCGACTGGATTGAGGTAAGTTTTCATGTAATTGAATTCACAGAACCTTAATTAGATTCATAATGAAGCTAATGGACAGTTTAATTGTAGAAATCAAGCATGAATTAAAGGAGATTTAGCCGGGTCACTTCGCGGGTTACCGGACCCATTTAACAATCAAACGGGTGAAAGAGACAACTGTGCAGGGGTACTGTAGCTAGCACGTGGCTTCCACGCGCAGCCCCTTGCGACAGCGCGTAGGGGCGCGTGAGCGGGCTTTTTGAGGTGTGGTCAACATGAATTTTGTCCTATTTAATGTAACGAACATTTTGGCGTTGGTTTCGAGTTAATCGGACACCATTTCGATAATGTTTCGAGGGTCCGAAGGTTTATGTTATGTTTTAAATTAATATTTAATTCCTGAAAAATGATAGGGAATTGATATGATGTTAATTAAGTCCTTAGTGACCCTGAGTAATGATTTTGGACGGGATTCGAGATTCCTGAAAAATGTCGGAAATTATGGAAACCTGTGCAGCTCTGAAAGGGAGCGGTTTGGACGGTGTGTGATTGGAAGTTTGTTTTATAAACCATTATGCATGCATAGTTAAATGTTTTACGTGATTAATTGCATGATTTGAGTTGCAATGATATCCTGATGATGTGGCATGATTATTTGTGATTTAATGATTATTTTAATTGGTCTTTCGGGCACGTTTTACGGGAAATGTGCAAATGATGTTTTGGGCTAGGCCCAGAGTCAAGGATGATTCCTGGATTATTTTATTGTTTTAAAATGTGATTTTACGGATTTATGCGTAAATGAAATTTGGGCTTGAGACCTTGTTGGAAATGCTTTTGACTTGGTTTGAAGTCATGGATATGATTGATATGTGTTGTAGTATGGATTGTGTTTGTGACTGTGGATAGTGGAAACTAGATCATGTACTGGATGGTGCGAGTGCAGTTCCTAGACGTGGCTTGGATGTTGCGTGAGTGCAGTTCCCGAGTATGTGGTATGTCTTGATGGTGCGTGTACAGTTCCTAGACATGATGGATACGACTCGAATGGTGCCTGAGTGCAGTTGCCGAGGGTGGCCTATGCGTAGTACGGATGTGTGTTAGGACCCAACCCTCTTCTGTCAGGTCCCGATTCATCTAGCACGATATTGCCCGCTTTGGGTCTCCTTGCCCTTACCCTCACGGTTTTGTTTTCGGGAGCTCACAGTGCAACTTCCCAGGGGGTCACCCATCTGGAATTGCACCAGCCTCAACTCGCTTAACTTTGGGGTTCCAATCCCCCCCAAAGCCACTGAGCTCCCAAAAGGCCTCATACTAGATAGGTGTGTGCCTACACCTTTAAGGCACACCACCATTCCCTTCCCAGACCATTCCCCCCTCGCAGGAATGTGGGATTGTTCACCGTTTCCTCCAGGACACGGGTCTTACAATCCACCCCCCTTAGGGCCCAGCGTCCTCGCTGGCACACTTCTCGGTCGGGGTCTGGCTCTGATACCAAATTGTCAGGACCCAACCCTCTTCTGTCAGGTCCCGATTCATCTAGCACGATATTGTCCGCTTTGGGTCTCCTTGCCCTTACCCTCACGGTTTTGTTTTCGGGAGCTCACGGTGCAACTTCCCAGGGGGTCACCCATCTGGAATTGCACCAGCCTCAACTCGCTTAACTTTGGGGTTCCAATCCCCCCCAAAGCCACTGAGCTCCCAAAAGGGCTCATACTAGATAGGTGTGTGCCTACACCTTTAAGGCACACCACCATTCCCTTCCCAGACCATTCCCCCCTCGCAGGAATGTGGGATTGTTCACCGTTTCCTCTAGGACACGGGTCTTACATGTGACAGTATAATGGTTTGTGCACTTGTGAATAGTGCGGAATGATTGATTGATTGTGCACTTGTGAGTGGTGCTGTTTGATGTTTATTGTGATTACGAACTGGTATTGAGTACGAGTTTTTGGTCTGTATGGCCAGGTGATTATGTTTTCATATGTGGGCGGGAGAGCCGGGATTTGATACTGTTCATGTGGTTTGGCTAGAAAGCCGGTGATTGCGATTCATATGTTTTTACCTATGCCTGCATGGTTTGGTAAACTAGAGGGTAAATGAGATATTTTGAAATGTGTTTTTAAATGATATTGTTTTTGTCCACTCACACCTTTTCTATTTTGATGACCCTCCAGGCCATGGCATGACGTTCGGGGCTGATTGAGAGGCGGAGGCATGAGCGGAAATCAGTGCAGTTATCCCTGGTTTGACAGGTGCTGAAGGGTAGTTTTAGGATTTCAGTTGACTTGTCAGACGGGAGCAAGACCAGGCACAGTTCTCAACGTCGAGTCGGGACGGGTCCCCTCAAATTAGTTTCATAGCATTTGGTTACTGATTTGTCATTCCTTCGAGATACTCGCCCTGTGCACGGCCTGGTGATGAGACGAGATACGAGGGAATAGAGAATCCCTGGAATGGGTATGACCCTGGATTGGGGGTCGAGCATTGTATCACGTGTTCTTGTTGTGTCAGACTTGTGTTGGTCCGGATGGTGGTTTACGATAATGACATGGTATATGGACGGGCATGTTAGGCAGAGGATAAACTTGACCCGAGGATAGGGGGTAATGGGACTCAGAGGGAAACCAGAATTGGTTTAATGTTGAGAGATCCTGAAAAGGATGTGGTTCGCCTAGGGGTGTTTGCTAGGTGACTGGATATGCCAGTGGTGGCGTTGATGTTAGTGAATGTTGAATTCAGACTCGGGAGGAATCGAGACATTGCACTTGGACTTAATAGGAGTCAAGAGTTGGTTTAGGACTCAGAATGAGTAATGATGCGTTATGAGGGCTCCAGATGAGCCGAGAAAGATGGAAAAAGTGGTAGTGGTTGCACATAAAGAGTAAGGGTTCATGTGGGAACCCGAGGTATTGATTTGGATGTGACTTGAGTCTCCATGATTAGTGTTGGAGAGGTACATCTGAATTTCGAGGAAGAAATTCCTTAAGGGTGGAAGGTGGTAACGACCCGGAAATTCGAAATGGGAAAAATTAGAAAAATTGGAAGGAAATGACAATTTTGCCCCAGTTATAAGGGCCGAATGTTGACTTTTTGATCGGGACCTTGTTTGGACTTTTCGGAAGTACCGTTGGATGGGTCTCGGGACGCTGAAACCGTAGACAGGCGGCATGCGTCAATCGCAGTCCGGATGAAAAAGTTATGGATTGAGGAATGCTAGGGTTATTTTAGTCATTTGTTTATAGAAGGGTAAAATGGCAATTATGGCAGAGAAGTAATGAATCAGCATTTAAGTGAATCCTTCAGTTCAGAAAGTGACACCTGTCACTTTAATTAGATGGATTGATGGCTTGTTTGTGATGTCGTGTATGTTCAAGGACAAAGACAACAAACAAAACCGCCCACCCTTTGTTTAAATTCTTAAAAATTGATTGATCAAGGAAGTCAATTGTGAAACCTGAGATGGTGGGGTGAATTTACAGAGAAAAACAAGTGGGAATTAGAAAAGAAAAAGGGATGAAAACCTAGAGAAACCGAAGACCCAAACCCGTGAAATTTACACTTTTCAAAAATTCAAATTTTATCTTCTAGCTCGAGATGATTCAAACTGAGGTTCCATTACGTCTTCAAGGATCATTGCGACCAGGACCAGATTAAAAATGAAAGGAATTGGGGTTGTTTTGGACTAGAACAGAGAGGGAGAAGACTTACAAAATTCGAGCATGAGTTGATGAATTAAGGACATGGAATGATGAAATTGGATTTGAAAATGTGTTTACTAGAATCTCACAATGCTTCCTGATGCATCAATTGAAGGAAAACAATGGGAAATCGTGGGGATTGGACGATGAACAGTGATTCGATGTTCTTCGAATAGTCGAGTTTGATTCGACTGGATTGAGATAAGTTTTCATGTAATTGAATTCACAGAACCGTAATTAGATTCATAATGAAGCAAATGACAGTTTAATTGTAGAAATCAAGCAAGAATTAAAGGAGATTTAGCCAGGTCACTTCGCGGGTTACCGGATTCGTTTAACAGTCAAACGGATGAAAGAGACGACTGTGCAGGGGTACTGTAGCTAGCGCGTGGCTTCCACGCGCAGCCCCTTGCGACGGCGCGTGCTGATGCGTGAACAGGCTTTTCGAGGTGAGGTCAACATGACTTTTACCCTATTTAATGTAACGAACATTTTGGCGTTGGTTTCGAGTTCATTGGACACCGTCTCGATAATGTTTCGAGGGTCCGAAGGTTTATGTTATGTTTTAAATTAATATTTAATTCCCGGAAAATTATAGGGAATTGATATGATGTTAATTGAGTCCTTAGTGACCCTAAGTAATGATTTTGGACAAGATTCGAGATTCCTGAAAAATGTCGAAAATTACGGAAACGTGTGCATCTCGGAAAGCGAGCGGTTTGGACGGTGTGTGAGTGGACGTTTGTTTTATAAACCATTATACATGCATAGTTAAATGTTTTACGTGATTGTTTGCATGATTTGAGTTGTAATGATATCCTGATGATGCGGCATGATAATTTGTGATTTAATGATTATTTTAGTCGGTCTTTCGGGCACGTTTTACGAGAAATGTGCAAATGAAGTTTTGGGCTAGGCCCGCAGTCAAAATGGTTTCAAAATGGATATTTTGACTTAATTGATGAGTAAAGGATGATTTCTGGATTATTTTATTGTTTCAAAATGTGATTTTAAGGATTTATGCGTAAATGGCATTTGGGCTTGAGACCTTGTTAGAAATGCTTTTGACTTGGTTTGAAGTCATGGATATGATTGATATGTGTTGTGGTATGGATTGTGTTTGTGACTGTGGATACTGGATACTAGATCATGTGCTGGACGGTGCGAGTACAGTTCCTAGAAGTGACTCGGATGTTGCGTGAGTGCAGTTCCTGAGTATGTGGTACGTCTAGATGGTGCGTGTGCAGTTCCCAGACATGATGAATATGACTTGAATGGTGCCTGAGTGCAGTTCCGAGGGTGGCCTACAAGTAGTGCGGATGTGACAGTGTAATGGTTTGTGCAATTGTGAATAGTGCGGATTGATTGATTGATTGTGCACTTGTGAGTGGTGCTGTTTAATGTTGATTGTGATTACGTACTGGTATCGAGTACGGGTTTTGGTCCGTGTGGCCAGGTGATTATGTTTTCATATGTGGGCTGGAGAGCCAGGATTTGATACTGTTCATGTGATTTGGCTGGAAAGCCGGTGATTGTGATTCATATGTTTTTCCCTATGCATGCATGGTTTGGTAAACTAGAGGGTAAATGAGATATTTTCAAATGTTTTTTTAAATGATATTATTTTTTTCCACTCAAATATTTTCTATTTTGATGACTCTCCAGGCCGTGGCACGACGTTCGGGGCTGATCGAGAGGCGGAGGCATGAACGGAAATCAGTGCAGTTATCCCTGGTCTGACAAGTGCTAAAGGGTAGTTTCGGGATTTCAGTTGACTTGTCAGACGTGAGCAGGACCGGGCACGGTTATCAACGTCCAGTTGGGAGGGGTCCTGTCAAATTGGTATCAGAGCATTTGGTTACTGATTTTCCATGCGTCCGTGATACGCCCCCTGTGAGCGACCTGGTGTTGAGACGAGATACGAGGGAATAAAGAATCTCTGGAATGTTTATGATCCTGTATTGGGGGTCGAGCATTGTATCACGTGTTCTAGTTGTGTCAGACTTGTGTTGGTCCGGATGGTTGTTTACGATAACGATATGGTATATGGATGGGTATGTTAGGCCCAGGATAAACTTGACTCGGGGATAGGGGGTAATGGGACTCAGAGGAAGTCCATAATTGGTTTAATGTTGAGAGATCCTGAATAGGCCGTGGTTCTCCTAGGGGTGTTTGCTAGGGGACCAGATATTTCAGTGGTGGGGTTGGTGTTAGTGAATGTTGAATTCAGACTCCAGAGGAGTCGAGACATTGGACTTGGACTTAATAGGAGTCAATAGTTGGTTTAGTACTCGGAATGAGTCATGATGTGATATGAGGGCTAGGGATGAGTCGGGAAAAATGGAAAAAGTGGTAGTGGTTGCACATAACGAGTAAGGGTTCATGTGGGAACCCGAGGTATTGATTTGGATGTGACTTGAGTATCCATGATTAGTGTTGGAGAGGTACATCTGAATTTCGAGGACGAAATTCCTTAAGGAGGGAAAGTTGTAACGACCCGGAAATTCGAAAAGGGAAAAATTAGAAAAATTGGAAGGAAATCCCAATTTTGCCCCGATTATAAGGGCCGAAAGTTGACTTTTTGATCGGGACATTTTTTGGACTTTTCGGAAGTACCGTTGGATGGGTCTCGGGGCGCTGAATCCGTAGGCAGGCAACATGTGTCAATTAGAGTCCGGATGAAAAAGTTATGGATTGAGGAATGCTAGGGGCATTTTAGTCTTTTGTTGATAGAAGGGTAAAATGGTAATTATGGCTGAGAATTAATGAATCAGCATTTAAGTGAATCCTTTAGTTCAGAAAGTGACACCTGTCACTTTAATTAGATGGATTGGTGGCTTGTTTGTGATGTCGTGTTTGTTTCAAGGACAAAGACAACAAAGAAAACCGCCCACCCTTTGTTTAGATTCTTAAAAATTGATTGATCAAGGAAGTCAATTGTGAAACCTGAGACGGTGGGGTGAATTTACAGAGAAAAAAAAGTTGGAATTAGAAAAGAAAAGGGGAAAAAACCCAAAGAAGCCGAAGACCCAAACCCGTGAAATTTACACTTTTAAAAAATTCAAATTTTATCTTCTAGCTCGAGATGATTCAAACTGAGGTTCCATTACGTCTTCAAGGATCATTTCGACCAGGACCAGATTAAAAATGAAAGGAATTGGGGTTGTTTTGGACTAGAACAGAGAGGGAGAAGACTTAGAAAATTCGAGCATGAGTTGATGAATTAAGGACATGGAATGATGAAATTGGATTTGGAAATGTGTTTACTAGAATCCCACAATGCTTCCTGATGCATCAATTAAAGGAAAACAATGGGAAATCGTGGGGATTGGACGATGAACAGTGATTCGATGTTCTTCGAATAGCCGAGTTTGATTCGACTGGATTGAGATAAGTTTTCATGTAATTGAATTCACAAAACCTTAATTAGATTCATAATGAAGCAAATGGACAGTTTAATTGTAGAAATCAAGCAAGAATTAAAGGAGATTTAGCAGGGTCACTTCGCGGGTTACCAGATTCGTTTAACAGTCAAACGGGTGAAAGAGACGACTGTGCAGGAGTACTGTAGCTAGCGCGTGGCTTCGACGCGCAGCCCCTTGCGGTGGCTCGTGCTGATGCGTGAACAGGCTTTTCGAGGTGAGGTCAACATGACTTTTATCCTATTTAATGTAACGAACATTTTGGCGTTGGTTTCAAGTTAATTGGACACCGTCTCGATAATGTTTCGAGGGTTCGAAGGTTTATGTTATGATTTAATTTAATATTTAATTCCCGGAAAATTATAGGGAATTTATATGATGTTAATTAAGTCCTTAGTGACCCTGAGTAATGATTTTGGACAGGATTCGAGATTCCTGAAAAATGTCGGAAATTACGAAAATGTGTGCAGCTAGTAAAGCGAGCGGTTTGGACGGTGTGTGAGTGGACGTTTGTTTTATAAACCATTATGCATGCATAGTTAAATGTTTTACGTGATTGATTACATGATTTGAGTTGCAATGATATCTTGATGATGCGGCATGATAATTTGTGATTTAATGATTATTTTAATCGATCTTTCGGGCACGTTTTATGAGAAATGAGCAAATGATGTTTTGGGCTAGGCCCGAAGTCAAAATGGTTTCAAAATGGATATTTTGACTTAATTGATGAGTCAAGGATGATTTCTGGATTATTTTATTGTTTCAAAATGTGATTTTACGGATTTATACGTAAATGTCATTTAGGCTTGAGACCCTGTTGGATATGATTGATATGATTTATATTTGGTGTGGTATGGATTGTGTTTGTGACTATGGATACTGGATACTAGATCATGTGCTGGATGGTGCGAGTGCAGTTCCTAGACGTGACTCGGATGTTGCTTGAGTGCAGTTCCCGAGTATGTGGTACGTCTAGATGGTGCGTGTGCAGTTCCCATACATGATGGATATGACTCGGATGGTGCCTGAGTGCAGTTCCCGAGGGTGGCCTATGCGTAGTGCGGATGTGACAGTGTAATGGTTTGTGCACTTGTTGACAGGACCCGCCCCGATCCCACAAGGACCACAAGGGGACGTGCCCTGCTCCCGTCTGACACCCAATAATTCATACCAATTTTAACCTCAAAACATCAATTGCATAAATAACCAAATTAAAGTCATACATCAAATCCGAATTAAACGAATGTCAGACAAGGGATGAAATTCAAAATTACAAGTTGCGAGCACGACTCTAACATAAACCTGCGGGTAAGCCACCCAGCAGGGGTTCAGGTACGCAGAAGTAGATCTATGCCTCAGCCTCAGGTTCCTCCTCTACCTCAGTATCATGACCTGGAGGGGTTACCAAAAACATTAAGGGTGAGTGGACCGAACTCAGGTTTATAAAATCATTTGAAAAGTAAAACATATAATTTACCCCTCCATTTTCCAAACATGCATGCAGCATCATTTAAAATCATAAATAATATAATATGAATCATAAGGCATGTAATAAAACCATAACCATAATTTTAGCCACTGCACTATACACTCCAATCCGACATCCCTGATGTCTGACGTCCCTGACGTCCAATAAGGTCACAATCACAAGGCTACGCGTGCCAGTCGGGTCTCAATTCCGAGTTAAATCTCCGAACCCTGTTCGGTTACAGCATCCCCGATGCTTAGCGTCATAGACGCTGGACGTTCTAGACGTCCGTAACCTCTCCGGGGTACCTCTTCCGGAGGAGACAATATAATATGGAAGGATCTATACAGTGCAGCACCAAATACATTTTATTGATATCCATATGCAACATATATGTATACATAGGTAAAATCTGAACTGATTGTTACGTTTCATCACACGGGTCTCATGCCCAAATACCGTGAAACGTGCCATAACCGAAATCTCAATATCATCAAAACCATTTATAGATTCCAGCATGTGAACATATAAGTAAATCAGAAAACATTTAAGCATGCAAGGGTTTAATGAAAACGGGCCCACTCACAGTACGATTCCGCTGCGAATCTGCGCATACGGACTTGTACCGAGATTATCGTACAATTCCTGTCAGTTCAAATCACATGTAAGGGTCACTACAAGTCTTAAACGTTTAACCACAAAGTCCGAAATAGAAACCGGCCCGGGGAAACCGTACAACACGTTTCCCGAGGCAACCGGCCCTAAACTGACCCATCAAAGCTTATCTCAGATCAACATGGTTAAATCACCAAAAATGTTCAGAATGATGAGAGGAACAAAAGTCATGTTGATCGTGATCGGAGATAAGGTCCAACGCGCCCTCACGCGCCGCCCAAAGTGGCTGCGCGTGAAAGTCACGCGCCTGACACTGTAGCTACAGTGTCACCTCATTCACCCGTTTGTCTGTAATACGGGTCTGCCACCTGCGGCTTGACCCGGTTGAATACCCATCAATTCCTACTCGATTTCAATCCAATTTGATCCTAACATGTTCATTAACTATCCAATTTAGGTTCTGTGACAAAAATCAACCTCGACACATCCCCAAACGACCCATCGACCCGCGATCAACCAATCGGGTCAATCACCAGAACTTCCTGGTTTCAAAACCATTGTCTAATTAACCCCACAGGAAGCATAACAGGATCAAAACGAACCAAAATGAACAATCAATTGTGTCTGAAAGTACCTGTAGGTTGCCGTCCCAAGCTCTGCAACTTCCCTGAAACCAGCAGCCTCCGTCCTAGCTCAACCGTGACTGTTAACCTTCAATTTCGATGTGGTTGAGTTCCAAATACTCCCAGAAGACTAACCAGGCCTTGGTTTGGTCCGTCAAGCACCATAAATTAAACTTCGAAATTCCCTCCAATTTTCCAGAAACTGAATTCTCTGGTTTTCCTCTCCAATACGGCAGCAGAGTGAAGCACACATAAATCCCACTCAGTTTAAACAATCCTTGCCAGCCAACAGCTCGTGGAAGCCTCACTGTCCACTGAGAAATGTTTCCCGCAAAAGTTCGAATCTTGAATTAACAAATGGTGTCCATGATCAGCCACGTTCTGATGTTTATAAGGCTTTAAACAATCCCAACTTTCCAACTCACACACTGATTTAACAATTGAGACTCAGAACCACCGCACACGGTGGTGCAACAATTGTCCCCCCGCGGTTGCTACAGTGACCAGGGGTGAAAATGACCAAAATGCCCCTAGTTCAGAAATTACCAAAATGCCCTTCACTTCCTAGGCCCGTAACTCAGCCATACGAAGTCCGATTTTTGCGTGCCGCCTGTCTACGGACTCAGGACGTCGAGACCTACCCGACGGTCCTGGAGTCATGTGAAACTTAATTATTAAACGAAAAGTCAACATTTTCTCCCTAACCGTCACAATTACGGTAATGCCCCTGAACTTCCGATAGTCATAACTTTTCCCTGATCGTCCGAAATGGACGTGCCACCTGTCTATGAACTCGTGACGTCCCGTACTACGTCACAGTCATAGGTCGAAGTCCATTTAACTCACCAATCAAAAAGTCAACAATTTGGCCATACCAATCACAAGGGTAAAAGCGTCAATTCACACATTAAATTGAAATATTAAAATCCCCGAATGTCCGGGGTGTTACAACCTTCCCCCCCTAAGAAATTTCGTCCCGAAATTTCAAAGAAACAAATGAGGAAATTGTTCTCGCATCTGAGCCTCAGGCTCCCATGTGGCTTCTTCCACATTCTGGTTTCTCCAGGGAATCTTCACGAGAGGGATCGTCTTCCGACGTAGTACCTTGTCCTTCCGATCCAAGATCTGTACTGGTTGTTCCTCAAAGCTCAAATCCCCCCGTAGTTCGACGGGTTGTTCCCTAAGTACATGAGAAGCATCACGTACGTACTTTCGCAACATCGATATGTGGAAAACATTGTGAACTCTAGATAGTTCTGGAGGTAGTGCCAATCTGTAAGCAACTCTGCCGATTCTCTCCACGATCTCATATGGTCCGATAAAACGCGGACTCAGTTTCCCTCGTCGACCGAATCGGATAATCCCCTTCCACGGTGATAACTTCAGGAAGACGAAATCTCCCACTTCAAATTCCAAGTCTCGAATCCGTCGATCGGCATAACTCTTCTGGCGATCCTGTGCCGCCTTCAGTCTCTCCTTGATAACACGAACAGTTTCCATGGTTAAGTCCATCAATTCCGGCCCTACCGCCGCTCGCTCTCCTATCTCCGTCCAGCAGATAGGTGTCCTACACTGTCGACCATACAGTGCCTCATAGGGTGCCATCCCGATGCTTGTCTGATAGTTGTTGTTGTAAGCGAATTCCATCAATGGCAAATGAGTATCCCAAGAGTCCTGAAACTGTAGTACACATGACCTCATCATGTCCTCCAGGGTTTGAATGGTTCTTTCAGACTGTCCATCGGTCTGTGGATGGAACGCAGTACTGAAGCGTAGGGTTGTTCCCAAAGTAGCTTGCAAACTTCGCCAGAACCTGGAAGTGAAACGCGGATCACGATCGGACACGATCGATTCCGGCGTACCATGCAATCGTATGATTTCCTTCACAAACAACTGAGCCAGTCGATTAGGTTTATAGGTCTCCTGAACTGGCAGAAAATGGGCTGATTTGGTTAACCGATCCACGATCACCCATACTCCGTCCACTCCACTCCGAGTTCTCGGTAACTTAAAGACGAAGTCCATGGTGATGTGATCCCACTTCCACTCGGGAATCGGAAGTGGCTGCATAGCCCCATACGGTCTCTGCCGTTCCGCCTTAACCTGCTGACAGGTTAAGCATTTGCTCACGAACTCAGCAATATCCTTCTTCATTCCTGGCCACCAATAATGGTTCCGGAGGGTACGGTACATCTTTGTACCTCCCGGATGCATAGCATAGGCCGAACTATGGGCCTCCTCAAGAATCTCGGCCCATAACTCTGCCACTGCAGGTACACACAAACGGCCCAACTTCACAAGCGCTCCATCGTCCAGGATGGTAAAATCCTGTCTTCCATCCGCATCGACCTCAATTCTGTAAATACAGAGTATCGGATCCTGTAGTTGTGCCTCGATGATCCGATCAATCAGTACTGGTCGTACATGGAAGCTGGCCAACAAAGCTCCATGTGCATCCGTACCCAAAATAACTCCCGCCTTCCGGAGTTCCACCAGTAAGGGAAGATACACCATCCCCAGGTGTGCAACTGATCCTGCTGATTTTCTGCTGAGTGCATCCGCCACCACATTGGCCTTACCCGGATGGTACTCGATCGTACAGTCATAGTCCTTCAGCAGTTCCAACCATCTCCGTTGTCTCATGTTAAGCTCCTTCTGAGTGAATAAATATTTAAGACTCTGGTGGTCGGTGTATATACAACACGTTGCGCCGAACAGATAATGTCTCCAGATTTTCAGGGCATGAACCAACGCTGCCAACTCCAAATCATGTGTAGGGTAGTTCAACTCGTGGGTCTTCAGCTGCCGGGATGCATAGGCGATAACCTTGCCAGTTTGCATCAACACGCAGCCCAGACCTTGCAGCGATGCATCACTGAAGACCACAAACTCTCCACTGTCATCCGGCAATGCAAGGACAGGTGCAGTGGTCAATCGATCTTTCAACTCTTGAAAGCTCCGATCGCACTGCTCGTCTCAGATGAACTTCACTCCCTTCCAAGTCAAACGAGTCAATGGTGCAGCAATTTTGGAGAAACCCTCCACGAATCTCCGGTAGTAACCTGCTAATCCGACGAAACTCCGCACCTCGGTCACGGTTGTCGGTTTCGCCCAGTTGGTCAACGCTTCTATTTTCTGGGGATCCATGCAAATCCCATCCGTCGATATCACGTGTCCCAGAAAACCAATACTGCTCAGCCAAAACTGACACTTGCTCAGTTTGGCGTACAATTGTTCTTGTCTCAGCCTCTCCAAGACCAACCGTAGATGTTCCTCATGTGCATGGGCACTCCTCGAGTACACCAAAATATCATCGATGAACACAATCACGAACTTATCCAGGTAGGGTCGGAAGACCCGGTTCATCAGATCCATGAATGCTGCCAGAGCATTCGTCAAACCAAATGGCATAACAAGGAACTCGTAGTTTTCGTAACGGGTTCGAAAGGCAGTTTTCGGAATATCCTCCTCCGAAATCCTCAGTTGGTGATACCCAGACCGCAAATCAATTTTCGAGAAGCACTGAGCTCCCCGCAACTGGTCAAAAAGGTCATCGATCCTAGGTAGAGGATACTGGTTCCTCAGCGTCACCTTGTTGAGTTTTCGATAGTCAATACATAAACGGAGCCTTCCTTCCTTCTTCTTTACGAACAACACCGGTGCTCCCCACGGTGAAGTACTCGGTCGGACATATCCCAAATCTACCAACTCCTGCAATTGAGTCTTGAGTTCTCGTAACTCGGCCGGCGCCATCCGGTATGGTGCCTGGGATATAGGTCGGGTACCCGGGAGTAGTTTAATAGTAAACTCAATCTCCCGCGATGGCGGTAATCCAGGTAAGTCTTCCGGGAACACATCCGGAAACTCACATACCACCGGTATCTCGTTGATACCCGGAGTACCAACCTGCTCCGACACGACATGCACCAGATAACCCTGGCATCCCTTCCGTAGAAGTTTGGTAGCAGTAAGTGAAGAGATCACTTCAGGAGGCGTACCATCACGTTCCCCCTGAAAGATAACTTCCGGCAAACCCGGGCTCCGCAGAATCACTTGCTTGCTACAGCAGTCGATGAACGATCCGTGCTCCGACAGCCAATCCATCCCTAGGATTATATCGAAGTCGTGGATATCCAGAATAATTAAGTCTGCTGGTAAATCCACATCCTCAATTCTTACCGGGCACCTCCGAATCACCTGATTCACAAGGTACACAATGCCCATCGGGGTGCCAACACCCATTTCGCAATCTAAAGCTGATACCACACAATCAAGAATACCAGCACAACTCTTCGAAATAAAAGAATGTGTAGCCCCCGCATCCATCAAAACACGTACAAGAAGATTTAAGATATGAAGTGTACCTGTGACCACGCCTGGGGCAGTCCTCGCCTGCTGTTGGGTCATGGCAAAAACTTGGGCCCTCGGCCCTCCGTTCCGTCCGCGTCCGCGCGCGCCACGCCCAGCACCAGGGTCACCTCCTTGACCGCGACCTCCATTAGTGTGGGAAGCCGTGCTCTGCACCACACTAGAGCCCCAGCGTCGTTGTTCTTGGACAACTGCGGGAAATCACAGGCATAGTGGCCCTCCTCTCCGCAAGCAAAACAAGTTACTGGCCTTGGCCTGTCCGAATGCCCGCCAGAAGCACCGCTCCAAGATGAGCGTTGCCCAGAGTTGTATCCAGATCCTCTGCCCTGAGCCTCCGCGTCGACCTGACCAGCCACGACCCTTGAAGGATGAGGGTGCTCCCCTGTAGCCCCCTCCCTTGTTGTTCTTATGGCCCGATGGCCCACGGTGTGGGCGATCCTGACGTCGCCCCTCGCCCGAAGGTTGTCGTGTCTGGTGTGCCGCCAGACTAGCCTCGACACGCACCGCAGCGTCGACCAAATCACTCAGTGAAGCATGAGTAGCAGCAGTCACACTTGCCCGGATCTCCCCTCGAAGTCCAAGCTCAAACCTTTGGCATTTGTCCTCCTCCGTGCTAACGAATGATACTGCGAACCGGGATAGTTTTCCGAAAGTTTGTTCGTAGTCCGCAACGAACATATCCCCCTGCTCCAGCCGCAGGAACTCCGCCTCCCGCGCCGCGCGAAAGGATCGCGGGTAGTACTGGTCCAGAAATCTGGAACGGAAAGCTTCCCAAGTAGTGGTATGGACAGACCACCCAGACATTTCGAGTCCGTGCCACCACTGGTAGGCTCCTCCCTCCAGTAAGAAGGCCGCCAAAGTTACCCGTTCGCCGGGAGGGCAGTGCATCACCGAGAAGATCCTCTCCCACTTGGTGATCCAATCATGAGCATCCTCGGGGTTTGATCCCCCGCAGAAAGGAGTGGCTCCCAAACGTTGAGCCCTTTCAATGCTCGCGCATTCCATCTCCCTTTCCAGATCCTCGTCAGTTCGTGTATGAGGAATTCTCCTAGGAGGCATAACCAACTGTCAAGAGGCATAGATCAGATAACAATATTCTTAAAAGTCGAAAAGTAACTAGTACCAATCGCTAGTCTAGCATGCTGACCATACCCTAGTACTGACCATAACCTAGTGCTCTGATACCAAGCTGACAGGACCCGCCCCGATCCCACAGGGACCACAAGGGGACGTGCCCTGCTCCCGTCTGACACCCAATAATTCATACCAATTTTAACCTCAAAACATCAATTGCATAAATAACCAAATTAAAGTCATACATCAAATCCGAATTAAACGAATGTCAGACAAGGGATGAAATTCAAAATTACAAGTTGCGAGCACGACTCTAACATAAACCTGCGGGTAAGCCACCCAGCAGGGGTTCAGGTACGCAGAAGTAGATCTATGCCTCAGCATCAGGTTCCTCCTTTACCTCAGTATCACGACCTGGAGGGGTTACCAAAAACATTAAGGGTGAGTGGACCGAACTCAGGTTTATAAAATCATTTGAAAAGTAAAACATATAATTTACCCCTCCGTTTTCCAAACATGCATGCAGCATCATTTAAAATCATAAATAATATAATATGAATCATAAGGCATGTAATAAAACCATAACCATAATTTTAGCCACTGCACTATACACTCCAATCCGACATCCCTGATGTCTGACGTCCCTGACGTCCAATAAGGTCACAATCACAAGGCTACGCGTACCACTCGGGTCTCAATTCCGAGTTAAATCCCCGAACCCTGTTCGGTTACAGCATCCCCGATGCTTAGCGTCATAGACGCTGGACGTTCTAGACGTCCGTGACCTCTCCGGGGTACCTCATCCGGAGGAGACAATATAATATGGAAGGATCTATACAGTGCAGCACCAAATACATTTTATTGATATCCACATGCAACATATATGTATACATAGGTAAAATCTGAACTGATTGTTACGTTTCATCACACGGGTCTCATGCCCAAATACCGTGAAACGTGCCATAACCGAAATCTCAATATCATCAAAACCATTTATAGATTCCAGCATGTGAACATATAAGTAAATCAGAAAACATTTAAGCATGCAAGGGTTTAATGAAAACGGGCCCACTCACAGTACGATTCCGCTGCGAATCTGCGCGTACGGACCTGTACCGAGATTATCGTACAATTCCTGTCAGTTCAAATCACATGTAAGGGTCACTACAAGTCTTAAACGTTTAACCACAAAGTCCGAAATAGAAACCGGCCCGGGGAAACCGTACAACACGTTTCCCGAGGCTACTGGCCCTAAACTGACCCATAAAAGCTTATCTCAGATCAACATGGTTAAATCACCAAAAATATTCAGAATGATGAGAGGAATAAAAGTCGTGTTGATCGTGATCGGAGATAAGGTCCAACGCGCCCTCACGCGCCGCCCAAAGTGGCTGCGCGTGAAAGTCACGCGCCTGACACTGTAGCTACAGTGTCACCTCCTTCACCCGTTTGTCTGTAATACGGGTCTGCCACCCGCGGCTTGACCCGGTTGAATACCCATCAATTCCTACTCGATTTCAATCCAATTTGATCCTAACATGTTCATTAACTATCCAATTTAGGTTCTGTGACAAAAATCAACCTCGACACATCCCCAAACGTCCCATCGACCCGCGATCAACCAATCGGGTCAATCACCAGAACTTCCTGGTTTCAAACCCATTGTCCAATTAACTTCACAGGAAGCATAACAGGATCAAAACAAACCAAAATGAACAATCAATTGTGTCTGAAAGTACCTGTAGGTTGCCGTCCCAAGCTCTGCAACTTCCCTGAAACCAGCAGCCTCCATCCTAGCTCAACCGTGACTGTTAGCCTTCAATTTCGATGTGGTTGAGTTCCAAATACTCCCAGAAGACTAAACCAGGCCTTGGTTTGGTCCGTCAAGCACCATAAATTAAACTCCGAAATTCCCTCCAATTTTCCAGAAACTGAATTCTCTGGTTTTCCTCTCCAATTCTCAGCCCTTACTGCAGCAGAGTGAAGCACACATAAATCCCACTCAGTTTAAACAATCCTTGCTAGCCAACAGCTCGTGGAAGCCTCACTGTCCACTGAGAAATGTTTCTCGCAAAAGTTCGAATCTTGAATTAACAAATGGTGTCCATGATCAGCCACGTTCTGATGTTTATAAGGCTTTAAACAATCCCAACTTTCCAACTCACACACTGATTTAACAATTGAGACTCAGAACCACCGCACACGGTGGTGCAGCAATTGTCCCCCCGCGGTTGCTACAGTGACCAGGGGTGAAAATGACCAAAATGCCCCTAGTTCATTAATTACCAAAATGCCCTTCACTTCCTAGGCCCGTAACTCAGCCATACAAAGTCCGATTTTTGCGTGCCGCCTGTCTACGGACTCAGGACGTCGATACCTACCCAACGGTCCTGGAGTCGTGTGAAACTTAATTATTAAACGAAAAGTCAACATTTTCGCCCTAACCGTCACAATTACGGTAATGCCACTGAACTTCCGATAGTCATAACTTTTCCCTGATCGTCCGAAATGGACGTGCCACCTGTCTATGAACTCGTGACGTCCCGTACTACGTCACAGTCATAGGTCGAAGTCCATTTAACTCACCAATCAAAAAGTCAACAATTTGGCCATACCAATCACAAGGGTAAAAGCGTCAATTCACACATTAAATTGAAATATTAAAATCCCCGAATGTCCGGGGTGTTACACTTGTGAATAGTGCAGATTGATTGATTGATTGTGCACTTGTGAGTGGTGCTGTTTGATGTTGATTGTAATTACGTACTGGTATTGGGTACGGGTTTTTTGTCTGTGTGGCCAGGTGATTTTGTTTTCATATGTGGGTTGTAGAGCCGGGATTTGATACTGTTCATGTGATTTGGCTGGAAAGCCGGTGATTATGATTCATATGTTTTTTTCCTATGCATGCATGGTTTGGTAAACTGGAGGGTAAATGAGATATTTTGAACTGTGTTTTGAAATGATATTATTTTTGTCCACTCACACCTTTTCTGTTTTGATGACCCCCCAGGCCGTGGCAAGACATTCGGGGCTGATCGAGAGGCGGAGGCATGAGCGGAAATCAGTACAGTTATTCCTGGTCTGACAAGTGCTGAAGGGTAGTTTCGGGATTTCAATTGACTTGTCAGATGGGAGCTGGACCGGGCACGGTTATCAACGTCCAGTTGGGACGGGTCCTGTCATCATATATTATATAAGAATACATAATTTTGGAGTAGAGAAATAAATCTGCTCATGGTAAGTCGGAGAGGGCTCACCCTACAGGATCCCTTATTGTACATACTACTTATCATGTGCTCCCGAAAGTCCAATACGTTTTTTCTTGATATATACGGCCCTTTGGGCTCTCCAATATCGTAATGCCTCGCAAAAATCATGTGCACATGATTAGACTAGGTTTGCTTGTACCACGGCCACGTGAAAGACTAGGTGTTCTGGGACCACATAGACTCATAAGAGCTTAGGGACTTGACTAGTATATGGCCTAGTGACAGGTATGAGACCAAGGACCACCATATGGGCATATTATGACTTACAATATGTGCAAAATTGGCATATCCCTCAACTATAGCACCAATATCGGACTCGTGCATAACACATGACACTAACTTATGACATATGTACTCGGTCGACATGCCTCGACCTTAGTATCTTAATGCTAACTTATGTGCGAAGTTGGGAAGGCTCCTCAGACCAAGCATCTTGACACTGACTCATGTGCTAAGCCAACATGACTCCTCGATAACAAGATCTCAACTGACATATATGCTAAAGCCACCATGACCCCTCGGTAATATCAACTCAACTTACACATGTGCTAAACAGCATGCCTCCTCAATAATAGCATCTTAATCGTATAACCGTACTCTCTCTAATATCGTAATGTGAGACTATCTTTAAACTCTACGTTTCATATCGATTTCTCACTGTAACGCGAGCCTATCATTATATTCATCATAATGCTTATCTCAGAATCGATCCTCGAGACACCCTAATATAATGATAGTTTATACTCATTCCGAAGTATTACCCTTGGGATTCACAACCCTCAAAATATCATGACTAACATTCCTAAGTATCATAATCCGTATATTTAACACAATCCAATCCATAACTTTTACTCAATCCATATCTCAATAATCTTTTTTTCAATTCTATAAGAATAAATAATTAAGGAGCAGAGAAGGAAGTCCACTCAATGTACATCGGGGAGGGCTCACAGACAGGATCCACTATTGCATATAATTCGAGACATGCACTCCGGAAAGTCTAACAAGCTTCATCTCAATTCATATGGTCCTTCAAACTCTCCAATATCGTAATCCTTCGAGAATAGAGAAATTAAAACTAGCAATTGATGGCTTAAATATTAAATCAAACAATCTCGAAATTATTGATACGTCTCCATCATTCTTATCCGTAACTTTCTTATTCGAATTCTGATTTCAATGTGTAACTTATGTACGTACTCGTGAGTTCGATTTTTACATAATTGTGTTAAGAAAATTCCCAAAAACCTCACCAATAAAAAGTGAATTTTGGGCCTTCATAAATGTTAGGGGAAAAATGATTAATTTTTCAAATCTAAAGTTTTATTCATAGCCCATTAACTTTCTTTGGGTCCAACTTCGTGTTTTGACCGAATTCGAACTGTAATCAAACCCATAATTCTCGATTACTTAATTGAAATAAATTTCTACTTTTATTTTTTTTGGGACTGAGTTGTGTCAATGTACACAACAAATTTTTTATTTTTTGTTGATTTAATTATCTGGATTTTGCTTTCATTCTTACTTTCGTATTTCTTACTCTCTATATATACCACCATATGTCTTCCTCGATCATCTCTTTTTTTTTTAAATATATTTTTTCCGTATCGTAACCACAAATGAAACGGATTTTTGGGTTTTCAATTTCTTTGCTTGATTTATGGGGAGGAAAGAGGGGTGAAGACAAGAGCGGATGTATAGTAGGGATGGGGTGTGGTCTAGCACATGGAGAAATTTTGGTGTGAAAAAAAGTAGGTGTTTTATATTTATGATTAATATAAAGAATAATTTTACCTCTGTCCAAAATTCTAAGAATCTTAAGGAAACAAAAAATATTTTGTGTTAAATCTTAATTTGATTTCAAAAAAAAAAAGTAAGTAGTTTGTATATATATAACCTTAATTTTTTCTCAATTTACTCCATAAGTTTACATTTTTTTGTATATAACTATCTAAGCTTTTTAAGATTATATTATTATACTTTTGTATTCTCTTAGCTATATGAAATCAAAATACATAACATGATAATATCGCAGAGGTGTATGTATGTATTTTTGACGCCGCCATGGGATGAAGATGAAGAGTTGAGAAAGAATAATGAGAGACATATGTAGAGACAATGCATAAATATATACAAAATAAAAAATCAAATAGAAAACTAAAAACTACTTGGTTTGAAGGAAATTTGGTAGAGGAGGATTGCAGAGAGAATGTGGAAAGGTAGAGAGATGGAAATAGTACGTCTGATTTATTATGAGATCATTAGGGTTTATAAATATAATTATCACGTATATACGGAGGGATAATTAATGAATACAAAAGGACAAAACTATTCCTAGTACCTATTACATAAATAGACATAACTATTTAACTATTTACAACACTCCCCCTTGGATAGTTCATGTAATGGTACTACTTGGCTACTCACTTATATGTTGCCTCGTTAAAACCTTGCCAGGTAACAAAAACACTATGAGACAAAGTAAGTGACAAGTGTCACTCATCCACTGGCCACTATCCCACATTCATGCATATCACCCTTGCTTTTTCATTTAGAGAAACCCCCCCCCCCCCCCCCCCCCCCCCCCTCCCCCCAACCGTGCAAACCAATTCCCCATCTTCCCCAAACCTCATCATCTATGGCTGGAGTGTGAAGGGAATTGAGAAAGGGTCGTGAGGTGATGAAGATGGTGGTTGAGGGACGGGCTGAGAGAAAACCGAGAGCTCGGTAAGGCCCTTTTTCTTCTATTTTTCGATTTGGACCTTATGGTTGCTATTAGATGATTAGGATGAGCTTAGGGGGTTATAAGGAAGCTATTAAGATGATTTTGGGAGGTGTTGGACGGCTGTGAAGCCATGGGTGCGTTTTGGAAACTTTGAACTGTATGGTTCATAATTAAACCATGAGATTTTGATGGTTTTAGGTTGTTTTAATGATTGGAAATGATAGGGAATGAAGAAATAGGAATTATAGGATTAATTAGGGTTGAAATCGGACAAAAATAGAGGGAGAAAACCACTGAACTAGTCACTCCGGTTTGGAACAGTACCGTAAACAGTGAACCGGTTTAGCTGGAGGTTAGGGACAATGAACATTGTTTTGGACTTTCCTGGGGCGCGTGAGGGCGCATGAACAGTAATTTTGGAAAGTGTTCAACACGCGAAATCTTTTATTCGATGTAACGAACATTTTGGGACTGGTCTTGTATCAATTGTACACCGTCTCGATATGTTTCGGGGCATCAGAAGGTTTCGGGTCGGTTTAAAAATAGTTAAAAGTTCGGGAAAATTACGGGGCTTTGGTAGGAGGTTAACTATGTAGTTAGTAACCTTCTATTAAAATTTGGACAGGTTTGGAAGTCCCGGTGATAGTGATCGGATCGGGAGAGCCTATGACACGCAAATCGAGGCGCGGCTTCGGACGGTCTGTGAGTGGACCTTTCTTTCGAAATTGATGCATGCATAAATGTTTATAAATGCTTTTAATACATATTTTATGTTGCCTTGAGTGCAATTGGTTGTGGTAGCTTAGGATCGACATAATGGCACGTATTTCGAGGTTTTTGGCTTTATGTCGTACCTTTGCGTATCACATTTTCAACGAGGATTTAATAAATGGATTTCAGATTTAGAAATATGAAATCGGGCACGAGACCCAATTGATTTACAAACTCTCGGACTTGGAGTCCATTTGATTTGACGAGGAATCGGACCTAGGGTCCATTTGAGTTATATGATCGGGCCGGGGGCACAGTTGGTTTACGATTCGGGTTTGAGGCCCAGTTAGGTGTGCTATCGGGCTTGAGGCCCCGTTGATTTATGATATCGGGCCTGAGACCCATTTAGTTGAGATATCGGGCTTAAGGCCCCGTTGGTTGGGAAATCGGACGCGAGGTCCTGTTGGGTTATGGTTTCGGGCTTAGGGCCAAGTTAGTCGTGGTATCGGGCTTGAGGCCCTGTTGATTGTGAAATCGGGCTTGAGTCCCAGTTCAGTTTATGAAATGAGTATTCGGGCATGAGACCCTGTTGAACTGTGGATTTAGGCCGAGGCTTGTGAAATGATTTGAATCAGATTCGAGGAATCCCGTTGAGATGAATCGAGTGTGAGACCCAGTTGAAATGTGTTTTGAGAAAGAAAGAAAGTATTTGAAAGGTATATGAACCCTCCATATTGATTATATGGTCTCCTCCAGTGTCGACCTGGAGAGTCACGATCCACATACCAAAGTGGGTATCCCCATAGGGATCCCGTTCCAAGAGTGGAGATTACGAGATATGATGTGGTCCCGGACCAGATTCCGGTGAGATATGTAGACTAGATCCAGAGAGAGAGCTCGGACTAGATCCAGTGATTGAGCCTCCCAGATGGAGATTTCTGGGAGAAGACTCGGAGTGAGACCCCGATTAGTGTGAACACTAGTATAGATTAGACATCGTGACTACGTTGGGGATGTGCTCCCTAGGGGCTATGTGCCCCGAGTTTGTATCTTCTCGGAAGTGCCGCGGATGGGTTATACGTATGGCGGTACGTATGAGATTTTATGGAAAAGTGATTTGAGGGCGGAGACCCTATGTTTTATGATTAGAAAGTGGTTTGGGGCTGCAACCCCGTATACGAGATTTGAGGGCGGTGACCCTATGTTTTATGTTTCAGAAAGTGATTTGGGGCGGAGACCCCCGTATTTGAAATTGTGAAAGTGATTTGGGGCGGAGACCCCGTTTGTGATATTTTGAGAATGGTTTTGGGCTGAGACCCACTTGATGTGATTTGAGGTGAGTCCCTATTGATTTGACCTACGGGTTTTAGATTGTGATTTCGGGTCGAGGACCCAAATGGATTTACGGTTCATGTCGGTTTATGGGAACCGGCCAGGAACCCTTGAATGATTTCAAGAATATGTTAGATAAATTGAATGATTTTATGAATGTTTTACTAAACGGTTTTCGAATGCATTCGTATGTATTTATGAAGGGCATAAATGTCTTTATGTGAAAAGGTTTTTAATGAAATGTTTAAATTGTCCACTCACAGTTTTTCATTTTTTAATTCCCTTTAGGTTGATCGCGGATGCGGGCTGTAGCAGAGACGAGACATCACTCCCCTCCTCCTACGATCCTGACGCACTCTGATAGCCCCGGCGAAGGCTAGAGATGGAATTTTCCCTGGTCTAACACTTCGTGTCAGACGGGATCAGGCGGGTCCCACGTTAATCCTGGGAGATTTGGGACCGGTCCTGACACGCAGTATGTGTGTGGACAAAAGGGTAGCATGTGACCACTTTGTCGGTATCTCAACCTAAATCATGAAAGTTATTTTTTTTTTCAAATGGTCCGCATGGTGGTTGGAAAGTCCACAAAATTTCCCTTGTATTCTGTACAAGAAAAAGGTGGAGTCTTAACGCATCTTCACATATAATGGTCTAATATTCGGTTTCTAATAACAAGCAAACTCGGCATAATGTTCCATTAAACTCAAAAGTGTCTACGAGTAAGAGGATGCCAGTCCAATATATTGAGGATACGACGCATCATTACCCTAACCTGGGTGTCCCAACCTGACATGACCCATTCCAATCCCCTCGGGATTAACGTGGGATGCGTCATGCTCCCATCTGACACTAAATGTCAGACAAGGGATAATACGTACCTCGGCCCATACAGGGCTCCTAGGGCGCGCCAGCATCGGTGGAGGAGTGCGATGTCTCGGTCTCTGCTACAGCTCGCCTGAAGGGTATCAAAACCGTTCAGAACTGTGAGTGGACGAAAATAAATAAATTCATAAAAATTCATTTCATAAAGATAAATTATGCCCTTCACTAAAAAGTATACATGCATCGAAAATCAGTAATCAAAACATTTACTCAATAAGCCATTAGGGCCTTAGCCGAAAAACCGTAACTCAATACCAAGTGTGGGAACTCAGCCCAAAACTGTAGACTACCAAAATCCGTAAATCCAAAATCAAGTGTGCCACTTCCCAAATCCACAACCACAAATCCACAAATACGAAAATACCATTTCATGAATCCAATAATCCATATTTACCACATAACCATCCTCGGCATCTCAGATGCCTAGCGTCCCAGATGCTTGACGTCCTAGACGTCATATCTCACGGTAATAAGCAACGCGTGCTACCCGGGGTCTCTCCGGATCAATATCTCTGACATCCCAGATGTCTGATGTCCCAGATGTCTAATCATAGCATTGCTGCTCCTGAGTCACCATACGGTCCGGTAGCTACGTATAATGACCTCTCACAGGCAATGCACCGTGACTTCCCCATTGTCCCAGACACCTGGAGGAGACCATCACATATTCTCGTATCAAGATGGTATAAGGAAAACAGTTTACAAAGTTATTTCAAAACATCACAATGGGCCCTGCCTGAAATCTCCATAAAACATCTCAAATCTATTTAGGTTCCTCGACCCGAAATCACGTTTATGAAACATAGGGTCCTAGACCCGAAATCACATTTATAAAACTCAACTGGGCTCATGCCCGATTTTGTAAACCACTGGGCCCTCGACCCGATCACATAACTCAAAAGGGTCTCAGCTCGATTTCGTAAACCAATTGGGCCCCTAGCCCGATTACATAAATCAAATGGGTGTCATGCCCGAATTTATCTTTCCAAAACCAAAACCATGCCATAGAACCATAATTAAACTCACAATCACATAGCCATAGCATAAACTCGTAAACCTCGAAATATGTGTAAATACGGGATTACCTCAAAATATGTGCCATCATGTAACCCACCAGTGCCACAGTCATCATCATAAAAATTACGTATGTAAAACATATAAAATAGTTATGCATGCATCACAATTTAGAAAACGATGTCCACTCACAGACCGTCCTACGCTGCCGCCTCGATACGCATGCCAAAAGCCATCTCGGGCCCCATCACTATCACTGGGACTTCCAAACCTATCCAATCCACACTAGAAGGTTACTAACCTCTTCATTAACCTCCTATTAAAGCCCCGTAATTTTCTCGAATTTTTAACTAATTTTAAACTCGATCCTAAACCTTCGGACGTCCCGAACAATATCGAAACGGTGTCCGATCGACTCGAAACTAGTCCCAAAATGTTCGTTACATCGAATAGATGAAAAGTCATGTTAACAACATCACCAAAATACCCTCCACGCGCTGCCATGCACTGCCGTAAGCGGCTGCGCGTGAAGCCCACGCACAGCAGTACTGTTCATCGTCAAGCTTGGGTGAACCCGGTTCACCTGGTTTTCCGGTTCGACCAAACCGGCTAACCGATCCGTCCAGTTCTCATTCAAGATCCAACCATTTTACATTCTTTTAATTCCTAAAGGTTCCTAATATCCTTCTCTATCCATCCACAACCTTAAAACACAGGAAAAAAAAAACAAAACCAACCTCCAAGGATCGACAATGGCGATGTCCCTGCAACCTCAACCTGTCGTCCACTCCGGCCACCATAGTCCTTGAATCCAGCACCAATCGACTCCTCTGAGTCTTAACAACACAACCCAATCATCAGACCCAATCGAAAAACCTTAAAAATAAACATTCGAATTTTGAACTAAAGCTCACCGTTTCGGGGTTCTCCGGCCACAGTGCACGACGTCCTGCGTCGTAACCACAGTTCTACTCCTCTCCCTTCACTCTCCCACTTCCGTTTAACGTCCCACGTCTTTGGTTATGGTTTGAGAGAGTTTCATTCATGATCACTCAGGGGTTCCTATTTTCTCCATTTCAACCCCCACACTCACCTAAGACAAAGCCCCTGTTTCCTTCCTTCCTGGTTGCCTCCCACCGTACATTAGTCTCACACACTCACAGTCTCCCTTAGTTAGCCATGGTGACAAATGAAGATGAAGGAAATGGCCATGGTGTTTATGCAATATGGGGTTCACGGCTTGGAGAGACAGTCCAGGAAATGGTGATGTTACTAGAAGAAAATGAAGACCAGATAATATAACTGAATGGTGAGGATGAGAAATAGAGAGGGAGGGACGGCTGAGATTCGAAGATGAACAAATATATATATATATATATACATATATATATATATATACATATATATATATATATATATTATAAAAGCCACCAATGGGACAAGATCCCCACTTTAAGGGGAGTGACCAATGGGATGAGTGACACTTGTCACTCATCCGAGGGTCCCATCAAAATATCTGCCATTCCTAATTAATTAATATTAAATTCAAATCCTGAGGCGTAAGTTCCCGATTTCGATCCTGTGACCATAAATTCTCCGTTCGACGTCTGATTTCGACGTGACACCTATATACGGACTCGTGACATCCCGATCTACGTCACGGTCATCGGTCCTTGTACGTTTGACTCCCTAAGCCAAAAGTTGACGTTTTACCCAACATAGGGGCAAAACGGTTGTTTTTCACCGTCCGTTCGATTTCGCTCAACTAATCACTATTTAACCTCACTAATCCTTGATTGGTCACTAATCTAATCCCGAAATTTGGGACGGGTCGTTACATAACCGATCATGTCATAATGAGAAATTGCACGTACTAGTTAGCTTCTATCTAACGTTTGGCTAGCTTCTCGCTAATTTTTCCAGTGTATGCTTCTGGCCATACTGACTGGAGGTTATGCAAAGATATTCCACTTTCTTGTCATTAATGGTTTCAATGTGATAACCGTTGGCTCGAATATCCGTAAATCTTGACAAAGTTCTTCTGAAACTTGGAGAATAAAAAAAATCTTATTGATGGTAATTCAGTACCATTCTACAACGTTCTTTTATCATATCTCTCGGAGTATAACATTTTTCAGCTAGACAATAAACGTCCCCATAAAACATACATATTTGTAGATTTAATTCAATGGATCACATGCATGAGAATTCATGTGTTGAATTGAATTAAATCATATTTGAGCGAAAAAACACATTTTTTGAATTATATTCACACGTAGATTTGAAATCTTTAGAATGGATGATGGGTCATTCATGTCTTGCTTCAGGAAAGAAATTATCCCTATAATGGGTAAACCGTTCTTCTAGAGTCTACATAAAGGATAAATCATTGCATTTAATACTTTAAGAAAACTCATCCATAAGCACCAAATAAGAACTTCGGGTTCTAACAAATGGTATGATAAAACAGATTTAAAATGTAAAATCTCCTTGTTTACGAAATATGCAAAAACAATTTATTTAATGCTTCTGGCATTATATGGTTGGATATATGTAAACAAATACTTCTTGTATTGAAAATTATGACCCATCGTAACATATAAGTGTGTCTCATCATTGATAACGTGTTTTATCTTATCGAGTTGACCGATTTGCATTGACTTCGGGTCAAGTTGAGTAGGTTGGATCTTCTAGATCTGGATCTGGGTCGAGTCTTGTGACAGTTTCCCAAAATGAGGAGCTTTCTGGGCTATGTACATGCACCGAAAATGATTACCGAAAACCCTAATTTTTCTGGGCCTTTCATGGGTTTGTGGTGTTTGCCTTCCGGGCTGATTTACCCTAACTCACATGTGCCGCAAAGGAAAATAAATGGGAGCCGAAAATGTGGAGTCCAATAGTCAATATGTCATGCCAATTGCCAACATCTCATGCCCAAGGTCATCATTTATAATTCAATTACCAAATATCAAACCATCATACATTATATCATATCGTGATAGTATTATTATCATTATCAAACACCCATTCATATCATCATAGGTCAACATAAGATTTATCATCATTATATTATCATATCATCATAATGCATACATCATATGGATCATTATCACATTTATAAATAATATCTAAACAATAAAATAAACATACAAAACAATCCGATAATATAATACTATGTAAAGAAAATTTATATTGTGAATAAATGCTACTGTAGTCCTTAATTTAGGTGTAGTGCAATGCTTCATGTCAGGACCAGACCCTCCTCGGTCAGGACCCTACTCATCTAGCACCATATTGTCCACTTTGGGCCTCGCCCTCATGATTTTATTTTCGGGAGCTCATGGTGCAACTACCCAGGGGGTCACCCATCATGGAATTGCACCAGCCTCAACTTGCTTAACTTTGGGGTTCCAATCCCCCCCAAAGCCACTTGAGATCCCAAAAGGCTTAGTGCTAGATAGGTGTGTGCCTATACCTTTAAGGAACACCACCAACCTCTCCTAGACCATTCCTCCTCGCAGGAATGTAGGATTGTTCACCGTTCCCTCCAAGACACGGGACTTACAATCCACCCCCATTAGGGCTCAGCGTCCTCGCTGGCACACTTCCCGGTCGAGGCCTGGCTCTGATACTATTCTGTCAGGACCCGACTCATTTATCACCATATTCTCCGCTTTGGGTCTCGCCCTCACGGTTTGTTTTCGGGAGCTCATGGTGCAACTTCATAGGGGGTCACCCATCATGGAATTGCACCAGCCTCAACTCGCTTAACTTTGGGGTTCCAATCGCCCCCAAAGCCACTTGAGCTCCCAAAAGGCCTAGTGACACGACCCATGCCAATCCCCCCGGGATTACCGTGGAATGTGTCATGCTCCCGTCCGACAAGAGGTGTCAGACAAGGGATAACCTGATGCCACTGCCCAACTGGGCTTCCAAAGTGCGCAAGGATCGATGGAGGAGGTGTGCGATATCCCAGTCTCTACTGCAGTCGCATCCGGTATCAATCTGAAGGGCATTAAAAACAAAAATTGTGTGTGGACGAAATAAATAAGTTCTTTAAACACAGTTATAAGACATTTATGCCCTCCATAAAAACATATGCATGCCACGAAAACCAGTAGTCCAAAACATTTGCTCAAAAACGCATTAGGCCCTCAGCCCAAAACCTTAAACCATAAATCCAACCGAAAAACCATTTCACAGATTCATTAATCCATATTTACCACATTACCATAACCGGCATCCCAGATGCTTAGCGTCCCAGACGCTTGACGTCCTAGACGTCATGTTTCACTGTATAACCATAAGCTACGCGTGCTACCCCGGGTCTCAATCCCGAGTCCAATCCCTGAACCCAGTCCGGGTACAGCATCCCAGATGCCTAGTGTCCAGACGTCCAATCATAGCAGTCCTGCTCCTGAGTCAATATACGGTCTGGTAGCTCCGCACAATGACCCCTCGCAAGCAATGCACCGTGATTTCCCCAGTGTCCCAGACACCTGGAGGAGACCTTCACATTTTCTCGTATCAAGATGGTATATGGAAAACAGTTTTATTAAATCATTTCACAACATCTCGATGGGCCCTGCCCAAAATCTCCATAAAACAACACAATTCCATTTAGGGTCCCCGACCCGAAATCACGTTTATGAAATCAACTGGGCCTCATGCCCGATTCTGTAAATCACTGGGCCCACGGCCCAAATTCATAAATCAATTGGGCCCCTGGCCCGATAATATAACTCAAATGGGTCTCAGCCCGATTTCGTAAATAACTGGGCCCCTGGCCCGATTACTTAACTCAATTGGACTCCAAGTCTGAGGTTTCCAAAACAATTGGGCCTCATGCCCGAGTTTCTCCTTCCAATTTCAAAACCATTTCATGAAATCATATCCAAAGTCATAAGTATGAAAAATCTGCGTAAAACCGGAAAAATCTCGATTTACGTGCAAGCACGTAAATCGCCTCGAAATACGTGAAACCATATAATTTACCAATATCCAAATCCACATCATACAATCACAATAGTAATCCATATAAAACAGTTAAGCATGCATAGAATTTATAAAAGCAAAGTCCACTCACAGACCGTTCAACGATACGCCTCGATACGCGTGCCATCGGCCTTCCCGGGCCACACCACTATCACCGGGACTCCTAGTCCTATCCAAATCACATTAGAGGGTCACTAACCTCTTCATTAACATCCTATTACAGTCCCGTAATTTTCCCAAATTTTTAACTATTTTTAAACTCGACTTAAAACCTTCGGACGTCCCGAACAATATCGAAATGGTGTCTGATCGACACGAAACCAATCCCAAAATGTTCGTTACATTGAATAGATTAAAAGTCATGTTGGAAGTTTCCCCAAAATACCTTACACACGTCCCCACGCGCCGGTTGAACCCCCTGCGCGTGAAACCCACGCGCCGGGTACTGTTCATCATCGTCAAGCTGTAGACGGGTCCTGCAACCAGGTCGCCGTGACCCGCGGGTCGACCCGATTAGTTCTCATCCATTCCTCGATCATTTTCGACGGGGTTTTCACCTACAAGATCGTCCAAGTTCAACTAAGGGTTCTGTGGGATCAAAAACTAGAAATCACGTCTAGATCTTACCTCCTTGATCGAGAAACTCACGGCCAAAACTCCTCCGTCGACTGCTCCCATCTTCGACCACGATTTCCTTCGAAAAAGATCCCTATAGACTCGTTTCATCCTCAAGATCAACATCCTAATCACCAGATCGATTGAAAAACAGTAAAACCCATCTTGCCATATTTTTACCCGAAAACAGACTCACGGGTTCGGGGCTTACCTCACTGTTGTGGCTACTGCCATGGACGGATGAGATGCATTCTGGAGAGTGAGATGGATGGCTCAGATTAAAAGAAGGGATTTAAATCCTATTTAAATCACTTAGTGGAGACATTAGTTGTTAAAAAAATAAATAATGGAGCATGATCTAGATGTGAATCTAGCCAACGGATGAGTGACACTTGTCACTCATCCAATTTTCCCCTAACCACTTTCCCACTATTTCAGAATAAATTAATTGACACGATTTTCAAGACATAAACTTTCCCGATTTCACGTTTCAGACCATAACTTTTTCGTACGAAGTCCGATTTCGGCGTGCCGCCTGTCCATGAATTCGTATCGACTAGTTCTACGTAATGGTCCTTGGCCCTCGTCCATTAGACCTCCCGGGTCAAAAGTCAACATTTGGCCCCTTTTCCGCCAAATTACCAAAATGCCCTTGAACTTCCGAACGTCACAACTTCTTCCTCGAATTTCGGAATCGAACGTGCCACCTGTCTATGAACTCGTGACATCCCGAACTACGTCACGATCATCGGTGAAAGTCCGTTTGATTGCCCGATCAAAAAGTCAACGTTTTGCCCACGCCTAGGGGCTAAACGGTCATTTTGCACAATTCGTCCGATTTCACTCAACTAATCCCAGATTAGTTATTCTAAATCATAATTAAATAATATTAAATCCCGATACTCGAGACGGGTCGTTACACCTAGTGCTAGATAGGTGTGTGCCTACACCTTTAAGGCACAACACCAACCTCTCCTAGACCATTCCCCATCGCAGGAACGTGGGATTGTTCACCGTTCCCTCCGGGACATGGGTCTTATACTTCAGGCATGCATGAGGATATGTTTTAGGGGCAAGGAGTGCAAACAAAGATTCTGTTTTTTTTTGGTAGGAGCCGAGCGAAGCCGCCTGGGCCAAGCCGAGCTACTTCTGGGTGGGACAAGCCGAGCCACCTATTGGCTCTGGGCCTGCACTGAGGCCTTCTGGGCCGGTCCGAGGGCCTGCTGGGTCGAAGTGGGCTAAGCCCAAGTGGCTTGGGTGCTTGTTTTTTTCTTTTCGGACTATAGCCTTCTAGGCTGTGTATTTTTGTTTTCGGTCCTTCTGGGCCTCATAATTTTTTTTTTCTCTGGCCAGAGACTTCTGGTCTCCAGTTTTTTTTTTTTTGTGTGTGAAGGTTGCCCAGGCCTGGTGGGCCTCATAATTTTTTTTTTGCTTGGCCCAGAAATTTTTCTCTCGGGCAAGAGACTTCTGGTCTCAGTTTTTTTTTGAGAAGGCCCACTAGGCCGCTTGTTTCTTTTGGACATTTGGGGTATTAAACCCTAGTAGTTAATTATTTGAGAGTGCTGGTTGCACTGGCAAAACAAACGTGCACCCTTTATGCCCAAATACAAAACTGTTCACAGTCTTTATGCCTAAATAATAGGGTGCCATGTGAATGGTTGAATTAATCAAAACAAACAATATTCCCTCAAAAAAAAAGTTAACGTTAGTTAATCAAATAACAGTCCAATTAATTATCAACCATCATCAATTTATCAAGGTTGATAATCAACGATTAAATATCAACATCAACAATTTTCAAAATATGTCGTAAGCATCAAATTCCAAATATCAATTATTATCATGAATAATAAATTATCAAATCAAGAGAAAATATTAAAATTTTCATGTATCAAATTGTGCGTACATCACATATAATGTTCCAATCCAAAAATTAAATAATGAATTATCATAGCAAATCAATTATCAAATGTAATTTGGATTATCATCAAATTTGGGCAAATAATATCAATTATCATGAATTTTCAAACAATGATCCACATAATTCAATTAATTAAGTTTAGGAATCAACCAGTTAAATATACTGATTCATAATCCAAGGGTTCATCATGATTATCACATAACCATCAATGAAAACCAGAATCAAATCTGCTATTCAAATCCAGGCCTTAGCCTCAAATCACAAATAAATCTCAAATCCGGGAACTCAGTCCCAAAATTCATCAAATCCAATTCATCCGGGCCACTGCCCAAAACATCGGAAAACCAGTGAAAAACATCAATCATACAAGTTTACTGGATCTCAAGTGCACCCGAGTCTTTCAACTCAAAACACAATGCGCAAATAGCCAAGCCTTTCCGGTATTTCCGAGTCTTTAAACTCAAAACACAATCACAGGCCTCGGGGGTTATCACAATCACCGAGTCTTTAAACTCAAAACATATACCGAGTCTTTAAACTCAAAACATATCAATCCAGGGCCCTCCCCCCCGTCAATCAATCTGAGTCTTTAAACTCAAAACCAGATCCAGTGGGTTTTCTCTTTTTCCGGGTCTTTAAACCCAAAACCATTTTTCAAGCAACAGTGAAAACCTTTTTTTCGTAAGCTAGCATCCGGAACCATCATCCCGAACCCAAATCCAGATTCCCTTTCCAAATATCAAAACCAAATCCGAAATCTCATTTCTGGAATCACAAGAACAGGGCTCCAAGCCCGAAATCACTTTTCCGAAAACCATTTCAAATTCTTGAAATCAAATCATATTTCAAATCCCAAAATCAAACCATTAAAACAATGATCAAATCACAAGAACTTTCGAAATATCGAAAAACGTAAAATTTCGTAAATACCTCGAAAAATGTGAAAAACCGTAAACCGTCAAGATCATAAATAAAAGCATAGAGTCAAGTATAGAAACCATATAAAAACATATATGCATGCATCATAAGTTTGAAAGCAAAGTCCACTCACAGACCATTCCGACGTCGCCTCGATACGCGCGCACCTACGCCGTTCCCGACCATTCCGCTATCCTCGACTTTCCTGAACATGTCCAAATCCCATAACGAGGTCACTAACTAATTTATCAAGATTATACTAAAGTCCCATAATTTTCCCGTAATTTTAACCATTTTTAACCGATCCCTAAAACCGTCGGACAGCCCAAAACATATCGAGACGATGTCCGATTGACTCGAAACTAGCGCCAAAATGTTCGTTACCTCGAATACTTTAAAAGTCGTGTTGGAACCTTCCCCAAAAGGGGCCCCACGCGCCCTCACGAGCTGCCCAAAGAGGATGCGCGTGGGCTTCACGCGCCTGCTACAGGGTCATCTTCAACCTCTGTCCAGCTAGTTCAGACCGGTCCGGTCGAACCGAACCGGCGTGACCGGTTCTCACGCAATTCCTACCCATTTTTCAGTCCCTTCAATCCCAATAGTTTTGTCCTTGTTTGTATGATCGATTCCACTAACTAAAACACGACTTCACGGACTGATTTTCACCTCCTAAAATCGAAGAAAACCCAGAAAATACCCGGGCTTGTCTCCGGCCACCCGTGACCACCACAAGGTTCTGGTTCGATCCCTAAGGTCACTCACACCTTCCTAGAGGTAATAGGACCACTAGAATGCTACAACACCCCTCCAAACTTCACGACTTTAGTTTTGAATCAAAACTGGAAAAACAGAGAAAACAGGGGAAGTTGAGGAACTCACCTACTCTTTAACCTCCACCGTGAGCTCCACCTTGCTCCATTGGGTCTACACGACTCCTCTCAGGTCACTGAAGACCACCACAAGTCCAATTCTTGATGGGTCGATTGATTGAGGTGCATATCCGTGCACGGTTGTCCTGTTTCTGTTTCCTAATTTTCCTCTGTAAACACACTCTCCCAACCCTCCAAGCTCTCGTAAACACACTCAAACAAAGACCTCAAACTTATTTGATCACTCACTTAAGCCCAAAGCCTTTAATCACTGGAAATCGATCAATGGTTCTCTTGTCTCAGTCCCTGTTTTATTGTTTCTCTGTGAACGATTAACAAAACCCATTAAAAATCAATACAACCGTGTCGAAACCTCTAGGAAACCTCCAGGTGTCCATCATCCTGTGGATTCAGCCAAAATATCCAATCCACTAGGCCAGGTGTTCATCTGTGATTGCTCACAAATTCAAACTGCCAAAAGACCATTTTGCCCCTTACTATCCAAATTACCATTTTACCCCTCGAGTTCCTAGACTCGTACCTTTAATTCCCGAACTCCAAATGAAATAAGCCGCATATCATTGGAATTAGGGATTCGAGACCTTCCTAACGGTCCTCGAGGTTCGTGAAAATCCCATGTCGTATGAAAAGTCAACAATTGCCCCATTTTTAGCTAAATTATCGAATTGTCGCTGAACTTTCGAACCTCATAACTTTTTCCTCGGTTGTCGGAATCGGATGTGCCGCCTGTTTATGAACTCGTGACGTCCGAAACTACGTCACGGTCATCAATCAAAGTCCATTTGACCACCCGAAAAAAATGTCAACATTTTGTCCAATTCTAGGGGCAAAATCGTCATTTCGCACCGTCCGAACACCTCCAACTAATCACCGCTTATCTTCACTAATCCATCATTAACCACTAATCTAATCTCGGTTTACGGAACGGGTCGTTACAATCTTCCCTCCTTAAAGAATTTCGTCCAAGAAATTCCACATTTCGTACTTCCGTGACTAACTGGGGAAATTCCAACTGCGCTCACACCTGGGTCTCCTACCCGGTGTCCAGTACCTGCCAATCCAAAGTATCCAGATGGTGCCCAGACTGTCACCACATTTTTGCCCAGCAAACCAACTCAACCAACTTTTTGTTCATCGGAAGATCGTCCCAATCGCACTGGGTCATCTGTGACGACCCGTCCAGAATTAACAGGATTAATTAAGAATTAATGACAGATTAGCGAGACTAATCGGAGATTAGATGAGGATTAACAGACGTTCGGGCGAAATGACGATTTTTCCCCTAGAATGGGCAAATCGTTGACTTTTCATTCAGGTGGTCAAAGGGACTTTGGTCGATGACTGTGACGTAGTTCGTGACGTCACGAGTTCGTAGACAGGTGGCACGCTCGATTCTGACTTTCGAGGAAAAAGTTATGACGTTCGGAAGTTCAAGGGCATTTTGGTAATTTGGGCCAAAAGTTGACTTTTGACCCGACAGGTCCGAGGGCCAAAGACCGGCACGTCAAATTCGGACGTTCGACGGCGAAGTTACGGTTCAAGGAAGTTCCCGGTTACTATTCATAGCAACACGTTTTACGAGGAGCTTTTAGTTTTTAGTGGGCCCAGTTACTTTTCAGGGGACCAATGGATGAGTGACAAGTGTCACCCATCCACTGGCCATTCATTTGCATTCATGCATCTCCCCTTTTTGCATCGATCATTCATTTTCTCCATTCCAAAACCCAAACCCAAGCACCCATTTTCAATCCAATCCAAACCCTTCAACACCAAACCCATTGGTGAGAGGACAGAGGATGAACTGAGGATGCTAGAGTGTGGTGGCCGGTCGGGGAAGCATGGCCGTGGACGGCGGAGGTCAGCCCGCGCAAGTAATCAGTTTTAACCGATTTAATTCCACTTTTAATTTTTGTTGTTATGGACCATTTTTAATGATTCTAATGAAGTAAATAGGTTGTTAGGAAGCTATTAGGAGGGTTTTGAGGGAGATTGGACGATGAGAAACCTCTGGGGAGGTTTTGGAAATTCAACCGTGATGTTCAAATTTGAACCGGTCGGATTTTGAGTGTTTTAAGGCTTCTAATCAATTGGGTTAAGTTACTAGGATAATTATAGGAAAAATAGGATCGATTAGGAGGGAATCAGTGAAAACCTGGACCGGTCACGCCGGTCCAAGTTGCAGGAAAAACCGAACCGGACCGGTCGGACCGGCCGTCGCGAGGTAGGGGATGACATTGTGCATGGGCGCGTGAGGCCCACGCGCAGTACATTCCCAGGGCGCGTGAGGGCGCGTGACAGGGAATCTTCGAAAGGTTCCAACATGTAATTTCATCTAATTGATGTAACGAACATTTTGGGACTAGTTTCATGTCAATCGGACATCGTTTCGATATAGTTTGGGATGTCCGAAGGTTTAGGTTCGCGTTTAAAAATAGTTAGAAATTCCGAAAAATTACGAGGATTTAGTGAGGGGTTATATAAGTAGTTAGTAACATTCTAAATTAATTTGGATAGGTTCGGGAATCCCAGAGGCGACGATTTACCCGGGAGACGATTATGGCACGCGTATCGAGGCGCGGCTTGGGACGTCTGTGAGTGGACTTGTTTTATGAATTCGATGCATGCATAAATGTTTTATACTTGTTTTAGAATATATTTTGTGATTCCATGAGTGCATTTTTTTGTAGTAGTCTAGGATTTACGTATTTGCACGTATTTGAAGATTTACGGTTTTATACGATGCATATACGTTCTAGGTTTTCAACGAGGGTTTAATAAATGGATTTCGGATTTAGAAATATGAAATCGGGCACGAGACCCATTTGATTTACAACTCTCAGATTTGGAGTCCATTTGATTTGACGAGAAATTGGACCGAGGGTCCATTTGAGCTATACGATCGGACCGAGGGTCCCGTTGATTTATGATCCGGGCTTGAGGCCCATTTGGTTGAAATCTCGGGCTTGGGGCCCATTTGACTGTAGTATCGGGTCCGAGGCCCTATTGGTTGTGAAATCGGGATTGAGGCCCAGTTATTCGTGATATTGGGCTTGAGGCACATTTGATTGTAACATCGGGCTTGAGTCCCAGTTCAGTTTGTGAAATGAGTATTCGGGCATGAGACCCTATTGAACTGTGGATTTAGGCCAAGGCCTGTGAAACGGATTTGAATCGGATTCGACGAATCCTATTGAGATGAATCGGGTATGAGACCCAGTTGAGAAACGATTTGAGAAAGAAAGAATTTGAAAATGAATTGAACCCTCCATATGTTATATGGTCTCCTCCAGCGTCGACCTGGAGAGTCACGATCCACAGAACAGAGTGGGTATCCCCATAGGGATCCCATTCCAGGAGTGGTGGTTACTTATATTGTTGTGGTCCCGGACCAGATTCCGGAGAGATGTGTGGACTAGATCCAGAGAGAGAGCTCGGACTAGATCCAATGATTGAGCCTTCCAGATGGAGATTCCTGGGAGAAGACTCGAAGTGAGACCCCGAGTAGTGTGCACACTAGTATAGATTTGACATCGTGACTATTTCAGGGATGTGTTCCCTAGGGGCTGTGTGCCCTACAGCCCCGAGTTGGCATCTTCTTAGAAGTGCCGCGGATGGGTTATACGTATGACGGTACGTATGAGATTTCATGGAAAAGTGATTTGGGGCGGAGACCCCGTTTGTGATATTTTGAGAATGGTTTTGGGCTGAGACCCACTTGATGTGATTTGGGCTGAGTCCCTATTGATTTGACCTACGGGTTTTAGATCGTGGTTTCGGGTCGAGGACCCAAATGGATTTATGGTTCATGACGGTTTATGGGAACCAATATGAACCTTTGAAAGGTGTTTGTGGGTCATGACGGTTTATGAGAACCGGGCATGAACCCTTGAATGATTTTATGAGTGTTTTACTAAACGGTTTTTGGAATGCATGCGTATGTTTTTATGAAGGGCATAAATGTTTTTATGCGAAATGGTTTTTAAATAAAATGTTATTTTGTCCACTCGCGACTTTTAATGTTTTAATGCCCTTCAGGTTGATCGCGGATGCGAGCTGTCGCAGAGACGAGACATCACTCCCCTCCTCCTACGATCCTGATGCACTCTGATAGCCCCATCGAGAGTAGAGATGGAATCTTCCCTGGTCTGACACTTCGTGTAAGACGGGATCAGGCGGGTCCCACGTTAATCCCGGGGGATTTGGGACCGGTGCTGACATCATCACAGAGAAAACACGCTTCACTTTGAAGCCCATCGGTCACTCCAACCTCTAGACTAACCTACCTGTCTCCCGGAAACGTCCAACTCAAATTCCTTCCAAATCTTCCGATCTCCTGGGTCTTTCGACCAATGTGAAATCCACTCATAATCTCAACTACGTACATAGGGTAGACCTAGTACTAGATCCAAGTCCAATATCCATACTTATGGAACCACAGACCACATACGTCCCGCACCGCTCCTACAAGACAGACACTCTTCTCATCTGTACGTCCCACATCCAACCTCTGTATTGTCAACCTATCCTCCTGATCCACCATATTCAATCGTGGACACTCCAGTCCCGATCCACTCACTCCTACGTGGATCCTACTGCCTACGCTTCAGACCACTGCATCAGATCCAAACGATCTTCTATACCGCACTTCTAGATTGTGGGTTCTCTTCAGTAACCTCATATCGATCAGTTATAGTTAGTCGTTTCCCATTTCCTTCCGTCATCCTTCAATGGAACTCACAATGGTCCCCAACCATGCCATCACAACAACTATAGTCCATCTTAACACCATCTCCTAACACTTGCTACACTCGGCGTCACCAAGTACTTCTCTACTTCAGAACACAACACAAGTTAAAGGGGGGGGGGGGGGGGGCGGTTTACAAATCCTGGCATTTCAACCAAGGGTTTTCCAACTCAACTCCACTAGCCTTAGGTGATCCTCAACTTCTATGGATTACGATCACGTGTCCGCACCCAAACCACTCACATGTCGGTTAAACACTGTATATGCACATCCGAAAAGGGTATCAATCATCAATCCTTCTGATGATCGCATCACATCCTGCCCGAGGTTGCACTCCAAGCACATGCGAGGATACAAGTCACCAACTCTAAGAATGACAATCAACGCTTACGAACCTCGGACTCCTTAGTAACTACCCTCGAAGCTATCGATCATCAAATCTCAAACAATTTCCAAGCACAGCCTCGGCATTACCCAAATGCCAACCTCAGCATTTCTAACACATCATGATGAGTCATCGAAATTAATCCCACTAATGGTCAAACCTATCCATACCAACCTAGCCCGATCCAACACGAAGCCTAGGTCCACCGCGCTTCCACTGCGCTACTCTGATCAACCAACGACATCCTGACTGTTCGTCCTGATACATGATCAATCCAGGGTTAGCCCTACCTCACTCTGGGTACAAACCCTCGTCCAGAGTCATCCACCAGGCACCTACTACCTCAGCTGCACCATCTCTGATCCGACCGTAAGTCGACCCAAACCACAAGGACTACGATACCACAAACCCCAACTCACGGTTTCCCTCAGGTACTTTTCACTACAATCCAGTAATCCCACGGGGTTCCTCAAATCATCCCCTTCGTCTCGGTTATCAAAACCCGCAATTGCCACTGGTTCGCTACAGTCTTACCACTCGGGTCGTCACACCCGACTAAGACCATCACTAGGGGGAAAAATCCCTCGAATCTCAAGGTAGTTCCTAAACCCTGCCACTCAACCCAACTGACCAAAAGGTCACCAATCCTTACGTTCAGCATCCAGACACTAACCACCACCGCTAATTAACCACAACGAACGTACTATCACTATCATATCCAGGTTGCTGTCGGGCTGTTCCGCATCGAGACATCACATCCACAGTAGCATCACACCACCCAAGTCGACGAACCAAGGACACTGGGAACCTAACCTCGCGCAGAACACACGAAACCTCGCTCTGATACCAATTGACAGGACCCACCCCTAATCCCCCGGGATTAAGGGCTAAATCCTGATCCCCTCTAACTTACGCATGACACGAAGGCTAAACCAACGTCCAACCTTCATGCGACACGTAGTCGGACAAGGGATTCTCGATCTAACCATCTGAAAAGTAACCGGTCTTCCCTGGTCTGACACTTCGTGAAAATCCCATGTCGTATGAAAAGTCAACAATTGCCCCATTTTTAGCTAAATTACCAAATTGCCCCTGAACTTTCGAATGTCATAACTTCTTCCTCGGTTGTCGGAATCGGACGTGCCACCTGTTTACGAACTCGTGACGTCCCAAACTACGTCACGGTCATCAGTCAAAGTCCATTTGACCGCCCAAACAAAAAGTCAACATTTTGCACAATTCTAGGGGAAAAATTGTCATTTCGCACCGTCCGTCCGAACATCTCAAAATAATCACCGATTAACTTCACTAATCCTTCATTAACCACTAATCTAATCTCGGTTTACGGAACGAGTCGTTACAGTGGACCCAGGGGAGACTTGGGCTTTGAGACCCCAGGTAGCACGCACGTAGCTTTAGATACCGTGACAGAATTGGTTATATGATATTGATGAACATGATTTCTTGGTTTTGTGAAATTATGTTTTATGGATAATAAATGAATTTGGGCTGAGTTCCCACATATGTTTACTATGTTATGGATATCTGTAAATGGTTCTTGGCAGGGGCCCGTGTGACTTGAATTTATGGAATTTAGGGCTGAGACCCTTATAAATGGTTGTTTAAACATATGTGGTTTGATAAATGGTTTTTCCTATGCATGCATGCTTTTTAGTGAAGGGCATAAAGGTCTTTTATAAAATGTGTTTTATGAACTATTGCTTTTCGTCCACTCACAGTCTTTCTGGTTTTTAATGCCCTTCAGGTTGATTACGGATGTGGACTATAACAAAGACGGAGACATCACATACCTCCTCCGGATCCTGGCGTACTCTAGAAGCCCGTCGGGCTAAAGGTTCAAATTTTCCCTGGTCTGACAGTCCGTGTCAGACGGGATTAGGAACATCCCTCGTTAATCCTGGTGGGAATGGGACGGGTCCTAACACACTATCCTTACTAACGAGAAATTGGTAACGTGCACAAAGAACTAGTCTAACAAAGAACATGTCGTCCTACATAGTAGGAGCTTATTGAAAACAAATAATCTTAAACGACTGAGAGTCGTACAACACTGAGGACAATCAGACTTATTAATCCCTCCCTTAAACTCACTGTCATTAAATAGTTAGTTTATACTAACAACCTCACAAACCTCCAACATACTTTGAAGCCTCTGGAAAACATCAACCTTTATTAGCTTAGTCATTATATCTGCCACTTGATCGTCACTTCTACAATGAACCAAAGTAATCAAACCATCCATTGCGAGATTCCCCATGAAATGATACCTTACATCGATATGCTTACTGCGACAATGCATTACGGGATTTTTCGACAGTTTAATGGTTAAGTTGTTGTCACATCTAATCTAAGTACATGTCTCATTACTATACTCGAGCTCCCTCAACACTCTCTTCATCCATATTGCTTGACACGCGCATGCTGCTAAAAACTCAACTTTTGTAGTAAATAGTGTAACAATAGGTGCACACTACTGCTGCTAAAAACTCAGCTTCTGTAGTAAATAGTGTAACAATAGGCTACTTCTTTGAGCTCAATGTCACAGCACCTGAACTCGGCAAGAACACATAACCACTTGTGCTCTTACTATCCTCTACATCTCTTGCATAATCACTATCTGTGAAAGCAAACAATCCACCATCTCCACCTTTCTTGTATTGAATTCCATAGCTCACCGTCCCCTTTAATATCGAAGAGGTCTCTTTGCAGCCTGCATGTGAAGCTCAGCTGGCTTTGCCATAAACCTGCTTATGAGATTGGTGACAAACATCATGTATGGTCTCATGGCAGTGAGATCCATCCTCATCCTTGCTGCTATTGAAACCTGGGGTAATCCGACTGCTTACTTCTTTACTTTCCAGCATTCCAAACCTCTTCAGAACCTCCAAGGCATACCTCTTTTGGTATATAAAAATACCATTTGTTTTTTGAAGTACTTCAATGCTAAGAAAAAACCGCATGCTTCCCAAAATAGTCATATCGAATTCCCTTACCATGAATCTGTTGAAATCACACATCATGTCTTCACCATCACCAGTAAAAATCAAATCATCAACATAAATACTTACAATGATGATTTTCCCTGCTGCATTCTTCTTTGTGAACAAGGTATGCTCACTGTCACACCTCTGAAAACCTTCCTTGATAAAGTGTGCCTGAATTCGACTAAACCAAGCTCGTGGAGCTTGTTTTAATCCATAAAATGCTTTGTGTAACTTGTAGACCAAGTGCTCATTTCCTTCCTTCTCATAGCCCTTTGGTTTCTCAATATAGACCTCTTCACTAAGCTCTCCAGAAAGGAACGCTGACTTGACATCTAACTGAAAAATCCTCCAGCCCTTTTGTGTTGCCAAGGGAATGATCATCCTCACCGTATCCATCCTTGTCACTGGTACAAAGACTTATGTGTAGTCTATGCCGTGCTTTTATGAGAGCGTTTGGCACTAGACGTGCTTTGTGCTTGTCAATCTCTCCATGTTCATTGTACTTGGTCTTATACACCCATTTAACACCAATCTTTTTGGTTCCATCAGGCGGATCTCACTATCCATTTCTTTCCTTCACTCCTTCTTCAAAATAGAAAGGATCTTCAGCTGTCACATTTTCAGCCATGTGTGCCTCATCATCACTTAGCCCTTCACCAACGACATAGTCACTCAAGTAAGAAGGAGGACGTCATATTCTTCCTTCATCCTCACCAAGTTCACTTGAACTTCTCTCTTTATTCCCCTATGTTTCTTCATTGCTCTTGCCCAGCTTTCTTTCTCGACTACTACCATTTTCATCTTCATTTTCACTCACCCTTTTTGCTTCTTCACTGTTTTCTTCATTTTCTCCCCATTCCAAATCTAATAAAATCTACCCCTCATAACTCACATCCCAATCACATTGTTTATCTTCTTCAACAATCACATCCCTACTCACAATACTTTTTTTAGCTATGGGATCAAACAGTTTGTATCCCTTAGACTCCTCACTAACTCCCAATAAGACACAAGGAAAACTTTTATCATCTAATTTACCTCTTTTTAAATCTAGAACATAGACATGAGCTAAGATTCCAATGGTCCGGAAATGCTCAATTGAGGGTTTTGCTCCACTCCACGCCTCTTGTGGTGTGATATCCTTCATTGTCTATATGGGACATCTGTTCACAAAATAGAAGGTCCAATTCACGGCTTCTGGCCAGAACATTTTTGGAAGTCTTTTTTACACAACATGGATCGAACCATATTCATGATAGTTCAATTATTTCTTTCAGCCACCCAGTTTTGTTGTGAAGTGTAGGTAGTGGTTAACTACCTCTTAATTCCATTTTCCTTGAAAAAAACAGTGAATTCACCCCCTCTATCTGTCCTTAGACACTTGATGCTCAACCATTTTTCCTTTTCCACCATTCTTTTGAAAAACTAGAAGCCATTCAGTGCTTCATTCTTTGCAGTCAACAAGTGCACCCATGATTTACAACTAAAATCATCAATCAAGCATAAAATGTACCTCTTTCCATTATTTGATATAGGAGAAACGGGCCCACAAATGTTTTCATGTTTAAGCGTCAAGGGATGACTTGCTCTCCATATACTTATTTTTGGCATGTCTTCACGATGATGTTTCCCATGGATGCCATCTATGCATATGGAATTTGAGGCTTGAAGCTGAGGGGGTCCACGAACCATCCCTTTGTATTGCAAAGTTCTCAATCCCTTGTATCTCAAGTGACCATATCTTGGATGCCAAAGCCAAGAAAGGTCATGTGGGCTACTTTTGTGTATGCACCTTTCCGGTTGAGCACTCGTAGAGGCTGGGGTTTGAGCTATATTGCCAGGACCCATCCCAATCCCTTTGGATTATCACGGGATGTGCCTGCTCCCGTTCGATACCGCGTGTCAGAAAAAGGGATAACAACCGTAACCCACTCGAGGTTATCCAGAGTACACAAGGATCTATGGCGGCATGTGATGTCTCGATCTCTACTATAGCCCACATGACAGGACCCGTCCCAAACTGGACCTCAAAAACCGCACCCGGTCCTGCTCCCGGACCTCAAACGAGAAACTTATGGGTCTAGAACTATGAGGGGTATTTTGGTAATTAGTATGGCAAGGGTAAAATGGTAATTTTACCACAGCATGGTATATGGCACGGTGGTCCTAGCTGATTCAGCTAAATTGGATAAGGATTTATTGTTGGGTGACATGTGTCACTTGATGAGGGAGATTAGTAGCACATGAGTGCTTTGGTGTACACTTAAATTACTTAATTAATTTGTTGTATAATTAGCACTTAATTAATACATGATCAAAACAACACAAACGGAGAACAACCAAACCGTCCACCTTGGGTATTTGAATTTGTGCAAATTGATTGATCACGAGTCCATGGTAAAACTGAGATTAAACAGAGAGCTTTATGCGAGGGAAGTGAGTGAAAATCGAAAAGAAAGGGGACTGGGAAATCAGAAAATACCCGAAACCTTGAATTGATGATTTCGAATTGAATTTCTTGTTGGAGGCTTAATTGATGGAAATGAACGTTTGAGTGAGCTTACTGGACCTAAGACGAGTCGACTGGGATCAAATTCGAAGAGAATTGATCGTGAATTGGTGATGAACAGATGCTGCGACGCCATTGAAGTGGGAGCTTGGGTTTGATTACTTGGAGGTAAGGATTTCTGAAATTGATTGCACCTTTATGCTTAGAATGGACGTAGAATGCTTCCTGTATGATCAATTTAAGGATATGACAAGAACTGAGATGCAACCCGAATGAAGACCCGTCGGGTGTTCTTATTGAGTCGAAGGGTTTCAGAGCTTGTTTGGGTCAATTAAATTCACAGACCTGTAATCCATATTGGTTTAAGTCTAATGATTGAAAGAACGAGAGTAATTGAGTTCGAATTGGCTAGGAATGAATCGGGTTGAATCGCGGGTCATAAGCTCCGTTTACCAGGTAAACGGGTAGAGAAGGTAACTGTAGCAACACTGTAGCACGGCGCGTGGACTCACGCGCAGCCGCTTGCGGCGGCGCGTGAGGGCGCCTGGCACGTTTTCTGAGGAAAGTTCCAACAGGTGTTTTACTCCCTGTAATGTAACGGACATTTTAAAATTGGTTTCGCGTCGATCGGACACCGTCTCGATGATGTTTCGAGGGTCTGAAGATTTAAGTTACGTATTTAATTAATATTAAATTCCCGGAAAAGTATGGGAAAATTAGATGATGTAAATTGACTTGTTTATAACCTTGAATAATGATTGTGAACAGGATTCGAGATTCCTGGCACGTATCGGAAATTACGGAAACACGTGCAGCGCGGGAAACGAGCAATCGGACGGTGTGTGAGTGGACGTTTGTTTTATAACTTGATATGCATGCATAGTTAAATGTTTTACATGATTGATTGCATTGATTGGTTTGCAATGATGTTATGATTTGTTTGGATGATTATTTATGATTTAATGATTATTCTAATCGGTAAATCGGGCACGTTTTACGCGGAAATGTGCAAATGATATTTTGGACTAGGCCCGGAGTCAAAATGATTTCAAAATGGATATTTTAATGAATTAATGAGTTAAAGATGATTTCTGGATTATTATAATATTTTCTATGTGATTTTACGGACTTACGTGTAAAGGATATTGGGCTTGAGTCCCGGGTAGTAATGATTTGACTTGGATTGGGTCATGGACTTGACTGACATGTTTTGGGATATGCTCCAGGGATAAATCATTGTGATTGTGATTAATTGTAAATACCCAGACGGTCGAAGCTTGGGGTGTTCCCAGACGACCGGAGCTCGGGGATATGATTGTGATTGTTCCCAGGCAGCCGGAGCTAGGGGTGTTCCCAGGCGGCTGGTACTCGGGGTGATAAGTAGTCCTAGATAGCCGGAGCTCGGGGTGTTCCCAGACGGCTAATGCTCGGGGTTATGGCCTAGTACGGATGTAATTATGTGATGGCTTATGCACTTGTGAATAATGCGGATTGAGTAATTGTTTATGACCTTGTGCATGGTACTGTTTGATGATGATTATGATTATGATGGCGTACTGGTATTAAGTGCGAGTTCTAGTCTGTGTGGCCAGGTAACTATGTTTTCATGTGTTTGGCCTGAGAGCCAGGATTTTGATTTGTTAGGTGATCTGGCTGGAAAGCCGGTAATTGTCATTCATTCGTTTTTCCCTATGCATGCATGATTTGATAAACTGGAGGGTAAATGAGGTCTTTTCAAATGTGTTTTAACGAATATATTTTTGTCCACTCACACCTTTTCTGTTTTGTTGACCCTCGAGGCCGTGGCACAACGTTCGGGGCTGATCTCGAGGCGAAGGCATAAACGGAAATCAGCGCAACTATCCCTTGCCTGATAAGTACTGAAGGATCGTTTCGGGACTTCAGTTGACTTGTCAGACGGGAGCAGGACCGGGTGCGGTTTTTGAGGTCCAGTTTGGGACGGGTCCTGTCAAATTGGTATCAGAGCATTTGGTTACGGATCTGTTATGCCTCCGAGACGTGAGCCCTGTGCACGGCCTGACGATGAGTTAGGGAGTCCAGATGTTGAGAGAGCCCAATGTCTTGGAGCCACTAGATTTACGGGCCAGACTGACCCAGAAGAGGCCTATGAATGGATTATTCAATTCGAACGGATTTTCGAGATTATGAGATGTTCACAGGAGGATATGGTTTTATTAGCTACCTTTATGTTGAGTGGCAACGCCTACAGGTGGTGGCGTGGGTTGCAACTGACTGGGTTAAATGCCCATACTTTGACTTGGGAGGCTTTTCGGGAGCGCTTCCTGGATCAGGTTTACCCCCGCTCATTTCGTAATGCGAAAGAGGTTGAGTTTTTGGAATTACGGCAGGGGACTCTGTCAGTGGCGGAATATGAGCAGAAATTCTTGAATCTATCAAATTTTGCTCCTCTATATGTGACTAATGAAGAGGATAAGTGTCGCCGATTTGAGTACGGACTGAAGAATGAGATTCGGTCCGCTATGACGGTTGGATATTATGCCACACTTCGAGAGTTATCAGATGCTGCTACTCGTGTAGAAGCGACTTTGCCTCCCCGAGAACGTTCTGGACAACGCCGAGAGCGTCAAGAGACTGGGGTGATATCTCAGGGACCACCAAAAAGAAGTAGTGGTAACCTTGATCCTTCTGGGGGACCTTGGGGATCTCGATTAAGTTCTCGTGATGATGGAATTGAGCAAAGGAATAATCAGAATGTTTCAGATCAACAAGATATGGGCGGTCGACCTGGACGACTAAGCACAGAGGGTTGTTATTTCTGTGGGAAAGATGGGCACATTAAGCGATTTTGTCCTTATCGTCCCACGGGTAGCACTATAGAACCGGGCTCAGAGACGGCCTCCACTGCTCGATCCGCAGGTGGACGAGGAGCTGCTAGCACTAGGGGTGCACCACGAGGACGTGGTCGACCTTCGGGCCCATTTGCTAATGCACCACCCGGGGGGAGTTAATGGTGATACCTCGTGAGTCCATGCGCCGTGCTACAGTGTTGCTACAGTTACCTTCTCTACCCGTTTACCTGGTAAACGGAGCTTATGACCCACGATTCAACCCGATTCATTCCTAGCCAATTCGAACTCAATTACTCTCGTTCTTTCAATCATTAGACTTAAACCAATATGGATTACAGGTCTGTGAATTTAATTGACCCAAACAAGCTCTGAAACCCTTCGACTCAATAAGAACACCCGACGGGTCTTCATTCAGGTTGCATCTCAGTTCTTGTCATATCCTTAAATTGATCATACAGGAAGCATTCTACGTCCATTCTAAGCATAAAGGTGCAATCAATTTCAGAAATCCTTACCTCCAAGTAATCGAACCCAAGCTCCCACTTCAATGGCGTCGCAGCATCTGTTCATCACCAATTCACGATCAATTCTCTTCGAATTTGATCCCAGTCGACTCGTCTTAGGTCCAGTAAGCTCACTCAAACGTTCATTTCCATCAATTAAGCCTCCAACAAGAAATTCAATTCGAAATCATCAATTCAAGGTTTCGGGTATTTTCTGATTTCCCAGTCCCCTTTCTTTTCGATTTTCACTCACTTCCCTCGCATAAAGCTCTCTGTTTAATCTCAGTTTTACCATGGACTCGTGATCAATCAATTTGCACAAATTCAAATACCCAAGGTGGACGGTTTGGTTGTTCTCCGTTTGTGTTGTTTTGATCATGTATTAATTAAGTGCTAATTATACAACAAATTAATTAAGTAATTTAAGTGTACACCAAAGCACTCATGTGCTACTAATCTCCCTCATCAAGTGACACATGTCACCCAACACTAAATCCTTATCCAATTTAGCTGAATCAGCTAGGACCACCGTGCCATATACCATGCTGTGGTAAAATTACCATTTTACCCTTGCCATACTAATTACCAAAATACCCCTCATAGTTCTAGACCCATAAGTTTCTCGTTTGAGGTCCGGGAGCAGGACCGGGTGCGGTTTTTGAGGTCCAGTTTGGGACGGGTCCTGTCATGTGGGCTATAGTAGAGATCGAGACATCACATGCCGCCATAGATCCTTGTGTACTCTGGATAACCTCGAGTGGGTTACGGTTGTTATCCCTTTTTCTGACACGCGGTATCGAACGGGAGCAGGCACATCCCGTGATAATCCAAAGGGATTGGGATGGGTCCTGGCAATATAGCTCAAACCCCAGCCTCTACGAGTGCTCAACCGGAAAGGTGCATACACAAAAGTAGCCCACATGACCTTTCTTGGCTTTGGCATCCAAGATATGGTCACTTGAGATACAAGGGATTGAGAACTTTGCAATACAAAGGGATGGTTCGTGGACCCCCTCAGCTTCAAGCCTCAAATTCCATATGCATAGATGGCATCCATGGGAAACATCATCGTGAAGACATGCCAAAAATAAGTATATGGAGAGCAAGTCATCCCTTGACGCTTAAACATGAAAACATTTGTGGGCCCGTTTCTCCTATATCAAATAATGGAAAGAGGTACATTTTATGCTTGATTGATGATTTCAGTTGTAAATCATGGGTGCACTTGTTGACTGCAAAGAATGAAGCACTGAATGGCTTCTAGTTTTTCAAAAGAATGGTGGAAAAGGAAAAATGGTTGAGCATCAAGTGTCTAAGGACAGATAGAGGGGGTGAATTCACTGTTTTTTTCAAGGAAAATGGAATTAAGAGGTAGTTAACCACTACCTACACTTCACAACAAAACTGGGTGGCTGAAAGAAATAATTGAACTATCATGAATATGGTTCGATCCATGTTGTGTAAAAAAGACTTCCAAAAATGTTCTGGCCAGAGGCCGTGAATTGGACCTTCTATTTTGTGAACAGATGTCCCACATAGACAGTGAAGGATATCACACCACAAGAGGCGTGGAGTGGAGCAAAACCCTCAATTGAGCATTTCCGGGCCATTGGAATCTTAGCTCATGTCTATGTTCTAGATTTAAAAAGAGGTAAATTAGATGATAAAAGTTTTCCTTGTGTCTTATTGGGAGTTAGTGAGGAGTCTAAGGGATACAAACTGTTTGATCCCATAGCTAAAAAAAGTATTGTGAGTAGGGATGTGATTGTTGAAGAAGATAAACAATGTGATTGGGATGTGAGTTATGAGGGGTAGATTTTATTAGATTTGGAATGGGGAGAAAATGAAGAAAACAGTGAAGAAGCAAAAAGGGTGAGTGAAAATGAAGATGAAAATGGTAGTAGTCGAGAAAGAAAGCTGGGCAAGAGCAATGAAGAAACATAGGGGAATAAAGAGAGAAGTTCAAGTGAACTTGGTGAGGATGAAGGAAGAATATGACGTCCTCCTTCTTACTTGAGTGACTATGTCGTTGGTGAAGGGCTAAGTGATGATGAGGCACACATGGCTGAAAATGTGACAGCTGAAGATCCTTTCTATTTTGAAGAAGGAGTGAAGGAAAGAAATGGATAGTGAGATCCGCCTGATGGAACCAAAAAGATTGGTGTTAAATGGGTGTATAAGACCAAGTACAATGAACATGGAGAGATTGACAAGCACAAAGCACGTCTAGTGCCAAACGCTCTCATAAAAGCACGGCATAGACTACACATAAGTCTTTGTACCAGTGACAAGGATGGATACGGTGAGGATGATCATTCCCTTGGCAACACAAAAGGGCTGGAGGATTTTTCAGTTAGATGTCAAGTCAGCGTTCCTTTCTGGAGAGCTTAGTGAAGAGGTCTATATTGAGAAACCAAAGGGCTATGAGAAGGAAGGAAATGAGCACTTGGTCTACAAGTTACACAAAGCATTTTATGGATTAAAACAAGCTCCACGAGCTTGGTTTAGTCGAATTCAGGCACACTTTATCAAGGAAGGTTTTCAGAGGTGTGACAGTGAGCATACCTTGTTCACAAAGAAGAATGCAGCAGGGAAAATCATCATTGTAAGTATTTATGTTGATGATTTGATTTTTACTGGTGATGGTGAAGACATGATGTGTGATTTCAACAGATTCATGGTAAGGGAATTCGATATGACTATTTTGGGAAGCATGCGGTTTTTTCTTAGCATTGAAGTACTTCAAAAAACAAATGGTATTTTTATATACCAAAAGAGGTATGCCTTGGAGGTTCTGAAGAGGTTTGGAATGCTGGAAAGTAAAGAAGTAAGCAGTCGGATTACCCCAGGTTTCAATAGCAGCAAGGATGAGGATGGATCTCACTGCCATGAGACCATACATGATGTTTGTCACCAATCTCATAAGCAGGTTTATGGCAAAGCCAGCTGAGCTTCACATGCAGGCTGCAAAGAGACATCTTCGATATTAAAGGGGACGGTGAGCTATGGAATTCAATACAAGAAAGGTGGAGATGGTGGATTGTTTGCTTTCACAGATAGTGATTATGCAAGAGATGTAGAGGATAGTAAGAGCACAAGTGGTTATGTGTTCTTGCCGAGTTCAGGTGCTGTGACATTGAGCTCAAAGAAGTAGCCTATTGTTACACTATTTACTACAGAAGCTGAGTTTTTAGCAGCAGTAGTGTGCACCTATTGTTACACTATTTACTACAAAAGTTGAGTTTTTAGCAGCATGCGCATGTCAAGCAATATGGATGAAGAGAGTGTTGAGGGAGCTCGAGTATAGTAATGAGACATGTACTTAGATTAGATGTGACAACAACTTAACCATTAAACTGTCGAAAAATCCCGTAATGCATTGTCGCAGTAAGCATATCGATGTAAGGTATCATTTCATGGGGAATCTCGCAATGGATGGTTTGATTACTTTGGTTCATTGTGGAAGTGACGATCAAGTGGCAGATATAATGACTAAGCTAATAAAGGTTGATGTTTTCCAGAGGCTTCAAAGTATGTTGGGGGTTTGTGAGGTTGTTAGTATAAACTAACTATTTAATGACAGTGAGTTTAAGGGAGGGATTAATAAGTCTGATTGTCCTCAGTGTTGTACGACTCTCAGTCGTTTAAGATTATTTGTTTTCAATAAGCTCCTACTATGTAGGACGACATGTTCTTTGTTAGACTAGTTCTTTGTGCACGTTACCAATTTCTCGTTAGTAAGGATAGTGTGTTAGGACCCGTCCCATTCCCACCAGGATTAACGAGGGATGTTCCTAATCCCGTCTGACACGGACTGTCAGACCAGGGAAAATTTGAACCTTTAGCCCGACGGGCTTCTAGAGTACGCCAGGATCCAGAGGAGGTATGTGATGTCTCCGTCTTTGTTATAGTCCACATCCGTAATCAACCTGAAGGGCATTAAAAACCAGAAAGACTGTGAGTGGACGAAAAGCAATAGTTCATAAAACACATTTTATAAAAGACCTTTATGCCCTTCACTAAAAAGCATGCATGCATAGGAAAAACCATTTATCAAACCACATATGTTTAAACAACCATTTATAAGGGTCTCAGCCCTAAATTCCATAAATTCAAGTCACACGGGCCCCTGCCAAGAACCATTTACAGTGTTGCTACAGTTACCTTCTCTACCCGTTTACCTGGTAAACGGAGCTTATGACCCGCGATTCAACCCGATTCATTCCTAGCTGATTCAGCTAAATTGGATAAGGATTTATTGTTGGGTGACATGTGTCACTTGATGAGGGAGATTAGTAGCACATGAGTGCTTTGGTGTACACTTAAATTAATTAATTAATTTGTTGTATAATTAGCACTTAGGTAATACATGATCAAAAACAACACAAAACGGAAAACAACCAAACCGTCCACCTTGGGTATTTGAATTTGTGCAAATTGATTGATCACGAGTCCATGGTAAAATTGAGATTAAACAGAGAGCTTTAGGCGAGGGAAGTGAGTGAAATCGAAAAGAAAGGGGACTGGGAAATCAGAAAATACCCGAAACCTTGAATTGATGATTTCGAATTGAATTTCTTGTTGGAGGCTTAATTGATGGAAATGAACGTTTGAGTAAGCTTACTGGACCTAAGACGAGTCGACTGGGATCAAATTCGAAGTGAATTGATCGTGAATTGGTGATGAACAGATGCTGCGACGCCATTGAAGTGGGAGCTTGGGTTCGATTACTTGAAGGTAAGGATTTCTGAAATTGATTGCACCTTTATGCTTAGAATGGACGTAGAATGCTTCCTGTATGATCAATTTAATGATATGACAAGAACTGAGATGCAACCCGAATGAAGACCCGTCGGGTGTTCTTATTGAGTCGAAGGGTTTCAGAGCTTGTTTGGGTCAATTAATTTCACAGACCTGTAATCCATATTGGTTTAAGTCTAATGATTGAAAGAACGAGAGTAATTGAGTTCGAATTGGCTAGGAATGAATCGGGTTGAATCGCGGGTCATAAGCTCCGTTTACCAGGTAAACGGGTAGAGAAGGTAACTGTAGCAACACTGTAGCACGGGCAACAAAACTGGGTGGCTGAAAGAAATAATTGAACTATCATGAATATGGTTCGATCCATGTGTAAAAAAGACTTCCAAAAATGTTCTGGCCAGAGGCCGTGAATTGGACCTTCTATATTGTGAACAGATGTCCCACTTAGACAGTGAAGGATATCACACCAATTCCGGGGGCAAAATCGTCCTTTTCTTCAATTTTTTTTTTTCCAAATTTTCATGTTTTGAATTTCCGGGGCGTTACAACCACATCCGCGATCATCCTGAAGGGTATCTAAAACTATAAAAGCTGTGAGTAAACAAAAATAATCAGTTTTAAAAATAATTTACGAAAATAATAAAAGCATGCATGCATCAGAAAACAGTATTTCAAATACTTTTCGAAAAGCAACACATATTGCTTTTCAAATCAAAACACAGTGAAAAATGCTTCTCAATCGAAACCATTTCCTCAATAGGGTCTCAGCTTAAAATCAAATCATACAAGGTCTCAGCCCAAATCAAATCACATGGGGTTTTAGCCCAAAGATAAAACATGTGGGACCTCAGCCGAACTATAAAACTAGGTGGGATCTCAGCCCAACTATAAAACCATGTGGGATCTCAGCTCATCATCATCATTAGTATCATCAGTCTCAATTCTAATCCCTGCACGCGTGCCAATAAGTTTAAGGACTACTCTAATCCTGAGTATATCGTCGTGAATACATCACCGGCCGACAGTATCCAGATCGTTGTGAACACATCAATGATCGATCTCATATACCGTACTCTTGAGTCGAGCCTCCCTTAGGTTCCGCCTCTCTTGGCTGCTCGACAGCAGGTGCATCGTGACTTCTCTATACCTCGGAGGCGAGCATTATCTTCAGAGTGCTGCCTGGGGAAACATAGTCACAACCGGAGGCCCTCTAATAAAGTCCGAGTCTTTAAACTAAAAATCATAGGGACACAAGCCCGAATATCATCAATAGGGTCACAAGCCCGAAATATCATCAAATGGGTCACAAGCCCGAAATATTATCAAATGGGTCACAAGCCCGAATATCATCAATAGGGTCACAAGCCCGAAATATCATCAAATGGGTCACAAGCCCGAAATATTATCAAATGGGCCACAAGCCCAAAAACAGTGTTTATCAATACTTCGTAAAGCCAGGTTTTCTCGAATCCTATCAAATCCACAATAGGGTCTTATGCCTGAAATATCTTTCATAAATCTCATAACTAGGTCACAACCCGATATATCTCGCGTTTGACTATACTCTAAGTCAAACCATAAATCAACTGGGTTCTACGCCCAAAAGATATTTCTAAATCTGAAAACCATTTCGTTATTCAAAACATATTTCCAAAACATCCTTGACTATCATGCAAGTCAAAGTCCATATCTAATTGGGTCATGTCCGGATACCGATTTCACGCATCTCCGTGAAATCCTTCAAAATCATAAATCCAATCCACAGTTTCACGCCTCTCCGTGAAACCATCAAAATCACATAAAACACATGCCCGTATAAAACTCGCACTAAGCCCAAATATTATATAAAACATAAATCTCGAAATACGTACAATATAACGGCATTTTCTACGAAAATGCCCAATCATATCGAAAACATCATGCAATCAATGCATCTCAAATCATGATCATAAAAAATATAAAACAATTATGCATGCATCATATTTATAAAACAAACGTCCACTCACAGACCGTCCATGCTGCGCGCTCCGAAACTTGTATTCTAAGCCACTCTTGGGCTAATCCATACTCTCTGGGAGGTCCGAACTTGTCCAAATCATACCCAAAGGTCACTATCAGCCTATACAAATCGTAATCATAAACCCTCACACATCCCAAAATAGTCAACGTGTCCCGAACACACTTCCAAGGAGAAAAACCTTCATTTGACCTATCAAACGATCTCCGATCGATCTGAAACCAGCACCATAGGATTTAGTTCATTGAAACCTTTCGAACAAAACCAAGTAGACCAAAAAATTCGTACCCAAGCGTGGGTCAAAGTTTGGTCAATCCAAAATTCAACGGTCAATACTAACGTCAGCAAAGTCAACGCTGATGTTTTGGTCAACACCGATGTCATCATGGTCAATACTGACGTCATCTGCTTATGTCAGCTTGACAGGTCTGACAACCTGCCATGTGCAACTCCCTGACTACTTATGTCGCATGAACTCACAGAATGTCACCATGGCATTAGTTTCGAGTTCTAAACATTCAAATCAAAAAAACCATTTTGAAGTTCACGGGTTACCTATTTTGTCAGGACCTGACCCTCCTCAGTCAGGACCCGACCCATCTAGCATGATATTGTCAGCTTTGGGCCGCCTTGCCCTCACGGTTTTTTTTTTCGGGAGCTCACGGTGCAATTTCCCAGGGGGTCACCCATCAAGGAATTCCACTAGCCTTAACTCGCTTAACGTTGGAGTTCCAATCGAACTCAAAGCCAATAAGCTCCCAAAAGGCCTCGTTCCAGATATGAGTGTGCCTACACCTTTACGGTACACCACTATTCCCCTCCCAGACCACTCCACCCTCGCTCACTGTTCCCTCCAGGACACAGGTCTTACAATCCATCCCCCTTAGGGCCCAGCGTTCTCGTTGGCAAGCATATTGGTCGGGGTCTGGCTCTAATACCATAATGTTAGGACCCGACCCTCCTCAGTCAGGACCCGACTCATCTAGCACGATATTGTCAGCTTTGGGCCTCCTCGCTCTTACGGTTTTGTTTTTGGGAGCTCATGGTGCAACTTCCCAGGGGGTCACCCATTATGGAATTGCACTAGCCTCAACTCGCTTAACTTTGAAGTTCTAATCGAACTCAAAGCCACTATTCTCCCAAAAGGCCTCGTGCTAGATAGGTGTGTGCCTACACCTTTAAGGCACACCACCATTCCCCTCCCAAACCATTCCACCTTCGCAGGAATGAGGGATCGTTCACCATTCCCTCCAGGACATATGTCTTACATATGTTCTCACCATTTTCAAGTTCACGGGTTCCGGCTCTCGCGGTCTCCCTCAGTCACTCTCTGCCCCTCTCTCAGTTTAGTACCAGGTGATGAAGAAGATAATGGTTTTGGGGTCGGTTTCAGGTATGAATGGAATAGGAAGGGAAATGGTAGATGCATGTATGTGTAATGGGGAGCAATGAATGAGTGACACTTGTCACTCATCCATTGGGCCTGAACACAAATATCCTGGCCCACTCAAGACAAATCCAAAAGTTAACCCTCGTAAAATGTGCCATCATAAATAGTTCCCAAAACCATTTTAGACCCGTAATTTTCTCATATGATGTTCGATTTCGACGTGCCTCTAGTCTAAGAACTCGTATCATCTTGATCTACGTAATAAACCTCGATCCACGTGCCATTGACCTCCCAAGTCAAAAGTTAACCTTTTACCCTCGTCTAGGGACAAAATCGTCATTTTACCCCAATTGTCCGTTAATCCTCGATTAATCCTGATTAACTCTTAATTAATCCTATAAATTTGAGACGAGTCCTTACATATATAGCAGGATAAACATCTTGTTCATGCACATCACAGTCTAAATAATCAGACCCTGTTGGATGATAGATTTTGCAAACTCCTCTTTGAATCAATATAGCCAAGCTCCTTTCTTGAAGTTTTCCTATGCCAAGAGGTTGTTCTTAAGCTCTCGAACATAGTACACCTCATGGACATCATGGTTAATCCCATTTAAAACCAGCTTGACAGTTCCCTTGAAAATCACGTTCATCTTACTATTGTTTCCCAATTTATCTGAATGAATGAAACTCTCATCTAAGTCTATGAACATACCTCGATTACCACACATATGGTTGGAGCACCATGAGTCAAGGAACATGGCCTAAATCCATATTTGTTCATGTGACTCAACATATGACATTAATAGCAACTCATCTTCTACATTTGCTTCTGAATAGTTAGCCTCCTTATCCTATTTTGGACATTCGTACAGTAAGTGTCCAAGATTGTGACTCTTGTATCATTCCACTGTAGCCTTGTTGAACGTCTCACCACCTCTTCCATGTCGTCGTTCTCTATAATTGATTCTTCCATGTCCTCTACCTCCCGTTTTTGTCATCAACTGTCACCTTCAGAACTTTCTCCACACTACTACTTTCGTGAAACTTCTTCTCATGTATAGAGAGTGAACTCTGAAGTTCATCAATCGTAATTGCATCCATGTCCCTAGATTGCTCAATTAAACAACTATATAATTAAATTTGTCCGTGAGGAATCATAGGATTTTTTCACAGATCGTGACATCAGTCATGATCTCCCCATATACTCTCATCTTTTTTGCTATGGTCATCACTCTAGCAAAATAGTTAGTGATTGTTTCACCAACCACATCTCAAGAGTCTCAAAGTCTCTCCATAGGGCTCGAAGAGTTGAGCGCTTCACTCGAGCATTCCCTTCATATTTTGTCTTCATGGAATCCCATATCTTCTTAGCAGTGTCCTTCTGATAGGGTGTGCGCTGTAACGACCCATCCCGGATTTCGTGATTAGATTAGTGATTAATGACAGATTATTGAGAGTAATCAGTGGTTAGTTAGGTGATTTCGGTCAGACGGTTCGAAATGACTGTTTTGCCCCTAGAATTGGGCAAAACGTTGACTTTTTATTTGGATGGTCAAACAGACTTTAGCCAATGACTGTGACGTAGTTTGGGACGTCACGAGCCTGTGGCTAGGCGGCATGTCCAGTTCTGATATTCGAGGAAGAAGTTATGACGTTCGGAAGTTGAGGGGCATTTTGGTAATTTAGCCTAAAGAGCAGTTTGGTCATTTTTGTTTCCTTGGGAGTTGTGCCTAATGGTTTTAGGACACTTGTCCCTTATTAGAAGGTTGTGGAAGCCTCCTTCACTGCCTTAATTTGGTTTTAACATCAGAGTGATATGTGTGCACGGGTTGAGTGGAAACCAGAGAAAAACAGAGTCAATTGTGTGTATGAGTGAACCCGTGAGAAACAATCCCTACAAACCCCTTTGATCTACCTTCTTTGCTTGTGTTGTGTGAAGGGAACTAAGAGAAGATGATGGGATGGTCATGGTGGTGATCACGATGGTGGAAGTGGATCGTGAGAGTGAAAACATAGTATTTGTGAAACCGTGAAGAACGAGGGTGGACGGTGCGACGAGTGTGATGGTGCCTTCATGATGTGTCGTCGTGGACGGTGGCCGTGGGATCCATGAACGGGTAAGTTCTAGGTCAAAAATGCTAACTTGACTTTTAGTAGTTGTTACATGATTCTAATGCTTGGAACATGGTTCTGGAGGTCATGGGAGTCGATTGGGACTGATTTCATGGCCTAAGGCGGTTTGTGGTGGTTGGACTCATGAGAATATAGAGGAGGAAAAACTAGCCATGTGATCTCGATTTGGAAGGTACCTTACAGACTTGATTTTTCGAGTTGTGAAAACGTAGATGTGTAGGAAATCACTAGACGAAACTGTAGAATGAAAAAGGATAAAAAATGGACTGAAATTGGACAAAAACCGGGAACGTCGGTTTGGTTGGACCGGGCTGGTTTGAACCAGTTTGAACCGGTCGATCGAGAGGTTGAAGACGATGAATAGAGCGGCACGTGGATTTCACGCGCCGCCCTTTTGGGCGGCTCGTTAGGGCACGTGGCACTGTTCTTGGGGAAGTTTTCAACATGACTCTCTAATTATTTGATGTAACGAACATTTTGGGACTGGTTTGATTCGAACGTACACCGTTTTGATATGATTCGGGATGTCAAAAGGTTTAAGGGATAGTTTAAAAATAGTTAAAATTCGACTACGGGGATTTAGTAGAAGCATTATGAAGTACTTAGAGACCTTATTATGTAATATGGACAGGTTCGGGAAGTCCGGTGATAATGGATTAGCCAAGAAAGCTTAATTGCACGCGTACCGAGGCGACCGCGAGGATGGTCTGTTAGTGGACTTTGCTTTCTCAATTATGATGCATGCATAAATGTTTTATATGTTTTCTATATGTGATTTCTATGATTATGATTGTGATATCTATGATTTATGATTTACACGTATTTCGAGATATTTTACGTATTTACACGTTTTACGAGATTATGGTTTTATGCTATGATTTGATAATGGTTTCGATACTATGATTTTGGGATTTGAATTATGATTTGATTTCAATGATTTATAAATGGATTTGGAAAAGTGATTTCGATAAACGTGATTTCTGGATTTGGATTCGGAATGATGATTTCAGATTCGAATTGGGATTCAGAATGATGATTTCAGATTCGAATTTGGAAATGGATTTATGGATTTGGAGGGTTGGATTTGCTGGATCTGGTTCTTGGTATAAAGACCTGGATATGATATGTGACGGGGGCGAGTCCGGATATGTTGACACGACGTACCCCCAATCCCCCAGGATTAAGGGCTAAGTCATGTTCCTGTCTAACTTACATGCGACATGAAGGCTAAACCGACGTCCAGCCTCCACGTAACACTTAAGCTGGACAAGGGATCCCAAATGAACTTTCCAAAAACTCCTGGACTTCCCAGAATGCGCAGAACCTAGTGTGGATTGCGTGTGTGATGTCTCCATCTCTCTTTAACAACAGCCCGCACTGCAACAACCTAGATGGTATCCAAAACAAAAAATACTATGAGTGGACAAAATAAAGGATAAATTTAGAAAACAGTTTATCAGTAAGACATGTATACCCTCCATTTAAAAACCAATGCATACATATCAAACTCATGCCAGAAAACCAATCCATATTCAAGTTAGTCAAAACCGTTTAAGAAAACCGAACTCAATTCCTTTTCTTAAATCTCCGGCCTCAGCCCAAAAACATCAAAAGCCATCTCATCCGGGTCATAGCCCAAATCATCGGAAAACCATTAGTGAAAACCATCATTATTAAAAATCATCAAGTTATCATTGAAATCGAAAACACATTTGAAATCCATTTCAACCAATCGAACTTGCTGGATCTATCAGAGTCTTTAAACTCAATACTAATCCGAGTCTTTAAACTCAATCTAGGCCTCAATATAATCCGAATCTTTAAACTCCCTAGTCTTTAAACTCAATAGGCCTACAGTGGAAATCATAATATCCGAGTGTTTAAACTCCCGAGTGTTTAAACTCAATCCTGGTCTTTAAACCCAATCTGGGCCAGCCCCCGTCACAATCATTTTCAGGTCTTTAAACCCAATAACCAGATCCAGCAAATACAATCCAAAATCATTTTAAAACCATTTCCAAATCCATGTCCAAATCCGAATTCAAAATCACCATTTCGAATTCCAAGCCGAATCGGAAATCATCATCCCGAATCCAAATCTAGAATCATATCCATAATCAATTTCCAAATTCGAATCCGAAACCATCATTCCGTAATCCAGCATCCGGAATAATCATTCCGAACCCAAATCCGGAAATCCACTTTCAAGTTCCAAAATCGAATCATTTTTCCGAAATTCGATTCCAAAACCCGAAACCATGTTTATCGAAATCCCTTTTATGAATTGGGCTTCAAGCCCAAAATCACCTTTTCGAAATCCATTCTTAACCATTGAAATCAAATCATATTTAAAAGCCCAAAATCAAATCACCAAAACCATGATCAAATCTCCACATAAATCATAAGCTCGTAAAACATGCAAATACGTCATTATCTCGAAATACATGCCAAAACTGTAAATCATCAATATCAAATCACAACATAGAAATCACATATAGAAAACATATAAAAACATATATGCATGCATCATAAGTTAGAAAGCAAAGTCCACTCACAGACCATTAGCGTCACCGCCTCGATACGCATGCAATTACGCTTTCACCGGCTAATCCACTATCACCTGTTTTCCTGAACCTGTCCAAATCTCATAAGGTCACTAACTACTTCATTAAGCTTCTACTAAAGCCCCGTAATTTTCTCAAATTTTTAATTAATTTTAAACGAGCCCTAAAACCTTCGGACATCCCGAAACATATCGAGATGATGCCCGATCGACTCGAAACCAGTGCCAAAATGTTTGTTACATCGAATACTTTAAAAGTCATGTTGGAACCTTGCTCAAAATCCATGCCACGCGCCCACACTTGCCTCCCAAAGGGGCTGCTCGTGGGCCTTACACGCCAGACTACCGTTCATCTTCAACCTTAGGAAACCCGGTCCAGTCCTAACCGGCGTGGCCAGTTTTCGTCCAATTTCCAACTGTTTTCACTGCCTTTTTCCACCATTAGATTAGTCCCACTAGGTTTACTCGATCTAACTACTTAAAACATGAAGTTCTAGTCTGGAACTTACCTTCCTGAACCGTGATCAGACCTGTTTCCTGCAACCAAGTTCTGCCAATGTTCTTGACCATCTCGAGCTCTGGTTTTGGTCCCAATCACCTCCCTACATCTTTTAGGAGCTTCTCCAATTAACCAAATCAAGTATTAACCGTTAAAACACAATTTACCATTTTTGAATTCAAAATAAGTTTTTACAGGAATTCGATCTTACCGTCCGCCTTAAGCCTCCAAATCAGGCTTATTCGACCCCCTGGACCTCTAGTAACATCTTCCCATCAGCTCAATCAATCAAAACCATATGAGAACATGATTAACATTTTCAATTGAAAAACAGGACGTCTCGGGTTCACAGGGTCTTTACCTCGACCCGTCTTCATGGGCTCGACCGTGGTCTTCATTCTCATCCAGACATCCCCCTCTTCATCTTTTCTTTACAAAGAAAGGGTCAAGGATGTGGGTTGATAGGTTGTCTAGTCTGACCTCCCTGAAGTCCCCTGTTTTGGCCTTCACGGTTCGAGGCCACCGTCCACGACGGCCCTCGTGGCACCACCACCACCACAATCCCCTCATCAATCTCCCTCAGTCTCCTCACACACAAGGAATGAAGATCAAGAAGGTTGTAGGAATGGTTTCTCACGGTCACACTCTGTTTTCTCAGTTTGAACCAACCCGTACAAGTCAAAGTTCCTAATTTTTTAAAACCAAATTAAGTCGGCTAAAAAGGTTCCACAAACCTCTAGAGGTGGGACACATGTTCCATTCTCAATCAACCTCCATTCCTAGGCAACCAAGTGTCCACTAATTATTCGGCCTTTTATGGCAAATTACCATTTTTCCCCTCTCACGTTTAGACCAAAATCTAAGCCGTCTGAAATCCAATGACCACGTGCTGCCCGTCGTTGTACTCAAGTGATCGACACCTACGTAACGGTCCTCAAATTACCTGAAAATAACTTGCCGTATAAAAAGTCAATCATTTACCTTTTCTTAACCAAATTACCAAAATACCCTTAAACTTCCAAACGTCATAACTTCTTCCTCGAATGTCGAAATCGGACATACCACCTGTCTACGAACTCGTGACGTCCCAAACTACGTCACAGTCATTGGTCAAAGTCCATTTGACCGTCCAAACTAAAAGTCAACATTTTTGCCCATCCAAGGGGCAAAACTATCATTTCGTATCGTCCGTCCGAAAGCACCCAACTAATCACCGATTAAATTTACTAATTTGTCATTAATCACTAATCTAATCCCGATTTCTAGAACGGGTCGTTGCATATGTGATTTGGGTTTAAAGACCTGGTGAGTTTAAAGACTCAGATATTGTGATTTCCCCTGTAGGTATATTGAGTTTAAAGACTCGGATTGATATTGAGGCATGTTGAGTTTAAAGCCTAGGATATATATTGAGTTTAAAGACTCGGATAGATCCAACAAGTTCGATTGATTGAAATGGATTTCGAATGGATTTTCAAATGTGTTTTGGAATTCTGTGATATCATGATGGTTTTCAATAATGATGGTTTCCAAATGATTTTCAGATGTTTTGGAAGAAGGCTTGGGATTTGAGAAACTGAAAAGGATTTCTGGTTTTCATAAACGGTTTGCTTATTTTGGAACTAAATGATTTTCGAATGCATGCATTAGTTTTACGTGGAGGGTATAAATGTATTTTCTTATAAAATATTTTCTGAACTTATTATTTATTTTTGTCCACTCATAGTCTCTTCTGTTTTTCGATACCCTCCAGGTTGTTGATGAGGTACGGGCTGTTGTTAGTGAGACGGAGACATCACACACGCGATCCACAGTGGTTTCTGCGCACTCTGGGAAATCAGACGTTGATTTTGGGTGTTGACCTGGGTATCCCTTGTCTGGCTTACGTGTTCCATGGAGGTTAGACAGGTGTTTAGCCTTCGTGTAGCACGTGGGTTAAACGGGAGCATGACTTATCCCTTAATCCCGAGGGATTAAGGGTGGGTCGTGTCATGCGCCCATTTGCTAGTTTTTCATAACTAGTTTCAATCAAGTCCCAATACTCCTTTCTTCGAAGGAAATTCTCTATAAGCATACTCTAATTGTGATAATGACCATTGAAACATGGAATGCATGGTTGCACAAAGTTTCCTTCAGAAGCCATCTTTTTCCCCTCTCATTTTCTGTGTTTGGAAGTCACTCAAAAACTGCGGCTTTTTGTTTTCTCAGTCCCAGTAAGAGCTCTGATACCAGTTTGTTGAGAACAAGAGAAGTATACCAAGAGTTAAACTGCAAAATACTCAAACAAGCTGGAAGAAATGACTTAATTTATTGAATAGAAGGTTTGGCTAATATATAGCCTTACATAAATATTAGAAAGCTAAAATACAACCCACTATCCTTTCTAACGGGAAAGTGGTAATGGGGATAAGGAACTAGTCTAACAAAGAACATGTCGTCCTACATAGTAGAAGCCTATTGAAAACAAAGAAAGCTAAACAACTGAGAGTCCTACAATAATGAGGACAATCAGACTTATCACACTAGACCAAAGTTTGCCCAAATCTTCTTGAAAAGAATATTAACTGCCGAGAAGGGAAGTTGGTTGTCAATATCCAACCAAACAATACTCCTATTCCTTACACATCACCCCATGAATAAGGAAAATGACCCTTCGGCCATCCACCACTTTAGGTTTACAGAAACACAAATGGGAAGACCCACGTAAGATACCAAAATTGATCTTAAATACATTGTTATTTGAAACCTTGGGAACCCCAGCTATTTCAAACTCAATCTCAGAATTCAAAGAAACTCTATCACACTTGTAAAGGCCCACATTAGGAATATCCAGAAGAAAATTCACCTTATTTATATTAGGAAGCGTATGAGAGGGAATAAAGCATGCAAAACTAACACATCACCCCATTCCATAATAGGCTAAAAGGGACTTATCGCCTCAAAAAGAGATTCCAAAAAAAAAAGTACCATAGAGCCCATTTACAAGGTAACAACAGCACTGAAGCCACCCAGGAGAGTAGGGCCACACACAAGAGGGGCAATATCGTCAAGGAAAAGCGCTCAATGGATAGTCGACAGACTCACACCAGCAAGGCCATTAGTGGGGTTAAGGACTCTTGCATTAACCAATTGCCTATAAACCAACTTAGGACCATACATGAGACATCCCAACGAGACTTGTGAGTAAGCTAGGGCACGGTTGGCAAGAGACGCCGCTGCTAGGGAGGTTGTGGAAAGACCCGATTGAGAAAGGATTATGGAAATAGGGGAATGGGTGACCCCAAAATGGCGAAGACTGGATTCAAATTGGGTTTGGGTAGAGGATTTGGGTTGGGAAGGAATCATAATGATGGAAAATTAGCACAATTCAAGGAAAAGGTAGGGCAGTGATGGAAGGGAAGGGAGAAGATAGAGAAGAGAACATTCTCTTAAAGGATCACTATTAGAATCCAATCCATGTCCTACCCTTCAATAAATCATTATTTGTAACTATCCGTCCAGAATTCTGGGATTAGATTAGTGAGGTTAATCGGTGATTAGTTGGGCGAAATCGAATGAACGATGCAAAATGACCATTTTGCCCCCGGTCGTGGGCAAAACATTGACTTTTCGTTTAGACAGTCAAATGGACTTTGGCCAATGATTGTGACGTAGTTTGGGACGTCACGAACTCATAGACAGGTGGCACGTTTGATTCCGACATTCGAGGGAAAAGTTATGACGTTCGGAAGTTTAGGGGTAATTTGGTAATTTAGTTAAAAAGAGGCAAATAGTTGACTTTTGAACCGGGAGGTCCGATAGCCGAGGGTTAAGGAACGTTACGTAGATCGGGATGATCCGAATCCTTAGACAGGTGGCACGTAGAATTCGGACGTTCGACGGCAAAGTTATGGTTCAAGGAAGTTTCGGGGCACTATTGCATGTTTTACGACATGACTTGGCTTTTTTCCTCAACTGGGCCCAAATATTTTAAGGAGGCCCAATGGATGAGTGACAAGTGTCACTCATCCATTGCCCATTTAAATTGTATTCATGCATCGACCATCTTCTTTATTTTCACAAACACAAAACCCGATCTCATGTTTGAACCCAAAAATCCATGGCCCTTCCCATCTGATCTTGAGTGAGGCCCTGAGAGTGAGAGGAGTGCTGGATGTTGGAGGTGGCTAGACAGGACTTCCAGAACCGCCATGGACGGAGGCGTGGAGGAGAAACTCGACCAGGTATCGATTTTGTCCCATCTTCATTTTCTTTGGGTTCAATCATTAGGGATGGTTTCAATCGATTTTAATGAGCTTAATGAGTTATTAGGAAGGTAATAGGATGACTTTAATGATGGTTTGAGGCTGGGGAAGCCTGGGGGATGAACTGTGAAAAATGGTCGTGAGGACCGTTTTAGAACCAAGTGGTTTCAACGGGTTTTTCTTAGTTTCTTCATAGGAATAGATATGAATTGAAGAAATAGGAAGAATGGAATTAAAACGGGAGCAAACAGATTAGAAATGAGGGAGGAACTAGGTCAAACCGGTTACGCTGGTCCAGGCGAACCAACGAACCGGCCAGAACCGGTTGAGCCAAGGTAGAAAACAGTGCTACAGTGCGGCGCGTGGGTTCACGCGCAGGGGTTTCCTTGGGCGCGTGTGGGTGCGTGGCCAACATTTTGGGGATGTGTTCAATATGTGAAATCATCTATTCGATGTAACGAACATTTTGGGACGGGTTTCGTGTCGATCGGACATCGTTTCGATAAGTTTCGGGGTGTCCAAAGGTTTAGGATCGGGATTAAAAATAGTTAAAAATTCCAGAAATTTACGGGGCTTTAGTGAGGGGTTATTTAAGTAGTTAGTAATCCTCTATTAGAATTTGGACAGGTTTGGGAGTCCCGGTGATGACGATTGGATCGGGAGAGACGTATAGCACGCATATCGAGGCGGCAGCTCGGACGATCTGTGAGTGGACCTTGTTTTCTAAATTGGTGCATGCATAACTGTTTATTATATGATTTAATACTTGTTTGGTGATCCCATGATTGCATTTGAGCGTGGTTACGTATTGGCACATATTTCAAGGTTTCGGCCTTATACGGTGCCAATACGGGTTTATACTTTCTATGTTGGTTTAAATGAAATGGTTTTGGATTTCAAAATGATAAACTCGGGCATGAGGCCCATTTGGTTTTGTCTCGGGCATGTGGCTCTAGTTACGACCTACGGGTCTGAATCGTGGTCGCGGCAAGTGCGATGTGCACGGTGACTGACGTTACCACGCTCGCCTTTGGACTAGGATATGTTCCTTCCAGAGAGGTCACGATGCACAATCTGTTGTCTGGTAGCCGATGGAGGCTCGACTTCAGAGTGCTGATGGTTTAGGATATCTATCAGTGATGAGTGCTCCATAATCTAGCGGTGGTCGCGTCGGTTGATTCAATTGAGGCTGGTCCTGGATGGATGGTTGCACACATAACTATGATCGGACTCGTGAATGATCCTGAGATATTGGGAATGATGCCAGTCGAGTCATGTGTTCGGGCACAAGGCCCAGTTACTTTACATTTATGATTTCGGGTCGGGGACCCTAATGGATTTCCAAGTTCATGACGGTTTATGGGGACCAGCATGAACCATTGAAAAGTTTTTATGATTCATGACGGTTTATGGGGACCGGGCATGAATCCGTTGAAAGGTTTTAAGGATGATTTCTTTATATATATATATATATTCATATACCTTCCTTTACTTGGATTATCTCCTCCGGGGAGGGTCGTTGGCCTGGGTGGACCCCGGAGTAGTCATGGAGCACTGACAGAGTGGAGTCGCCCCCGTTGGGTGCCTTACTCTCAGGAAGGCTTGTATTATAACCTCATGGAGGGTCATTGGTCTACAGACATTGACCTTGGACCCTAAGAGACTTGGGTTTGAGACCCGGGTAGCACGCGCGTAGCTTTGGAAACCGTGACAGGATTGGTTGTGTGAATTATATGTATGTATGATATATGATATATGATATGTGATGTGTACAGGTTATGGACTGAGTCTCGTATGGAATTGGGAAGTAGCCCGTATAGTTGGTATCTTTATAGATTTGGGCAGTGGTCGTATGATTGGTTCTTTATGGTTCTTTCAGTTATCGTTTTGGGCTTAGTTCCCACATATGATTCTTTTGGGATAAATGGTTTTCGAATGCACGCATTCTTTTTAGTGAAGGGTACAAATGTTCTTATTAAATGCTTTTATAAACTCTTTGTTTTGTCCACTCATAGCTTTTAATGTTTTGACTGCCCTTCTGGTTCACAACGGATACGGACTGTAGCAGAGACCAAGATATCACTTACCTCCTTCGGATCCTGTCGTACTCTGATAGCCGGAGAGGGCAATGGTTGGAAATTTCTCTTGTCTGACACTTCGTGTCAGACGGGAGCAGGATCGTCCCGCATTAATCCCGCGGGGGGGGGGGGGGGGGGGGGGGGGGGGGGGGGGGGGGGGGGGGAGGGGGGGGGGGGATTGGGACGGGTCTTGTCATCTTGGTATCAGAGCAGGTTTGCTCATGTTACTCTGAATTCCAGAGCGTGGTTGTCGATGCGCACCGCAAGAGCAACGCACAGGTCGAGGATGTGATGTCTCAATGGGCTACAGTTCATTATCAACCTGATAGTTAGGATGTCGGTACGTTAGTTAGTAGGTTTGAATCATGGAATGTTTTGGTTCGAAACTCGATGCCGGGGTTGCCATAGTTCTATCGAGGTTGGCAGTGTGGGACCCTACGAAGGGATGAACGTAACAGTACTTTGGAGTTTTGATCGTGAGACGGTTAGTTGGGATATTCTTTCACGATGTCGTAGGATCGATTTTGACTATATTTCGGAGTTGTGACCATCGGATGGTCGGATCTTGTTGAGTTGGTGGCTATGCTGCTGGGAGCAGCCAGATTCGAGGAACTCTAGTTGAACTGACGGTAGGATTTGATTGACGTCCTTACGATGTCAAGACCACGTGGTTGGTCAGATTGTTAATTTTACTGCTTTCTGCAGTTGAGTTCAGGGGAACCCTAGGCAGTGATCGTGGAACCCTAAGGTAGGGTGTTTGGTTCGGAAAAGTGAGTTGGCAAGTGGTTTGACTTTGACGACTTTTCAGAGTCGTGACCAACCGTCGGTCATGTTTGGTCTTGTCATGTCATCTTTAGTGATGGGACTGCACTATGCAGTCAGGGTTGTAGTAATCGGTTGACCTAGTTGGTTGTCGTACTACTTTAGTTGTGATGGATTGTTGGTGCAGCTAAGGTCAGGAACGACCTGGTAGACGATATTGGTTGAGTCGAGTTACGACTGGTTAGGGCTTGATTGGACAGGTTACCAGGGTTGGTACTTGCCGATGAAATCCCGGAGCGGGGATACGGAGTAGTCAGTACAAGAGGTTGATTCCGTTGAATGCGGAGTCTCGATTGTGATGTCGGGTGGTTGGGTCTGCATGAGTTGTGGCAGGCACTACTACCGAGAGTGGTTGTAGTTACGGTTGTTGGGAATCGGGGACGTTCGGGGAACGTTTTCCTTTTCTTGTATTAGTTGTTGATTTTTTCATGACGATATGAACATCGCCTGTTGATTTTTTCACGGCGACGTGCTCGGATGTGAGCTGTCTTGGAGCTTATTGGCACGCGTTGCACGGATGACGTGACTAATGATGATATGAGATAAGATAGATGTGGGATATGAGGATTGGTCATGTTCTCGATTATTGCTTTATGTCCAGATATTTTCACATGTTTTGATTTTGAAAAAAATATAACTTGTTTGAAAAAACATTTGAGATTACATGTTTTCTAATGCATGCATAATTTTAATTGAAGGGTATAAATATATTTTCCCGAAATTTTTTTGAAATGCTTATTTTTGTCCACTTACATTTTTAATGGTTTTTGATACCATTCAGGTTGATCTGGGATGCGGGCTGTAGTAGAGATCGAGGAATTACATGAAGCTGCGTACTTTGGAAACCCTATTTTGGTCACGGTATTATCCCTGGACGTGGTGTCCGACGGGAGCAGGTCATCCCACATTAATCTAGGGGGATTAGGGATGGGTCATGTCAGCTTGGTATCAGAGCACTTAGTTGCTCTTGTGGTGTCGCGCACTGAGGGTGCACCATAGTTTTGCTTTGCATGTGATACCTCTACGAGAACAACCCCGTCATCAACCTAAGAGTGAGGATAAGAATAGGAAAGTTTAACAGGAAGAACCAACCCATTGGTTCGATTAGGCATTAGATGCTGAGTTTTAAGGTTTCGAATCCCGAGCAGGATCGATTTTCATGTGGACCCAGCGGCTTAGAGCCATGGAGTTACTAGTTGGTTGGATCCCAGTATGGTGACTTTTTGGAGTTTTGACTGATGGTTGACTTGTTTGGATGTGTGTTTCCTAGTAGTAAGGGTGTAGACGACCCTGGATCAGAAACAATAGAACAATAGTACTCGAAACGTGTACTTGTGGATCGGGTTTCGGGGTGGCCACTCAGTGGATTACACTCTTGGAGAGGATGGTAAGGGTGATGGGTTGTCATTATGAGCATTTGGTACAAATATCAATGAGCTTTTTGGATAGGTCTGCACAGAGTTGATGGCAGAAAATGCTATCTATGGTTTTGGATGAGACTACCAAGAGTTGTACAACGTCTAAGGAATGTTTCTAACGCTATTTACACCCTAGTCTTATTGAGATACGAGGGAGGCAAAGTTCCACAGACATGAGCAGGAGATTTGATGGTAGCTTAGTACGAGCAGAGGCTTGTGACTTTGTCATGGTATGCTCATGTTTCAGTGGTGATTGAGGCAATGACGCTTTGTCGATTTGTGTAGGGTCTTGGGAGTAAGACTCAATTGATCATGTGGCATCTCAGTTGGAGATGAGTTTGGTGGAATCCAGTAGTAATCAGACAGTTCTGGTTAACTCTGAGTGCGTCTATAGGATGTATTTTCCAGGGAGCTTGGAAGAAGGATGCTTCTAGCTCCGAATCTTTGAGTGGCAATTCTATGATTATAGAGATCGATGAGCGGGACGTAGAGGAACCCGAGAAGGCCTGTTGAGATTACAGTTACCTTTCATGTCCAGTTGAAATACTGGACACATGGACTACCCCTGGAGCAGAGACATGTGCTTTGTCTCGCCTTGGAGAGAATGCACGATTGTTGATGGAGTTTGGACTCACACACTTTTTCTTGGGATCATCTTTCCATTGGGTTGGGAAATGTGAGATAGTTCTCTGATTGGTGCGGCGATGGAATCACCTATTGGATTTGCATAGAAGGTACGACTAAGGACGAATTTGATTTCCCTAGAGATTTATAATTTGGATGTGATCTTAGGGATGGATTGGTGGACTACCTGTTACCCCTTTGTCGAGCATTGAGGAACTGGTGGTATTTGGTAGTCCTGAGTTGTCATCATTGGTCTTTTGGTGGGACCAGATGATACTTCCTTTGATCTATCCCACATTGGAAATGAGGTAAATGTTCCGAGTGAGTTGCAGCTTGGAAGCCGGGAAGTTACTATAGAATGGATGTTCGGGATATGGGACACGTGTTATGAAGTCCTCAGATGGCTCAGTAAGCTTGAGGAAGATGTCAGTTGTGTCGACATTTCTGGTGATGTTTCTCATAGGATTTACCAGGTTGCTACCTCAGAGGGACGTTGAGTTACGATTGAGTTTCTACCGAGTACTCAATTGATTTTGTAAACCCGTGTCGGGTGGTACCGACCGAGTACATAGAATTGAGGATTCGACTACAGTATTTAGGGGAGTTGGGGTTTGTTGGACATATGGTGTACTCGTGAGGAGCCCTAATGTCGTTTGTACGAAAGGTGGATTGCACCTTGAGAGTTGGATTTGATTATAGGCAACTGGACAGTGTTCTTGCGGAACAAGTAATCCTTATCGTGGAAGTTCTTAGTGAACTATCTTCATCACCTTCGGGTTTCAAGATTGTATAAGCTTGTAGAAGTTGAACTGGCTGTGGGCCAAATTTGAATGAGTTGAGGAGCGGAATGTGCTTGGTGTCACCTAACGTTGATGGGTGTAGCTTAGATTTGTTGAACCAGTGTTAGGTTCATGGTCATGATTTTATTGTTGCAAGTTTAGTGTGGATCCTCCGAAGATCGAGATGGTTTTGGATCATCGCCAATCAACCACGACAATTGAGATTTGAGACTCTCTAATTGGTTGTGTAGTATGAGAGTTCAGTTGAGAAATTCCCTATGATTGCAACCTATTGACTCGATTGACTCGGGAGGGAGTCAAATTGATTTGGTTTTAGTGGATTACTAGAGGTAGATGATTGTGGAGCGTTGTTGGGCAGTGTTCCCTTGAGACCTATATGGTTGGATTAGATGTTTATAGGAAAACTTCAGGATCTGACCCTTTGCATCATTAGGATGAAGGTCAAGGTTTGAATTGGTACGTCTTGGTAGGCGTAAGTTAGTTGGTCTTGGAGTTCTTGATGAATATGTGTTGGATACATTTCAAGTGTTGGCCGGATGACCAGGAGAACACGGAGAGGACGTTGATTTATAGTGTATGATCTGTCTAGAACAGAGATCAGACAGACAGGTTCCAATGTTGGATCATGAATGGCTACCATGTCAGCCATACGATAGACAGATTAGCTCCAAGATTGATGTGGTATGTGTGGATTTGATTGTGGATACTGGTACGTGTTCGGATGGTGCGAATGCAGTCTTTGAACGTAGCTCAGATGTTACGTATGTGTAGTTCTTTAGTAGGCCTATGAGTAGTGTCGATGCAATTGTTGTGATGTGTGTGTAGCTGTGAGTAGTGCATGTTGGATGGTGTAATTTTTGAGTGTTGATCACTCTGATTGATGTGGTACGATCATCAGATTGAATCTGGGATGGACACGATATGGTAATCGGATTGGATCTGATGTTGATTTTTTTAATGAGATAATTGACGAGATGCCGAGTATTGTGCTTTAGAAGCGAGGGACTTTTAGAGGGTTCGATTAATGTGTGAACTTAGAGCTCAGGGCCATGGTTGTGAGCCAGAGGAACCCTAGTGAAACTGAGTTGTGATTATCACACCATAGCAAGTATTCGATGAGGTCCATATACACTCAAGATGAGTGAATTACTAGTTTGAGACTCGATAGGAGTCAGGATCGCAGGGTTAGTCGCTGAGTGAGATGAGGTACTGTAAGAGGACTATAGTGCGAGTCAGGTATTTGGTAGGGAACCTTAAAGGAAATAGTGAAGCAAATGAGTCGCCGTCTTGTCACGATAGTTATTTGTGGATATAATTGACGATGGGAGACTGCTAGTGAAAAAGGATTTGAGATTGCTACTGTAACGTCCCGTCCCGAATTTCAGGATTAGATTAGTGATTACTGAGGATTAGTGGTACCAATCGGTGATTAGTTGAGTGATTTCAGACGGAAGATGCGAAATGACCGTTTTGTCCAAAGGAATGGGTGAAACATTGACTTTTGGCTCGGGCCGTCAAAAGGACTTTAACTGATGACCGTGACGTAGGTTGGGACGTCACAAGTCCGTAGACAGGCGGCACGTCCAATTTCGACATCTGACGGGGTAGTTATGAGGCTCGGAATAATAGGGGTATTTTGGCACTTTAGTGCAAAAGGTATTTTGGTTTTTTCCGTTGCATTGGGAAGCGTGCCCGCTTGGATTAGGACACCTGTCTTTTTGTGGAAGACTATGTCACTGCCTCACATTTGTTCAAAAGGATGCACGGTTTGGGATGAAAAACAGAGTGATCGTGTGTGCAAGTGTGGATCCATGAACCCAACCCTTACAAAACACCATCAAACTTTACCTGATGAGGCTAGGCCGTGAACAAAGATTGAAGAGGGGACTTGGACGGTCCTAGGGGTGCCACGGCGGTGCTTGTGACGATGAGGTAAGAGTTTTCCGGAGAACCCTGTTTCGATTCAAAAATGGTAAATGATGATTTAGTGGTTGTTGATCAATTTGATTAATTGTACGAGGTTTTGAATGTTAAGGCGAGTCGATAGGGAGTGAAACTGAGGACGGAGGTGGCCAGAATCATAAGAGCTGGGCGATAGAAAATTGGAAATTTGTTCGTTGATCAGGAAGGTAAGGTATAAACATAGTTTTCAAGTTTTGAAACCATATATCAATAGGAAATGATGAGAAGAAGCTATAGGAATTGAAAGGACTGCAAAAGATGGAGAAATGAGAGAGAACCGGTCTCGCTGGTCTGGTCGAACCGGATAACCAGTGAATCGGTCTGAACCGAGTTTGACTGGAGGACAGGGACAACTGTGCACTAGCGCATGGGTTTCACGTGCAGTGGCTTTGGGCGGTGTGTGAGGGCACGTGGGCCCATATTTCGAGGCACAGTTAGCACGTGTTTTCATCCTTTCGATGTAACGAACATTTTGGGACTTGTTTCGAGTCGATCGAATACCGTTTTAGGGTAGTTTTAAGTGTCCGAAGGTTTTGGGTTTATGTTTAAATATGTTTAAAATCCCAAAAAATTGATGGATTTAATGTTGGGTTATTTGAGGTAGTTAGTGACCTTCGGGTGTGATGTGGAGAGGTACATAAGTTTCGATAATGGCGTATCGAGGTGGTAGATAGGAAGGTCTGTGAGTGGACTTTTCTTTCTAAATTCTGATGCATGCATAACTGTTTTATATGTTTTCTATATATGATTTCTATACTTATGAATACGATATTTATGATTTTCGTATTTACACGTATTTCAAGGTGATTTATCGTGTTTGCACATATTTCAAGAATATGCTTTTATGCTGTGATTCTATGGTGGATTTGATGCTTTTATGATGTGATTCTATGATGGTATTTATGGATGATTTTATGTTGATTATACGTACTGTGTTTCGGTAATGATTTTGATGAGATGATTTTGGATTTTGAAAAGTGAATTCGAGCATGAGTCCCATTTTGATAAAATGTGATTCAGATTTGGATTCTGGTTTAAATAGATTTCTGATTTGGATTCTGGTTTCGAAATGGTGATTTTGAATTCAGATTTGGAAATGGATTTGATAAAATGGTTTTGAATTAGATTTGATGGATCCGGATTTGGGTTTAAGGACCTGGTGGGTTTAAAGACCCATTGATTTACTAACGGGGGTGGGCCCGAGTATGGTATTTGAGTTTAAAGATTCAGTTATTGATTTCCACCGGAAGCCTATTATTGAGTTTAAAGACTTGTGAGTTTAAAGACTCGAAAAGGCCTGTTGAGTTTAAAGACTCGGATATATTTTGAGTTTAAAGAATCGGATGTGATCCAGCAGGTTCGAAAATAGGCTTAGATATTGCACGTTTTACGAGACGACTTGACTTTTGTCTCAAGTGGGCCCCAGATATTTTCTCAGGCCTAATGGATGAGTGACAAGTGTCACTCATCCATTGCCCACCTTCCCACATACATGCATCAACCATCTCATCTGTTTCATTCCCATCCAAACCCGAAACCCAAGAAAACCCAGACCCCATGCCACCCTAACCCTATACTGATCGCGTGAGAGGGTAAGGATAAGTGAGAGGATGAGTTGGTGATGGCTGATAAAGGCAGCATCTCCGTGCACGGCGGTGATAGCCCAGGTAACCAGATAACGCCTATTTTCCTTTTCGAATTTCAATTTCAAGTTTAGGACGTTATGGATGGTTTTAGGTGATTGAAGGATGTCTGGCAGGCTTGTAGGAAGTTTTAGAGGGGTTTTTGGACGGTTGTGAGGGGTCGAACAGCCCAAGGGGCAATCAGGAAAGTTGGACCGAAATGGGGTGTTTAAAACGGATGGGTTTTAGGTGTTTTTTCTTTGTTTTCTTCATTCAAAGTGGTTGCTAGGGAAGAAATAGGAAGAATGGAATCGAAATGGAAGCAAACAGACCAAATTTGAGGGAGATAACATGTTGGACCGATCACGAAGGTCAGGCTGGATCGGATTGTAGGCGGACCAGTTTGGACCCGATCTGCCGTAGGACAGGGGTGACTGTATAGTGGCGCATGGCTCCCACGCGTAGCCACTTCAGGCGGCGCATGCGGGTGCGCGGGTCATCTTTTGGGCGTGGTTCCAATATGTGAAATCATCTATTCGATGTAACGAACATTTTGAGACTGGTTTCGTGTCGATCGAACATCGTTTCGATAGGTTTCGGTGTGTCCGATGGTTTAGGATCGAGTTTAAAAATAGTTAAAAATTCGGGAAAATTAAGGGCCTTCACTGAGAGGTTAATGAGGTAGTTAGTAACCCTATATTATGATTTGGACAGGTTCGGGAGCCCCAGAGACGGTGATTGGCCCAAGAAAGACTTATGGCGCGCGTATCAAGGCGAATCTTCGGACGGTCTGTGAGTGGACTTTGGTTTTCTAAATTGATGCATGCATAACTGTTTTATATTCTTTAAATACATGTTTTGGAATGTCTTGAGTGCATTGTTTGTGGTAGCTTAGTATTTAAATATTTGCACGTATTTCAAGGTTTTGATTTTATACGGTGCATATACGTGTTCGTATTTCAATGAGGGTTTAACGGAAAGGTTTTGGATTTGGAAACATGGAATCGAGCATGAGACCCATTTGGTTGGAAACCAACGGACTTGAAGTCCATTTGATTTAATGTGAAATCGAACTGAATGCCCATTTGAGTTGTACGATCGGGCCGGGGGCCTCGTTGGTTTACGAATTTGTACTTGAGGCCCAGTTGGTTATGATATCGGGCATGTGGCCCAGTTCTGGTTTATAAACATGATTTTGGGTCGTGGACCCATATTTGGATTTACGATGGTTTATGGAAAACCCGGGCGTGGCCCTTTGAATGGTTTCAAATGATTGATGAAAATGGTTTTCCGTATACCATCCTCATGAACGGATGCCCTCCAGACGTCTCGTAGAAACCTGGAGTGGTGGGTTGTCTCCTTCAGACGTCTCTTAGTATCCTGGAGTAGTCACTGGGCATCGCCTGCGAGTGGTCATTGTACGGAGCGACCGATCTGTATAGTGACTCAGGAGTAGGGATTGCCAGAGGTTAAAACCTCCCCCCAGGGAGGGTCATTGATCTGCTGGTCATTGACGTGGGTTGACCCTGGGGAGACTTGGGATTTGAGACCCTGGGTATCACGCTTAGCTTGGAACCATGACAGTGCTATGTGATTGTGACATCTCGGATGTCAGACATCATGGAAGCCGAGGATTGGTGTTTTGGACTGAGACCCACATATATTGGCATTGGGCCGAGTCCCACGTGATTTGGTTTTAGGTTGAGTCCCACATGTACTTGATTTGGGCTGAGTTCCCATATGGTTTGATTTATGGATTTGGGCAATGGCCCATATGTTTGTTTTGATTTACGTTTGGGCTAAGGCCCTAATGGTTTCATTTTGCTAACTGGTTTTCAAATGCATGCATGCTTTTTAGTGAAGGGCATAAACATCTTCTTTCTGTTAAATATTTTTATAAACTATTGGTTTTGTCCACTCACAGCTTTTCGTGATTTTAATGCCCTTTAAGTTGATCGCAGATGCGAGCTGCGGCGGGAGACCAAGACATCACACTCCTCCTCCGGATCCTGGCGCACTCTAGCAGCCCCGGTGGGGCTAAAGTCAGAATTTTCCCTTGTCTCACACTTTGTGTCAGACGGGATCAGGCGCGTCCCGTGTTAATCCCGGGGGGATTTGGGACGGTTCGTGACAAATGGTATCAGGGCGAGGTTTGTGCGCTCTGAGAAAGGTTTGCCCATGGTACTCTGATACCAAGGTGGTATCAGAGCAGTTTTTGCTCTTAGAGTGAAGCGCAGGTCGAGGATGTGATGTCTCTGCAGTGGTAACAGCCCGTCATCAACATGATAGTTAGGGTATTAGTATGAGGATTCAGTGGAATCAAACTCTAGTTAGGTTATGTTTAGCACGAGGTGCGATGGTTTAGGGTTCGATTGGCATAGGATGCCGTGTTTTTGGGAGGTTGATCATGAGTAGGAACGAGGTGTATGTGAATCCAACGGCTTAGAGCCATGGTGTTACTGGTGGATGGATCCAGTGGACCAGTAGACACCGTATGACGACTTCCGAAGTCGAGACTGTTGGTCGATTTTGTCATGTCAGATTGGAGAGTGTGCTGTAGAGAGCAGCTGAGGTCATGGATGACCTAGTGGACGACTCCGGTTGAGTCTAGTTGAGACTGTTGGGAGTAGCAACGTTTAAGCCTATTTGTCATGAGATGCCATGTTTCAGTGTGGTGAATCCAGGAGGGATGTCGACTGGTAAACGATGCCACAGTGTAGATGTTGTGTAGCTTGGTATGGCATGCGGTGACTGTGATTTTCCATGGTTGAGTGGTTGGTACTGGCGGTTAGTTGACCACATGGATTTGGAGTCTCGATAACGGAGTGTTTCTAAGATTGGTCTGCACGAGGTTATGGCAAACGCTGTTATCGATGGACGTAGTCAAGTCTTATCGAGTTGGATAGACTCAGGTTGCGGTGACGATTGTGACGATGGGATTCATCAGTCGTGACAAGGATACGAGGTGCGTGAGTAACACAAGGTACGAGCAATGATTTCTGGATTCAACTCGATTATGACTGAGTGTGATTGGAGAATGAGACATTGACTTTGGGTGTTGGCTAGTGTGCCACGCTACCTCTGTGGAGGTGACTGTGATGAGTGGGATATACCTGGACGAGTGACAGGTGCCCTAGATATCCTTGGACGGATCACACGAGTGTGAGTGTTGGAGTTGATCCCATAGAGTTGGGACTTACAAATCAGTATGCCGATGGAATAGTAGATGTGCTCAGAGTGGCGAGCATGTGAGTTCAATGGGCACTGAGCGGGACAAAGAGGATCTCGAGTGGCTCAGGGCGAGGCGCGAGTGTGTGCTCAGGACTGGTAAAGTTAAAGGTTGAATACCTTAGGGGGGATTAATGATGGGTTGGTCAGATATGGTGGTATGTAGAGATTTGGCTGCAGATCACAGCAGGAGCCTATTGTGACTCTTCAGTCGAGCGGTACATCAGATTTGGATGAATTGACATCATTTTGGATGTACATAAACAGTCATAAATGATATTCACGAACGCGTAGATGGTGTCCGATTGAGCTGAGGACTTGAGAGTCCATTGGGGATTGGTTTTGGTTGACTACGGTTGCCCATACCTCCTGAGTTGAGGACTTGGAAATCGTTTGCCTCTAGGACGCGGGAATGCTCTTGTAATGAGTAAGCTCAATAATTGGAAAAGATGCATGCTTCCAACATGGTTGGAACTTTGGAATCAAGAGAAGTTGCGATTGAGACGATGAAGAGAGTACTTGATTCCGCATTGGTGATGGATACTCCGAGGTCTCAGAATTTGACTCTATAGCAGATAGTGTTTGGTGCTGGAGGATGATATAGGATGAATTTTGATGTCATCATCTTGGATTCTCCTTGATTCTTTCTTAATTAGGATGACGAAGAGTGATATGACAGTCAAGGGTTCAAAAGGGTGTAAGAACCGAACACCTAGGTTGTGGGTCAAATTTGATTGACTAGAAGAGTGAATGGTACGTTGCGTCACTGGATGTGACGAGTGAGTGTCTGAGGTAGTGAACCCATGTTGGTATTATGGGTTGTCTTACGTCGACTGAGGAAGCTAATAGTGGATCCTAGGTGGATCGACTCGTGTGGTGACGATCAGGATGATCGAGATGACTGAGGTGATGGTGACGACCGGGAGGCGAGTAGACCGAGGTCTGGTCGTCATTGGGGTGAATTGCCTTGCTGATTATGCTAAGCTAGGAGCAAAGGAGAATCGTATTGTGAGACAGCTGAAGAATCTCTTGGCATAATTGGTGAGATGACAAGACAGAAGTTGGATATGGGAGCGTATGATCTGTCTTGGTTATGAGAGTAGAGTTTGTGATAGGGGTGCACCGGTGTGTCGTGCAAGTTGGAAGATGGGATTGACTACGGTCAATCGGTATGTAGGGTTGAGAGTTCCCCGAGAGTATGAATGTATTGTAGGTTGGATAGTCCTAGATGGACATGAGTGACGACCGGATTAGATCCGATAGTGACAGTTCTATGAGTACCATGATTGGATGTTTTTCGACATGATGAGATGTTGACCGGACGTCAACTACTGTGTGCTCGAGCAGAGTGGAGTGGTAGGGTTCTATGTTTGATATGAGCGGAGGCTCAAGGTCACGGATGACCAAGGGAACCCTACAGTGCAGACGTGTTATCTATGTTGAGACAAGTATTTGATTGGGATCCAGATTCACCTAGGATGGGTACGATGTCGAATGTGGTTCGCCATGATACGTGATGCGACGGTTTAAGACTCGAGTGAGTCAAGATTTCAACGTAGGTCACGGAGTGACACGAGATATGATACAAGTACTCGAGAGCGAGGCCAGATCAGAGTAGCTCAACGAGAGCGTAGTGGAGCTGGGAGTTGTCAGCTGGTCATGATAGTAGTTGATGGGATTGGCTTCCATATGAAGTCAATCGGGCATATAGTGGTAATGGATTTAATCGGTATCCGACGAGTTTGGATTGGTATGGATTGATGGGACTCTAAGGAGAGTCAGTATGAGTATAAGCAAATGAGAGCGTTGACTGATATGAGTACCGAGGCCGATAAATGTCGTAGGTTTGAGTATGGCTTGTGAGATGGGATTCATGCCATTGTGATGGCAAAATCTAGCAAATGTTGTCTGATCGAATGCTGAACAGGATGTCAACTCGAGTGTGTGGTGAGAAAGGTCGTCAGGCTGAGAAGCCGATTTGATGAAAACCCAGTATATCGTACCAGTCAGAATGAGTGACAGCTGAGATTGATGAGTGTCGGAGCCTCGAGTGAGACTTACGTGCCGACGTATGGTTCTCGAGAGTTGGATTGGAACTTTGGAAGTACTAGTGACAGTGCGTACGGACGAGTACGGTAGTTATGTCGGACGTGTATGTTCACACGAGAAAGCCCGAGCGGAGGGACTTGATTGGACTCCACAGTTTGGTTGTGGAATTGGGTCGGTTTGAATTTCGAGGATGAAATTCTTTAAAGAGGGGAGTTTGTGATGACCCGCCCCTAATTTTAAGGATTAATTAAGAATAATTATGGATTAGCCGAGGATTAACGGATGTTTAGGGCGAAATTACGATTTTACCTCTAAACGAGGGGGAATAGTTAATTTTTGACCCGAGAGATCCGACGGCCGACGACCGATGACTGTTTCTTAGATCAGATCGATACGAGTCCGTAGACAGGCGGCACAGCGAAATCGGACATTCGACGAAAAAGTTACGGTTCACGGAAGTTCCGAGGAACTATTGTACATTTTACGAGACGGCTTGACTTTTGTCTCAAGTGGGCCCCATATATTTTCTCAGGCCCAATGGACGAGTGACAAGTGTCACTCATGCATTGCCCACTTTTCCACATACATGCATCGACCATCTCATCTGTTTCATTCCCTTCCAAACCCGAAACCCATGAAAACCCAGGCCCCACGTCACCCTAGCCCTATAATGATGGAGTGAGATGGTAAGGATAAGTGAGAAGATGAGTTGGTGATGGCTGATGAAGGCAGCATCGCCGTTCACGGCGGTGATAGCCCAGGTAACCCGATAACTCCTATTTTCCTTTTCGAATTTCAATTTCAAGTTTAGGACGTTATGGATTGTTTTGGGTGATTGGAGGATGTCTAGCAGGCTTGTAGGAAGGTTTAGAGGGGTTTTTGGACGGCTGAGAGGGGTCGAATAGCCTAGGGGCCAATCGGGAAAGTTGGACTGAAATGGGGTGTTTAGAACGGATGGGTTTTAGGTGCTTTTTCTTTGTTTTCTTCATTCAAAAAGGTTGCTAGGAATGAAATAGGAAGAATGGAATCGAAATGGAAGAAAACAGACCAAATTTGAGGTAGATATCAAGATGAATCGGTCTCACCAATCAGACCGGACCGGATTGCAGACGAACCAGTTTGGACCCGGTGTATCGAAGGACAGGGGTGACTGTACAGTGGAGCGTGGCTTCCACGCACAGCCACTTCAGGCGGCATGTGCGGGCACGTGGGCCATCTTTTGGGGGCAGTTCCAACATGTGAAATCATCTATTCGATGTAACGAACATTTTGGGACTGGTTTTGTGTTCATCAGACATCGTTTTGATAGGTTTCGGGGTGTCCGAAGGTTTAGGATCAAGTTCAAAAATATTTTAAAAATCGGGAAATTTACTGGGCTTCATTGAGAGGTTAATGAGGTAGTTAGTAACCCTATATTACAATTTGGACAGGTTCGGGAGCCCCAGAAACGGTGATTGGCCCGGGAGAGGCTTATGGCGCCCGTATTGAGACGTAGCTTCGGACGGTCTGTGAGTGGACTTTGGTTTCCTAAATTGATGCATGCATAACTGTTTTATATGCTTTAAATACAAGTTTTGGAATGCCTTGAGTGCATTGTTTTTGGTAGCTTAGTACTTACGTATTTTAACGTCTTTCGAGATTTTCAGTTTTATATGGTGCATATACGTGTTCGTATTTTAATGTGGGTTTAATGGAAAGGTTTTGGATTTCGAAACATGGAATTGGGAATGAGACCCATTTGGTTGGAAACCAACAGACTTGAAGTCCATTTGATTTAATGTGAAATCGGGCTGGAGGCCCATTTGAGTTATACGATCGGGTCGGGGGCCCCGTTGGTTTACGAATTCGGGCTTAAGGCCCAGTTGGTTATGATATCGGGCATGAGGCCCAGTTCTGTTTTGTAAACATGATTTCGGGTCGGGGACCTATATTTGGATTTACAATGGTTTATGGAAAACCCTGGCGTGGCCCTTTGAATGGTTTCAAATGATTGATGAAAATGGTTTTCCGTATACCATCCTAATGAATGGATGCCCTCCAGACGTCTCGTAGTATCCTGGAGTGGCGGGTTTTTTCCTCCAGATGTCTCGTAGTATCCTGGAGTAGTCACGGGGCATCGCCTGCGAGGGATTATTGCACGGAGTGACCGGTCTGTAAGTGACTCAGGTGCAGAGATTGCCATAGGTTAAAACCTCCCCTCAGGGAGGGTCATTGATCTGCCGGTCATTGACCTGGGTTGACCCTGGGGAGACTTGGGATTTGAGACCCTTGGTAGCACGCGTAGCTTGGAACTATGACAGTGGTATGTGATTGTGACATCTCAGATGTCAAGCATCAGGTATACCGAGGATTGGTGTTTTGGGCTGAGACCCACATGTATTAGTTTTGGGATGAGTCCCACGTGATTTGGTTTTGGACTGAGTCCCACATGTACTTGATTTGCGTTGAGTTCCCATATGGTTTGATTTATGGATTTGGGCATTATCCCATATGATTGGTTTGATTTACATTTTGGGCTATTACCCTAATGCTTTCCTTTTGCTAACTAGCTTTCAAATGCATGCATGATTTTTAGTGAAGGGCATAAACATCTTCTTTCTGTTAAATATTTTTATACTATTGGTTTTGTCCACTCACAGCTTATCGTGGTTTTAATGCCCTTCAAGATGATCGTGGATGCGGGCTGTAGTGGGAGACCGAGACATCACACTCCTCTTCCGGATCCTTGCGCACTCTGGAAGTACCAGTGGGGCTAAAGTCAGAATTTTCCCTTGTCTAACACTTCGTGTGAGATGGGATTAGGTTTGTCCCACTTTAATCCCGGGGGAATTCGGGACGGGTCGTGACATCTTGGGCACTTGATGAACCGAGTGGTAAATGAACTCGGTTTTGGCCAGGCATGCTAGTTTGTACCCTAGTGGTGATGTTGATTTGAACCACCCTAGATATGATTGATGGTTTGGTGAATGTGTGTACCACTTAGTGTATATGCCTGGTGGGAAACCCTAGTTTGAGTGGTTGGTCTAGACTTGTGATTTACTAGTTGTTGTGGATTGGTCGATCTCGAAGTTGAGGTTGTCGGTCCCGCCAGATTAGAGATTGTGCTGTTTGGTGCAGTTGAGGTTATGGATGGCCTGGTGGATGACTCTAGTCAAGTCTCGTGTTACCATGGAGATTGGTTGGCCTGACATGAGGTGAAATGTTGGGATCCACTCTTAGATCGATCAGTAGTGTTGTTGAGATTACCGTGTATTGGATACTTTATTCTAGTGGATCTAGTTGGGTCCTGATGACCCTAGGCTCCCCAAGTTGAGATTGTTGGGCATTGATTGGCCTAGAGTTGTGGAATATGAGGGAGGCAAGTTCCTCCAATCCGAGTGCAGACTTAGGGTTTGGCTCGGTATGGGCAGCGAGTCAAGTGTGGCGTGATGTGAGCACGAGATAGGAGAGGGTGTGCCTCGAGCTGAGTTATGACCCGATATGAGGTATTTGTGCGTGGGAATTCTGTATGAGTTGGTCAGGGTAGTTTTGGTTCTATCAGAGTAGCGCAGCAGAAGCGTGGAGGACCCATGCTTGGTTTTTGGGTCGAGATGGTTGGTGTGGTTGGGTGTAACCATGAGTAAGATTGGTTTCCTAAGACACGTCTTGATGTGACGGGATACGCTGAGGTTAGTGATTCGTGATCTCGAGAGTTGGTGATTGGTACCTTAATGGTTGTGCTACTGGGAAGCACACATTGCGTGCTTCGGAGTTGAACCTTAAAGGTTGAAACCTGAGAATGAGGATGAGTGATGATTGATATCCTTTTGGATGTGCATAAACAGTCTTAACCGACAAGTGAGTTGAGTGGCGTATGTAGATGGTGTACGGACACGTGGATATGGTTCGGGTGGATTGTGGACTTCCTAAGGCAGTGGTGGCATATTCCTTAACGAGGAAGTCCAATGGTTGGAAAAGATGGATATGCTTTCAACATGGTTAGGACTTCGAAATTAAAAGAAGCGGTGATGTGTTGGTTTGGGAGATGTGAGGAGTATTAGTCTGTCTTGGGTGGTGGATGGATGAGTATGGATCTGGATTCACTCATTCAGGGTGTCAGTGCTAGTGACTATCGAGCGAAAGCTATTCGGTGAGTGAGGTGTATGGTTGGGATTTGGCTTCCTTCCAAAGTCAATTGGGTACGATTTGGTAGCTGGATGGACATGATGCTAGCGTGGGTTCTGGCCCTGTTGGCTACTCCTTTGGCGTGATTCGAAACGGGTACGTCTTGGTGGACGTGATCCGAACACGTATGGCTAGGTGTGATTAGGCTTAGATGTTTCTGATGTTGGTCGGGAGATCTGGAAACCAGGAGATTCGAGATGGACTTGGAGTGTTGATCGGCTTAGTATTGGATTGGACTATTGGACTCCATGATTGAAGCGTGATTGGCTCGTGGCCATGTTGTGGCCATGTGGTAATCAATGTTCTACGAGCCATGTTGTGATCAGTGTAGATTCAAGGATGTTGTGTGTACTAGGGATGCACTGTGGGGTTCTAGCGAATGTGCTAGTAATCGGCTTAGTTCCGATATGCTTGGGGTATGCACTCATGCGTGTTGTTGGTTGTGTGGTAATCAGAGTGGTTTCGATGTGATTGATTGATTGAGGACATGGACTGGGCAATGGATTTTGTACTAGCCCAGAGTGATCTAGTTGCAGAGTTCAACGATATTGTATGAGTTTGCTGCTCAGAGGCATGGTTGGCTAGTGGGACCCTAGAGCTGAGATATGTGATAATTGTTGGGCAGGTATGTGATGAGGTCTAGTTGCCACAGGTCGAGTGAGACGTGGATGGTGTTTCCACAAGTGGATATGTTGGTGGTTAGAATAACCCCAAAAATGGACGAATTATCGAGTTGCTTTGTGTGAACGACTACACTGTGACACTGGTGACGTCAGTGCAGATCGCTAACAGCGTCAGCGTGGATCATTGAGAGAGTGGATTAGTATGAGTACCAAGGCAGTTAGATGCCGCCATTTTGAGGTTGGCCTTACGAGGCGAGATGTGTTACGCTACATTGAGGGAGTTGGTACGTGATACGCTTGGTATGACTCTAGAGTGAGTCGAGGTTGGAGTAGTGATTCGACTAGTGACCGTGGAACCGTGAGTGTCGGCTGAGTGTGACACTAGAGGTACTTGGGGTATGAGTTGGTGATGTGTAACCCTCCGTGAGAGTGAGATGGTCGTGAGATTTACCAAAAGTTGGAATGTCTAGAAAGACAAGTTTGTCAGTTTGCTTGCGAAAGATGAGGTAGTGTCAACACAATAGTAGGGTTTTCAGATGATATACGATGAATAAGAGGCCCAGGTGTGAGATATGTTGGATGGCCACTGTATGTTGTGGATGCGCGACAGTCAAAATTTCGGGGACGAAATTCTTTAAGGGGGGAAAGTCGTAACATCCCATCCCAAATTTCGGGATTAGATTAGTGATTACTGAGGATTAAAGTAACGACTCGTCCCTAATTTTAAGGATTAATTATGGATTAATGACGGATTAGTGAGGCTAACCGGGGATTACCCGAGGATTAACGGACATTCAGGACGAAATTATGATTTTGCCCCTGAATGAGGGTAAAAAGTTGATTTTTTATCCGGGACGTCCGATGGCCGAGGGTCGAGGATCGTTACGTAGATCGAGTCGATACGAATTCGTAGACAGGCGGCACGTCGAATTCAAATGTTCGACGGAGAAGTTACAGTTCACGGAAGTTTGAACGGACGATTGCATGTTTTACGAGACGGAGGCCATTTGGCATTAAGTGGGGCCTAGATATTTTGAACAGCCCCAATGGATGAGTGACAAGTGTCACCCATCCATTGCCCATCTCAAACAGACACACGTACATCCACCCCTTCCCTTTTGTTCGATCATATCCCGTTTCCCCACCAAACCCGGTCAACCCTTCATCCCAATCCAAACCCATTCCCTATCTGATCATGTTTGAGACCAAGAGAGTGAGATGAGGGTAGGATGAGGATGATGGCTGGCCAAGGACGGCGTCGCCGTGGACGGCGAAGGAACCTCGATTTTGTACATTTTCATTATTTTTGGATTCAAACGTTATGGGCTGTTTTAATCGATTATGTAACAACCCGTCTCGGATGGCGGGATTAGGGAAGTGATTAGTGAACGGATTAGCTGAGTTAATCGGGGGTTAGTTGGTTACTGTTGGACCTTGGGTGTAGAATGACGATTTTGCCCCTAGTTTGGGAAAAATGTTGATTTTTAGTTTGGGCGGTCAAGTGGGCATTGACCGATGACCGTGACGTAGTTTGGGATGTCACGAGTCCGTAGACAGGTGGCACGCCCGATTCCGACATCCGAGGAGGAAGTTATGATGTTTAGAAGGTTGGGGGTATTACCGTAAATTGGTTAAAATAGGGGGAAAAGTTGACTTTTCACACGACAAGATTTTTACATGTAGACCTAGGACCGTTAGGTAGCTCTCGTCGTCCTGAGTTCAACGACAGGCAACATGTTTTCATCGGACGTCAGACGAGCGAGATACGAGTCTAGAACGACGAAGGGCAAAATGGTAATTTTGACTCACAAGGGCATTTTGGCCTTTTGCACATTGGGAATTGTGCAATTAAGATGGGGACAAGTGTACAACAAATATTGGATCTTTTTGAGTTTGGGACCATAGGATTGTGACAGGTAGCAGTTGGCTAGAGGCTTCTACAAGGTTTCACGGTGCAATTTAATTTGAGCCGTGTAATTGAGTCGTACAAGGGAGAGAAGAACAGAGACTGGAGACAATGAGGAGGAATCGATCCAATTGAGTGAGTGTGTGAGTGTTGTGAGGTTTTGTGGTGTTTGAATGAGAGTCAGGAAGAGTGTGTGATCGTGTTGTGAGGCTTGGAGAGTGACTGTGTGTGTGAGGTGAGTAGCATACCAGAGAAATAGAGAGGGAGTTGGGAGGTGGTACTGCCGTGTTTTGATCAATTGTGGTTTGTGGTGGTGTTCTAAGGACGGAGGAGAACCAGAGAAGAAGTTTGGGGGACCCTGAGACCACGGTGGAGCTCACGGCGGTGAGCAGAGACACGGGTAAGCTCTGGTTCCCTATTTTTCAGTTTTGGTTCGAATCAAAAGTCGTGACTTTTGGACGATTGTTGGCTTGTTTTGGTGATCTTGGCAGCTTAAGGAGGTTGTAATTGAGCTTTGGGAAACAGAGTGGTGGCTGGAAGGACGGTGGGTGGCCGGAATCAGAAAACTGGTTTTTCTGGGTTTCTGGTTCGAGCTTGACAGGTGAGGTTTTGGTTTCTAATTCGTGTTTTTAGTTAGTGGAATAGGTTTCTAGGAGTAGGACGATCCTCATCGTGTTGGAAGGATAAAAAACAGACTAGATTTGAGGGGAAACTGGTCACGCCAGTTCGGTTCACCTGGACCGGTCTGAACCGGCTGAGCAGAAGGTTGGAGACGATGAACAGTGCAGGCGCGTGAGGCCCATGCACAGCCACTTTGGGCGGCTCGTGGGGGCGCGTGGTGGATTTTCTGGGGGAACTTCCAACATGGTTTTGAGTCTAATTGTTGTAACGAATCTTTTGGGATAGGTTTCGGGACGATCGGACGTTGTTTTGGGTTAGTTCTACGGGATCAAAGGTTTAGGGTTCCGTTTAAAGTACGCTTAGAAGTGAGGGAAAGTTATGGGATTTCAGTAGGACTTTTGTGAAGTAGTTAGTAACCTCGTTATGGGCTTTGGACAGGTTCGGGAAAACTGAGGATAGCGGAATGGCCGGGAACAACGTAAATGCGCGCGTATCGAGGCGACATCGGAATGGTCTGTGAGTGGACTTTGCTTTCTAACTCTTGATGCATGCATATATGTTTTTATACGTTTTCTATACTTGATTCTATGATTTGATTTATGATTGTGATGGTTTACAGTTTTTGCACGTTTTTCGAGGAAACGACGGTATTTCACGTTTTCTGAGATTTGACGGATATTGTGATTTGAACCTGGTTTTATTGAATTGATTTCAGGATTTGAAATACAATTTGATTTCAAATAAAGTAAAAGGATTTCGTAAAAGGGTTTTTGGGCTTGAAGCCCAGTTCAACAAGTAGTTTTAAGAAACGTGATTTCGGATTTTGAATCGGAATTCCGGATGACAATTCAGGATTCGATATGGAACTTGAAAGTGGATTTCCGGGTTTGGGTTCAGAATCGTTATTCCGGATGCCGTCTTACGGAATGATGGTTGCGGACTCAGATCTGGAAAGAAGATGGATATGAGTTCTGGGTTTGGATTCGGGATCCTGATGAGATTGCGGATTCGGATTCGGAAATGGAAAAAGGTTTTCAAATGGTTTTGGATTGGATTTGTTGGATCTGAATATTGGGTTTAAAGACCCTAATTATGATTGACGGGGGACGGGTCCGGATTGGGTTTAAAGACCCGGATTTAGTTTAAAGACTCGGGAGTTTAAAGACTTAGAATATATTGAGGCCTGGATTGAGATTAAAGACTCGGGAGTTTAAAGACTCTGATAGATCCAGCAGGTTCGGTGAATGGAAATATGATATGGTCTTCAACAAGGTTTTTCCGATGTTTTCGGCAGTGGCCCGGATGAAATGGTTTTCGATGGTTTTGGGCTGAGGCTCGGGATTTGGAAAATTGAACTTGTGTTCGGTTTTTCTTGTATGGTTTGTTTAACTGGAATATTGAATGGCTTTATGATATGAAATTAATATGCATGCATTGATTTTGAAACGGAGGGTATAAATGTCATTGTTTTATGAAATGTTTTTAAACTTAAACTTTATTTTTGTCCACTCACAGTCTTTTCGTGTTTTCGATACCCAGGTTGTTGCGGCACGGGCTGTTGATCGAGAGTGACGGAGACATCACACGTATGATCCACAGTAGACTTTGCACACTCTGGGAAGTCCGGAAACTTTTGGCCTGTCGGATCGAGAACCCCTTGTCCGACTTACGTGTCACATGAAGGTTGGACGTCAGTTTAGCCTTCGTGTCATGCGTAAGTTAGACGGGATCGGGATTTAGCCCTTAATCCCGGGGGATTAGGGGTGGGTCCTGACAGATTAGGATGGGTTTACTAAGGTATTAGGAGAGTTTTAGGATGAATTTTGGTGGTGGTTAGTGGCTGAGGAGCCCTGGGGAAAAACTGGAAATGTTGAACGGTGAGGGAAGTTTTGGACCGATGGGATTTTGTGGGGTTTTGGTGATTTTATTTGCATAAATAGGTTCCTAGGATCGAAATAGGAAGAATGGAATTGGATTGGACGAAAAAGAATGAAAATTGACCGAGTTATGGAGGACGACTGGTCACGCCGGTCTAGTTGGATCGGATTACAATGGAAAATCGGACCAGCTGGTCGGACCCAGTCGGCTGGAGGACAAGGAATACCCTGTGCAGTCGCGTGGAGCCCACGCGCAGGGCCTTCAAACGGCACGTGGCGTCGTATGGGGAGGTTTTTGGGGAAACTTCCAACATGTGAAATCATCTATGCGATATAACGAACATTTTGGGACTGGTTTCGAGTCGATCGGACAACGTCTCGATAAAAAATCCAGAAAATTACGGGGCTTTAGTGATGGTTTAATTAAGTAGTTGGTAACCCTCTAAAGTGATTTGGACAGGTTTGGGAACCTCGGTGATGGTGATTGACCCGGGAAGGCGTACGACGCGCGTATAAGGCGGCAGCTCGGACGGTCTGTGAGTGGACTTTATTCTTTGAATCGATGCATGCATAAATGTTTTATAAGTGTTTTAATGCATGTTTTGTGATTCCATGAGTGCATTTGTATGTGTGTTCACGTATTGGCACGTATTTCGAGGTTTTCCATTTTGTACGTGCTTGTACGCGTTTATGATTTTGATTTTAAACGAATTGGTTTTGAAACGTAAAACAGGGCATGAGACCCATTTGGTTTTGGTTTTGATTCGAGCATATGACCTTATTGATGACCTGGGGGTCCGAGTCGTGGTCGCGATGGGTGCTGTGTGCGCGGCGATGGACGACATGATGCTCGCCTCTGGACTAGGGATGTGTTCCCTCCGGAGAGGTCACGATGCACGTTTCGTTGTCGAGCAGCCATCGGAAGCTCTACTTCGGGGTGCAAATGGTTTAGGAGATCGATCGGCGATGGGTGCACCATGTTCTAGAGATGGTCGCGAGAGTGATATGTTCACGGCGACATACCAGGATTGAGAGCGGTCCTGGATTGATGGTTGCATGCATCGCCATGATCAAAATCGTGTCTGACCCTGAGATATCGGGCTCGATGCCAGTTGATTTCTGTTCGGGCTTGATGCCTAGTTAAACTGTGAAGTGGGGCTATTGGCCCCGTTGAGTCATAAGTTCGGGCTGGAGGCCCATGTGTGGTTACCATATTAGTATGTATATACCCACCTTGATGAGTTGATTGGTCTCCTCCAGACATCGACCTGTAGAGTCACGATCCACTACCCAGAATGAGTAATCCCCATAGGGAGCCCATTCCAGGAGTGGAAGATATGATAGAATCTCGGACCTGATCCGGAGAGATGCCCGGACTGGTTTTGGAGACAAGCCTCCCAGATGGAGAATTCCTGGGGGTAGACTCAGAGTGAGATCCCGAGTAGTATGCATACTTATATATAGAGAAATCGTGACATATATCGGGGATGAGTTCCCTAGGGGCTGTGTGCCCCGAGTTGACAATAGAGGATGTCTAGGATATCTTATATATATATATATATATATATAAGTGTATATGTATATGAGATTTCATGGAGATGGTTTTGGGTTGAGACCCACGTGTAATGGATTTGGGCTGAGTTCCCATTTGATTTGGTTTGGGTTGAGGTCCCAGGTACTTTGATTGGATTTTGGGCTAAGGCCCCGTGTTCTATGATTGAGAAATGGTTTTTGAATGCATGCATACTTTTTAGTGAAGGGCATAAAGGTCTTTTAAAAAAATATTTTTATAAATTATTCGTTTTGTTCACTCACAGTTTTCGTGTTTTAAATGCCCTTCAGGTTGATCGCGGATGCGGGCTGTAGCAGAGACCGAGACATCACATTCCTCCTCTGGATCCTAGCGCTCTCTGGAAATCCCTTTTGGGCTAAGGATGGAAATATCCATGGTCTGACACTTCGTGTTAGATGGGAGCAGGCACGTCCCATGTTAATCCCGGGGGATTTGGGACAGGTCCTATCAATTAATGGCGCTAATCGGTGATTAGTTGAGTGATTTCGGACGGACGGTATGAAATGAGAGTTTTTCCCCTATAAATGGGCAAAACGTTGAATTTTGGCTCGGGTGGTCAAATTTGACCGAAGACCGTAACATAGGTCAGGACGTCACGAGTCTGTAGACAGGCGACACATCCAATTCCTACATCCGATGGGGAAGTTATGAGGCTCGAAAGTATAGGGGTATTTTGGTACTTTGGTGCAAAAGGTATTTTGGTCTTTTCCTTTGCATTGGGAAGCGTGCCCAGTTGGATTAGGACACCTTTCCTTTGCTGGAAGGTTGTGGAAACCTATGTCACTGCCTCACATTTGTTCAAAAGGATGCACGGTTTGGGAAGAAAAACAGAGTGATCGTGTGTACAAGTGAGGACCCGTGAACCCAAACCATACAAAACACCATCAAACTTTAGTGGTTGTTGATCAATTTGATTAATTATACGAGGTTTTAAATGTTAAGTCAAGTCGATAGGGACTGAAACAAAGTACGGACGTGGCCAGAATCGTGAGAGCTGGACGACAGAAAATTGGACATTTGTTCGTTGATTAGGAAGGTAAGGTATAAACCTGGTTTTCCAGTTTTGAAACCATATATCAATAGCAAATGATGAGAAGAAGATGGAGAAATAAGAGAGAACCTGTCTCGCCGGTCCAATCAAACTGGATAACCAGTGAAGCGATCTGAACTGGGTTCGACTAGAGGACAGGGAAAACTATGCATTGGCGCGTGGGTTTCACACGCAGAAGTTTTGGGTGGCGCGTTAGGGCGCGTGGGCTCGTATTTTGATGCACGGTCAACACGTGTTTTCATCCTTTTGATGTATTGAACATTTTGGGACTGGTTTTGAGTTAATCGGATACCATTTCAGGGTAGTTTTGAGTGTTTCAAGGTTTAGGGTTTATGCTTAAATACATTTAAAATCCCAGAAAATTGGAGGATTTAATGTTGGGTTAATTGAGGTAGTTAGTCACCCTTTGGTGTGCTGTGGACAAGTCCGGAAGTTCCGATAATGATGGATTAGCCGGAAAGGCGTATGTCGCGCGTATCGAGGCGACAGCTAGGACGGTATGTGAGTGGGCTTTGCTTTCTAAATTTTGATGCATGCATAACTGTTTTATATGTTTTCTATATATGATTTCTATACTTATGATTGCGATATTTATGATTTCAGTATTTACACGAGTATTTCGAGGTGATTTATCATGTTTTCACGTATTTCGAGAATATGCTTTTATGATGTGATTCTATGATGGTATTTATGGATGAACGCATCACTAGCCGACAGTCCAGATCTCATGAACACATCACTTACCGATCCATATATAATCCAGCACATCTGATCTGAGTCAAACCTCCCTCGGCTGCTCGACAAAGATCGTGCTACGTGACCTCTTCGGGGTAAACACTTCCATCCCGAAGGCGAGCGTTATCTCCAGGGTTCATTTCGGGGGAAACATATTCCACACCGAAAGCCCTCATATATCATCATCACGAAAACCAGTGAAAATAGTTGCATGTAATATCAAAACCATTTTTGAATTGGGCTTTAAGCCCAAAAACACATTTCTCAAATCCATAAACCAATCCACGCAAACCTGCGGAATCACAATCTTATTTATGACATAATTTCATCAAATCCAATATCAGACTCATAATCCGAGCCAAAATAATATTCAAACCCCGAGCCTTAGCTTGAAATATCAGTTACACAGTTTTCTCGAAAATCGTGCCCTAAAATATATAAAATAATATAATATTCCAAAAATAATATAATATTCCCAAAAATCCAGAAATTATCATATCGAAGTATCAATCATACCAAATCATTTCCAATCATATTATAAACATTTAAAACATATATGCATGCATTCAGGGTAAAAAAAACAAAAGTCCACTCACACACCGTCCAGATTGTTCCGTTTCGAGTTGTTCGCTTCCTTCCGATATCCTGGAAGTATTCGGGCCTGTCAAACAAGGAATATAATATTACTAACTTTTTACATAATCCCCTATACGAATTTCCTAATCGTCGGAATAAAATAATATTATTTTAAACGTAACCTACACGCTTCGGGTACGCAAAACCACTCTCAGTTTATATCCGATTGACCCGAAACCAACGCTAATAGGTCTGTATCATCGAGGGCATCAAAAAGTGTGTTGAACCCTCCTTCAGATTCTCGGTCACGCGCCCTCACGCGCCGCCGCAGGCGGCTGCGCGTGACAGCCACGCGCCGTGAACAGTGATTGCTACAGTGCTACTTCCTTGCCCGTTTCTCTGATAAACAGGTCTGAAAACCGCGATCAGACCCGACTCGATTATGCTCAATTTGCACTCAATTCATCTCGTTCTTTCACTCATTAACATTAATTCAATCTAACTTATGGTTCTGTAACTTCAATTCAAGCAATTAAACCCTAAAACTCTTCGACTCAAGATGAACACCTGACGGGTTCGAATTCGGGTTCTACCTCAAACCTGTCTGTTTCCTTCAATTGATCATACCAGAAGCATCATAGGTCCATTATAAACACAAAATCGAAATCAATTTCATGAATTATTACCTCTAAGTAATCGAACTCAAGCTCGATTTTCCGAACTAGTTGCAGCGTCTGTTCATCATCAATTTACCTCCAATTTTCTTCCCAATCGATTCAGTTCGATGCATTTAGCTCCCAGAAAACTTAAAATCACCTCAATTGCGATCGAAATCGTTCAAGGAATTAAATTCGAAATTATGTCCTTCAATAGTTGTTTCGGGTTTGTTCTCAGTGGGTTCCCAGTCCAATTTCCTCTCAATTCTCACTCCAGTGTTCACTAAATTCCTCTCCTTTGTCCTCTGTTCATTCTGTCTCACTCCCTGGGATTGTTGATCGATCAAGGACGAAGAAAATGTTTATGGTGTGTGTTTTGTACTAACTGAGAGTTAATATCCATTCAATTAATTAATTAATTCAAAAGGAAATTCAAATGCCACTAACCCTTATAAACAAGTGACACTTGTCACTTGATGAAGCTAATGAGTCATTTAAAGGCTGATTCAGCCAATTTGTCTATTTAATTAACTACTGCAGCTACATAATTTAATAACTGTTCACAATTACCATTTTACCCTCCTTAACCAAAATTACCATTTTGCCCCTACACTTCACAATACCGTAACTTCCTCATCCGAACTCCGTTTTCGACGTGCCACCTGTCTACGGATCCAGCGTATCGGGACCTACACAATGGTCCTCAAAAAATGTACAAAAAGTATTTTAAACAAAAAGTCAACTTTAAGCCATAAGTCATCAAGGGTAAAAACGTCATTTTCACATTATTTTAATATTTTACAATTTTTGGATTTTTCGAGGCGTTACATATGACCTTCGTGTCACACGTGGGTTAGATGGGAGCATGTCACATCCTTGTAATCCTAGGGGGGATTAGGATGAGGCGTGTCAGCTACCATTAAGCAAAGATGTCAGACTTGGTTCTGAGTATACCTGCGTGGGTGATAGGTTACGTTTACGAGCGTCGATCTCTCGAGCGAGACTTGAGATCTGAGCTTTGGAGGTTTCCTGTGACAGTTGATCACACACTTTTCAGGTATGGTTAAGAAGATTGTGCCGAGTTTTAACAATGAGCGTTGGATTGCGGTTGACGTGGAGTGATGTTTGGCTCTTATGCATACTGTGGATCGATGTTAGACGTGTTGTCAGGACCGGTCCCAAATCCCCAGGGATTAACGTGGGACACGCCTGATCCAGTCTGACACGAAGTGTCAGACCAGAGAAAATTCCATCTCTAGCCCTCGCCGGGGCTATCAGGGTGCGTCAGGATCGTAGGAGGAGGGGAGTGATGTCTCGTCTCTGCTACAGCCCGCATCCGCGATCAACCTGGACGGCATTAAAACACGAAAACTGTGAGTGGACAATTTAAACATTTTTATTTAAAAACCTTTTCGCATAAAGATATTTATGCCCTTCATAAATACATACACATGCATTCAAAAACCGTTTAGTAAAACATTAATAAAAACCTTTTGGAAACACTTACATGTGGGAACTCAACCCAAAACCAACGTACGTGGGTCTCAGCCCAAAACCATTCTCAGAATATCACAAACGGGGTCTCCGCCCCAAATCACTTTCACAACTTCAAATACTGGGGTCTCCCCCCCAAATCACTTTCTAAATCATAAAACACAGGGCCACCGCCCTAAAACCACTTTCCAAAGAACCTCATACGTACTCGTACGTATAACCCATCCTAGGCACTTCCGGAGAAAATGCCAACTCGGGGCACATAGCCCCTAGGGAACACATCCTCGATATAGTCATGTTGACATCAATCTATCTAGTGTGCACACTACTCGGGGTCTCACTCCGAGTCTTCTCCCAGGAATCTCCATCTGGGAGGCTCAATCTCTGGATCTAGTCCGAGCTCTCTCTCTGGATCTAGTCCACATATCTCTCCGGAATCTGGTTCGAGACCACAACATAATAAGTAACCACCACTCCTGGAACGGGATCCCTATAGGGATACCCACTCTGGTCTGTGGATCGTGACTCTCCAGGTCGACGCTGGAGGAGACCATATAAACATATGAAGGGTTCATTCATTTCAATTCTTTTCTTTCTTTCTCAAATCACTTTTCAACTGGGTCTCATACCCGATTCATCTCAATAGGATTCCTCGAATCCGATTCAAATCCATTTCACAAGCCTCGGCCTAAATCCACAGTTCAACAGGGTCTCATGCCCGAATACTCATTTAATAACCTGAACTGGGACTCAAGCCCGATTTCACAATCAATAGGGCCTCAAGCCCGATATCACGACTAACAGGGCCCTAAGCCTGAAACCATAACTCAACAGGACCTCACGTCCGATTTCACAAATGGACCGATCGTATAACACAAATGGACCCTCGGTCCGATTCCTCGTCAATTCAAATGGACTCCAAGTTCGAGATTTGTAAATAAAAGAGGGTCTCATGCCCGATTTCATATATCCAAATCCAAAATCCGTTTATTAAACCCTCGTTGAAAACATGGTACGCAAAGGTACGACATAAAGCCGAAAACCTCGAAATACGTGCAATTATGTCGATCCTTGGCTACCACAAACAAATGAACTCATGGCATCACAAAACATATATTAAAACACTTATAAAACATTTATGCATGCATCAAGTTCGAAAGAAAGTTCCACTCACAGACCGTCCGAAGCTGCACCTCGGTACGCGTGCCATCATCGCCTCCCGGGTCAATCGTCACCTCCGGGATTCCCGAACCTGTCCAAATCGTAATAGAAGGTTACTAATAGCCTTATTAACCTCTCATTGAAGTCCCATAATTTTCCCAATTTTCTAACTATTTTTAAAACCGAACCTAAACCTTCGGACTGCCCGAACTATATCGAAACGATGTCCCATTGACAGGAAACCAGTCCCAAAATGTTCTTTACATCGAATAGATGATTTCACATATTGGAACCACCCTCAAAGGACGTCTCACGTGTCCCTAGAAGGGCTTGCGTGTGGGCCTCACGCGCCAGAATAGTTTTCTTCTTCCTTGGTCGAACCGGCCGGTTCACTGGTTGGCCGGTCCAATTGAACTGGCGTGCCCGGTTCAGGCTGTTTCCTCCTCCATTTTCGGTCTGTTTTCCTCCATTTCAATCCTAAAATTCCTCATTTCAAGTTTCCTATCCATTCCAATCCCTAAATCTAATCAAAACTCCCTAAAACCTAACCATGTTCAAAGAGGCTCACGATCTCTGTTTTCATTTTCCTCCCATGGCTTCCACAGCCGTCCCACCACTATAAAAACCTTCTTTAAACTCCCGAATCAACCTAACAAACACTTACTAATCCTTCAAAACCGTCCATAACATCAAAATCCAAATAAAAATGAAAATGGGTCTTACCAGGTACTTGCTCGGGTTTATGGCCGCCGTCCATGGCGGCGGTGCTTCCTGCCTACCACCATCATCCACACTTCCTCCTCTCAGCCTCTGGGACTCACCAAGATGATCAAAGGGTAAGGTTTGGATGGGTTTGGGTTCAAAGGGTGAGATCGGTTTGGTTGGTTTGGTTTGCACGAACAAAGAAATGGTGGATGCATGAATCAATTTGGGTGGGCAATGGATGGATGACAAGTGTCATTCATCCATTGGCCCTGCCCCAAAATATCTGGGCCCACTTAAGTCCAAAAGTAATTCATCTCGTAATTCGTGCAATAGTTCCTTCGAATTTCCATGAACCGTAACTTCTCCGTCGAATGTCCGAATTCGACGTGCAGCTTGTCTACGAATTCGTATCATCCCGATATACGTAACTGTCTTCGGCCCTCAGCCATCGGACCTTCCCGGTCAAAAGTCAACTATTAGCCCAAATTACCAAAATGCCCTTGAACTTTCGAACGTCATAACTTCCTACCCGAACGTCGGAATCGAGCGTCCCACCTTTCTTTGAACTCGTGACGTCACAAACTACGTCATAGTCATTGGCCAAAGTCCAATTGACCGTCCGAATGAAAAGTCAACGATTTGCCCATTCTAGGGGCAAAATCGTCATTTCGTCCGAACGTTCGCAAATCCTCGCCTAAACCGTGATTGGCCTTGCTAATTCGTGATTAATCCTTAATTAATCACGCTAATTCGGGACGGGTCGTCACACGTGTACGTGAACACGTAGGAGCCTCGAGTTGGAGGAGTATTATTTTTCGCAGTGTGGATTTGAGTTAGTGTAAATTTCGAGGACGAAATTCTTTAAGGAGGGTAGATTGTAACGAACCGTCCCAAAATTATGTGATTATCGAGATTAATTAAGGATTAATTGAGGGTTATCGAGACTAATCGAGATTAGTCGAGGTGACATGACCATTTTTCCCTTAGAATTAAAAAATGTTGACTTTTGACATGGGAGGTCAATTGTACGTGGACTGAGGTCCATTACGTAGAACGAGAGATTACGAGTACGTAGACGGATGGCACGTCAAATTTCGACGTCGTATGAGAAAGTTACGGGTCTAGAACGATTGTACGAATTATTTTATGGTTACAAGATTTACCATGTAACGACCCGTCCCAAATTCCATGATTAGATTAGTGACTAATCACGATTAGTGAGGTTAATCGGTGATTAGTTAGGCTAAATCGGACGAACGATGCGAAATGACCTTTTTGCCCCTAGCGTGGGTGAAACGTTGACTTTTTGTTCGGGCGGTCAAATGGACTTTAACCGATGACCGTGACATAGTTCGTGACGTCACGAGTTCATAGACAGGTGGCACGCTCAATTCTGACATTCGAGGAGGAAGTTATGACGTTCGGAAGTTTAGGGGCATTTTGGAAATTTTGGTTAAAAATGGGCAAATAGTTGACTTTTTGACCAGGATGTCCGATGGCCGAGGGCCAAGGACCATTACGTAGATCGGGACGATACGAATCCGTAGACACGCGACACGTCGAATTCGGACGTTCGACGACGAAGTTACGGTTCACGGAAGTTCCCAATTACTATTCACGACTACACGTTTTATGAGGACCGTTTGTCTTTAGTGGGCCCAGTTACTTTTCAGCAACCAATGGATGAGTGACAGGTGCCACCCATCCACTGGTTACCAGCCCACATTCATGCATCCAACCTTCCCGTGCATTTTCATTTCTTCATCCAAACACAAACCAAACCCGATCTCATGGGACCCCAAACCCATTCCAACCTTCAACCCTTGACCATGACTGAGAGGACCGGAGAGGGAGGAGAGAAAGGTGGACGATGGTGCAGGCCAGGTCTGAGCCACCGTGCACGGCGGAGGCCCAAAACCCGAAAGGTATCGATTAAACCATTTTCAATCCACTTTTCCATTTTGATTTTAGGCTGGTTTTGAATGATTAGGGAATGGTTATTAGGATGTTAGGAAGGTTCTAAGAGGGTTTTGGTGGTGGTTGACGGCTGGGACGCCGTGGGGGTTGATCGGGGAAGTTTGAACCGTATGGTTCAAAATGGGTTCATGGGTTTTAGTTGGTTTTAGATAGTTTTGTTAATTGGGATTGATAGAAAACATTAAAATAGGAACTTAGGAATTGAAATGGAGGCAAACAGACCAAAATTGAGGGAGAAGGAGGCCTGGACCGGTTACGCCGGTCCAGTTGCAGGCGAACCGGCCGGTTCAGACCGGCTGCGCGAGGAAGAAGACAGCACTGTACAGTGGCGCGTGAGGCCCACGCACAGTGCACTCCCAGGGCGCGTGTGGGTGCGTGGCAAGGAATCTTGGGAAGATTTCAACACGTGAAATCATCTATTCGTTGTAACGAACATTTTGGGACTGGTTTCGTGACGATCGGACACCGTCTCGATAATTTTTGGGGCATCAGAAGGTTTCGGATCGGGTTTAAAAATAGTTAGAAAATCGAGAAAATTACGGGGCTTTGGTAGGAGGTTAATTAAGTAGTTAGTAACCTTCTATTAAAATTTGGACAGGTTTGGGAGTCCCGGTGATGGTGATCGGCTCGGGAGAGCCTATGGCATGCAAATCGAGGCGGCAGCTCGGACGGTTTGTGAGTGGACCTTGTTTTCTAAATTGGTGCATGCATAAATGTTTATTATATGTTTTAAATACTTGTTTGTGATGCCACGAGTGCATTTGTATGTGGTTACGTATAGGCACGTATTTTGAGGTTTCGGCCCTATACGGTGCCTATACGGGTCTGTATTTCTTTATTGGTATAAATGAAAAGGTTTTGGATTTCCAAAAGGATAAACTCGGGTATGAGACCCATTTGGTTTGGCCTCGGGCATATGACACTATTTACGACCTTCGGGTCTAAATCGTGGTCGCGACGGGTGCTATGTTCATGGCGATCGACGATACGACGCTCGCCTCCAGATTGGGATGTGCTCCTTCCGGAGAGGTCACGATGCACGATTCGTGGTCAGGCAGCCTGGGGAGGCTCGACTTCAGAGTGCTAACGATTCAGGATATCGATCGGTGATGAGTGCACCATGATCTTGTGGTGGTCGCGTCGGTTGATACGTTCACGGCGACATACCAGTATTGAGGGTGGTCCTGGATGGATGGTTGCACGCATCACTATGATCGGAGTCGTGACTGACCCATAGATATCGGGCACGGTGCCCAGTTGAGTCATATGTTTGGGCACGAGACACAGTTGTTTTACACTGATGATTTCGGGTCAGGGACCCTAGATGGATTTCCAAGTTCTTGACGGTTTATGGGAACCAGCATGAACTCTGGAAAGGTCATTGTGGTTCATGACGGTTTATGGGAACCGGCATGATCCTTTATCAGGTCATTCTGGTTTATGACGGTTTATGGGAACCGGCATGAACCCTGGTTAATGGATGTTATGGATCATGAAGGTTCAGGGGAACCGGGCATGAGTGTTTATGTTATGTATATATATATATATATGTTCATATACCTTCCTTTACTTCTATTATCTCCTCCGGGGAGGGTCGTTGGCCTGGGTGGACCCCGGAGTAGTCACGGAGCATCGACTGAGTGGAGTCACCCTTTAGTTGGGTTCCTTACTCTCAGGAAGGCTATGATTACTATTACCTCGGGTGTGGTCAGTGGTCTGCGGACATTGATCTTGACTTTGAGAAGACTCGGATTGAGACCTGGGTAGCACGCGCGTTGCTTTGGAAACCGTGACAGGATTGGTTGTGTGAATTATATGTATATATGATGTACGCTATATGAGATATATGATGTGATGTATGATGTGCGTTTACACAGGTTTTGGGCAGTGGCCTGTATGGTTAGTTTCTTATGATTTGGGATGAGTCCCTTATGGATTTGGGCAGTGGCTCGTGTACTTGATTTCATTATGGTTTTTCTGGATAAATGGTTTTCGAATGCATGCATGCTTTTTTAGTGAAGGGTAAAAATGTCTTCTTATGAAATGTTTTATAAACTCGTGTTTTGTCCACTCACAGCTTTTAATGTTTTGACTGCCCTTCAGGTTGACATCGGATGTGGACTGTAGCAGAGACCAAGATATCACATACCTCCTCCAGATCCTGGCCCCGATAGGGCAAAAGTCGGAAATATCCCTTGTCTGACACTCCGTGTCAGACGGGAGCAGGGTCATCCCGCACTAATCCCGGGGGGATTGGGATGGGTCCTGTCAACGTGGTATCAGAGCATAGGATTTCTCGTAGGATGCTTATCAGAGCGGGGTTGTCTCTATTCGAGCAACCACGGAGCTCTTGGAATGTACGCAGGTCGAGGGTGTGATATCTCAAGTGGCTACAGTTCGTGATCAACTTGATAGTTAGGGTGCCGGTACGATAGTTAGTAGGATGAAATCGTGGAATGTCTTGGTTCGGCACTTGATGCCGGGGTTTCCATAGTTCTGTCAGGGATGATAGTATGGGACCCTATGGAAGGATGAACGTATTCGTACGTTAGAATTTTGATCGTGAGACGGTTAGATGGGATCGTCTTTCACGATGTCGTAGGATCGGTTCCGACGACTGGTTGGGAATTGTGACTATCCGATGATCGGATTTGGTTGAGTTAGATGGATTTACTGCTGTGAGCAGCTATATTCGGGGAATCCGAGTTGGATTGACGGTAGGATTGGATTGACATCTTTTCGATGTCAAGACCGTGGGGTCAGTCAGATTATGGATTATAATGCCTTATGCAGTTGGGTTCAGTGGAACCCTACCTTGGGTGTATGGTTCGGAAATGTGAGTTGACGAGTGGTTTGACTTGGACGACTATTAGGATTTGGATTCCATAGTCGGTCTAGTCATGTCAGCTTGTGTTGGGACTGCACTTCGCAGTGGGGGTTGTACTTATCGGTTAGACCGAGTTGTTTGTCGTGCTACTCAGTTGTGGTTTGGTGCAACTAAGGTCATTGGCGACCTGGTAGATGACATTGGTTGAGTCGAGTTGCGACTAGTTAGAGTTTGGTTGGACAAGTTATTAGGGTTGGTACTTGTCGATGGAATCCCTGAGTGGGATACAGAGTGGTTGGTACGAGCGGTTGATTCCGTTGGGTGCAGAGTCTCGATAACGATGTCTGGTGGTTGGGTCTGCACGAGTCGGTGGCAAGCACTACTACCGAGAATGGTTGTAGTTACGGTTGTTGGGAATCGAGGACGTTCGAGGAACGTTTCCTTTTCTCGTATGAGTTGTTAGGGTGACTGTACCCAGAGTTGTCCGGTACGACGGAGGAGGAGTTTCTCCTATTCGAGCAGTGGTACGGGGTCGTCGTTCGGTATGAGCGGAGATCCAGGGTTGTCAGTTTGCACACGGGGCGCTGATACTGATACTGATGCCTGTGTGCCGATATTAATACTCATGTTGATGCTTGTGTGCTGGTACTAGTGCTGGTACTAGTGCCGGTGTTTGTGATGACGTGAGTCTCGAGTCGGGATGTGACTTCATTGAGATGGGCATGTGGTCGGTATCTGTGGTCCAGAGTGGATCTCAGATAGAGTTAAATTGGTTAGGGGACACGTGGTTGATGTCCCGGTATGTTGTTTCCAATCTGGTTGGAACTTCGGAATCGCGAGAGGTTGCGATTGAGGTGCCGAGTGGAATGCGGGTCTTCCGCATTGGTAATGAGTATGCCGAAGTCATTAGGGTGACTTCTCAGGTTCTACCGTGGTAGATGACGGTAGATGACGGTAAATTATGGCATATGATGGTAGACGATGGTAGATGATATTGATGATGTAGATGTTGTTGGTTGCCACTAGTACACTGATCGTGTATTGGTTGGTGGACCCGTGGTTTATCTTGGGTCATCAGGTGGAGTGAGTATATCGAAGTTAGGTGACTGAGATTTCTCATTCTCTACTTGGTGGCCAACGATGTTAGGTTACATGACGTGGTGAGTGCAGCGAGTGTTGTTTGCATTCACGTAGGATGGATTATTCGATCATTCTTGATGTTTCCTCGGTGGAATGACAAGGATCGATACGAGGTAATCAGTGAGAACCCACAGTCTCGGCATGTCTCGTCGTTGACTGATCTGTTTAGATGTGGGAAATGGATGAGGACTTTAGGCATTGTGCCGATTCTCGATCGTGAACTTCATGGTCGGGTGATGTATCGATAGGATTGGATCGTGATTTTGAGAATCCAGATGGGTAGAGAGTATATCGCTCTTACTTGGATGTTTGAGTTGAGGATGTTGGGACTGAACTTCTTTTCGAGGTGAATCCTGTATGGTATATTACTCAGGTGAGTAAATTTCTGATGAGGTCGGATTTTGTCAGCCTTAGATGAGTTGATGTTGGGATTGGCTTCCCTATGAAGTCAATCGAACGTCTTGTGGTAATTGTTTGAACAGGTATCCGATAGGTTCGGATGTAGTGCGTCTCGGTAGATGAGAACGGTATTTCGAGTTTTGGAATCAGATTTCTGGATGACAATTCAGGATTTGATTTTGGAACTTGAAAGAGGATTTCTGTATTTGGGTTTTGGAATCGGATTCTGGGTGACGATTCAGGATTTGATTCTAGAGCTTGACTGTGGATTTTCTTTTATGGATTTGGGTTCGGAATGGTCATTCCTAATGCCGGTTTACGGAATGATGATTTCGGATTCGAATTTAGACATGATTATGGATATGATTTCTAGGTTTGGATTCGGGATTTCTTACGAAATTGCGGATTCAGATTCGGATTTGGGAATAGATGATGGGTCGGAGTTTTTGATTTGTCTAGTCCTGGATTGGACAAATGGACTCCATTATAGAAACGTGATTAGGTACAACCTAGATGGTTGTAGGCTGATTGATGGGTAGACGTATGTACCTTGTACGTTGATCGAGGTACGATACTGGGCGTACTTGTCGTGTCAGGTGACGGTATATAGGTTATACCGGTAGTACGTTGGTGAGCGTGTTGGTAGTCGGCTTAGTTCCGATACCCTGGGATTAGTTGAGGTCCTGAACTAGACATTGGATACTGTGCAGTGGGTCATGGTATTTCTGATGGGTAGTTACACGCAGGTCGAGTATTTGTTGTTTAGTGTATACTCAGGTTGAGTCAGTTGGTGGTTAGTGTAACCACAAGTGTATGGTGTCAGTTTTTGACTGACGACTGTCAAGTAGTGGCAGTTTGTCAGATGTGTCAGCGTGGATCGTTGAGTGGAGATTTAGTAAGGAACCGTCGAGTTGTTGTGTCAATGAAACGGTAGATTTGACTAGTGGTGTCAATTCGGAGCGTACGACTTCTGCTATTCGACGTGGTCGAATGTAGAGGAGGCGACGTGAGCGTTAGTGGTACATCTGGTTGCAGACGAGTACGTACTATTTTGTTTAATTGGTGTACTAGTGTACACATGTTTTGCGGTCGATTCTACTTTCCACGAGGTGGATGTGGAATCAGGATAGTTGGAGTTTCAAGTACGAAACAAATTAAGGAGGAAAGAATGGTTGGAATTAGGTCGGTTGGAATTTCGAGGACGAAATTAATTAAGGAGGGAAGGTTGTAACGACCCGTCCCAAATTCCATGATTAGATTAGTGACTAATCACGATTAGTGAGGTTAATCGGCGATTAGTTAGGCTAAATCGGACAAACGATGCGAAATGACCGTTTTGCCCCTAGTGTGGGCGAAACATTGATTTTTTGTTCGGGCGGTCAAATGGACTTTGACCGATGACCGTGACGTAGTTTGTGACGTCACGAGTTCATAGACAGGTGGCACGTTTAATTCTGACGTTCGAGGAGGAAGTTATTGTTGTAAATTTTGTCCCTTTACTGATCTTGTTTCTTGATAGACTTAGGTGACTATGCAAACAATAGGATGATGCTAAGATAATGCGGAATATAGATGAACAATAAAGTAAACACGCCACACACACGAACACAAGAATTTAGCGAGGTTCGGCTAATCTTTGCCTACGTCCTCGTGTGACCTCCTTGAGAAATCAATAGCACTATGAAGATAACAAGATTACAAGAACTTATGTAGAATCCTGACCTAATCCCCAAACCCTTGCTCACGATCTCTCAAATCACTCTTTTGCTCTTATACCCGTGTATGACTTCTTTGTTTACTGCTGTCTTATTTTTCTGTGTGTATGTAAGGACTCCTAAGAGGCCTATTTATAATGTATAGGACTTAGGTTACACTCCTTAGCATATTACAATTCCTATTCCTCTTTGGAGATGGAAAGATAACTTATTTCCTAATCTCTAGAGGGCTATGGAATACTTTTCCTAATCCTATATGGAAACACTAGATTAACTTGGAATCCTAGTTAAACTAGTATTCCTGGTCAAACACTAATTCTTGGTATTTGCCGAGCCAATTCTTCAACAATCTCCACCTTGGTGAGTCAAAATCAAGAAATGACCATTGAAAACCCAGAATGTCTTCGAACCTTCTTGATGCAACCCTGGAAAAACATCAAGAACCTTTCACCTTGGCAAAAAAAAATAAACTCCCTTTTGCCCTACTGCACCTCATATGAGGAGGTGCTCCACCCAACCCTTTAGCACGAGATAAGGTTGAGTAAGTTCAAGCAATACTTGAACTTCTCTGGTATAACTGTTTTAGTAAGATAGTCAGAAGCATTTTCCTTTGTATGGACCTTTTCGACTATCACCTCCTTAGAGTCGACCCAATCCCTTATCCTGTGATAACGGACATCAATATGTTTTGATCTCCCATGAAACACTTGATTCTTTGCTAAGAATATAGCACTTTCACTGTCACACCTAATCACCACAGATTTCTGAATGATTCCGAACTCCCTCGCTAAACCACTTAGCCAAACTGCTTCTTTTCCAACTTCTGCTAGTGCAATGTACTCTACCTCTGTTGTAGACAATGCTGAAATAGACTGTAGAGTAGACCTCCAACAAATAGGGCCACCACCACACATGAACACGTAACCTGTCGTGGACCTTCTTCTGTCTAGATTCCCTGCGTAGTCTGCATCCACATAACCCAACACATATGTTTCTCCTTGCTGTTTTTCAAACAAAATGCCCAGATTTTTTGTTCCCTTCAAATAACGAAGGATCCCCTTAACTGCAGACCAATGCTCATTTCCTGGATTTGCCATATACCTCGAGACAACGCTCATTGCTTGAGCTAAGTCAGGTCTGGTGCAAACCATTGCATACATAAGACACCCTACTGCACTTGCATATGGTACTTTCTTCATCTCCTTCAACTCTTGTTCTGTAGTTGGACTTTGCAGTGCACTCAATTGATAGTGTGTTGCTAATGGAGTGGACACTGGCTTTGCTTCATTCATGTTGAAGCGCTCCAAAATACTTTGAATATACTTTGGTTGTGATAGCCAAATCTTTCCCGCTGTTCTGTCCCTCCGTATTTGCATTCCAAGGATCTTTTGTGCGGGTCCTAGATCCTTCATGTCGAATTCCTTACTTAGTTGCATCTTCAACTTTCGAATTCTAGACATATCTTGACATGCAATCAACATGTCATCTACATAAAGTAGCAATAGTATAATCTTACTATCTTCGAACATATGATAGTAAACGCAGCAATCATATAAGCATCTTCGAAACTCACCATGTAGATGACTTCTTCTAAATCACCATGTAGAAACGCTGTCTTCACGTCCATTTGTTCTATCTCCATGTCTTGCTGAGCTGCTATAGATAATAGCAATCTAATTGAAGTATGCTTAACTACTAGTGAGAATATCTCATCATAGTCAACTCCCTCCTTTTGCGAGTATCCCTTAGCCACTAACCTGGCTTTGTACCTCATTGCGTCTCCTTCATGTGTTCCTTCTTTCTTTCTAAACACCCATTTACAGCCAATTGTTTTTCTATCCTTTGGTTTACAAACTAACTCCCAAACAGAGTTCTTCTCAAGAGATTCCATCTCTTCTAACATAGCAATCATCCAACTTTCCCGTTCATTACTTGCTATAGCTTCTTGATACATGGTTGGATCTCCTTGACTGATTTTTAGAGCATAATTCACTTCATCGTGTTCAAAACCATACTTTTCTGGTTTCTTACGATTTCGAACAGGTTTGTCCAATGCTATGATCCTCTGAAACTGTTCTACAGGTGTTGTGCGAACCAGGGAGTCTTGGTTCTGCACGTGTGGCTCCACCTGCGTCTGTACTGGTGACTGTTGCTGTTGCTCTACTTCTTCCTCATCAAACTCCGCGTCGTAATCCACTTGCTCATGCTCCACCTGAGCTGGATTTTCTTCCATGACTGGTTGGGGTTGAGGAACTTCGGTTGTTTCTTCTTCAGCATTATTCCTTTCATTTTTCTTATTCTGGTTCAAGGGCATAGTCTTCTCGTTGAATATTACATCCCTACTTAAGACTACCTTCTTGTTTACGAAATCCCATAGCTAGTAGTCCTTCACTCCTTCACTGAAACCAATGAATATGCACTCGAGTGACTTAGGCTTTAACTTGGTTCTCTCATCACTTGGAATATGGGCATAAGCACTGCAACCGAAAACTCTTAATTTTGAATAGTTAATTGGTTTTCCGGTCCATATCTCTTCTGCACACTTATAATTGAGAACCCTTGATGGTGATCGATTAACCAAGTAGCAAGCATGGTTGACTGCTTCTGCCCAGAACATATCTGGTAATCCAGCATGAAATCTCATGCTTCTCTCTCTTTCCATGAGAGTTCTGTTCATCCTCTCGGCAGCACCATTTTGTTGGGGAGTTTTCTTCACCGTAAAATGTCTTGTAATGCCTTGTTTTTTGCAAAACTCTAGGAAGCTGTTGTCCTTATATTCACCTCCGTTGTCACTCCTTAGGTATTTGATTTTTCGTCCAATTTGATTTTCTACAGCAGCTTTCCACTCTTTAAACTTAGTGAAAGCTTCAAATTTCTCCCTCATGAAATAGACCCAAATCTTCCTCGAAAAATCATCTAAGAATGTGATAAAATACCTGGAACCTGCCATGGATCTGGTTGGTGCAGGGCCCCAAACGTCTGTGTGAATATACTCCAACAGATTTTTGCTTCTTTCTTCAATATTCGCAAGCTTGAACGACGTCTTTGTTTGTTTCCCAAGGATACAGTATTTACATAAATCTAGTTTGCAATAACTGACACCTTCTAGCTTATTCTTCTTGTGTAACTCTTGCAAACCGTTCTGACTCATATGCCCGAGCCTAAAGTGCCAAAGCTCAGTCTTGTCGTTAGTATCACCTTTCGTGGATACTGCTGCTCCACATACTACTGTATTTCCTCAAAGCTTATATAATTGATTAGGTTGGATTTCTCCTTTCATTACGACAAGGGATCCTTTGACAACCTTGAGTATCCCTCCTTCAGCTGAGTATCTTAGCCCTGCCTTGTCAAAGGTACCGAGAGATATAAGGTTCTTCTTCAATTTTGGAATGTGTCTGACCTTGTCCAATGTCCTAACAACCCCGTCGTGCATTCTGATTTTAATTGATCCAATACCTTGGATCATAAGTGGTGAGTCATCTCCCATTAACACTTCTCCGATGCTGGTTTCCTCATATGTATCAAACCATTCTTTGATAGAACACATGTGGAATGAACATCCCGTATCCAAAATCCAAAATTCGAAAACACTGGAGCTGGATGATACTGCAAGGAGCTCTCCGTTGTAATCCTCAGAAGTTACAACACTGGCTGTGTTTGAGTTCCCTGCCATCGCCTTTGCTTTCCTTTCTTTCCATATGTTGCAGTTCTTCTTCCAATGATCTGAAGCACCACATACGAAACAACCCTTTTTATCTTTTCCTTTGGATTTTGACCTACCTCTGTTGCCTGGTTTATCCGGTCTTTTCTCTGATCTGCCTCTCTCTGTGCCTTTAACATAAAGGCCTTGTGCTTGAGAGCTTTCAGTGTTCTTGTCCATCTTGACATAGGACTGAATGGCTTCTGTAACCTCATCTAACTTCAGAGTATCCTTACCGAACATCAATGTGGTTCTGAGGTGCTTGAACGAAGGCGGTAGAGATCTTAGCATTAAGAGTGCCTTGTCATCGTCCTCATATTTTACATCCACCTTGGATAAATTCGCAACACATTCTGAAACTTGCTTAGATGTTCTTGCAAGTCTCCCCCTTCTTCCATCCGAAGGCTGAATAGTTCATCTTTTAAGAAGAGTTTTTTGGATAAAGTTTTACCCCTAAAGAGCTTCTCCAGCTTATCCCATGTTTCCTTAGAATTCATGTCCTCGTCGATATGAAGCAATACATTATCCGCTAGGTGCTGCTCTATAAAACTCTTCGCCTTCCTGTCCATCTTCTGCCACTGCGCATCTGTTATGCCAGTTGGCTTTTTCTCTGTACCGAGAAGAGCCTCCTGCAGATCTTGTTGGATCAGGACGTTTTTCACCTTCCTCTGCCATAACGTGAAGTTCTCTTTCCCGTCAAATGGCTTGATCACAATCTTCACGTCGTTGCTCGTGTTTGCCTTGACACCCGCCATCTCAAAAAAAAACTTTCCCGGGAGCTCTGATACCAATTGTTGTAAATTTTGTCCCTTTACTGATCTTGTTTCTTGATAGACTTAGGTGACTATGCAAACAATAGGATGATACAAAGATAATGCGGAATACAGATGAACAATAAAGTAAACACGCCACACACACGAACACAAGAATTTAGCGAGGTTCGGCTAATCTTTGCCTACGTCCTCGTGTGACCTCCTTGAGAAATCACTAGCACTATGAAGATAACAAGATTACAAGAACTTATGTAGAATCCTGACCTAATCCCCAAACCCTTGCTCACGATCTCTCAAATCACTCCTTTGCTCTTATACCCGTGTATGACTTCTTTGTTTACTGCTGTCTTATTTTTCTGTGTGTATGTAAGGACTCCTAAGAGGCCTATTTATAATGTATAGGACTTAGGTTACACTCCTTAGCATATTACAATTCCTATTCCTCTTTGGAGATGGAAAGATAACTTATTTCCTAATCTCTAGAGGGCTATGGAATACTTTTCCTAATCCTATATGGAAACACTAGATTAACTTGGAATCCTAGTTAAACTAGTATTCCTGGTCAAACACTAATTCTTGGTATTTGCCGAGCCAATTCTTCAACAGTTATGACGTTCGGAAGTTTAGGGGCATTTTGGTAATTTTGGTTAAAAAGGGGCAAATAGTTGACTTTTTGACCGGGATGTCCGATGCCCGAGGGCCAAGGACCATTACGTAGATCGGGACGATACGAATCCTTAGACAGGCGGCACGTCGAATTCGGACGTTCGACGATGAAGTTACGGTTCACGGATGTTCCCGATTACTATTTACGACTACATGTTTTACGAGGACCATTTGTCTTTAGTGGGCCCAGTTACTTTTCAGCAACCAATGGATGAGTGACAGGTGTCACCCATCCACTGGTTACCAGCCCACATTCATGCATTCAACTTTCCCGTGCATTTTCATTTCTTCATCCAAACACAAACCAAACCCGATCTAAAGGGACCCCAAACCCATTCCAACCTTCAACCCTTAACCATGACTGAGAGGACCAGAGAGGGAGGAGAGAAAGGTGGACGATGGTGCCGGCCAGGACAGAGCCACCGTGCACGGTGGAGGCCCAAAACCCGAAAGGTATCGATTAAACCATTTTCAATCCATTTTTCCATTTTGATGTGAGGGCTGGTTTTGAATGATTAGGGAATGGTTATTAGGATGTTAGGAAGGTTCTATATGGGTTTTGGTGGTGGTTGACGGGTGGGACGCCGTGGGGGTTGATCGAGGAAGTTTGAACCGTATGGTTCAAAATGGGTTCATGGGTTTTAGTTGGTTTTAGATAGTTTTGTTAATTGGGATTGATAGAAAACATTAAAATAGGAATTTAGGAATTGAAATGGAGGCAAACGGACCAAAATTGAGGGAGAAGGAGGCCTCGACCGGTTCAGACCGGCTGCGCGAGGAAGAAGACAGCACTGTGCAGTGGCGCGTGAGGCCCACGCGCAGTGCAATCCAAGGGCGCGTGAGGGCGTATGGCAGGGAATCTTGGGAAGATTTCAACACGTGAAATCATCTATTTGATGTACCGAACATTTTGGGACTGGTTTCGTGTCGATCGGACACCGTCTCAATAATTTTCGGGGCATCAGAAGGTTTTGGATCGGGTTTAAAAATAGTTAGAAAATTGGGAAAATTACGGTGCTTTCGTAGGAGGTTAATTAAGTAGTTAGTAACCTTCTATTAAAATTTGGACAGGTTTGGGAGTCCCGGTGATGGTGATCGGCTCAGGAGAGCCTATGGAACGCAAATCGAGGTGGCAGCTCGGACGGTCTGTGAGTGGACCTTGTTTTCTAAATTGGTGCATGCATAAATGTTTATTATATGTTTTAAATACTTGTTTGTGATGCGATGAGTGCATTTGTATGTGGTTACGTATAGGCACGTATTTCGAGGTTTCGGCCCTATACGGTGCCTATACGGGTCTGTATTTCTTTATTGGTTTAAATGAAAAGGTTTTGGATTTCCAAAAGGATAAACTTGGGTATGAGACCGATTTGGTTTGGTCTCGGGCATATGACACTATTTACGACCTTCGGGTCTAAATCGTGGTCACGACGGGTGCTATGTGCACGGCGATCGACGATTCGACGCTCGCCTCCAGATTAGGATGTGTTCCTTCCGAAGAGGTCACGATGCACGATTCGTGGTCGGGCAGCCTGGGGAGGCTCGACTTCGGAGTGCTAACGGTTCAGGATATCGATCGGTGATGAGTGCACCATGATCTTGTGGTGGCCGCGTCGGTTGATACATTCACGGCGACATACCAGGATTGAGGGCGGTCCTAGATGGATGGTTGCACGCATCACTATGATCGGAGTCGTGACTGACCCATAGATATCGGGCACAGTGCCCAGTTGAGTCATATGTTCGGGCACGAGACCCAATTGTTTTACACTGATGATTTCGGGTCACGGACCCTAGATGGATTTCCAAGTTCATGACGGTTTATGGGAACCACCATGAACTCTGGAAAGATCATTGTAGTTCATGACGGTTTATGGGAACCGGCATGAACATTTGTCAGGTCATTCTGGTTCATGACGGTTTATAAGAACCAGCATGAACCCTGGTTAATGGATGTTATGGATCATGACGGTTCAGGGGAACTGGGCATGAGTGTTTATGTTATGTATATATATGTTAATATACCTTCCTTTACTTCTATTATCTCCTCCGGGGAGGGTCGTTGGCCCAGGTGGACCCCGGAGTAGTCACGGAGCACCAACTGAGTGGAGACACCCCCCAGTTGGGTTCCTTACTCTCAGGAAGGCTATGATTACTATTACCTCGGGTGGGGTCAGTGGTCTGCGGACATTGATCTTGACTTTGAGAAGACTCGGATTGAGACCTGGGTAGCACGCGCGTAGCTTTGGAAACCGTGACAGGATTGGTTGTGCGAATTATTTGTATATATGATTTATGCTATATGAGATATATGATATGATGTATGATGCAACACCCCGGAAAGTCGAGGATTTTAAAATTGTAATTTAATGTATGAATTGACGTTTTTACCCTTATGAATGGTATGGCCAAATTGTTGACTTTTTGATTGGTGGGTCAAAAGGACTTTGACCAGTGATCGTGACGTAGTCCGGGACGTCACGAGTTCATAGACAGGTGGCACGTCCAATTCGGACGATCAGGGAAAAAGTTATGACTATCGGAAGTTTAGGGGCATTACCGTAATTTGGACTTTAGGGGCAAAAATGTTGACTTTTCGTTTGGCAACTAATTTTCACATGACTCAAGGATCGTTAGGTAGGTCTCAATGTCCTGAGTCCGTAGACAGGCGGCACGCCGAAATTGGACGTCGTACTAGGAAGTTATGGTCAGAAACGTGAAATCGGGAGGTTCACATCTCGGTTTTCGTGTCGAATATTTTATTCTGGTATTCTGATTGGAGGACACCTGGATGAGTGACAAGTGTCACTCACCCATTGGCTAGATTGGATCAAACTCCACTATGTGATTAAATAGAATTAATCTACCTTTTAATCCCAGCCATTGATCTGAAACCCCCAGATTTCATCCCAACCATTGATCTCATCCTTGAGATCAAATCTGGACCATCCATTTTGTGTGAGCAGATTCCCTCCATTCTATATATTTTCCTACCCGACACACACATTCTGCCCATTTCAACCATCACACCTGCGTAGCACCTGACCTTTGCTTTGGGCGTGGCTGGACTGAGCTGGTGAGGCAGAGGGACGGCAGTGATCACGACGGCGGACGGCGGCGAGGTAGGCGGTCCTAAAAACCCGAAACTGTTTTAAAAACTCAGAATTTGAAACTTGACTTCCAACGTGTATCTTTGATTTCTATTAATCCTAATCGATTCTGGGGACTAATAGGAATCTCAAGAGCTTGTTTTCGTAAGCTGAAAAGGCCTGAACGGAGGCTAAACGGCGACGGGAACCGGGATTCTGTGCATTGAGGTAAGCCTTCGATCCAGGCTTTGTTTGGTGATTTTAATTAGGTAGAACCCTTTATGGGATTGAGACGAGCATGTAGGAACAAACTAGAACGAAAATGGTTGTGAATTGAAGAAATGGTGACCGGGTCAGATCGTGGGTCTGATCGACCCAGTTGCAGAGATACGGGTCGACCCGTCAGGAGGACAGAGGTGATGACGTGGCACCCTGTCAGACTTGTCAGGTGACGTGGACCATTCTTCAGACGACGCATGTCACATGTTAGTGCAAAGTCAGCACTGATATGTCAGTGACGTGGCCCAATCAGGGACTGCCACGTGTCACTAACATGTCAGTGACGTGGACCAGTGTCGTGCTCACACGTGGAAGATGTCAGATCTAACACGTGGCCTGACAGATCAGTGAGGTGGACCAATCGTGTGTTGACACTTGGCACCTGTCAGAGTCTGACATGTCAGACCTGACAGCTGTCAGAAGACGTCACCGATGACGTCAGCAGGAACTGTTCCTGCGTTGACCAGGGCGTTGACCGGCGCGTGTGGGCGCGTGTGAACAGTAATTTTGGTGGGACCACCACCATTCTTTAGGTTTCGACGATCCGGATTCAATGGGGGTCGTTTCGTGTCGATCGGAGATCATTAAGTTGGTCAAAATAAGGTTTATTGCCTCAGGAAGCGCGTTCGGGTGGCTTTTCCGGGCCGGTTTCAGTCTAGGGTTTCATGGTTGAATGTTAGGGGTTTATATTGACCTTTATGTATACTTGGACATGACAAGGATTGTACAATTGTACCAGGTCGAGGGGATACGTTCGGTTTTCAGCAGGATTGTACTGTGAGTGGGCCCGATTTCATTAAACACTTGCATGCTTAAATGTTTTCCATTTTACTTATATGTTCACATGCTGGAATCAAGAAATGGGTTTGATGATATTGAAATTATGGTTATGGCACGTTTCACGGTATTTGGGTTTGAACCCCGTCTAATGAAACGTAACGATCGGTTCGGATTTTATCTATGTATACATATATGTTTTGCATGTGGATATCAATAAAATGTATTTGGTACTGCACTGTATAGATCCATTCTTATGATACTGTTTCCTCCGGATGTGGTACCCCGGAGTGGTCATGGCGCATTGCTTGCGAGGGGTCATTCTACGGAGGAACCAGATCGTAGAATGACTCAGGAGTAGTATTGTTTATTTGACGTCAGGGACGTCGAGCATCTAGGACGCTAGGCATTTGAGATGCTATACCCGGACGGGGTTCGGGGATTGGACTCGGAATTGAGACCCGAGTGGCACGCGTAGCGTTGAGACTGTGACCGTATTAGACGTCAGGGACGTCAGACATCGGGGATGTCAGGATTGGAGTGTATAGTGCAGTGACTATCATTATGTTATGATTTTATTACATGCCTTATGGTGCATATCATACGATTTATGGTTTTAAATTCTGATGCATGCATGTTTGGAAAACGGAGGGGTAAATTATATGTTTTACTTAACGATTTTATAAACTTGAGTTTCGGCCCACTCACCCTTGATGTTTTGGTAACCCCTCCAAGTCGTGCTAATGAGGTAGAGGAGGAACCTGAGGCTGAGGCATAGATCTACTTCTGCGTAACTGATCCCTGTTAGGTGATTTTACCCGCAGGTTTATGTTAGAGTCGTGCTCGCAACTTGTGATTTGGATTTCATCCCTTGACTGATATCTGTTTATTTCGAACTTGATGTAAAACTTTAATTTGGTTTTTATGCATTTGAACGTTTAAGGTTAAAATTGGTATAAATTTTGGAAGTCAGACGGGAGTAGGGCACGTCCCCATGTGGTCCCAGAGAGGATCGGGGCGGGTCCTGTCAGCTTGGTATCAGAGCACTAGGTTATGGTCAGCATGCTAGACTAGCGATTAGTACTAGTTACTTTTCGAGTTTAAGGATAATGTTAACTGATCTATTCCTCTTGACAGTTGGTTATGCCACCAAGGTGGATTCCTCATACACGAACTGACGAGGATCTGGAAAGGGAAATGGAATGCGCAAGCATTGAGCGAGCTCAGTGTCTGGGAGCCACACCTTTCAAACGGGGATCAAACCCCGAAGATGCTCATGATTGGATCACCAAATATGAAAGGATCTTCACGGTGATGCACTGCCCTCCGGGTGAACGGGTAACTTTGGCGGCCTTCTTACTGGAAGGAGGAGCCTACCAGTGGTGGCACGGCCTTGAAATGTCTGGATGGTCTGTCCATACCACTACTTGGGAAGCTTTTCGTTCTCGATTTCTGGACCAGTACTACCCGCGATCATTTCGCGCGGCACGGGAGGCTGAGTTCCTGCGGCTGGAGCAGGGGGATATGTCCGTTGTGGACTACGACCAGACTTTCGGAAAACTATCCCGGTTCGCTGCATCATTCGTAAGCACGGAGGAGGACAAATGCCAAAGGTTTGAGCTTGGACTCTGAGAGGAGATCCGGGCAAGTGTGACTGCTGCTACTCATGCTTCTCTGAGAGATATGGTCGATGCAACGGTGCGTGTCGAGGCCAGTCTGGCGGCACACCAGACACGACAGCCTTCAGGCGAGGGGCGACGATAGGATCGCCCACACCGTGGGCCATCAGGCCAGAAAAACAACAAGGGAGGGGGCTACAGGGGAGCACCCTCATCCTTCAAGGGTCGTGGCTGGTCAGGTCGACGTGGAGGCTCTCAGGGCAGAGGATCTGGATACAACTCTGGGCAGCGTTCATCTTGGAGCGGTGCTTCTGGTGGGCATTCGGACAGGCCGAGGCCAGTAACCTATTTTACGTGCGGAGAGGAGGGCCACTATGCCTGTGATTGCTCGCTGTTGTCCAAGAGCAACGACGCTGGGGGCTCTAGTGTGGTGCAGAGCACGGCTTCCCACACTAATGGAGGTCGCTGTCAGGGAGGTGACCGAGGTGCTAGGCGTGGTGCGCGCGGACGCGGACGGAATGGAGGGCCTAGGGCTCAAGTGTTTGCAATGACCCAGCAGCAGGCGAAGACTGCCCCAGGCGTGGTTACAGGTACACTACATATCTTAAACCTTCTTGTACGTGTGTTGATGGATGTGGGGGCTACACATTCTTTTATTTCGAAGAGTTGTGCTGGTATGCTTGATTGTGTGGTATCAGCCTTAGGTTGTGAAATGGGTGTTGGCACCCCGATGGGCATCGTGTACCTTGTGAATCAGGTGATTCGGAGGTGCCTGGTGAGGATTGAGGATGTGGATTTACCAGCGGATTTAATTATTCTGGACATCCACGACTTCGATGTAATTTTGGGAATGGATTGGCTATCGGAGCATGGGTCGCTCATCGATTGTTGTAGCAAGCAAGTGATTCTGCGAAGCCCGGGTTTGCCAGAGGTTATCTTTCAGGGGGAACGTGACGGTTCGCCTCCTGAAGTGATTTCTTCACTTACTGCTACTAAACTTCTACGGAAGGGATGCCAGGGTTATCTGGCGCATGTCGTGTCGGATCAAGTTGATACTCCGGGTATCGATGAGATACCGGTGGTACGTGAGTTTCCGGATGTGTTCCCGGAAGACTTACCTGGATTACCACCATCGCGGGAGATCGAGTTTACAATTGAACTACTCCACGGTACCCGACCTTTATCTCAGGCACCATACCGGATGGCGCCGGCTGAGTTACGAGAACTCAAAACTCAATTGCAGGAGTTGGTGGATTTGTGATACGTCCGACCGAGCACTTCATCGTGGGGAGCACCGGTGTTGTTCGTAAAGAAGAAGGAAGGGAGTCTTCGTTTGTGCATTGACTATCGGCAACTCAACAAGGTGACACTGAGGAACCAGTTTCCTCTACCCAGGATCGATGACCTTTTTGACCAGTTGCGGGGAGCACAGTGCTTCTCGAAGATTGATTTGCGGTCTGGGTATCACCAACTGGGGATTTCGGAGGAAGATATTCCGAAAACTTCTTTTCGAACCCGTTATGGACACTTCGAGTTCCTGGTTATGCCTTTTGGTTTGACGAATCGGGTCTTCCGACCCTACTTGGATAAATTCGTGATTGTGTTCATCGATGATATCTTGGTGTACTCGAGGAGTGCCCGAGCACATGAGGAACATCTACGGTTAGTGTTGGAGAAGCTGAGACAAGAACAGTTGTACGCCAAGCTGAGCAAGTGTCAGTTTTGGCTAAGCAGTGTTGGTTTTCTGGGACACGTGATATCGACGGATGGGATTAACGTGGATCCCCAGAAAACAGAAGCGGTGACTAACTGGGCTAGACCGACAACGGTAACGGAGGTGCGGAGTTTTGTCGGGTTAGCTGGTTACTACCGAAGATTCGTGGAGGGTTTCTCCAAAATTGTTGCACCATTGACTCGTTTGACTCGGAAGGGAGTGAAATTCATTTGGGACGAGCAGTGTGATCGGAGTTTTCAAGAATTGAAGGATCGATTGACCACTGCACCTGTCCTTGCATTGCCGGATGACAGTGGAGAATTCGTGGTCTTTAGTGACGCATCACTACAAGGTCTGGGCTGCGTGTTGATGCAGACTGGCAAGGTTATCGCCTACGCATCCTGGCAGCTAAAGACTCATGAGTTGAACTACCCTACCCATGATTTGGAGTTGGCAGCGGTGGTTCATGCTCTAAAAATCTGGAGACATTACCTATTCGGCGCAACGTGCCGGATATATACTGACCACCAGAGTCTAAAGTACCTATTCACTCAGAAGGAGCTTAACATGAGACAACGGAGATGGTTAGAGCTGCTGAAGGATTATGACTGTACGATCGAGTACCATCCGGGTAAGGCCAATGTGGTGGCAGATGCACTCAGCAGGAAGTTAGCGGGATCTGTTGCACACCTAGGGATGGTGTATCTTCCTTTGCTGGTGGAACTCCGGAAGGCGGGAATTATGTTGGATACTGATGAGCATGGAGCTTTGTTGGCCAGCTTCCATGTACGACCTGTACTGATTGATCGGATCATCGAAGCACAACTTCAGGATCCGATACTCTGTATTTACAGGATTGAGGTCGATGCGGATGGGAGAGAGGATTTTACCATCCGGGATGATGGAGCACTTGTGAAGTTGGGCCGTTTGTGTGTACCTGCAGTGGCAGAGTTACGGGCCGAGATTCCTGAGGAGGCCCATAGTTCGGCTTATGCTATACATCCGGGAGGTACAAAGATGTACCGTACCCTCCGAAACCATTATTGGTGGCTAGGAATGAAGAAGGACATTGCTGAGTTCGTGAGCAGATGCTTAACCTGTCAGCAGGTTAAGGCGGGACGGTAGAGACCGTATGGGGCTATGCAGCCACTTCCGATTCCCGAGTGGAAGTGGGATCACATCACCATGGACTTCGTCTTTAAGTTACCAAGGACTCAGAATGGAGTTGACGGAGTATGGGTGATTGTGGATCGACTAACCAAGTCAACCCATTTTCTGCCAGTTCAGGAGACTTATAAACCTAACCGACTGGCTCAATTGTTCGTGAAGGAAATCAAACGATTGCATGGTACCCCGGAATCGATCGTGATCCGCGTTTCACTTCCAGGTTCCGGCAGAGTTTGCAAGCTACTTTGGGGACAACCCTACGTTTCAGTACTGTGTTCCATCCACAGACTGATGGACAGTCTGAACGGACCATTCAGACCCTGGAGGACATGATGAGGTCCTGTGTACTACAGTTTCAGGATTCTTGGGATACTCATTTGCCATTGATGGAATTCGCTTACAACAACAGCTATCAGGCAAGCATCGGGATGGCTCCCTATGAGGCACTGTATGGTCGACAGTGCAGGACCCTATCTGCTCGATGGAGTTAGGGGAGCGAGCGGCTGTAAGGCCAGAATTGATGGACTTAACCCTGGAAACTGTTCGGGTTATCAAGGAGATATTGAAGGCGGCACAAGATCGCCAAAAGAGTTATGCGGACCGACGGATTCGGGACTTGGAGTTTGAAGTGGGAGATTTTGTCTTCCTGAAGTTATCTCCGTGGAAAGGGATTATCCGTTTTGGTCGACGGGGGAAACTGAGTCCGCGTTTTATCGGACCGTATGAGATCGTGGAGAGGATTGGCCGGGTTGCATACAGATTGGCACTACCTCCAGAACTTTCGAGAGTTCACGATTTCTTTCACGTATCGATGTTGCGGAAGTAAGTACATGATGCTTCCCATGTACTGGGGGAACAACCTATCGAACTCCGAGGGGATTTGAGCTTTGAGGAACAACCAGTACAGATTTTGGATCGGAAGGACAAGGTACTACGTCGGAAGACTATTCCTCTCGTGAAGATTCTCTGGAGAAACCAGAATGTGGAAGAAGCCACATGGGAGCCCGAGCCTCAGATGCGAGAACAATTTCCTTACTTGTTTCTTTGAAATTTTTGGACAAAATTTCTTAAGGTGGGAAGGTTGTAACACCCCAGAAATTCGAGGATTTTAATATTGTAATTTAATGTATGAATTGACGTTTTTACCCTTGTGAATAGTATGGCCAAATTGTTGACTTTTTGATTGGTGGGTCAAAAGGACTTTGAACAGTGACCGTGACGTAGTTTGGGACGTCACGAGTTCATAGCCAGGTGGTACGTCCAATTCGGACTATCAGGGAAAAAGTTATGACTATCGGAAGTTCAAGGGCATTACCGTAATTTGGACTTTAGGGGCGAAATTTTTGACTTTTCGTTTGGCAACTAATTTTCACATGACTCAAGGACCATTAGGTAGGTCTCAATGTCCTGAGTCCATAGACAGGCGGAACGCCGAAATCGGACGTCGTACGAGGAAGTTATGGTCAGAAACGTGAAATCGGGAGGTTCGCGTCTCGGTTTTCGTGTCGAATATTTTATTCTGGTATTCTGATTGGAGGACACCTGGATGAGTGACAAGTGTCACTCACCCATTGGCTAGATTAGATCAAACTCCACTATGTGATTAAATAGAATTAATCTACCTTTTGATCCCAGCCATTGATCTGAAACCCCCAGATTTCATTCCAACCATTGATCTCCTCCCTGAGATCAAATCTGGACCATCCATTTTGTGTGAGCAGATTCCCTCCATTCTATATATTTTCCTACCCGACACCCACATTCTGCCCATTTCAACCATCACACCTGCGTAGCACCTGACCTTTGCTTTGGGCGTGGCTGGACTGAGCTGGTGAGGCAGAGGGACGATAGTGATCACGGCGGAGGACGGCAGCGAGGTAGGCGGTCCTAAAGACCCGAAACTGTTTTAAAAACTCAGAATTTGAAACTTGACTTCCAACGTGTATCTTTGATTTCTATTAACCCTAATCAATTCTGGGGACTAATAGGAATCTCAAGAGCTTGTTTTCGTAAGCTGAGAAGGCCTGAACGGAGGCTAAACGGCGACGGGAACCCGGATTCTGTGCATTGAGGTAAGCCTTCGATCCAGGCTTTGTTTGGTGATTTTAATTAGGTAGAACCCTTTATGGGATTGAGACGAGCATGTAGGAACAAACTAGAACGAAAATGGTTGTGAATTGAAGAAATGGTGACCGGGTCAGGTCGCGGGTCTGATCGACCCAGTTGCAGAGATACGGGTCGACCCGTCAGGAGGACAGAGGTGATGACGTGGCACCCTGTCTAACTTGTCAGGTGACGTGGACCATTCTTCAGACGACACATGTCACATGTTAGTGCAAAGTCAGCACTGATATGTCAGTGACGTGGCCCAATCAGGGACTGCCACGTGTCACTGACATGTCAGTGACGTGGACCAGTGCCGTGCTGACACGTGGCACATGTCTGATCTGACACGTGGCCTAACAGATCAGTGAGGTGGACCAATCTTGTGTTGACACGTGGCACCTATCAGAGTCTGACATGTCAGACCTGACAGCTGTCAGATGACGTCAGCAGTGATGTCAGCAGGAACTGTTCCTGCATTGACCAGTGCGTTGACCGACGCGTGTGAACAGTAATTTTGGTGGGACCACCACCATTCTTTAGGTTTTGACGATCCGGATCCAATGGCGGCTTTTCCGGGCCGGTTTCAGTCTAAGGTTTCATGGTTGAATGTTAGGGGTTTATATTGACCTTTACGTATACTTTGGACATAACAGGGATTGTAAAATTCTACCAAGTCGAGGGGATACGTTCGGTTTTCAGCAGGATTGTACTGTGAGTGGGCCCGATTTCATTAAACACTTGCATGCTTAAATGTTTTCCGTTTTACTTATATGTTCACATGCTGGAATCAAGAAATGGTTTTGATGATATTAAAATTATGGTTATGGCACGTTTCACGGTATTTGGGTTTGAACCCCGTCTAATGAAACGTAATGATCGGTTCGGATTTTATCTATGTATACATATATGTTTTACATGTGGATATCAATAAAATGTATTTGGTACTGCACTGTATAGATCCATTCTTATGATACTGTCTCCTCCGGATGTGGTACCCCGGAGTGGTCATGGCGCATTGCCTGCGAGGGGTCATTCTACAGAGGAACCGGACCATAGAATGACTCAGGAGCATGATTGCTTATTTGACGTCAGGGACGTCGAGCGTCTAGGACGCTAGGCATTTGAGATGCTGTACCCAGACGGGGTTCGGGGATGGGACTCGGAATTGAGACCCGAGTGGCACGCGTAGCCTTGAGACTGTGACCGTATTGGACGTCAAGGACGTCAGACATTGGGGATGTCAGGATTGGAGTGTATAGTGCAGTGACTATCATTATGTTATGATTTTATTACATGCCTTATGGTTCATATCATACGATTTATGGTTTTAAATTCTGATGCATGCATGTTTGGAAAACAGAGGGGTAAATTATATGTTTTACTTACTAAACGATTTTATAAACTTGAGTTTCGGCCCACTCACCCTTGATGTTTTGGTAACCCCTCCAGGTCGTGCTAATGAGGTAGAGGAGGAACCTGAGGCTGAGGCATAGATCTACTTCTGCGTACCTGAATCCCTGTTGGGTGATTTTACCCGCAGGTTTATGTTAGAGTCGTGCTCGCAACTTGTGATTTGGATTTCATCCCTTGTCTGACATCTGTTTATTTCTAACTTGATGTAAAACTTTAATTTGGTTTTTATGCATTTGAACGTTTAAGGTTAAAATTGGTATAAATTTTGGAAGTCAGACGGGAGCAGGGCACGTCCCCATGTGGTACCAAAGAGGATCGGGGCGGGTTCTGTCATATGATGTGGGTTTACACAGGTTTTGGGCAGTGGCCCGGATGGTTAGTTTCTTATGATTTGGGGTGAGTCCCTTATGGATTTGGACAGTGGCCCGTGTACTTGATTTCATTATGATTTTTCTGGATAAATGGTTTTCGAATGAATGCATGCTTTTTTAGTGAAGGGTACAAATGTCTTCTTATGAAATGTTTTATAAACTCTTGTTTTGTCCACTCACAGCTTTTAATGTTTTGACTGCCCTTCAGGTTGACATCGGATGTGGACTGTAGCAGAGACCGAGATATCACATACCTCCTCCGGATCCTGGCGTACTCTGATATCCCGAGAGGAAAAAAGTCGGAAATATCCCTTGTCTGACACTTCGTGTCAGACGGGAGCAGGGTCATCCCGCACTAATCCCGGGGGGATTGGGATGGGTCATGTCATACTAGGCAAGTTGACTTTTGTTTCTTGTGAGCCTAAAATATCAGTTTTAGGGACCATTGGATGATTGACAAGTGTCACCCATCCCATTGGCCTTTCCCCCCCCCCCCCACATTCATGCATATCCTCCCTTTCGTTCAAACAACCTGAAACCCCTCCCTAACCATTATCATCATTTTCTTCTTCCTTGCTCATGTTTGATGGAAAAACAAAGTGAGAAAGAGGACATGGGAGACTGAGAGGGATGGTGGATGACAACGGAGCCACGGTGGCTGGCCGTGAAACTTAGAGAAGGTAAGCCGTGTGTGTGAGTTGCTTTCAGGCTTGGTTTTTGAGGCGGTGAAACCATGTTCTGAGGCCTGGGTTTTTCTCTAAGGTCGTACTACTGCATAGGGCCAAAAAAAGGAGGGAATTGACGGCTGGACTAACTCTGGGAGAGGTTCGAAAGTTGCTCGAAGGAGTTAGAGCTTGGCCAGGGCAAACGAGGTATGTTTTCTCGATTTCAAGCCCATATTCTTATTCCTGGGTTAAAGACGAATCGATTGGAAGAAAAATGGCGAGTTTTGGTGGTCGGAGGAGGAAGAATGAGTCGGGTCAAGTCGCGGGCCGAATGACCAATTAAAGTAAAATAGGTCGACCCGTTTGAGGGTTAACAACGATGATGTGGCAAGAGACATCAACTTGTCAGGCCACGTGGCCGTGCCTTGTTGGTACCATGTGGTGAGTTACCAGGAGGTTTTAGGTGACGTGGAAAGTCCACGTTAGCGATGTCAGACCACGTGGGCGAGTGAGGGGTGCCATGTGGCAGTGTGTCAGAGATGTCAGAGCTGACGTGGCAGTCCAGGTCAGTAGTGTTAGACCACATGGACCAGTGAGGTGGTGCGACGTGGGAACATGGTAGGGAGTTTTCAGAGCTGAAGTTGTAGTACACGTGCAGTGATGATGTCAGTAGGTGACATCATCAAGTGATGTGGCACGTGCCAGAAGGTGACACGTGGCACCAATCAGAGTGTGACATGTGGCATGTTGTTAGAGTTGTTAAAGCTGTCAGGTGTCAAGCTGACGTCAGGAGCATGATGTCAGCGTTGACTTTGGTTGACCGAACTTTGACCAGCGCGTGATCACAAATTTGGAGGTCAAACTAGTCTTTTTCGAAAGGTTTTGACGTTCTAAATCCAATGGTGGTGGTTTCAGGTCGATCGGAGGTAATTTGATGGGTGTTTTGAAAGTTTTTCTCCTTGAGAAGCGTGTTCAAGACACATTTACTATACTGGGGGTTTAGGGGGTGTTTATACATGGACTTATATGGATTTTTAGTGACCCTACGGTGTGATTTAGACGGGCCTGAATGTTCCGAAGGCTTCAGATTGGATGACATTGTTGGTTTTGCGCACACATCATGGGCTGTGTGTGTGGACCTTGTTTTATAAATGTGATGCATGCATGAATGTTTTAAATGTCTTATGATCATGATTTGAAACGCAATGATTGCATAATGATTTAAGTATTATTTTTGAGCATGAGTGCTTATGCATGACATCGATCGTTGATATTTTCATGACGATGTAAACGTCGGTCGTTGATTTGTTCACGATGACATGTTCAGACGTGAGCTGTCCTAAAGCTTTTTGGCACGCGTTGCATGGATGATGTGACTAATGATGATATGAGATGAGACAGATGTGGGATATGCAAATTGGTCTTGTTTTCGATTATTGCTTTATGTCCAGACATTTTCACATGTTTTGGTTTTGAAAAGAAATATAACTTTTTTGAGAAAGCATATGAGATTACATGTTTTCTAATGCATGCAAGCTTTTAATTGAAGGGTATAAATGTTTTTGAAATTCTTATATTTGTCCACTCACGTTTTTAATGGTTTTTGATACCCTTCACATTGATCACGGATGCGGGCTGTAGTAGAGATCGAGGCATCACATGAAGCTGCATCCTCTGGAAACCCTATTTGGGCCACGGTATTATCTCTAGTTTGACAAGTGGTGTCCAACTGGAGCATGTCATCCCACGTTAATCTAGGTGGATTAGAGATGGGTTCTGTCACCTTTTAGCTCACTCCTTGACACAATAAGAAGATTCACAACTAGTGAGAATCAAATCCAGAACAAGTTGGGTGCATACATGCCTGAGAATGTCGTAACTACTAAGCCAACCACTTGTGGTTGACAATAGTTATGTGTTTGAATGAGAGAAAAAAACATGAAATTTGGCCAAATATCAAATTATCGATATTCCCACGCACCAATTTTCATATTTAGATTCATATATAAGCATTTAAAATTCCAAGAAAAAAAAAATAACAATATGGATCAAACAAATTCTAACGTTATATTCCATACAAATAGGTGTCATTTCTATAAATCCATCAATATTTCATGATAATTTTAAAATTTCTCATTTAAACACACTTAGCTGCTTGCTTGGTGTAGAAGAATCATTAGGCAGTAATAGGGTGGCCAGATAGGACCTACGACCTATAGCATAAGTGATATTGTTTTTTCTCTAAAAAACTTATTAATAATATAATGAGCACTTCCATATGATTCTAGAATAATGAGTACTTTCAAAGATGAAATAATTGACATGGCCCATCCCAATCCCCCCGGGATTAACGTGGGATGTGCCATACTTCCGTCTGACACGACGTGTCAGACAAGGGATAATACGTACCTCAGCCCATACGGGGCTCCCAAAGCGCGCTAGGATCGGTAGAGGAGTGCGATGTCTCGGTCTTTGCTACAGCCCGCATCTGTGATCAACCTGAAGGGCATTAAAACCATTAAGAACTGTAAGTGGATGAAAATCAATAAGTTTATAAAAACACATTTCATAAAGATATTTATGCCCTTCACTAAAAAGTATGCATGCAACGTAAAATCAGTAATAAAAACATTTACTCAAATGAACCATTAGGGCCTTAGCCCAAAAATCGTAACTCATAACACGATGTGGGAACTTAGCCCAAAATTGTAGAATACCAAAATCCGTAAATCCAAAATCAAGTGGGCCACTGCCCAAATCCATAACCACAAATCCACAAATACCCAAATACCATTTCAAGATTCCAATATTCCATATTTACCACATAACCATGCTCGGCATCCCAGATGCCTAGCGTTCCAAACGCTTGACGTCCCAGATGTCATATCTCATGGTAATAAGGAACGCGTGCTACATGGGGTCTCTCTGGGTCAATATCTCTGACATCCCAGATGTTTTACGTCCCAGACGTCTATTCATAGCAATCTTGCTCCTAAGTCACCATACGGTCCGGTAGCTCCGTATAATGACCCCTCGCAAGCAATGCACCGTGACTTCCCCAGTGTCCCAGACACCTGGAGGAGACCATCACATATCCTCGTATCCAGATGGTATATGTAATGACCCGAACTTTCGTAATTATTATTTTATTGCTAAATGACCGTTTTGCCCCTGAGGGGGGGGGAGGGGAAATGTTGACTTTTGCCTCGAGAAATATTTAGGACTTTTACCCATGACCGTGACATAGTTTAGGACGTCACGAGTTCATAGGCAGGTGGCACGTTCGATTCCGATGTTCGAGGAAGAAGTTGTGACGTTCGGAAGGCTAGGGGTATTTTGGTAATTTGGTCAATTAGGGGCCAAATGTTGACTTTTGAACCGGGAAGTCCGACGGTCGAGGGCCAATGACCGTTATGTAGGTCTCGTCGATACGAATCCGTAGACTGGCGGCACGCCAAAATCGGACTTACGACGAAAAAGTTATGGTCAAGAACGTAATTACAATTAAACCGAACTAACCGAGACTCAGAATAAAATAATAATAAAATATTAGAATCTAATTTCTTTAACCCATTCCTATTCCTTCAAACTGTGGCTAACTCTCATCCTTCGAACAAACACCTCACAGCCTCTCAGCCTCAACTCACGAACCAGGCAGCACCAGACCGTCCATCACCTCCACCAGACACCAGCCAACACCACCACGACCGTCCTGCACGGCCGGAAAACCCACAAACCCGAGGAGAACCCGATCGGCCCAAAACCATCCAACCATCCAAACCATGACTTCTGGGCTCGAACAAACGTAGGGTTAGGATCAGTGTGACCTCTGGACGACTCTGGACTTGACTGGGCAGCCCACGGCGGCGACACGGCGGCGGTAAGCCCATAAACCCGTGAGACACCGATTTCCTTCCCTGTTTCGAAACGTCCGTTTTTGACGTTGGAAATGTTTGGTTGCTTTTGAGACATAACCTAGGGGACTAGACGAGCATTTTGGACCAGAGATCGTGGCTGGAAGTTCGACGGCTCGCCGGAGAAGACGAACCAGAGCCGGCAGCCAGTTTCCCGTCGATTTTCAGGTGGTTTCTTGAACCTAAAAACCTGTTTTAATCATACAGAACCATACAACATGATTAGACGAGTTCATAGGAACAAATCCCATCGATTTTGGTGGTCGGGTTGATGAGAACTGGTCGGGTCGAACCGTGGGTCTGCGGTGACCCGGTTACTGTAGTTGATGACGTCATCATGCTGATGTCAGCAGTGATGTCATGATGACGTCATCATGTCAGAATATTGTCAAACCAGGGACCAATAGGCTGTTGACACGTGTCCTCTGACACTGTCAGTGATGACGTCATGCTGACGTCAGTAGTGACGTCATGCTGACTTCAGCATCACTGTAGCACCATTGAGCAGAGGGTTGACCGGTGCGTGGGGGGCGCGTGTGAACAGTATTTTGTGTGGGACCAGTGCCATTTTCAAGGTTTCGACGATACGGATCCAATGGCGGTGGTTTCGTGTCGATCGGAGATCGTTAGGTTGGTCAAATTGGGATCTGACGCCTTGGGAAGCATGTTCGGACGGCTTACCCGGGCCGGTTTCAGTCTAGGGTTTCTCAGTTATTTAGTAGGGACTTAATGTGACCTTTACGTATGTTTTGGTGTAACAACCCGTCCCGAGAGCCGGGATTAAGATAGTGATTAAGGTGTGATTATTGAGGTTAAGCAGTGGGTAGGTGGTCCCGATGGGTCCATGAGTGTAGAATGACGATTTTGCCCCTAGTTCGGGCAAATAGTTGACTTTTAGTTGGGAGGTCGATTTGAGTGTTGATCGGTGACTAGGACGTAGTTTAGGACGTCACGAATCCATAGGCAAGTGGCACGCCTGATTCCGACATCCGAGGGGGAAGTTGTGATGTTCGGAAGGTCGAGGGCATAACTGTAATTTGGGTAAATTAGGGGGAAAATTTGACTGTTTGAATAATTGAGTTTTGGTAGGTTGACCTAGGATGGTTAGATAGATTCCGTCGTCCTGAGTTCGATGACAGGCGGCACGTCTTCATCGGACTTACGAGGCGAGAGTTACGGGTCTAGGAAGTTTTGGTTAAATCGTAAATATAAGTTAAAAAGAAGGGTAAATTGGTCTTTCTGCACATTGGGATTTGTGCAGAAAGAAGGAAATGGACGGCTGAGATTGGGCCACATGGGTGAGAGAGAGAGGGGGATGGTGACATGTGGCAAATGTGTAGTGGGTTCTGGGGGATTCTAAGGTGTGTGCACGGTTTTATTATTGGGGTGCACCCGTGCCCGTGTTCGTGTTTGTGCGCAGAAGGAAACAGAAAACAGAGGGAGGTCGTGAAGGAAATTGAGGGTGGTGGTGTGTGTGTTGATGAATTGTGGGTGTGTGAGGGTGATCAGAGAGTGAGAGGGAAGCAGTGAGAGAGGTTGACGGTGTGGTGGCTATGTATGGGTTATGAAATATGATTTGGGATTTCATGTGGTTTGGTATGGAAATGGATATTTTCCGGATTTGGGTTCGGAATGACGGTTCTGAACGCCGGAAGGGCTTCAGACCAGTGATTTCGGATTCGGGTTTGGATGAGGATTTGGTAAATGGTTTTCAAATGGTTTTGGGATTGGATTTGCTGGATCTGATTATTGGGTTTAAAGACCCGGATATATGTGACGGGGGACCGGCCGGATTGGGTTTAAAGACGCGGATTGAGTTTAAAGACTCGGGAGTTTAAAGACTCGGATGTATATTGATTTCCCCCGTAGGCCTTGAGTTTAAAGACTCGGGAGTTTAAAGACTCGGATATTATTAAGGCCTGGATTGAGTTTAAAGACTCGGGAGTTTAAAGACTCGGATAGGTCCAGCAGGTTCGATCGGGAAATGAGGATTTGATACGGTTTCTGATGCTCATGCTATGTTTCTTATGATATTTTATAGTGTTTCTGTTTCTTATGATGTTTTACCACGATTATTTGATAACTGTGTTCATAACTGTTGGTTATTCATGTGGTTTCAAAACGGAGGGTTAAACTCGGTTTTCTTATAAAATGGTTTTCGAACTTTCCTTTTTCTCTGGTCCACTCACACCTTCTGTTTTAAATTGCCCTCCAGGTTGTGGAGCTAGCGCGGGGTCTTAACGTCGAGGCTGTGTCCGAGGCATAGAAGTGACGTGAGGGATCCTAGAAGAGTTTAACGGCTTCTGTGTGCGTGTACTTTATCAGTTTTTTATTTTCCTTGTAATTTAGTGCTATGCTCTGTAAATGATAAGGTTGGGATATTTCGTAATTACTCCTGCGTCTGTCTAGGTTTGAGTGTGTTTTACTTGGGTGTTGTGTCGGGGAGTCAGACGGGAGCGGGATTTACCTCGGGTTTCGGGGTGAAACCGGGGTATGTCCTGACAATTGGTATCAGAGCATAGGTTTGTCGAGTTTGTTGGGTCTGTCGGTTCGTGAGGTTGTGTTTCAGTTGTTTGACTACTTCTATGCCTCTTTCAGTGTGCGGTTGACGATGCCTCCGAGACGTAGACCCTCTCCACAACCTGAAGAAGTAGCAAGAGAGACGGAGAGTGCCACGATTGAGCGAGCCCAGCGGCTCGGGGCTACTACGTTTAGTGGTGGGGCTGATCCTGAGGAAGCCCAGAGGTGGATTACCAGACTTGAGCGGATTTTTGCGGTGATGCATTGTCCGCCGGAGGAACGAGTGTTGTTGGCTACCTTTTTACTAGATGGTGCGGCGTATGAGTGGTGGTATGCTCTCGAGTTGTCCGGTTGGGATGTCCATAGTGTGACCTGGGAGACGTTCAGGGAACGGTTTCTGGAGCAGTATTATCCTTGTTCTTTCCGGGATGCCAAGGAGGCGGAGTTTCTGCAGCTCCAGCAGGGGAATATGACAGTGGCAGAGTATGAACGGAAGTTCCAGATGTTGTCTCGGTTTGCTCCTGCTTTTGTGGCCACTGAAGCCGAGAAGTGCCGTAGGTTTGAGTTGGGTTTGCGAGGTGAGATTCGAGCCGTAGTGACGGCTGGATCTTTTGCTACCCTCCGAGACTTGGTCCTCATCGGGCGATGATCGTTTTGGTAGGCCTGGCAGTGCCCAGAGTTCAGGATTTTGGGGTTACCGAGCACCGCCGACTCCGCAAGTGAGTGCGACGTCGGTAGCGTCCACAGGGAGACCGAGCAGTGGACCAGGCTGGAATGTGTGTTTCTACTGTGGGGAGCGAGGTCATTTTCGACGTGAGTGTCCACAGTTGCCACATGAAGGTGGTATAGGCAGAGGAGCAGTGGAGCCGGGGCAGAGTACAGCGTCAGGGACAGCAGGTACGAGAGGAGGTGGTGGCATAGCCACGAGTAGTTCGAGGGGACGTGGTAGAGCGTCGGGATCTCAGGCCCGGGTGTTCTCGATGATTCAGCAGGAGGGTCAGTCGACACCAGATACGGAGACAGGTACTTGTTTTACTTTTGGTTGTTCTGTTGGTTTGGTTGTTGGATCCCAGGGTAGAGTCTAGGAGTTCGCCTAGAGGACTTGGAGTATACAGTAAGTTCCGTAGCAGGTTGACGGGAAGTATAGGAAAGGAGTGACTATAACTGATCGATCTGAGACTATGGAAGGAGAGAACCCACAAGCTAGAGTTTGCCTTTAGGACTTTGTGGAGTTATTCCGACCGTGGCCGGAATAGCAGCCGAGGGAGATGGGTGGACGATTGTTTGGGTTAGTAGTCGAGTTGGTTTGGGAAGGTAGGGTGGTTGTATACAAGGATGTACTCTATGACTTCTGTCGGGTACTCTGAAATAAGGTATGTTATAATACCTTTGTTTTCTGTTCATAGAGTTTCCCTTGCGTACTCCATGTAGCTGTTACAGTAGTTGGGGATGGAGTGAAATACCCAAGGTGGAGTTGATAGACAGGGAACCTAGGAGAGGTTGTTCTTTACCGGGTAGGAGACCCTAGGTGTTGGGAACTAGCTGTGGAATTTCGGGGACGAAATTCTATTTAGGTGGGTAGATTGTAACAACCCGTCCCGAGAGCCGGGATTAAGATAGTGATTAAGGTGTGATTATTGAGGTTAAGCAGTGGGTAGGTGGTCCCGATGGGTCCATGAGTGTAGAATGACGATTTTGCCCCTAGTTCGGGCAAATAGTTGACTTTTAGTTGGGAGGTCGATTTGAGTGTTGATCGGTGACTAGGACGTAGTTTAGGACGTCACGAATCCATAGGCAAGTGGCACGCCTGATTCCGACATCCGAGGGGGAAGTTGTGATGTTCGGAAGGTCGAGGGCATAACTGTAATTTGGGTAAATTAGGGGGAAAAGTTGACTGTTTGAATAATTGAGTTTTGGTAGGTTGACCTAGGATGGTTAGATAGATTCCGTCGTCCTGAGTTCGATGACAGGCGGCACGTCTTCATCGGACTTACGAGGCGAGAGTTACGGGTCTAGGAAGTTTTGGTTAAATCGTAAATATAAGTTAAAAAGAAGGGTAAATTGGTCTTTCTGCACATTGGGATTTGTGCAGAAAGAAGGAAATGGACGGCTGAGATTGGGCCACATGGGTGAGAGAGAGAGGGGGATGGTGACATGTGGCAAATGTGTAGTGGGTTCTGGGGGATTCTAAGGTGTGTGCACGGTTTTATTATTGGGGTGCACCCGTGCCCGTGTTCGTGTTTGTGCGCAGAAGGAAACAGAAAACAGAGGGAGGTCGTGAAGGAAATTGAGGGTGGTGGTGTGTGTGTTGATGAATTGTGAGTGTGTGAGGGTGATCAGAGAGTGAGAGGGAAGCAGTGAGAGAGGTTGACGGTGTGGTGGCTGTGTGTGAGGGTGTCAAGAGCTGCGGGAAAATCAGGGGGGAAAACAGGAAGGAATTTGTGAGAATTGTGGCGGTGGCAGCCGTGTACGGGGCAACTGAGTCCGTGGTGGTGTCGTGCGGGTTGCGAGGAGTCAACCACTACCAGCGGAGCTCACGACGGCGACTGGAGGCAGGTAATTCTCTCATTCCCATGTCGATACTCTGTTTTCCCGTTGAGTTTCAACGTGGAAGTCGTGGTTTGGGAGGTTGAATCGATGAGTCTAGAGTGGTCTAAGGGTTTTAGTTGAGTCTTAGGAATAGTTTGGTGGTGCTGCCGTGATGGGTGGTGCACGGTGGCGACAGGCACGACGGAGGTGTCTGTGTCCTCTGTTTTGGCTGTGGGTTTTAAACGGCGAGTCGTCGAGCTTGGGGCTGAGTCGACAGTCCAGGAAGGTTGGTTGAGGTTTGGTAGAGTCCTAGGAAGAGGTTGGTGTAGCCTCCGTGAAGGGGGAAGTCGTGGGTGGCCGGAGTAAGAAACAGGGCAGTGTACGGGTTTTTGTTCAAGGTTGAGTCGACGAGTTTTTGAGGGAATTTAGGTGAGTGTTCGTGGACGTAGTAGTGACGTAATTTGACGGTGTTTGACAGGATCGGGATTTCCCGAGGAAGCCGAGGAACGGGCTGGACATTCGGGACGCGAGTAGGGCTCAGTACTGTGAGTGGACCCTTTTCCTTAAACTCGATCATGCATAACTGTTTTTATATACGTTTTGATGGTTTCCTTAAGACACTATGTGTATTGTATATGTTATGATGGTTTTTGAGACATTTTCGGGATTTCGCACGTTTTTCAAGAAAATGCTGGTTTTCGGATTTTGATGTCACATTTGAGGATTTTCACCTATAAAGGTTTTCTGATAATGATAAATGGGTTATGAAATATGATTTGGGATTTCATGTGGTTTGGTATGGAAATGGATATTTTCCGGATTTGGGTTCGGAATGACGGTTCTGAACGCCGGAAGGGCTTCGGACCAGTGATTTCGGATTCGGGTTTGGATGAGGATTTGGTAAATGGTTTTCAAATGGCTTTGGGATTGGATTTACTGGATCTGATTATTGGGTTTAAAGACCCGGATATATGTGACGGGGGACCGGCCGGATTGGGTTTAAAGACCCGGATTGAGTTTAAAGACTCGGGAGTTTAAAGACTCGGATGTATATTGATTTCCCCCGTAGGCCTTGAGTTTAAAGACTCGGGAGTTTAAAGACTCGGATATTATTAAGGCCTGGATTGAGTTTAAAGACTCGGGAGTTTAAAGACTCGGATAGGTCCAGCAGGTTCGATCGGGAAATGAGGATTTGATACGGTTTCTGATGCTCATGCTATGTTTCTTATGATATTTTATAGTGTTTCTGTTTCTTATGATGTTTTACCACGATTATTTGATAACTGTGTTCATAACTGTTGGTTATGCATGTGGTTTCAAAACGGAGGGTTAAACTCGGTTTTCTTATAAAATGGTTTTCGAACTTTCCTTTTTCTCTGGTCCACTCACACCTTCTGTTTTAAATTGCCCTCCAGGTTGTGGAGCTAGCGCGGGGTCTTAACGTCGAGGCTGTGTCCGAGGCATAGAAGTGACGTGAGGGATCCTAGAAGAGTTTAACGGCTTCTGTGTGCGTGTACTTTATCAGTTTTTTATTTTCCTTGTAATTTAGTGCTATGCTCTGTAAACGATAAGGTTGGGATATTTCGTAATTACTCCTGCGTCTGTCTAGGTTTGAGTGAGTTTTACTTGGGTGTTGTGTCGGGGAGTCAGACGGGAGCGGGATTTACCTCGGGTTTCGGGGTGAAACCGGGGTGGGTCCTGACATTTGGGCATGACATGAATTGTACTTTAACCCTTGGATGGGGCTTTACGCTCGGGATTGCAGCGGGATTGTACTGTGAGTGGGCCTTTGATTTCACTAAACCTCGGCATGCATAACTGTTTTACTTTCTATTATATCTATATGTGATTCAAGCAGAAGTATCGGTTTATCTTGAGTCTGATTTATGGCACGTATTACGATGTTTGGGCATGAGACCCGTCTGGTTGTTTATGAATGGTTTTGAGTGATGTATATGTATAATGGATCTCGATATTATTTGTGGTACTGCACTGTATAGATCTACCCTAGGATTCTATCTCCTCCGGATGCAGATGCACCGGAGTGGTCACGGCGCATTGCCTGTGAGGAGTCATTCTACGGAGGGACCGGACCGTAGAGTGACCCAGGAGCAGGATTGCTACTATTGGACGTCTGGGACGTCAGGCATCTAGATTGCCATCCTCGGACTGGGTTCCGGATTCGGACTCGGGATTGAGACCCCGGGTGGCACGCGTAGCCTTGGGACTGTGACCTTATTGGGCGTCTGGGACGTCAGGCATCTGGGATGTCAGGGTTGGGATGTATAGTGCAGTGACTAAGATTATATTATGTTGATACTATTCTGCTTATGATTATATGATTTTGTGGTTTATGATACTAATGCATGTCTTTTCGGAAAACGGAGGGGAAAATCTATATGTTTTCGGAATGGTAAACTATTTTGTAAACCTTGAGTTTCGGCCCACTCACCCTTGTTGTTTTACTACCCCTCCAGGTAGTGCTATTGAGGAGGAGGATCCTGAGGAAGAGGAGGAGGATCCCGAGGAAGAGGCATAGGTTTACGTTGCGCACTTGAACCCTACTGCTGGGTAGGTTGGCACGTAGTGTGTCTACAGTCGTGCTCAATAAACTGTATTCGGGAACTATCCCTTGTCTAACACTATTTGTATTCGAGTATTCGTGTGGCGTGCTATGTATGACTTAACTATGGATTTTCTTTATGCATTTTACTTTCAATAAGGGTAATTATGATATTTTAATGTCGGGTGTCAGACGGGAGCAGGGCACGTCCCGGGTGGTCCCAGGGGGATCGGGGCGGGTCCTGTCAGTATATGGAAAACAATTTTACAAAGTCATTTCAAAACATCCCAATGGGCCCTGCCCGAAATTCACATAAAACATCACAATCCATTTAGGGTCCCTGACTCGAAATCACGTTTATGAAACATAGAGTCCCAGATCCGAAATCATATTTATAAAACTCAACTGGGCCTCATGCCCAATTTGTAAACCAGTGGGGCCCTGGCCTAATCACATAACTGAAAAGGGTCTCAGCCCGATTTCGTAAACCAACTGGGCCCTTGGCCCGATCACATAACTGAAAAGGCTCTCAGTCCGATTTCGTAAACCAACTGGGCCTTTGGCCCGATCGCGTAATTCAAATGGGTCTCATGACAGGACCCATCCCAATCCCCCCGGGATTACCGTGGAATGTGCCCTGCTCCCGTCCAACAAGGGGTGTCAGACAAGGGATAACCACGAGCCACTGCCCAAACGGGGCTTCCAGAGTGCGGAAGGATCGATGGAGGAGGTGTGCAATGTCCCAGTCTCTGCTGCAATCGCATCCGTGATCAACCTGAAGGGCATTAAAACCAAAAGCTGTGAGTGGACAAAAACCATTAAGTTTACCAAATACATTTATAAGACATTTATGCCCTCCAATAAAAACGTATGCATGCCACGAAAAACCAGTAACCAAAACGTTTGCTCAACCGAGCCATTAGGGCCTTAGCCCAAAAACCGTTAACCAAAAACCAAGTGTGGGAACTCAGCCCAAAACAGTGGAATACCACCACCATACATAAACAACCATGTGGGTCACCACCCACGACCATAAATGAACATCAATTCATTAAAATCACACAATCATAAATCCACCCGGAAAGCCATTTCATTAATTCGTATTTTACCATTACCATCACCAGCATCCCTGATGCTAGACGTCCCTGACGTCATATCTCACGGTTTCACAAGCTACGCGTGCTGCCCGGGGTCTCTCCGGGTCCATATATCTGACATCCCTGATGTCTGACGTCCCAGACGTCAATCATAGCAATCCTGCTCCTGAGTCATCATACGGTCCGGCTGCTCCGTATGGTGACCCTTCACAGGCAATGCACCGTGACTTCCCCAGTGTCCCAGACATCTGGAGGAGACCATCATATATCCATGTGTACAGATGGTATATGGAAAAACAGTTTTATTAACTCATTTCACAACATCACAATGGGCCCTGCCCGAATTTTCCATAAAACAACACAATTCCATTTAGGGTCCCTGACCCGAAACCACATTTATTAAATATAGGGCCCCTGACCCGAAATCATCATTTTAATCCAACTGGGCCCCATGCCCGACTTTATGAACCACTGGGCCCACGACCCGATTTATAAACCAACTGGGCCCGCAGCCCCGATTACGTACTCAAATGGACTCCAAGTCCGAGATTTCCAAAACAAGTGGGCCTCAAGCCCGAATTCATCTTTCCAATATAAAAACCGTTTTATCATATTATTTATTTAACCACAAGCACGCAAAACCACAAATAAACCGTTAATCCCGATATACGTGAAATACAGAAAACACCTCGAAATACGTGCAACATACCCGAAATCAATGCTCACAAATACCATCATAGAAATCACGTATATAAACCATTTAACACATTTAAGCATGCATAGGATTTATAAAACCAAAGTCCACTCACAGACCGTTTTAACCGTGTGCCTCGATACGCGTGCCACCGGCCCTCCTGGGCCACACCACTATCACCGGGACTCCCAATCCTGTCCAAATCACATTAGAGGGTTACTAACCTCATCATTAACATCCTATCAATGTCCCGTAATTTTCCCGAATTTTTACTTATTTTTAAACTTAATTTAAAACCTTCTGATATCCCGAACAATATCGAGACGGTGTCCGATCGACACGAAACCAATTCCAAAATGTCTGTTACATTAAATAGGGCAGAAGTCATGTTGACCTCACCTCGAGATTCGTGCCCACGCGCCGCCACGCGCCGCCGTGAGTGGCTGCGCGTGAAACCCACGCGCCTGCTACAGTGTCACCAGCCCAACCCGTTTGTCTGGTAAACGGGTCCAATTCACCCGCGACACAACCCGGTTCCAATCCTGTCAATTCGATCCTAATTCCTTCAGTTGATCATTCCATTAGCTTCGTTTTAAGTCCAATTATAAGTCTGTAACATCAATTACACGATAACTTACCCAAATTCCATCGATTCCACGATGAACACGAAGAACACCCAGGTTACTGTGCGTTCATGGAACTCCCTCAATTGCTGCAGGTTTCATCCAATTGATGATTCCACAAGCATCAACGGACCCTGAGGAACAATTCCCCCACATCAATTGCATCAAACCTGTGCTCAAACGTCACGACTCAAGCTCGAGCACCGTCACTGTTCAACAATGGAGTTCTGTCAATCTCGATCGGTTTCCTTCAATTGACGAACCCAGAAGCATCGTGGGATCATGAGAAGTAGTTTCCCCACCTCAATTTCATCCAATGAAGCCTCCAATTCCACGACTCAGCTTAGAAATTTCAGAGACCTCCATCCTTCTGTTCTTTTTGCAGATCGATTCGTGTTGATCCCAGAAAGCTGAATGTGAGCTCAATTTCGATCCCCACGGCCTAACACTCAGTATTCGAATTTTCCCTCTCATTTTCCCGAAATCAAAAATCCAAAATTCAACACTCTCACAACCCCTCGTGTTTCCCCGTTAATTCCCTCATCTTAGTCTCCCATTTTCTCACAAGAACAGCAGAAGAAGGGAGCCAATTCTCCCTAATCCAAATCCCACATTTTGTGCACGGTTTAGGAACAAAGAGGAGAAAATTAGGGGAAATGGTGGATTAGATGATGATGATGTAGTAATGATGATGTTTGGAGGGAAACAAGGAGCTGGAAACAAGGGATGGGTGACACTTGTCACTCATCCAGGTGTGTAGGGTCAACGGTCACTATTCATTATTATATTATTATTTTAATCCCGGCCTTGGTTCGTTAGTTCGTTTCCTTGACCATAACGTCGTCGTCGGATCTCCGATTTCGGCATGCCGCCTGTCGTTGGATTCGTATCGACGATACCTACGTAACGGTCCTTGGCCCTCGCCCATCGGACCTCCCGATCAAAAGTCAACATTTGGCCCCTAATAAGCCAAATTACCAAAATGCCCCTCAACTTCTGAACACCATAACTTTCTCTATGAATGTCGGAATCGAACGTGCCACCTGTCTATGAACTCGTGACGTCCCGAGTTCATAGACATTGTGCAAAATGACCGCCCGAACAAAAAGTCAACATTTTGCCCTCGACCAGGGGCAAAACGGTCATTTTGCACAATTTGTCCGATTCTGCCCTACTAACCACCGTTCAACCTCACTAATCAAGATTAATGACTAATCTAATCCCGGAATTCGGGAGCCCGAGGTCATCTTTCCAAAACCAAAACCATGCTATAGAACCATTATTGAATTCTCAATTACATAGCCATAGCATAAACTCGTAAATCTCGAAATACGTGTAAATACGGATTTACCTCGAAATATGTGCCATCAAGTAAACCACCAGTGCCACAATCATCATCATAGAAATCATGTATGTAAAACATATAAAATAGTTATGCATGCATCACAGTTTAGAAAACGAAGTCCACTCACAGATCGTCCAACGCTGTTGCCTCGATACACGTGCGATAAGCCTTTCCGGGCCACACCACTATCCCCGGGACTTTCAAACTTGTCCAAATCACACTAGAGGGTTACTAACCTCATCATTAACCTCCTATTAAAGCCCCGTAATTTTCCCGAATTTTTAACTATTTTTAAACTCGATCCTAAACCTTCGAACACCCCGAAATATATCGAAACGATATCTGATCGACACGAAACCAGTCCCAAAATGTTCGTTACATTGAATAGATGATTTCAAGTATTGAAAGTCTCCCTAAAAAGCCCTTCACACGCTCCCACGTGCGCCCCAAAGCTGCGGGGCACTATTCATCAGCACTGAGCTTCAGCAGACCGGTCCCGCTGGTTCAGTTCGGTCCGGCTGGTCCAACTGGACCCGCATGGCATGTTCAGGCCAATAACTCTCTTGTTTTCGATCTATTTCCTTCCATTTTCACTCCTAAACCTTCCTCTAAACATTCCTAGTCCATTTATGAATTTAAAACTTGAAAATCAAAACCAAAAACATACCTTTCAAACGAATGTTTGAACGGGCCATACTCCTCCCATCGGTTTTCCAAGATTCCGGCCACCAATGGCCTCTATTCCAAGTTCATTAGTCTCCTAGAAACCTCCAAAACACTTCTCCATTAACCAAACCATTCAACAACTACTCAAAACTAGATTTCCAATTTTGAACACAAAACTCACCTTCCGTGGATTCTCCGGCCACCGTCCACGACGACGCAAGCCGTTGGCACCATTCTTCTCGTCTCACCTCCCTTACTCACTTTCATTCATATCCCAAGCCCAACAAATGAATATTGAAGGGGCTATGGACATAGGTTTGCACGGGTTTGGTTTAGGGAGAAATGAAAATGGTCGATCGTGATGGTGAAAGGAAAATATCCATCATGTGGGGGAATGGGCCAATCATATGGGTGACACTTGTCACTTATTTGGTGGTTCCTTCCAGAAACTTCCCAATCAACATCTGCCTCATGTCTCCGATTCTCGGTTTTCATGTAATAGTGCCGTTTTCTGTTTTAGACCTATAACTTCTCCGTCAAACCTCCAATTTCAACGTGCCGCCTGTTTACGGACTCGTAACGTCCCGATCTACGTCACAGTCATCGGTCCTCGTACGTTTGACTCTCCGAGTCAAAAGTCAACATTTGCCCACTCTCAAGGGCAAAACGGTCATTTCGTATCGTCCGTCTAATTTCTCTCAACTAATCCCCGATTAGTCATTCTAAACCATTATTAATTAATATTTAATCTCGATATTCGGGACGGGTCGTTACATAATTGTATTTGAAAAATAAACGTGTGAAATGGAAAATCTAGACTCATAAACATTAAAATAGAAAAATGAGATAAAGAGACCGAGAGTTTGACTGAAATTTAGATCTAAAAATTTTAATGTTCCCCCAAAAATGAAAATATAGAATATTAATAAAAATAAAATAAAATATTTCTTCCTATAATCGTCCACCCCTCCTAATCTATAATCATGGTCGGCCGAAAGTGTAGGGGGCCAAAGGGGCGCAACCCCTGGAAATAATATAGAACCCAAAATTACTAATACATTATATTTATATATATAAAAAAATATGTATAAATATAGCATGCAGAGAAATAAAAAATATATAGGAACATATAAGTTTGATTTTGGTTGAAGTTCTTTAATTGGTGCAGCTTTTATTTGAAGACTAATAGCTTATATTGAATAGAAAAGTTGTTGTTCTACTAGTCTTAAATATGAACATTTTCATCCATGTACAAGTTAGAAATATAAGATTTGTCTTTTTGTTTTTGAATTAAATGTAATACTTTGGACATGACGTCCTCTTTTTTCTTTGCCAGGGGTTTTGTCTCAATGAGTTTTTTCCTAACAAAGTTTTAACGAGGTCTGATAGTATGAAAATGAAAAAAATCAGTTCATAAAAAATTATATTTTTAATAATTAGGTGTGTGAATTGTTGACACATTTTCTATTTTTACATATTTCTTCCAATGTTTGGACCAACTCTATTTATAATCAACCACGTAACTAGAGCATGAAGCGCCTAGGAAAATTTCCCAAATCCAAATGGTAAAGGGAGGCCTAGAGCCTATTACAGGCTCTATGCGAGAACTTTAGAAGAGTGATTAGAATCAATAATACATGTAATAGAGTGGACATAAGTTCAAGCTGACCAAGTAAGAATTACCAATTATCCTTTTAGATTTTAGTTACGTATCGAATTCTTTCAATATGCTCTTGAAAGGTTCATATTTATTTTGACGCACGCAATTAGTCTTCAATTATAACTTAAACAGTCTAACAGAACGTTCTCCAAAGAAAATCCTGGGCCAATTTTTGTCACCTCGTGAGTTTTGATAAGATTGAATTAATGTGAAACTTGATCCATTTCAATAAAACTCAGCAATTGGCAACAAATGTACTTGAAAAACTCTTCTAAGAGAGTCGGCTTAGCAATTTAAACTAGAGTTACTTTATGGACAATATTTGTATCTCAATTTAGGACATTCTTATTCTATTTTTTTTCCTTTATAGAATTTTCTTTATATGTTCGTTATAATTGGAACCATTATTCTCTAAATTATTATTTTAAGATCATAAAATTAATAATATTGGAAGCAGTTCAGTAAATATATATGAGTGATTAAATAATTTTGACGTACTCTTAATTAATTTTTGTATAAATAATTTTGAAATAATAATTTAGAAGTTGAACATTTTTAATTATTATATAATGGCCTCCTGAAATTCAATTTTAATTCCAAATTATTCATTTTCCATTAATTCTAATAACTTTGTAGCAAATTTAAGGACAATATGATTATTTAGACAAAAACATTAAAAATAGCCTGGGATTTTTTATAATTATTTTATTTTTTGGATTTTTGTGATTAGTAAAAAGTTGGTTGCAAAGAAAATGACCGCGAGTTGTGAGCATGGATGAAAATATCGTTGAATGTCGTCGAAATTTCGGTATTTTTGGCCGGCGGCATATAAGAAGGGAGAAAGAAATTCGCCGAAATATCGAACAATTGTCTTGTTTTGAGTCCATCGATCTTTTCCTGGGATCAAAACGATGAAGATGCACTATTAATTAGTGAAAATCGGACGTAAATCGAAGGTTATTTGATCGGGTCATGCTGCCGGGTCGGAAAACCCAAGTTGCAAACCCGGCGGGAGGTAGGGGGAGACTTAGTTAGCAGATGAATCTTTATACATATATAATTAACGTTATGTAAATTAACAAAGTAAAGCCCAGCAGAGTTGGCATTCGCCTTTCTGTCCTTGGGGGGGTCTTGGGTTCGACCCCCCAGTTGCAACCCTTGTTTTTTTTTAAAATTTTTCCTTTTTATTCCCTTAGCTGCCATTTAACCCTTGTTTTTTTTTAAAATTTTTCCTTTTTATTCCCTTAGTTGCCATTTAACCCTTGTTTTTTTCCCCTTAGTTTTTTTTAGTTTTTTCCTTTTTATTCATTTATTCCAATTTTTCAAAGGTTGGTTTTTTTTTTGGGTCCAATTTTATATATATCCATTACTTTCAATTTTATAACAAAATTTGACCCTATTTTTTCATTCTTTTTTTCCCCAATTTTAAATATATTAAACTTATTTTATCATTTTTCTTATATTGAATTTTTGTATGTTTATTGTTTTGTTTTTAACTATTTTAACATTCAATTATAGTAATTCACCTCATTTTATGTTTATATTTAACATTTTATATTATTAGTCATCGTCAAAATCATATTACATCTTATTCATCATATATTTATTATATAAAAGTCATTTTATAGTTTTTATTAGTCGTATATAACCATTATTGCATACTTAATTTTTTCTCAAAGTTTCATTCCAAATTTCTAACTTTTAGACCCAATTTCCGTCATTTTTATTGACCGTAAACGATATCGATATCGATACCGATATTTGAAGTGAGATATTCATAAATTTGACTAACGATATATCCGTCGATATGAATATTTTCATCCTTCGCTGTGAGCCACTCTAAAATCTACCGTCCTCTTCCGATTCAACTTTCTCTCTTCCTTCCTCATAAAAATCCAGAATAAACAGGATTTCAATCATTATTAAACCCCAACAACCAGAGCTTCATCTTCACCCAAATCCCAAATTCGAACACATAATCCCCGTAACCAAACATACCCAAAAAGATGGCTTCTTCTACCTTCAACAGTGATGAAACCGCTCCCTTCTTTGACTTCATCAGAGCCGCCACATCTCTCACCTTCTCTTTTAACTCATCATCTATTCCCAATTTCTCAAGGCTTTTCAATTTTACCTTTAATTTTTTTTTAAATTTTGATTATTGTCTAAAATTATTGCGATTGCATAGGCATGGGTGCGGCCTATGGGACAGCGAAGAGTGGGGTGGGTGTGGTCTCCATGGGAGTAATGCAACCTGAGCTGGTGATGAAATCGATCGTGCCGGTGGTTATGGATGGAGTGCTCGGGATCTACGGGCTCATCACAGCTGTTATTATTAGCACTGGGATCTACCAAAAGGTCAAATCTTATTATCTCTTTGATGGGGGAAGAAGATAAGGAGAGAAGGGGACAGTAAGTTAGTGTGCTAGGCTTTGTTTAAATTTTTTTATTTTTTGGTCAAAATGATCGCTTTATATTGGACAGTAAATTAATGGATTTAATGGAAAAATACATTTGAATAAAATAGGTTTCGGGGGCATCTTGATATAAAATTGTGTTTATAATGTATTTTGAGATAAAAAGAAGAATTTAGTATACATCGTGAGTAAAAAATCTTTTTTTCTTTTGGATAAATACCATAAGGTTTCCTGTGTTACTAAACTTGAAAGGTGAGATTAATTCCTCCTTAGGGTATGGTTTCTTCCTAATCGCAAAGTAACTTTATTGAGTTTCAAATTCCTGTCAATTAGGCATTAAAAAATTCTCCCCCTTATTGTCTATCTCTTTCAAATTTACAACATGAACTTTGGCATTGCAATGGGGTTAAACTATTATTCACCTTCTCGGCCATAAATGTGTACCGTCTGTTTGCAAAGATTGAAAATCAAAATAAATGACTACATCTTGAAAGGAGCAACACCAAGACGTGCTATATCATAGATGTAGGCTGTAGTCCAGTCATTTTGGAAGGAATTGAAACACGGTATCTTCAAGATTCATGTGCCATGTTAGCTTCAAAATTGCAATTCCATCATCATAACCCTTGTATTATTATTCATCAACATTAATTCTCACTATTGTTCATCAAGCTCAATTTGAATTTGAATTCGATTTTTATACAATTTTTTATACTAATTTTAAATTTCTAGGATAGGATCTCTCTACAGAGTCCTTAAATTTAAGTTAAACTCTAGTTAGTTACAATAGTTGAAAAGTAATTTTAGTAAACTACTTATAAAAAGTTTGCTTTAACATTGTTTCCTATTTTGGTAAATCTCAAAAATATTTTATTATTTCTTGAAACATTTAAATATCTTAAATTTATTATATTATTATTTGTGAATAGATAGGAATTTCTACTTTCTCTTTCTATTTGTTAAATTTTATCAAAATTCTAAAATAGGGAGTCAAATATAGACTCTGTTGGAGTCATTTTTTGTTTGAAAATCCCTAAATTAGCTATAAAAAAAATGTGTATTATGGACTCCGTTGGAGATGCTGGGAAGACTTTTATGATTAAATCATACAAGGAGTTACAAAATATCAAGCTCAACACAAATATATAACGTCATCGTTATCTATAAGAGTTGAAACCTACGATCTTCCATTTACTAATGAAGAGGAATAATGTGGGAAGGAGGAGCTCTTGTAAAATTAAACTAAACTGATACTCAAAACGTATAGTACTTCTTTTTTAATTATAGTGAATAAAATAAACTGCTATTGTTTCTTACGTTGCAGGTAGGCCCCTAAGGGCAATTGTAACATGTTGTCATTGTCAAAAACGGCGATCGCCTAGTTCGCCTAAGCGGTGCCTAGGCTGTAACGGCCGGAAAATTCAGGAAATGTAAATTCTGAAAGTTTAGAATGTAAATTGACATTTCTTTCCCTTGTGTTAATTAGTAGCCAGAGTTGAATTTTTTATTGGAGTGCTTTTTGCTTTTTTTTTACTACTGTTGTGTAGGTCTCAATGTCTTGATTATGTAAACAATCAGCATGTCCAAATTCGAGATCAGACGAGTTTGTTACGAGTTTGAATTAACCATGGGCATTTTGGTAAATCGGAAATTAACGGCAGTTTGGTCATTTTTCTTGGGGTTATGTGCATTAAGTCATTTATCTGAGCTGGCGACACATGTCACCATCTTGTTGTGTTGTTCTGTGTCGGTTCGTACAAAAACCCAAGACTCTAATTACACCTTGATCTTTCAACCGAGAACCAACGATCATGTACTCAGTTTTTGGCTGTATTTTCACTGTATAGTCACCCATGCTTTATAATAGCATTGGCTAGTTGAACATTTTATCTCAACGATTATGTACAGTTAGTTATCCTTTGTCTGACAATTTTTGTTGTTTATGCTATCACTCTTAAGGGTATTTTTGGTATATCAATTTAATTTTCATATAGGAGCAGGACCTTTCACGATTATCGAAACCTTTTCAAGAGGGGTCCTGTTAGTTTCGTATCAGAGCATAGGTTCACTGTCTATAGACTGAACATTGCTGTGCATAATTTTTTAGTACTAATTTGTGTTCCTATCAAACCGCGATATGCCTCTAAGACGTGAGCCCGTGCACAGCTTGGTAATGAGGCCGACACTACTAAAGGTATAAAGGGTCCAGACATTAAGAAAGCCCAGTGTTTGGGAGCCATCGTGTTTAATGGCAAGATGGGTCCAGACACGGTTGACGAGTGGATTACTCGCCTATAACGGATCTTTGAGGTTATGTGATGTCCTCTAGATGGGATGATCTTGTTATCTACGTTTCTTTTGGGTAGATTTGCTTGTTGGTAGTGGTATGGTTTACAGATGACTAGATGGAATGCCCGTATCTTGACTTGTGAGACCTTCCAAGATCGTTTTCTGGATCTGTTTTATCCCCGTTTTTTTCATGATGCTAAAGAGATTGAGTTCTTGCCATTACAGAAGGGGGGTATGACAGTGACCAACTACATGCAAAAATTCTTAGATCTATCTCGTTTTGCCCAGATGTTTATAGAGACCAAGGAAGACAAGTGTCGATAATTTAAACTTGCTATGCGAGATGAGATTCAGGACACTTTGTTAGTGGGATCTTCTACTAGTGTCAGAGAGCTGTCTGACGTTGCCATTATAGTGGAGGCGAGTTTACTAGTGCGGCCGGTCTTCAGGCTTTAGAAGATACTGAAAGTGTTAGTAGTATGGATCTTCAAGCTAGAGGGCCTCGAAGAGGGACAATTCCAGTCCTGGATTTTCTTGTGGTGCTCGTTCAGGTCCTGGCGATAGTAGAGCTGGAAAATGAGGTGCCTAGAGTTTTGGGTCGAGGACCTAGGCAACATCTTAGTCTAGTCGGGCATCAGTTGGATATTCTAGTGGACAGAGTGGCGGACTTTCCTGGGATGATACAACTAGTTTTCATTTTTGTAAAGAGTCTGACCACTTGAGGAGAAATTTCATGTACCGACTTGGTGGTAGTGATACGCGTCGGGGTGCTACTGAACAAGGTCCTAGGATAGCCTCGGCTTCTGGTGCGACATGTGGTAAAGGAACTAGCAGGATTGGAGGTGGACTGGGAGGACATGGTTGGTCATTGGGACAACAGTCTCGAGTGGTCGAAGTCACTCAATAGGACGCCCGACCAACCCCAGAAATGGTGATAGGTACACATTCTATTTTTGGCCCTAATGAACATGTTTTGATAGATATTGGGACTGCACGCTCATTTGTTTCTCACAGTTATGCATTGTTGTTTGATAAATAGTTGTAAATGATTGGTTATGATATGGGGGTTGGTACACTAATTGGAGATATATGTATATGTGGTGAACTTGATCCTATGGTTATAGAAGGTAATAGCTTAGCAACTAACTTGATAATCCTAGATTTGCATGATTTTGATGTGATTCTTGTGATGGATTGGTTGACTACGTATTGTGCCTCTATCAAGTGTTTTCTATAAGAGAGTGATATTTTGGAGTCCAAGGTTTCCTGACAGGATCCATCCTTAATCCCTCGAGATTATCATGGGATGTGCCTACTCCTGTTTGACACCGGGTGTCAAACCAGGTATAAACCCGTAACCCGCTCGGGGTTACCTAGAGTACGCCAGGATCTGTGGTGGCATGCGATGTCTCAAACTCTGTTATAGCCCGCATCCGCAATCAACCTAGAGGGTGCTAAAAACAACAAAACGTGTAAGTGGACAAAAATAATCATTAATTAAAAACCTTTTCCAAAATAAAGCTTTCACCTTCCATTTACCCGCTTGCATGCATATCACTGAAAACAAGTACTTTCATCATAAAACCATCACAAGTTACAAACAACTACTGGACATAGTCACTCAGCGAAAAACCTCGGGACCCATTCTCCTATCTGTCTGATCACCCATCTTTATCAGGGAAATCACCTGGACAAAATCACCCATGTCTATCACTGTCACAATATTCATATTGACACGTGTGCAACTCATATTTAAACAACCGATCTACACCTGGCTTTGGAGTCTACGACTCGACGTCTAGGTGCTGCACTAGGCTCAGAGTTCCTGACTCGACGCCTCAGTGCAATAACCCGACACTCCTGCAGGTAGTGTCATCGTGACCCCTCCGGGGGAACACATCCCTACCGGAGTCATAACCATCTGGGCCCTCTTCAGGGAAACACATTCGTGCCAGAGGCCCTATCTGGGGAAAACACATTCCTATCAGATCCATATCCAACATCCCATCGGTCCCTCTCCGAGGAAACACATTCATACTGGAGTCATAGCCAACATCTCATCGGGTCCTCTACGGGGAAACACATTCCTGTCGGAGTCATAATAAAAACAGTGGAAACCTATTTTCATAAAATAGTTATTTTGTACCAGGTATCAGACCAAAACTAGTCTCCACAAATCACATAAAACGGTGTCCAATGTTACATCAAACGAGGTCCAAAGCCCCAATAGGGCCATTGGCCTGAAACATGGTTTCCAATGTACTCCCTCCTAGATTCCATGATTTTTCTATCTTTCGACTAGGTCACAAGCCGAAAATCATTTCAATAGGGTCTCGAGCTGGATCTACCTTCTCACAAAATTCCGTAAATCGTTCATTTTCACACCATGATCAAAGTCACAAATCATAATTCAAATCACAATGAAATCATTGCATTTCAAACCCTGTTTATAAAATATTAAAACATATATGCATGCATCATTTAGAAAGCAAAGTTCACTCACACATCGTCCATGCTGCGCACCTGCAAACCACGCCATAAGCCACTCTTGGGCTAATCCATACTCTCCAGGACATCTGGAACTATCAAAACCATACCCAAAGGTTACTAACAACTTCTATAAGTTCATATCATAGACCCTCACAAATCTCGGTACGGTCAACGTGTCACGAACACACTTTTCGAGGCAAAAAACCTCTAATTGACCAACCTAACGATCTCCGATCGACCTGAAACCACCACCTTTAGATTCAGATTGTTGAAAACTTTCGAATGGGACCAATCTTACCTAGAAATTCATGGCCATACCCACCACGCCCGAGTTAAAGTTCGGTCGACGCTAGTCAAAGTCAACAGTCAATGCTGACGTCAGTAAAGTCAACGTTGACATAATGCTGACATCAGCCTGACATCTGACACCTGTTAGGTCTGAAAGATTATGACGTCATCTGATGATGTCATTATCTTCAACCTCTAGCTGGGTCACCCGGATCTCTGCAACCGGGTCAAACAGACCAGTGACAAGACTCGGTCCTTTCTTCCTCCTCCGACCGCCATTTCACTCCCTTCTTCAACCATTTTGATCGTCTCATCCTCAGAACGTACCTATGACTTCAAAATTGAGAGAAAACAACTAGAATTTACCTATCATGATCGAATAGTCACGGCCAAGCTTCCAGCCTTCTTCCCGAGTAGCCCAGTCGTCCTTCCTCTTCCATTTCGATCCCCAGACACTCATATGGACCCAATAAACACAACCCAAGCATTAGAAACAACCTGAAACTTCCAAAACTGAAAAACCAATTTCAAGACCCATGGTTACCTTGTTTTTCGTGATTCCTCCGCCATCCACGGTGACTCCGCCTCCTTGCCTTCGTCTCTAAGTAGCTCCAGTTTAATCCTTCACTCTGCCTCTCTATCTAGTCGAGAAGCATGAAGGTCGAATGGGTTTAAAAGTGGGTACTGGTTGGATGGAAATGGAGAAGGAAAAATGATAGATGCATGTATGTGTGTTGGTGAGCAATGGATGAGTGACACTTGTCACTCATCCATTGGGTTTAAATACAAATATCTTGGCCCACTACAAGACAAGTGAACTTTATCCGTCTTGTCTTTTGTACAATCGGGAATAGTTCCTGAAACATTCCGTGACCCGTAACTTTCTTGTACGATGTTCAATTTTGACGTGCCGCCTGTCTACGGACGCGTATCTACTCGATCTACATAACAGACCTCGGTCCTCATGTATTTGACCTCTAGGATCAAAAGTTAACTTTTTACCCTTTGTAGGGGTAAAATCATAATTTTATCCCGATCGCCCGAGAATCCTCGACTAATTCCCGATTAGTCTAACTAATCCCCCATTAATCCCGATTAACCCTTAATCAATCCTGTAAATTCGAGACCAGTCGTTACATTTCCAGAGGTTTTATTTCAGGGAGATTAGAGAGTGTTATCTTCTGGAGCCATATCAGCACTCACATCAGACAGATTGTTGAGGAGAGGTTGTTAGGGCTACTTGGCTCATGTGATTGTTACATAAAACACACCACTGAGGGAAGAGGACATACCGATAATATGAGAGTTTCAGAGGATCTACTAGGGATACCACCCCATAGGGAGGTTGAGTTTACCATCTAGCTTCTCCCAAGTACTTGACCTATTTCTCAGACACCATATCGTATCGATTGAGCAGAGTTATAGAAGTTGAAGGTTCAGTTATAGAAATTGGTGGACACGGGGTTTAACTGACCGAGTTTATCACCTTGGGGAGCCTCGGTTCTATTTTTAAGGAAAAAGAACGGTGGTTTGAGGTTGTGTATAAATTACTGACAGATCAACAAGGAGAAAGTGCGGAACAAGTATCCTCTACCACAAATTGTTAACTTGTTTGGCCAATCAAGAAGGACTACGCAATTTTTAAATATTGATTTAAGGTTTGGTTACCATCAGTTAAGGATAAGGGAAAAAGATATTCTAAAGACAGTTTTACTGACTCGGCATGACCATTATGAGTTTTTCATGATGTCATTTGGATTAACTAATAAAGCAACGAAATTTATGGATTTGATGAATCAAGTATTTCAGCCATATTTGGATTCTTTTTGTGATAGTGTTTAGCGATGACATTCATATGTATTCAAAGAGTGCGAAGACACATGAGAAGCACTTGAGGATAGTGTTGAATATGCTGAAGGAGAACCAGTTGTATGCGAAGCTTAGTAAGCGGAAATTTTGTTTAACTAGTGTAGGCTTTTTGGGTAACGTGATCTCGACAGAGGGGATTAGTGTGGACCCTTAGAAAACAGAGTTAGTAGACAACTGAGAGCATCCAAAGACTATATCTGAGACCAAAATTTTCTTGGGATTGGCTGGTTACTACAAGAGGTTCGTGGTGGGATTCTCTACAATTGTTGCTCTGTTTACCCAATTGACCAAGAAGGGAGCTAGATTTGTATGGGACGAGAACTGTGAGCAGAGCTTTCAGGAATTAAAGAGACGGTTAACTTCTCCTCTGGTGTTAACCCTAACAACAGTGGGGAGTTCGAGGTTTACAATGATGCATCTTTACAAGGTTTGGGATGCATACTAATGTAGCATGGGAAGGTTATTTCCTATGTGTAACGACGCGTCCTGAATTATCGGGATTAATTAAGAATTAATGACGGATTAGCAAGACTAATTGGAGATTAGAAGAGGATTAACGGGCCAGCAGGGCGAAATGACGGTTTTGCCCCTAGAATGGGCTAATCGTTGAATTTTTGTTCAGGAGATCAAATGGACTTTGGCTTATGACTGTGATATAGTTCGGGACGACACGAGTTCATAGACAGGTGGCACGCCGAATTTGGTTGAATAAGAGTAAATAGTTGACTTTTGACCCGGGAGGTCAGATGGCCGAGAACCGAGGACCGTTACGTAGATCGGGACGATACAAATCCGTAGATAGGCGGCACGTCGAATTCAGACGTTCAACGAGAAAGTTACGGTTCACAGAAGTTCGAGGGAACTATTGCGCATTTTACGAGACGGCTTAAATTTTGTCTTTAGTATGGGGCCCAAATATTTTGGTGTAGGCCAATGGATGAATGACACTTGTCATCCATCCATTTCCCACCCACTTTCATTCATGCATATCATCTTCATTCTTTATTCGTGCATACCAAACCCAAACACGAACCCGATCTCACCCTTTCAAACCAATCCAAACCCTTACCCCATATGATCTTGTTTGAGGAACCAAAAGAGTGAGAGGAGGCTGATGAAGCTGAGGACGGTGGCAGGAGGCGGCTGGACCATCGTGCACAACTGAGAGAAGGTAAGGGCTCGATTTTGGTTTTTGGATTCAATATTTCGATTTGGGCATTATGGATTGTTTTGGATGTTTGGATAAGGATTAGTAGGTTTCTAGGAAGGTTTTATTACAATTTTGAGGGTGGTTCACGGCTGAGGAGGCCCTTGGGGTAGCCGGGACAACAAAGGTTGTGAGGACATAATTGAACCATGGTATTTTAGGAGGTTTTAGGGTGTTTGAATTATATATTTAGGTTCCTAAGATCAAAATAGGAAGAATGGAATCGAAAAGGAAAAGATTGGACGAAAAATGAGGGAGGAAAATGGCCAGACCGATCACGACGGTCCAATTGGACTGGCCGAACCAGCGAACCATGTAACGACTTGGAAATTTAAAAAAGAAAAATTTGGAAAATTTGAAGGAAATGACGATTTTGCCCATGGAATTGGGCGAACGGTTGACTTTTGGTTCCAAGGGTCAAACAGATTTTGACCGATGACTGTGACGTAGTTCGGGACGTCACAAGTTCATAGACAGGTGGCACGTCCGATTCCGACATTCGAGGAGAAAGTTATGATGTTCGGAAGTTCAAGGGTAATTTGGTAATTTGATTAAAAAGAGGCAATTTGTTGACATTTCAAAAGACATGGAATTTTCATGTAATTCGAAGACCGTTGGGAAGGTCTCGAGACGCTAAGTCCGTAGACAGATGGCACGCGTCAATCGGAGTTCGGAAGACCAAGTTACAGACTTAGGAGTGTGTAGGGCATTTTGGTAATTTGTAAGAAAAAGGGCAAAATGGTAATTGGTCAATTTAATAAGAAATGGGACGGTGATTGGGCTGATTCAGCCATGGTTATGCCAGACAGTGACATCTGTCACTTTGATAAAGCAATTAGTGGCACTAATTAGCAAGAGGTGGAGTGTGCACTGTGTGTGTATTGTCTTAAAAACAGAGTGTGTATGATTGATCAAGAATCCACCCGCTCAACCATTTAAATCAATGGATAATTGAATTGCTGGGAAGAGATTAGAGTTACAGAGAGGAAGGAAACAAGAAAAACCAGAGAGGAAGAGTTGTTGTAAAACCCGAAATCCAATTATCGAAATTGAATGTGATCAATAGTCGAATTTGAAATTGTGGATGTTTATGACTGCAATTGAGCTTAGAATTAGCTCTCTGGAACCCAGATGACTCAAATGGCTTCAAATATGAAGGAAAATGAGGTCGTTTTGGTCGTGGACGGAGTACCTCGACTCCTCAAAAATTCAAAGGTTGGGTGTGTAATTGGAGGAGTTGGGCGATGCAATTGAGATCGAAAACAAGTTTATGATAATCCTACGAAGCTGTTGGATGAATCAATTGAAGACAAATGATGGTAATCGAGGAACTTTGATGAATGAACAGTGTTCGAATGTTCTTCGAAAACTCGAGCTCGAATTGACGTATTGAGGTACGTTCTAATGAAATTGAAGTTACAGAACCATAATTAGATTCATAATGATGCTTTTGACTGAATCAATTAAAGAAATCGAGTGGAAATTGACAGGATTGAGCCGGGTCAACACGCGGGTAGAACGACCCGTTTAACAGGCAGTCGGGAAGAGACGATGAATAGTGTTTGCACTGTAGCAGCGCGTGTGCTTCATGCGCAGCTACTTACGGTGGCGCGTGGGGGCGTGTGGGACCGAATTTCGAGACGAGGTCAACATGAATTTTGTCCCATTTAATGTAACAAACATTTTGGCACTGGTTTCGAGGAAATTGGATATCGTTTCGATAGTGTTCTGTGTATCCGAAGTTTTAATATACGTTTAAAATACGTATTTAAATCTCAAAAAAATTAGGGAAAATTATACGAGGTATATTAGAGTGTTAATGACCCTTGATAATGATTTTGGACAGTAATGATAACTTCTGGAATTTACAGAAAAACGTGCAACTCGGAAAGCGAGCGATATGGACGGTGTGTGAGTGGACTTTTGTTTTCTACACAGAATGCATGCATATATGTTTTCAATGCTTTATTATATGATTTGAAATGCTTTGAAATGATGAATGTTTTGATATGATTATTTATCGATTTTCTGGATTATTATATTGTTTTGGGCGAAGGCCCGGGATTTGAGATTGGTTTTGACTCGGATACGAGTCAGGAAATGATTTGATGGATTTTTAATGTTTTTTGGATATATATTTTTTGATTTATGTGAAACTGGCAACTAAGTTTGCAGTTACACAGATTTGCGTGAAAATGATATTTGGGCTTGAGACCCAACTGGAAATGTGATTTTGATTGGATTGGTATTTCCATGTGATTACATGATGATATTGATGGTTTTCGGATTTATGAAATAATCGGGACTCTGATTTTACGGATTTTGAGGAAACTATGTTTTGGGCTAAGACCTTGTGATGAAAATGGTCTTGATTTCAAATGCAACTGTTTTTCACTAGTTTACATGGTGATGATATGTTGCGGATATATAGGGCTTTCGGGGTGGAATATGTTTCCCCCAGAGAGAACCCTGGATATTAGGGCTTCCGGTTGGGAATGTGTTTCCCCGGAATGAACCCTGGAGATAACGCTCGCCTCCGAGATGGGATGTGTTCGCCCGGAGAAATCACGTAGCACTGTCTGTTTTCGTGCATCCGAGGGAGGCTCAGCTCAGATCAGATGTGCTGGATTATATGGAGATCGGTCGGTGATGTGTTCAGGACGATCTGGATTATCGGCTGGTGATGTGGTCACAACGACAGATGCTCGGATTTTGAGCGGTCCTTAAGCCTACTGATTTGTACGCGTTGCAGGGATAACGTGACTATATGAGACTGAATATGGAAATGAGTCCCGTGGTTTTGTTGAGATTAGTGATTTATAAACATTTGTGCCCAGATATATTTTACTCATGATTTATGATATGCATGCATGTTTGCGAAATTGGAGGGTAGGAATGTATTTTGATAAATGTATTTCTAAAAGTTTGTTTTGTCCACTCACACCTTTTCTGTTTTATTGACCCTCCAGGCCGTGGCACGATAATTGAGGCTGATTGGTAGGTGGAGGCATGAGTGGGCACAAGTGCGGTTATCCCTTGTTTGGCAAGTGCTGAGGGTGAATTAGTAACATCGGCTGACTTGTCAGACACGAGCAGGATCGGGCACGGTTATCAAAGTCCTTCGGGGACGGGTCCTGTCAATAGGCCAGACCAGTTCAGTCGCTGGGTTGAAGACGCTGGAACGCGCCGGGCCCTTTGGGCGGCGCGTGACCCATTTTTTGGGGATTTGTTCAACACACGAAATCATCTATTCGATGTACCAAACATTTTGCGACTGGTTTCGTGTCAATCAGACATCGTTTAAATATATTTCGGGCTGTCCGAAGGTTTCAGATCGTGTTTAAAAATAGTTAGAAATACCGAAAAATTACGGGACTTTAGTGAGGGGTTATTTAAGTATTTAGTAACCCTCTAAATTAATTTGGAAAGGTACGGGAATCTCGAAGGTGATGATTGGCCCGGGAGACGCTTATGGCTCGCATATCTAGGCGTGGCTTCGGATGGTCTGTGAGTGGACTTTTTTTACGAATTCGATGCATGCATAATTGTTTTATCATTGTTTTAGAATATGTTTTGTGATACCATGAATGCATTTGCTTGTGGTAGCCTAGGATTTACATATTTGTACGTATTTCAAGATTTACGGTTTTATACGATGCTTATACGTGCTAGGTTTTCAGTGAGGGTTTAATGAATGAGTTTTGGATTTGAAAATATGAAATCGGGCACGACACCCATTTGATTTACAAACTCTCGGACTTGGAGTCCATTTGATTTGACGAGGAATCGGACCGAGGGTCCCCGTTGGTTTACGAATCCCGGCTTGAGGCCCATTTGGTTGTAATCTTGGGCTTGAGGCCCATTTGACTATAGTATCAGGCTTGAGGACCTGTTGGTTGTGAAGTCGAGCTTGAGGCTCCGTTGGTTTGTGGTTTCGAGCTTAGGGCCTAGTTATCTGTGGTATCGGGCTTGAGGCCCAGTTGATCGTAACATCGGGCTTGAGTCCTAGTTCAGTTTATGAAATGTGAATTCGAGCATGAGACCCTATTGAACTGAGGATTTAGGATGAGGCCTATGAAATTGATTTGAATTGGATTCGAGGAATCCTGTTGAGATGAATCGAGTATAAGGCCCAGTTGAGAAATGTTTTGAGAAAGAAAGTATTTGGAAAATGTATATGAACCCTCCATATGATTATATGGTCTCCTCCAGACGTCGACCTAGAGAGTCACGATCCATAGGCCAGAATGGGTATCCCCATAGGGATCCCATTCTAGGAGTGGAAGTTATGATGTGGTCCCGGACCAGATTCCAGAGAGATGATCGGACTAGATCCGAAGATAGAGCTCGCACTAGATCCATAGATTGAGCCTCCTAGATAGAGGATTCTTGGGGGAAGACTCGGAGTGAGACCCCGAGTGGTGTGCACACTAGTATAGATATGATGAATCGTGACATATATCGAGAATATACTCCCTAGGGGTTGTTTGCTCCGAGTTTGCATCTTCTCGGAAGTGCCGCAGATGGGTTATACGTATGTCGATACGTATGAGGTTTTAAAGAAAGTTATTTTGGGGCAATGACCCCGTGTTCCATGTTTTAGAAAGTGATTTGGGGTGGAGACCCCGTATTCGATGTTTTGGAAATGGTTTGGGGCGGAGACCCATAAATGGATTTATGGTTCATGACGGTTTATGGGGACCGACATGAACCATTGAAAGGTTTTTATGGGTCATGACAGTTTATGGGGACCAGGCATGAACCCTTGAAAGGTTTTGAGAATATGTTTGACAATTGGTTTTATGAACGTTTTGATAAACTGTTTTTGAATGCATGCATATGCTTTTAGTGAAGGGTATAAAGGTCTTTTATCAAATGTGTTTTACTCAAATATTATTTTGTCCACTCACGACTTTTAATGTTTTGAATGCCCTTCAGGTTGATAGCGGATGCGGGCTGTAGTAGAGACGAGACATCGCACTCCTCCTCCTATGATCCTGGCGTACTCTGGAAGCCTGGTGAGGGCTAGAGACAAAATTTTCCTTGGTCTGACACTTAGTGTCAGACGGGATCAGGCGCGTCCCACTTAATCGCAGGGGATTTGGGACGGGTCTTGACAAAGTGGTATCAGAGCAGGTTGGCTCTTGTGATACTCATCGTACTTTGATACCAAGTGGTATCAAAGCGTGGAGTACGCGCATGTCGAGGATGTGATGTCTCTGAAGTCGTAACAGCCCGTCATCAACCTGATAGTTAGGGTAAGAATAGGAAGTACCACGTGCTGAACAAAATTCCATACGATAGTTTGAGGTTCGATTGGCATCCAATACCATACATGCCGCGTACTTCAAGGAAGTGGATCCAGAATAGGATCAGTGTTCGTGTGGATCTGACGGCTTGGAGCCGTAGTGTCACTAGTGAGTAGGATCCAGTGGACCAGTGGAGACCGTATGGCTTCCCGAGAGTCGAGACCATTGTCAGTCGTGTCATGTCGGATTGGGGAGTGTGCTGCAGAGGGCGGCTGAGGTCATGGTTGACACAAGTGATATTATTGGGAATAGGAACGGTTGACCCTACTTGGCATGTGTTTCCATGTTTCGGTATGTCGAATCCAGGACGGATGTCGACTGGCATGAGATTCCCCGGAGTGGTTGTGTGTGACACTGCACAAGCATAGTGTTAGGTACAGAGTATGACCAAGTTCTTGTGGAGGCCAGCGGCTGAGAGCCGTAGAGTTACGAGAGGATGAGATCCTCACAGTGTGGTTACTCGTTGTTTGGTACCAGTATTGGAGTACGACGACTCTTCGGAGTCGAGAGTGAGGGATCGATCATGAGGTGCATCGATCGGTTGATGTTGCGTGTGGAGTGGTTGGTACTAGCGGTCAACTACCGCATGGATTTGGAGTCTCGAGAGTAAAGTGTTTCTGAGATTGGTCTGCACGAGGTTGTGGCAGACAATGCTATTGATGGACGTAGTCGAGTCTTATCGAGTTGGATAGGCTCAGGTTACCATGACGATTGTGACAATATGATTTGTCAGTCGTGACGATGATACGGGGTGTGTGAGTTACGCATAGTACGAGCAATGATTTTGAATTCGACTCGGTTACGGCTGAGTACGATCGCAGAATGAGATGCTGACATTGGGTGCTGGCACATTTGCCACGCTACCTCTATGAGGTGACTATGACGAGTAGGATATACCTGGATGAGTGACAGGTGCCGTAGATATCCTTGGATGGATTACACGAGTGTGAGTGCTAGAGTTGATCGCATAGAGTTGGGACGTACGAACTAGTATGCAGACGGAATAGCAGATGTGCCCGGAGTGGCGAGCATGTGAGTTCGGTGGGCACTGAGCGGGACAGAGAGGATCCCGAGTGGCTCAATTCGAAGCACCAGGAGTACTTGGTTTGGTGACCAGTTTCCTGATGGTACGAGACTTGGGGCGCGAGTGTGTGCCCGAGAATAGTAACGTTAAAGGTTGAAATGCTTAGGTGGCATTCAGACGAGAAGAAATAAATGGATGACATGAGTGACGTCTTATGACGTATGGGTTGAATTGTTAGATATGGTAGTACGCAGAGATTTGTCTTCAGATCACGACAGACGTTGCGATCTGTTTAGCCTACGGACCGATGTTAGTGGATTCCGACCAATTCTGTGAGTCAGAGTTGGATCAGGATGATTAAAGGTACGAGATACGAGTGTTGGAGGCCTTTTATGCAAATTCATAAATAGTATACAAGGTTTAACCTTGAGTCGCTTGAATTCCACTCGGAATGAGTGTACCTACATAGACGGTATACACGGACAAGCGGATGGTGTCCGGTGTAAGATCCGTGTCCTGGAGGAACGGTGAACAATCCCACATTCCTGCGAGGGGGAATGGTCTGGGAGAGGATGGTGGTGTGCCTTAAATGTGTAGGCACACACCTATCTAGCACTAGGCCTTCCTTGGCCTCGCTGGTTAAGGTGATTACCTTCAACTAGGCCTTTTGGGAGCTCAAGTGGCTTTGAGGGGGATTGGAAACCCAAAGTTAAGGGAGTTGAGGCTGGTGCAATTCCATGATGGGTGACCCCCTGGGAAGTTGTACCATGAGCTCCCGAAAACAAAACCGTGAGGGCGAGGCCCAAAGCGAACAATATAGTGCTAGATGAGTCGGGTCCTGACCGGGGAGGGTTGTGTCCTGAAAATTTGGTATCAGAGCCAGACCCCGACCGAGAAGTGTGCCAGCGAGGACGCTGGGCCCTAAGGGGGGTGAATTGTAAGATCCGTGTCCTGGAGGGAATGGTTAACAATCCCACATTCTTGCGAAGGGGAATGGTCTGGGAGAGGATGGTGGTGTGCCTTAAAGGTGTAGACACACACCTATATAGCACTAGGCCTCCCTTGGCCTCGCTGGTTAAGGTGGTTACCTTCCAGGCGTGAGGTCTTGGGAACAAAACCTTGCGGGCGCAGGTGTGCCCAAAGAGGACAATATAGGGTTAGATAGAGGGTGCCACTGCGCAACTCTGATCTAAATTAGGCCTTTTGGGAGCTCAAATGGCTTTGGGGCCGATTGGAACCCCAAAGTTAAGCGAGTTGAGGCTGGTGCAATTCCATGATGGGTGACCCCCTGGGAAGTTGCACCATGAGCTCCCGAAAACAAAACCGTGAGGGCGAGGCCCAAAGCGGACAATATGGTGCTAGATGACTCGGGTCCTGACCGAGGAGGGTTGGGTCCTGACATCCGGTTGATCTGAGGACTTGAGAGTCGATTGCAGATTGGTTTTGGTTGACTACGGTTGACCATACCTCCGGAGTAGAGGACATGGCACTTGTTTGCCTATAAGATGCAGGAAATGCTCGTGTAATGAGTGAGCTCAGTAATTGGAAAAGAAGCATGTTTCCATCGTGATTGGAACTTCGGAATCAAGAGAAGTTATGATTGAGATGTTGAGAGGAGTGCTTGATTCCGTATTGGTGATGGATATTCCGAGGTCACTGAGTGTGACTCTTTCATAGATAGTGTTGGGTGCCGGAGGATGACATTGGATGAGCTTTGATGTCATCATCTTGGATTCTCCTGGATTCATTCCTAGGTGGGACGACGAGGAGTGATATGACAGCTAAGGGGTTCAAAGAGGGTGTAAGAACCGAACACTTAGGATGTGGGTCAAATTTGATTGACTTGACGAGTAGATGGTTTAGTATCACAGGATGTGACGAGTGAGCGTCCGAGGTGATGGATTGATGTTCACCTGGTGACGGACGGTTGGGGTCTGAACCATCATTAGAGTGCGTACAGTAGTATGCGGTTGGACGTTGCCAGAGTGCAGTCCTTGAGTAAGTCGGGTGACACCCCGATGTTGATGTGATGTGGGTGCACCAGTGTGTTGTGCACGTTGGATGATGGGATTGACCATGGTCAATCGGTATGTCGGGTCGAGAGTGCTCGAGAGTATGAGTGTGTTATAGATTGGATAGAGTCCTAGATGGACATGAGTGGCGATCAGATTTGATCCGATAGTGACAGTTTGGGGACTCCAGTGAGTCTAGATGTCAGCGGAGATCGCTGAGTGATGTGAGATACAATGCGAAGACTCGAGAACGACTCGAGATTAGAGTAGAGCAGCGAAGCGCAGTGGAGCCGGGAGTTGTCGGCTGGTCACGAAGTCGTGACATATCGTGGTTACGGATTGATAGGTATCCGACGAGTTCAGATTGATATGGATTTATGGGACTCTACAGAGAGTGAGTATGGACATAAGGTTTGAGGATAGTAATTCGTGCCATTGTGATGGCAGGATCTAGAGAATGTTGTCTGATCGGATGCTGAGCAAAATGTCTGCTTAGATGTGATAGCCGTTAGTGGGATCACGTATTGTTACCTGCTGGGTGTAGGTTAGAACGTCTCAGAAGGGTAAACTATAAGGATTGAGAATCAACTTAGTATGGTTGACCTGTCAAAGTGAGTGACAGGTGAGATCGACGAGTATCGACATTTTGTCTCGAGTGAGACGTACAAGTTGACGTGTAGTTCTCGAGAATGACTTGGAGCTTTGGAGGCTCCGATGATTGGGCGTACCGACGTGTACGATATGTGTGTCGGACGTGTACTGTTCCACGGGTATTCCTGTGTGGGTGCAGTCATCCGAGTCGAGGGACATGGTTGGATTCCACAGTTTAGTTGTGGAATCGGGTCGATTTAAATTTAGAGGATGAAATTCTTTAAGGGGCGAAGATTGTAACGACCCGACCAAAATTATTGAGATTAATTAAGAATTTATGATAGATTAACAAGACTAATCGGGGATTAGACAAGGATTAATGGACGAGTAGGGCAAAATGACGATTTTGCCCCTATAATGGGCAAATCATTGACTTTCCATTCAGGCTGTCAAATGGACTTTGGCCAATGACTGTGACGGAGTTCGGGACGTCACGAGTTCATAGACAGGTGGCACGCTCGATTCTAACTTTCGAGGAAGAAGTTATGATTTTCGGAAGTTCGGGGGCATTTTGGTAATTTGGTTGAATAAGAGCAAATAGTTGACTTTTGACCCAGGAGGTCAGATGGCCGAGAGCCAAGGACCGTTACGTAGATCGGGATGATACAAATCCATAGACAGGCGGCACGTCGAATTTGGACTTTCGACGAGAAAGTTACGGTTCACGGAAGTTCGAGGGAACTATTGTGCGTTTTACGAGATGGCTTAAGTTTTGTCTTTAGTGTGGGGCCCAGATATTTTGGGGCAGGCCAATGGATGAATGACACTTGTCATCCATCCATTTCCTACCCACTTTCATTTATGCATATCATCTTCATTCTTTGTTTGTGCATACCAAACCCAAACACGAACCCGATCTCACCATTTCAAACCAATCCAAACCCTTACCCCATATGATCTTGTGTGAGGAACCAAGAGAGTGAGAGGAGGCTGATGAAGATGAGGACGGTGGCAGGAGGCAGCTGAACCACTGTGCACGGCTGAGAGAAGGTAAGGACTCGGTTTTGGTTTTTGGATTGAATATTTCGATTCGGGCATTATGGATTGTTTTGAATGTTTGGATAAGGATTAGTAGGTTGCTAGGAAGGTTTTAGGACAGTTTTGAGGGTGGTTCACGACTGAGGAGGCCCTGAGGGTGGCAGGGAAAACAGAGGTCGTGAGGACATAATTGAACCATGGGATTTTAGGAGGTTTTAGGGTGTTTGAATAATATATTTAGGTTCCTAAGATCAAATAGGAAGAATGGAATTGAAAAGTAAATGATTGGACGAAAAATGAGGGAGGAAAATGGTCAGACCGACCGAAGCAGTAAACCGGCCAGACTGAATCAGTCTCTGGGTTGAAGACGCTGGAACAGTGGCGCGTGAGCCCACGCGCAGGGCCCTTTGGGCGGCGCATGGCAGCGCGTGGCCCACTTTCTGGGGATGTGTTCAACACACGAAATCATTTATTCGATGTAACGAACATTTTGGGACTGGTTTCGTGTCAATCAGACATCGTTTCGATATACTTCGGGTTGTCCGAAGGTTTCAGATCACGTTTAAAAATAGTTAGAAATGCCGGAAAATTACAGGACTTTAGTGAGGGGTTATTTAAGTAGTTAGTAACCCTCTAAATTAATTTGGACAGGTTCGGAAATCCCGAAGGCGACGATTGGCCCGGGAGAGGCTTATGGCACTCGTATCGAGGCGCGACATCGAACTGTCTGTGAGTGGACTTTTTTTATGAATTCGATGCATGCATAAATGTTTTATAATTTTTTTAGAATATATTTTGTGATGCCATGATTTCATTTGTTTTTGGTAGCCTAGGATTTACGTATTTGCACGTATTTTGATATTTACGGTTTTATACGATGCTTATACATGCTAGGTTTTCAATGAGGGTTTAATGAATGAGTTTTGGATTTGGAAATATGAAATCAGGCACGAGACACATTTTGATTTACAAACTCTCGGACTTGAAGTCCATTTGATTTGATGAGGAATCGAACCGAGGGTCCATTTGAGTTATACGATCGGACAAAGAGTCCCGTTGGTTTACGAATCCGGGCTTGAGGTCCATTTGACTGTAATCTCGGGCTTGAGGCCCATTTGACTGTAGTATCGAGCTTGAGGCCCTATTGGTTGTGAAAATGAGCTTGAGGCTTCGTTTGTTTACGGTTTCGGGCTTAAGGCCCAGTTAGCTGTGTTATCGAGCTTGAGGCCCAGTTGATCGTAACATCGGGCTTGAGTCCCAGTTAAGTTTGTGAAATGAGAATTCGGGCATGAAACCCTGTTGAACTGGGGATTTAGGCCGAGGCCTGTGAAATTGATTTGAATCAGATTCGAGGAATCCTGTTGAGATGAATCGGGTATAAGACCCAGTTGAGAAATGTTTTGAGAAAGAAAGTATTTGGAAAATGTATTTGAACCCTCCAGACGTCGACCTAGAGAGTCACGATCCACAGACCATAATGGGTATCCCCATAGGGATCCAGTTCCAGGAGTGGAAGTTGTGATGTGGTCCCGGACCAGATTCCAGAGAGATGATCGAACTAGATCCAGAGATAGAGCTCGGACTAGATCCAGAGATTGAGCCTCCTAGATGGAGAATTCTTGGGGGAAGACTCGGAGTGCGACCCCGAGTGGCGTGCACACTAGTATAGATATGATGAATCGTGACATATATCGGGGATGTGTTCCCAAGGGGCTTTGTGCCCCGAGTTGGCATCTTCTCGGCAGTGCCACGGATGGGTTATACGTATGTCGATACGTATGAGGTTTAACAGAAAGTGATTTGGGGGCAGTGACCCCGTGTTCCATGTTTTAGAAAGTGATTTGGGGTGGAGACCCCGTATTCGATATTTTGGAAATGGTTTGGGGCGGAGACCCATAAATGGATTTATGGTTCGTGACGGTTTATGGGGACCGGGATGAACCATTGAAAGGTTTTTATGGGTCATGACGGTTTATAGGGACCGGGCATGAACCCTTGATAGGTTTTGAGAATATGTTTGACAATTGGTTTTATGAACGTTTTGATAAACTGTTTTTGAATGCATGCATATGCTTTTGGTGAAGGGTATAAAGGTCTTTTATCAAATGTATTTTACTAAAATATTATTTTGTCCACTCACGACTTTTAATGTTTTGAATGCCCTTCAGGTTGATAGCGGATGCGGGCTGTAGTAGAGACGAGACATCACACTCCTCCTCCTACGATCCTGGCGTACCCTGGAAGCTCGGTGAGGGCTAGAGATGGAATTTTCCCTGGTTTGACACTTCGTGTCAACCGAGATCAGGCGCATCCCACTTTATCCCGGGGGATTTGGGACAGGTCCTGACACTATGCCTCACAACAATTGAAATCCCATGACCTAAACTACAGTACACATGATTTAGAGCTGTCCACAACGGTGCATGCATGGAAGATTTAGAGGCACTATCTATATGGGGAGACATGTAGAATTTTTCCCGACCATCATCGTTTGAATTATTTTTTTTACTCCGAAGAACGCGATGGTTGGAGTTTATTAAAGATTATGACTGCACCATTGAGTAGCTGATGCCTTGAGTAAGAAGTCTGTTGGTTCTGTAGTTCACCTGGGGACAGCTTATTTGCCATTATTGGTAGATCTCCGGAATGCTGGAGTTATTCTTGGAGCAGATAATCGGGGAGCTTTGTTGGCTAGTTTTCATGCTTGGATAGTTTACACTCAGAGATGATGGAGCTTTATTAAAAGAGTGTCGATTGTGTGTACATGAGGATTTAGAACTGAAAAAGGAGATTATTGAGGGGGCCCATAGTTCGGCTTATGTGATGCACCTAGGTGAGACTAAGATATACCGAACTCCCAGGGAGCATTATTGGTGGATTGGCATGAAATGAGAAATATCAGAGTTTGTAGGAAAATATCCGATATGCCAGTAGGTTAAGGTTAACAAACAGAGACCCTACGGAGCTTTAAAACCGCTCCCGATCCTTGATTGGTAATGGGATGATATTACCATGAACTTCGTGTTCAAACTCCCTCAGATTTAGAGAGGTTATGATGGGGTCTAGGTGATCGTTGACAGGCTCACGAAATTGACGCACTTTCTACGAGTGTGGGAGGATTTCAGAATGTAACACTATGCCAAATTATTCATTGACGAGATTATTCAACTACATGTGACTCTAGAGTTAATAGTTCTAGGTCGAGATCCGGGATTTACATCGAGGTTTTGGCAGAGTTTGTAGAGAGGGATGAGGCTGCATTTCAATACTGTATTCCATCCTTAGACCAATGGATAGTTTGAGCGAACTATCTAGATTTTTGGACAATTTGTTGAGGGCTTGTGTACTACAGTTCCATGGTACTTGGGACTCACAGTTAGCACTGATGAAGTTGGCCTACAATAAAATTTATCAGTCAAGTATTGGGATGGCTCCGTTGGAGGCACTATATGGATGACAATGCAAGACATCGTTTTGTTGGACTGAGGTAGGCGAGAGGGTATTACTCACACCTGAGGTTATGGACATAATTGAAGAAAAGGTCAAAATTATACGATAGATTCAAAACTGCTCAAGATCGCCAAGACAGTTATGTCGACCTTCAAATTAGAGATCTTGAGTTTGAGGTAGGGAACTGGGTATTCTTGAAGTTATCCCCTTGGAAAGGTATTGTGTGGTTTAGCAAACGTGGGAAATTGAGTCCCCACTATATTGGGCCTTATGAGATTATAGAGAGGATAAGCCCATTGGCGTATAGATTGGCACTACCCTCAAAGCTTTTGAGAGTTCATTATGTGTTTCATGTATCGATGCTCTAGATATATCTTTATAATGAGTCTCACATATGGGAAGAGCAGCCTTTGGGACTCGTAGAGGACTTGAGCTTTGAAGGACAACTTGAAAAAAATTTTGACTGGAAGGATAAGGTAGTACAACCGAAAACTATTTCTCTTGTGAAAATGTTGTGGGGGAGTTACAACGTGGAAGATGCTACGTGGGAGCGCGAGGCATTAAGGACATTATAGGAAATTTGGCCAATTTTCTTTGGATTTTGTGTGTTGAGTCATTTGCTTGAGATGGTGACACATGTCATCATCTGGTCAGGGTTAGTGGAACCTTGCATGTTGTGTTATTCTGTGTAGGTTTGTGTATGTTAAACCAAAAACTCAAGACTCCAATTGCACCTTGATCTTTCAACTGAGAACCATAGAAAAACAGATATGAGAAGGAACAATGAAGAATAAACCGAGAGAATGAACATATAAGAGACATGTGGAAGACCTCCAAACTCGAAAACCAAGAGAAAGATAAGAACTCGTGACCCTTAGGATTTGAATTTTTATTTTTGGACTGTAATTACTCAAACCAAATTTAGAATCATCTTCTTGGAATTTTCATGATTCGTGCCATCAAAAATTTCAAGAGAATCGACGAGGAATGAGCCCAGACTGAGTTCACCTCGCTAATTAGGATGAAAAGTTCAAGGAATCGAGGTAATGATCTCAAGAATTGAACTATAAATGTGTTTCTAGGTAGGTTAGAAGTAGATTGGATGGATTAGAATTAAGAATTGGAACGGAATTAGTTGAAATTGGGAGTCAGGTCGAAACGCAGTTGTAGACCCTCGGGTCAACCCAAATAGAAGTTAAAGGCGAGCTAACGTGGCAGCTGAATTGGCTGCCGATGTGTTACCACGTGTTCCACATGTCACGCCATGTGTCATCACCTGCCAAGTGTCGCCAAGTGTCATTCCATATGACGACTATATGTTATGCCACGTGGAGTGTAACGACCCGTCCCAAATTCCTAGATCAGATTAGTGACTAATCACGATTAGTGAGGTTAATCGGTGATTAGTTAGGCGAAATCGGATGAACGATGCGAAATGACCGTATGGTTAAATCTTTATGATTCTTTGATATGTGGTGTGCACAGGTGTGCACAGGATTTGGGCAGTGGCCCGTATAGTTGATTTGATTATGGTTTTGGGCTTAGTTCCCACAGATGGTTCCATTTTGTTAAATGGTTTTCGAATGCATGCATACATTTTAGTGAAGGGTACAAATGTCTTTATGGAAATGTTTTTATAAACTTTTGTTTTGTCCACTCACAGCTTTTAATGTTTTGACTGCCCTTCAGGTTGACAACGGATGTGGATTGTAGTAGAGACCGAGATATCACATGCCTCCTCCGGATCTTGGCGTACTCTGATAGCCCGGGAGGGCAAAGGTCGAAAATATCCCTTGTTTGATACTTCATGTTAGACGGGAGCAGGGTCATCCCGCATTAATCCTGGGGGGATTGGGATGGGTCCTGTCATGGAGCAACATGTCATGTCATGTTTGCAACCTCTTAGACCTGTCAGGCCGCATATTGCCACAGGGTAGGCTGCGTTAGTGCCCAGTGCATGCCTTCCCGCGTACGTGTGGAAGCTTGTGTGAATTGCATGGTAGCGCGTGGAATCGCGTTCCATAGTTTTAATGTTCATGACAGCATATGTCACGCTGTTTTCGATATTCTAAATACAATGGTATAGGTTTCGAGGCCATTAAACAATGTCTTGGGGGTAGTTTTGAGCGTCCAAAGTGACGGTGTGCGTGTTTAGGATGCGTGAGTATCCCAAGGTTTAGAGGATTTTAATACAAGGTTATGTACATTCCTAGTGACCCTCAATTGTTGTCTTTGACATGCTAGACTATTCCTGAGACCTTTGAGGAGCATATAGCTCGAGATTGAGCCGCTTGGATTAATTGTGAGTGGACACTTATTTTATAAACTATGATGCATGCATAGTTAAATATTTTAATTATTTATTTCATGATTTGATTACAAGGATTTGAATAATGAATTGGTTTGATTATTTGATGATTTTAAAGAATGACTTTTGGACATGGTTTTACGATTAATTAGTGGAAACAATGTTTGGGGCTCAGGCCCTATTTCGAAAGTATTTAGACTAGGTTTAAGTCATGGATTTATGACAAAATGAGTTTTCTAGATTTCATTTCAATTTTATATAATTACCATCCTCTGTGATGTTGCTCCCTCCGGAGGTTAGGATGAGATCCCGGGGAGGTCACAATCTGACGTTGTCTAGATGGGAGAAAATTCTCGAGAGACTCAATCTTAAGAATGTCAGGATATAGCATCACTTGGACGTAGACAGATCTTGGGTTACTACCGAGACGTTTTTTGGATCTCGGGGATGTCCTCGGATGTGGCAGGATTTCATGTAGATCCCAAGTTCTCAACGTGTAGCATAGACTATTTATTGTGACTGGTGTTTGGATGTTAAGGATTGGTTGCTTTCGATGATTGATAATTATGTCCAGGTTTTTATCACATGGTTTAAAGTGAAATCCAGTTATTCTTGTTTTACGATTTGCATGCATGTTTTTATAACTGGGGGGTAAAAAATTTATTTTCTTGAAATGTATTTCTTTTATTCTTATCCATTCACACCTTTTGATGTTTTATTGACCCTCCAGACCATTGCTTAGGTACAGGGCTGAGACTGAGATTGAGGCATAAGATTACCACTATGCACTCACAGACTCTTTTTAAAGTAGAATTTCAACACTTGTACTGTACATTCTTTTATGCTTTGTGTCAACGCTACATATGACCAAACAATAAGCATGTGCATAAAATTTGGGGGAATACATCAAGCCCATTTTCAAGGCCTATATTTGAGGCTTCTCAATGAGGCCCATGCCTGAAGACCACTACTCTGACCTAACCCTACATACACTACTACCTCCTAAAGGCTCTTAGCCTCATGTATATGTACGAAACTTATATTATTAATGAGAGTAAGGTAACACTGTGGATGTAACTTGATTTGGGTGAACCACATATGTTCTTGTGTCTTGGTGTGCATGTGTGCTTTTACAGTCTCATTGGTACATTTGATGCATCAACAATTTGGCGCCGTCTATGGAAATCGATACAAAAGGTTATGTTGGTTCTTTTCAATTTTCCTACCTAGAAACACCGGTACCACCGTCGGCACTGTGAACTTCAGCTTGTTTAAACACCTGCAACTAGCTATCCTCCTCCCACGTCGGCCATCACAATATCGTTCTCGCCTTTACTGTTGTGCCTCTATTATCTCTAACCTAATAGGAGACCATCGAAGAAGATAAGTCATTTGTCCTCTTATTTTCATTTTTGCCATTAAGGTTTCAGATTTGGTTAATTTTTTTGGGGCTGAACACATTACATGATTGGGTTGAAAGAAACAAAAAATCAATTGGTCCGAAAAATCAAATAATTGGGCTCACCAATTTACACAAAAAAACAACTAATTGATCAAAAAATAAACAACTAGTTAATGGAGATAAAAAACAAATTGGGCTCCACTACTTAAATATGGGCTAAACACAATTTTTGGTTGTCTTTTCATTACTTAAATGGGCTCACAATTTTTTTGGGTGTCACATTGGGCCTATATTTTACAATGTGGGAAGGCCTCGTACTATAATGGACATGCATGCAAGTCCACACACTTATTTTGTTCTTTTTGTTGCACTAATTAACTTTAGGCCTAATTTCAATCCTACTAGGCAATTATGCATGCGTGAATTCATACTATACACACATTCTCACACGCATTGAGCATGCTTATTATGCCACTGTTTACACAATTACTTCTCCTTATTTGTGCAACAAAAATATATTTTACATCCTACAAATTTAGGGATTTGAAAATTCATTTTTTATGATTAGGAATTATTGAATGACTCGATTATTGATCAGCATAATTAGTGCGCCTGATCGGCCAACATGACCCACCACGTCGCCCTATTCTACGATATTGTTGGCTTCTTACCGATAGGCCCGGTCGTCACTCCCATGTGTCCGCCAGCTGCACCCATTTGCTTATAGGCCTACCAACCAAAGTTTTTTGCTCATATTGAGCCACACGTCAGGATACACCTGAATACAACTCGGTAACATTTCAAATCAGAAACTTAATTTGAACATCATAAACATAGTTATAAGCATACATGCAGACAAACATGCACCCATATATGTCGAGCATACATGACACTCTGTAACGACCCGTCCTGAATTAGCGAGATTAATTAAGGATTAATGACGGATTAGTGAGACTAATCGGGGATTAGACGAGGATTAGCGGATGTTCAGGGAAAAATGACGATTTTGCCCCTAGAATGAGAAAAACGTTGACTTTTTGTTTGAACGGTCAAATGGACTTTGGTCGATGACTGTGACGTAGTTTGGGACGTCACGTGTTCATAGACACATGGCTCGTTCGATTCCGACATCCGTGGAAGAAGTTGTGACGATCAGAATTTCGGGGGCATTTTGGTAATTTGGGTGAATAGAGGCCAATAGTTCACTTTTGGCCCGAGAGGTCAGATGGCCGAGGCCCAAGGACCGTTAAGTAGATCGGGACGATGCGAATCCATAGACAGGTGGCACGTCGAATTCGGACCTTCGAAGGCGAAGTTCAGGTTCACGGAAGTTCGAACGAACTATTGCACGTTTTAGGAGACGGAAGCCTTTTTGGCATTTGGTGAGCCCCAGATCTTTCTCAGGCCCAATGGATGAATGACAAGTGTCATTCATCCATTCCTCATGTAACGACCCGGACGTTCAGAAAAGGGAAATTTGGAAAATTTGAAGAAAAGGACGATTTTGTCCCTATGTAAGGGGTGAACGGTTAAATTTTGCTTAGACGGTCAAACGGACTTGGACCACTGATTGTGACGTAGTTCGGGACGTCACGAGTTCATAGCCAGGTGGCACACCTGATTCCCACATTCGAGGAGGAAGTTATGACGTTCGGAAGTTCAAGGGCATTTTTGTAATAAGGACAAAAAGGGGGAAAATGTTGACTTTTTGATTGACCACTATTTTTCACACAATTCGAGGATTGTTAGGTAGGTCTCGATGCCCTGAGTCTGTAGACAGGCGACACGCTGAAAACGGACGTCAGACGGATGAGTTACGGGTCTAGGAAGTGCAGGGGCATTTTTGTAATTTTGTGCACAAGGGCAAAATAGTAATTTCACAGGGGCACTGTTGAAGCCCTGGAAAACAGAGACTGAACCACCGTGCTTGGGTGGTCTGATTGACAAATTGTTTATGGTTAGTGGCCTTGGGACAACCTTGAGTTAGTGGGAAACTTAAACTAGTGTGTGGGTTGAGTTTTCTATTGTTTGGTGCTGTTGGAACTAGAAAGGAATAGAGATGGTTTCCCACGTTTGATCGACTTCCCAAGACCATTTTGAATGGAGCTCAGTTATGGTCGAATTTTTTATGCACTTATTGAGGGAACAGAGACAAAATACAAACCACAGGTTGTGCTAGTTGAGGTGAGTGCGGGAAACAATAATTGGCTAGTGCCAATGAAACTGAGAAAACAGAGACATTGAATAGGGCTTGATCGACCTTCCCAAGGCCAAATTGAGTGAAATTGTGAATGGGAAAGGGATCAAGGAGGTAAGAGCTAAGTTTCGAGAGGGAGAGAGGAAGAATTGGGAAGAAAACAGTGAGTGGGAAGGTCAAAATCCGAAACGGATTGTAGAGAGAGTGAAAATTTCAACTTCGCAATGTAGGCCAGCCCAAGGAAAATTGAGGATTCATTTAGTCCTCTGGGATCAATCCAAATCGATCCAGTACGAGAAGGAAAGGATTGAGGCTGTTGTGGGCTCTAAACAGACCTGGTGTCCGAGAGGAAAATCGAGCATTGTGTTCGTGCGATTGGAGGTAAGTTTTGATGAAATTGAATCCTAAGTCATCCTTACCATGAGGCTACGATGCTATAGGACCAATTAATTGAATAATTCCATATTTATTTGACAGACTCAGACGGGGAACTTGTTTTTGAAACATGGTTTATGTCGAGATGATTTGGGGTAATGACGACTACAATGGTTGTTACAGATCCCTAATTCAACTGGTTGCGAAGCTAGTGGAATGTTCAATTGTTCAAAATGGTGTCGAAATGATGGAATACTAGCCGGGTCACTTCGCGGGTTACCGGACCCTTTTACCAGTCGATCGGGTAGGGAAGATGAACAATACCTGGTACTGTAGCAGCGCATGACTCCCACGCACAGCCACTCACGGCGGCGCGTGAGGGCGTATGGACCCGAATCCCAAGGTGAGTTCAACACGACTTTTGTCCTATACATTGTAACCAACATTTTAGCGTTTATTTGGAGTGAATCGGACACCTTTTCGATGTTGTTTGGTGGGTCCGAAAGTTTATGTTACGTTTTTAACTAACGTTTAATTCCCGGAACATTTTGGGAAATTAGTATGATGTTATTTGGGTCCTTAGTAACACTAAAGAATGATTTCGGACAGAATTTGAGATTTCTGGAAAATGTCGAAAACTACGAAAATGCGTGCAGCGCGGGAAACGGGCGTTATGGACGGTGTGTCAGTGGACTTTGCTTTCAAAATTTAATGCATGCATAAATATTTCTATGATTTCTATGATTATGATTATGACTTGTGATAATTTCGATTCCGTATTTATACGTATTTTTGATATGCATACGAAATTTCACGTAATTCGAGACTATGGTTCCTCTTATTCTTCGATGATGGTTTAATGAATGATTTTATATGATTTGTGCATATCATGTTTTAATGATGTTTCGATTATGATTGTGAGTATGATTTACGATTTTGACACGTATTTCGAGAATGACACGGATTTGCACGCTTTATGAGTTGTCGAGTATGATGTGATTTCAAGGATTTAAAACGGAATTTGAAAAAGATGATTTCGGGCTTGATGCCCAAGGCATAAAAGTAATTTTGATGAACGAGATTTCGGTTTTCAGAAGTTTGAAAATGGATTTCTGGTTTGGGTTCGGAATGACGGTTCTGGATGCCGGCTTACGGAATCATTATTGCGAATTCGAATTGGGGAATAGATGATGGTTTGATAAAATGATTTGATATGATTATACATGTCCCTTTTTTCATGGTGATTTGTTTATGTTTTGTGAAGTAAGATTTTGGGGATTTGAATGTGGAAATTCGGACATGAGTCCATGTTATGACAAAATGTGATTTCAGATTGGATTTGGAATTTGGATCACGATGGATCCCAGATTGTTATGATTTACAAATGGTTTTGGGTTTAAAGACCCGGTGCTATTGCTGGATAATGTTTTGAGTTTAAAGACTCGGTTAATTGATGACGGGGGAGGGCCCTTAATGAGTTTAAAGACTCGATTACTGTTTTGAGTTTAAAGACTCGGTATGATACCCCTGAGGCTTATTGATTATGTTCTGAGTTTAAAGACTCGTTGATATCCCGGGAAGGCCTGATTATGCGCATGGTTTTGAGTTTAAAGACTCAGGCGCACTTGAGATCTAGCAGATTGTTTGACTTGTGAATTCCTGTTGATTTCTGATGTTCGGATATGTTGGGCAGTGGCTCGGTTTATGTGGTTGGATGGATTTTGGATTATATTGTGTACTTAGATTTGATTCATGATTTTGGGATGAGGCCCTATGTTTGTGATTGCCGGCTAAGACCTGAAGGTTAAGAAAAGGAAAAGGATTTTGATTTTCGCACACAGTTTTCTTATGATGAAAATGTAACGGACTGCGAAATGATTTTCGAATGCATGCATTGGTTTTACGTGGAGGGTAGAAATGTCTTTCTCTAACTATTTTATAAACTGATTTTTTTTTGTCCACTCACACCTTGTGTGTTTTTATTGACCCTCCAGGTCGTGGCGCGTTGATCGAGGCTGATCGAGAGGCCGAGGCATGAGTGAGTACATGTGTGGCTACCCCTGGTTTGTCAAGCACTGAGGGTAATTTTGGAAATTTCAGTCGACTTGCCAAACGGGAGTAGGACCGGGCACGGTTATCAATGTCCCTTCGGGGGCGGTCCTGTCAATTTGGTATCAAAGCACTAGGTTGGTGATTCTGTCGCCACATCATGCCTCCGGAACGTAAACCTCGTGCGCGACTTGGTAGTGAGACAGGTAGACGAGGGTGTATGAGACCTCGTGATAGATCTCGGATGAGATTGACCTTGGATTGAGGGTCAGATGTCACGTAGAATACACTGTGAACTACTATTTTTTAGACGTAGAATTGTGTGGGTCGCAGAGACGAATGAGCCTGGTGGCTAGAAAGGTTGCGTAATCGCGCAAGTGGCACTTGTGATGGGATTATTCACGGTGGATTCCGTAAGCGGAATGTGTGTATAGAGTCTAAAACATGACGGGATACTTCTTAGGCCTTATCGGCCATATAAGATATGGTTGAGCATTGGTAATTGCTCGGGGACTGGGTATGTCAGTGATGACATGATTGATTTGGTATGAGATTGGACTTAGGAGGAGTCGAGATGTGGATGTGGGACTCCAAATGAGTTAGGAGTTTGGTTAGCGACTTGAGATGAGCCATGGTAAGGTACCAAGGCTCGAAAGGAGCTAGATTGGGGATTGTTTGGCACTTGGGATGCAAAGGACGGGTATGTAGTCAGATGCTGTTGAGTTAGGAAATTGTGGCTTGGTCTTGGTTAACTATGTTTATTGGACTTTTGGGTCAGTGTCCTTAGTGACTGAGGATCGGGCGGGGACCCGAAGTATACAATGATTTGGACTTAGGAGATAGTCCAGTTCAGTGGGACGCAAGCCGGGTCCACTGGGAGGTAAAGTGATAAGGGCATTGGTATAGTAATAGTTGTGATTGTGAGTCGTTTTGTCACACCATAAAGAAATGGTTATATAGATTGATGGATATAAGTGAGATGGCACTGTTGGGGGGGGGGGGGGGTGTGTGTGTGTTAGAGTGAAGATTGGCTCCTGTATTGGTTGCTGACATGGCAAGAGTGTGGAGAGTTGGTGGGGCATGTGATGGACCATAGGGGCGTGGTCAGTTGGGACCACATGCCCGGGGATTTGCAATTCCTTCGTAGGTAGCCTGAGTAACCCTGGAGCGATGACATGGATACCTATTACTTGTGGTCATGATGTAAGATTAACCAGGACGTATGTATTGGGTAGGTCCCGGATTATCCACTCTTCCATGTCTCTAGATTGGCTATTGGTCGAGTACAGTGTTATTTGTGATCGGTTATGATATGGAAGTCGTTGAACTGACTAGAGTTATCGATGTGATACTTTGATAATAGTTATGCGGTAACCTTGGTGGTTATATATGGTAAAGTTGGTGAGATATAAGGGGGGTAGACCTATCGATGTGAGGTTACCCAGGATGACTGGTGTTGTTTGCCTAGTGGCCGACGTAGTTTTGGATGAATTGGATTTCATTGGTTGATGACCCATGTGATCCCTATCGAGTATGTTATTTTGGAGAGTGTTATGTGGAATCTAGAATTTCAGGGGTTGTGTTTCAGGGAGACTCGAGGGTGTTACCCTCTAGGAAGATCTTGACCTCCACAACCAATATATGGTCGGTATGAGGTGTTCAAGTTTGTTTGACACATGTGTGGTGTATGTGCTTAGTGTATGAGATGCCTAGTGAGGGCTGAGGATGCCCAAACTTCTCAACATATTCCAGTGATTTAATCAGGATGAGAAAGTGAGTTTACGATGATCTGAGTTTGTATGTTGGTTTTGGACAACTTGATAAGGTAATGGTATAGAATAAGGATTCCGTATCACGAGTTAAGGAAATATGGTTTCATGGGAAGGTTGTGAGTAGTGACCTTAATAGGAGAGGCCAACATGGCGGTGACTGTTGAGTTTGAGTATAAGAGAGAAAAGGATAACGGCCGGATTTGGTATGGCTGGGGTTAGTTGATGGTGATACCCTTGGACAACCATTTGGGGCTAGTCATAGATGAGAGTCGGGTAGTCTGACCACATTTAAGTAATGCAAGGTACCATGATTGATGATTGGTTGGAGTACTTACATGTACCGATGGGTGTGTGATGTACTGCATAGGTGAATTGAATATGCCCTCAGAAAAAGAGATAATTGAATAAGTGTTAGGTCTGATAGACCAGAGTAGGTTTGGGGAACCTGAGTTGGTCTGAGATTCGTGGGAGACCACAAAGTATTGTAGGGATTCCCTCCCATGTTTCTCCAGTTAGGGCGATTGACCCGGATGGAGGTCAGAGTGTTGGAATTGAGAACTGAGAGTTGATCGGTTGGTATCCTCCAATGTTCAGAGGAGTGTGTGAGATATTGGACAGATGTAGCGAGTGCCTTAGGGTGAAACTTATGGTTATATAAGTGTTAGTTCTGGTAGAACGATTAACGGTCGAGATTAGCGTGAACCCTGGGAAAGATAGACGTATTGGTCAATGGAAATAAGAACTGAGTTAGAATGGTTACAAGTGGAGAGACGGTGACTTATGTTTGATCGCTCACTATGAGTTTGGGATTCGGTTAGTCGGGCGTTAATACTAGTTAAACCCTCAAAAGTTGACCTTCCTTGTATAAGTTGAGATCGACCCACGAGGTTGAGCGTGCAGAGGCCATATACCTTTGGGAAGGAAGGTACGAGTACTACATCGACCATCAGAACTGGTAATAATGGATAAAAGAAGGGCCTAATATGTGTTGAGGTGATGGTCAGAATATTTTGAGATTACAACCACTTTGGCGGATTAGGTGCTACTGGGGAGAGGATTGTCATGTTTGATAACATAAGGATAGGTGAAATCCTGTTAGTTATAGAGCTCCATAGGATTGGAGTAACACCTGATTCTGATGACTTGGACGGGTGACGTCCGACTGCAGGACCATACCTGGCGTATGGTGGAGTTGAAGTTAAGAAAGGGATGTACCTTGCGATATAGTACGAGTGTTTGTATTGAGTGCTTAATGGCAATAAGAAGGAATCAGGAGGAAAGGTTAAAATCGTTATAAGTAATGACCCTGGGAAGGGATATAGTGTGATTGACCTAGTGAGGGGGATGAGTTTCCGAGTTGTTGAGCCTTATGAGCTTATTGGCCTGGTGGCCCGATGACACATGTGCGGATTTAGCCATTGGATCATGTCACGAGTAGATGACTTGCAAACGAGAAGAGATGACAGATTTTGTGTTTCTTGGATTGTGTGGACTCGAACGTGGGCTAGGCTACATATTTTGAGTAAGTATGTGTTATGACTGCCCATGGGGCAGGGTTTTATACAGAGGATGAGACTAGTGGTATGATGTATATAAGTTAGGTATGACTTATACCCAGTTGAGAGTGATTATGTTTCGGGATTAGCGTACACATGCATCCTCGGAAAATTTTATGGCTTCCACTAATTGGAATTTCGAGGACGAAATTCTTTAAGGGGGGTAGGTTGTAACGACCTGGACGTTCAGAAAAGGGAAATTTGGAAATTTGGAAGAAAATGACGATTTTGCCCCTAGGTAAGGGGCGAACGTTAACTTTTGGTCGAATAATCAAACGGACTTTGACCACTGACTGTGACGTAGTTCGGGACGTCACGAGTTCATAGACAGGTGGCACGCCCGATTCCGACATTCGAGGAGAAAGTTATGACGTTCGGAAGTTCAAGGGCATTTTCGTAATTAGGACAAAAAGAGGGAAAATGTTCACTTTTTGATTAACCACTATTTTTCACACAATTCGAGGACAGTTAGGTAGGTCTCAATGCCCTGAGTCTGTAGACAGGCGGCACGCTGAAAACGGACGTTGGACAGATGAGTTACGGGTCTAGGAAGTGCATGGGCATTTTGGTAATTTTATGTACAAGGGCAAAACAGTAATTTCACAGGGGCAATGTTGAAACCGTGGAAAACATAGACTAAACCACCGTGCTTGGGTGGTCTGATCGACAAATTTTTTATTGTTAGTGGCCTTGGGACAGCCTAGAGTTAGTGGGAAGCTTAAACTAGTGTGTGGGATGAGTTTTCTATTGTTTGGTACTGTTGGAACTAAAAAGGAACAGAGGCGGTTTCCCACGTTTGATCGACTTCCCAAGACCATTTTGAATGGAGCTCGGTTATGGTCGAATTGTTTATGCTCTTAGTGAGGGAACAAAGACAGAAGGCAAAGCACGGGTTGTGCTGGTTGAGGTGAGTACGGGAAACAATACTGGGCTAGTGCCATTGAAACTGAAAAAACAGAGACATTGAACAGGGCGTGATCGACCTTCCCAAGGCCAAATTGAGTGAAATTGTGAACGGGAAAGGGATCAAGGAGGTAAGAGCTAAGTTTCGAGATGGAGAGAGGAAGAATTGGGAGGAAAACAGTGAGTGGGAAGGTCAAAATCCGAAACGGATTGTAGAGAGAGTGAAAAATTCAACTTCGAAATGTAGGCCAGCCCAAGGCAAATTGAGGATTCATTTAGTCCTCTGGGATCAATCCAAGTCGATCCAGTACGAGAAAGAAGTGATTGAGGCTGTTGTGGGCTCTGAACAGACCTGGTGACCTAGAGGAAAATTGAGCATTGTGTTCGTGCGATTGGAGGTAAGTTTTTGTGAAATTGAATCCTAAGTCATCCTTACCATAAGGCTACGATGCTATAGGACCAATTAATTGAAGAATTCCATATTTATTTGACGAACTCAGACGGGGAACTTGTTTTTGAAACATGGTTTAAGTCGAGATGATTTGGGGTAATGACGACTGCAATGGTTGTTACAGATCCCTAATTCAACTGGTTGCGAAGCTAGTGGAATGTTCAATTGTTCAAAATGGTGTCGAAATGATGGAATACTAGCTGGGTCGCTTCGCGGGTTACCGGACCCGTTTACCAGTCGATCGGGTAGGGAAGATGATCAATACCTGGTACTGTTGCAGCGCGTGACTCCCACGCGCAGCCACTCACGGCGGCACGTGAGGACGCGTGGACCCGAATCCCAAGGTGAGTTCAACACGACTTCTTTCCTATACATTGTAACGAACATTTTAGCGTTGATTTGGAGTGAATCGGACACCGTTTCGATGTTGTTTCGAGGGTCCAAAAGTTTATGTTACGTTTTTAACTAACGTTTAATTCCCGGAAAATTTTGGGAAATTAGTATGATGTTATTTGGGTCCTTAGTAACACTAAAGAATGATTTCGGACAGAATTTGAGATTTCTGGAAAATGTCGAAAACTACGAAAATGCGTGGAGCGCGCGAAACGGGCGTTATGGACGGTTTGTGAGTGGAATTTTCTTTCAAAATTTAATGCATGCATAAATATTTCTATGATTTCTATGATTATGATTATGACTTGTGATAATTTCGATTCCGTATTTATACGTATTTTTTATATGCATACAAAATTGCACGTAATTCGAGACTATGGTTCCTCTTATTCTTCGATGATGGTTTAATGAATGATTTTATATGATTTGTGCGTATCATGTTTTAATGATGTTTCGATTATGATTGTGAGTTTGATTTACGGTTTTGACACGTATTTCGAGAATGACACGGATTTGCACGTTTTATGAGTTGTCGAGTATGATGTGATTTCAAGGATTTAAAATGGAATTTGAAAAAGATGATTTCGGGCTTGATACCCAAGGCATAAAAGTAATTTTGATGAAAGAGATTTTGGTTTTCAGAAGTTTGAAAATGGATTTCTCGTTTGGGTTCGGAATGACGGTTCCGGATGCCGGCTTACGGAATCATTATTGCGAATTCGAATTCGGGAATAGTTGATGGTTTGATAAAATGATTTGATATGATTGTACATGTCCCATTTTTAATGATGATTGGTTTATGTTTGGTGAAGTAAGATTTTGGGGATTTGAATGTGGATATTCGAACATGAGTCCATGTTATGACAAAATGTGATTTCGGATTGGATTTGGAATTTGGATCACGATGGATCCCGGATTGTTGTGATTTACAAATGGTTTTGGCTTTAAAGACCCGATGCTATTGCTGGATCATGTTTTGAGTTTAAAGACTCAGTTAATTGATGACGGGGGAGGGCCCTTAATGAGTTTAAAGACTCGGTTACTGTTTTGAGTTTAAAGACTCGGTATGATACCCCCGAGGCCTATTGATTATGTTCTGAGATTAAAGAATCGTTGATATCCCGGGAAGGCCTGATTATGCGCATGATTTTGAGTTTAAAGACTCGGGCGCACTTGAGATCCAGCAGATTGTTTGACTTGTGAATTCCTGTTGATTGCTAATGTTCGGATGTGTTGGGTAGTGGCCCGGTTTATGTGGTTGGATGGATTTTGGATTATATTGTGTACTTAGATTTGATTCATGATTTTGGGTTGAGACCCTGTGTTTGTAATTGCGGGCTACGACCCAAAGGTTAAGAAAAGGAAAAGGATTTTGATTTTCGTACACAGTTTTCTTATGATGAATATGTAACGGATTGCGAAATGATTTTCGAATGCATGCATTGGTTTTACGTGGAGGGTAGAAATGTCTTTCTGTAACTGTTTTATAAACCGATTTATTTTTGTCCACTCACAACTTTTGTGCTTTTATTGACCCTCCAAGTCGTGTCGCGTTGATCGAGGCTGATCGAGAGGCCGAGGCATGAGTGAGTACATGTGTGGCTATCCCTGGTTTGGCAAGCACTGAGGGTAATTTTGGGAATTTCAGTCGACTTGCCAAACAAGAACAGAACTGGGCACGGTTATCAATGTCCCTTCGGGGGCGGTCCTATCACCCCATCATTTTTCCTTCATGCATATCCTATTCCCATTTTCATCGATCATTTTCTTCATTACCAAACCCAAACCTTATAACCATTTGTGAGACCCAAGAGAGTGAGCAGAGTACTAAAGGATGTGGTGGTTGGCCCAGGTAGAGCCGTCGTGGACGGCGGAGGAGGAAACCGATCAAGGTAATCGGTTTTAACCGATTTTCATCATTTTCAATTCTAATTATTATGGGTCGTTTTCATTGCTTTTTTGGAGTTAAATGGGTTAGTAGGAGAGTGTTAGGATGATTTTGAGGGAGCTTGGAGGTTGAGGAACCCTGGGTAAGGATTTTCAAAAATTGGACTGTGAAGAAATGTTAGACCGGTCGAGTTTTAAAGGTTTTAGGAGGTTTGGTTTATTGGGTTAGGTTCCTAGGGTCGAGTTAGGAAGGATAGGATCGATTAGGGAAGAAAAGGCCGAAAAATGGACCGTGTAAGAGCCTGGACTGGTCACGCTGGTCCAAGTTGTAGAGAAACCTGAACCGGCACGATCGTACTAGTCGGCTGAAGGAAGAAAAAGCACTGTGCAGTGGCGCGTGAGGCCCATGCGCATTGCAATCTCAGGGCAAGTGAGGAAGAATCTGAGGGTGGTTACAACATGTGAAATCATCTATTCGATGTAACGAACATTTTGGGACTGGTTTCGAGTCGATCGAACATCGTCTCGATATAGTTCGGGCAATTCGAAGATTTAGGTGCACGTTTAAAAATAGTTAAAAATCCAAGAAAATTAGGGGGCTTTAGTGAGGGGTTAATTAAGTAGTTATTTGCCCTCTAAAATGTTTTGGATAGGTTTGGAAGTCCCGGAGATGACGATATGACCGGGAAAGCCGTATTGCACGCGTATCGAGGCGGCAGCGCGGACGTTCTGTGAGTGGACTTTCTTTCTGAAATCGATGCATGAATAAATGTTTTATATATGTTTTAATATATGTTTTGGGTTGCTTTGAGTGCATTTTGGGAGTGTTTACGTATGGAACGTATTTCGAGGTTTCGTGTTTTATACGTGCTCATACGCGCTCATGCTTTCGGTTTTCATGAAATGGTTTTGAAAAGGTAAAACCGTGCAAGAGACCCATTTGGATTTGGTTTTGACTCGGGCATGAGACCCTATTGATGACCCGTAGGTCTGAGTCGTGGTCGCGACAGGTACTGTGTGCACGGCGACGGACGACGTGACGCTCGCGTCCGGATTACGATGCGTTCCTTCTGGAGAGGTCACGATGCATGTTCCGTTGTCGAGCAGCCAATGGAGGCTCGACTTCGGAGTGCTGAAGGTTTAGAGGATTAATCGGCAACGTGTGCACCACAGTCTCAAGATGGTCGCGGTAGTGATGTGTTCACGGCGACATACCAGGATTGAGAGCGGTTCTGGATTGATGGTTGCACGCATCGCTATGATCGGGATCGTGATTAACTCTGAGATATCGGGCTCGATGACCCGTTGATTTACGAGTTCGGGCTCGATGCCCAGTTATCGTGAAATCAAGCTAGAGCCCCTGTTGAGTACTATGTTTGGGCTGGAAGCCCATTTGCTTTGTGTTATCGAGCGTGAGCCCCATTTTATTGTTTTGTATATTGGTATATATATACCCTCCTTACGATATTATTGATTGGTCTCCTTCAGTCGTCGACCTGGAGAGTCACGATCCACAGAACAGAGTGGGTATCCCTATAGGGATCCCGTTCCAAGAATGGGGGTTATGATGTGGTCCGGGACCAGATGCGGGAGAGATGATCGGACTAGGTCCAAAGATAGAGCCTCCCAAATGGAGAAATCCTGGGAGAAGACTTGGAGTTAGACCCCGAGTAGTATGCATACTTATATATATATATATATATATATAGACATCGTGACTATATCGGGGATGTGTTCCCTAGGGGCTGTGTGCCCCGAGTTGGCATCTTCTCCGGAAGTGCCTAGGATGGGTTATATATGTATATATGTATATGTGTACGAGTTTTCACTGAGAAGGCGTCGGGCTGAGACCCACGCGTATTGGTTTTGGGCTGAGACTCATATGAGATGGCTTTGGGACGAGTTCCCACGTGTTTTGGTTTGGGCGGAGGTCCCATGTATTAATTGACGGATTTCGGGCCAAGGTCCAAATGGTTTTTATGGTTATGGGGACCGGGCATGAACCCTAGAAATGGTTTTTGAATGCATGCATATGTTTTTAATGAAGGGCATAAAGGTCTTTTGTGAAATGTTTTTATAAAATAATTGTTTTGTCCACTCACATCTTTTGTATTTTGAATGCCCTTCAAGTTGATCGCGGATACGGCTGTAGTAGAGACAAGACATCGCATTCCTCCTTCGGATCCTGGCGCACTCTGATAGCCCCGGTTGGGCAAATGACAGAAATAACCCTGGTCTGACACTTCGTGTCAGAAGGGAGTAGGCACGTGCCGCGCTAATCCCGAGGGATTTGGGATGGTTCCTGTCAAGTTGGTATCAGAGCAGGTTGGCTCATTTGATACCCATGGTACTCTGATACCAGTTGGTATCAGAGCAGAGTGTGCCCACAGGTCCAGGATGTGATGTCTCTCTAGTCATAACAGCCCATCATCAACCTCATAGTTAGGGTACTAGTACGAGGATTCGGTCGAATCGATCCTAGTTCTCGTACGTTTGACACGTGGTGCTATCGTGTGAGGTCAGTTTTGGCAGAGGAGGCTGTGCTTTCTGAGAGGTCGGAATCTCTAGTAGGATCATTATCCATCTGAATTCGACAACTTAGAGCCACATAGTTACTGGAATAGGATCCCGTGGATCAGTAGATGCAGTAGGACGACCTGAGAGTCAGGACCGCTGAGGCGTCGTGACAGACTTGGAACAGAGCGTGGTGAAATCCGTGGAGATCAGACGTTGGGATTTCCATGATAGAAATGCAAGGATCAAGATTGTGCTGCTCGGAGCAGTCGGACGCGTGAAGAATTTCGTTGATGCTGGTTGGAATAGGACCGTCGATCCTATTTGGCATGAGAGGCCGCGTTTAGAGGTGTCGAATCCCGAAGGGATGTCGACTGGCAGGGGATGCCGGAGTAGTTGTGGTGTGACGTGATTGGATACGATTGCGACGTCTAGCCGTTGTGCAGTGTTAGGCACGGAGTATGGCCAAGTTCTTATAGAGGCCAGCGGTTGAGAGTCGTAGAGTTACGAGAGGATGAGGTCCTTAGGTTGTGGTTACTGGTTGTTGGGATACTAGTATCGGAGTACGACAACTCTTCGGAGTCGAGAGCGAGGGATCCGGTCGACGAGTACATTGTGAGATGAGATATCAGATTCCGAGGTGGACCGATCGGTGGAGGTTGTGTGTTGAACGATTAGTACCAGCAGTGAGTTGACCACGTAGTTTTGGAGTCTCGATAGCAGAAGTGCTTCTGAGATCGGTCTGCACGAGGTTGTGGCAGACGCTGCTATCGATGGACGGGGTCGAGTATTATCGAGGTGGATAGACTCAAGTTGTCGTGATGATTGTGACGATGGGTTTCTTCCGTCATGACGAGGATACGAGGGTACGTGAGTGACGCACGGTACGAGTATTGGTTGTGGGAGTTAGCTCTTTCACGACCGAGTGCGATTACAGAAGAAGAAGAGCTTCGAAGTTGAGCAGTGTTCCACGCTACCTTGTGAGGTAACAAAGAGAAATGGTGATTGCTCGACAGAAGCGGGGTTTTAGGATTGGTTTGATTTGCACTCCATGTGGAAGTAATGCGATGACTTTAACGAGAAGAGACGACGAGCCACGAGCTGAGGGTAGCTCAATCGTGATGTGCTCATGATTGAATTCTACCACCACACGACGAGAAGGATTCGTCGGCTAGTGTAGATTCTTTGGAATCGTGATGGAGATGGGTTGGTTGACTGCGATTGACTATACCTCCTGAGTTCGTGTTCGCAGATTGAGGAGAATGGACAACGTAAGAATTGCTGTGAGGATTAGTAACCGGTGGTTTGGGCAGTACACAGAGACTTGTCGGCAAATCATAGCAGGAGTCTGTTGTGACTCTGTAATCTGGTGGTACATCGGATTAGGATGAATTGACATCCTATTGGATGTGCATATACGGTCATAAATGGATAGGAAAATTGGATTGTTTACGGACATGTGGATGATGTACGAGTGAGTTGATGTGACTGAGTTGGCAGTCGTGCCATAGCATAGTAGTCGTGCGAGTTCATTGGGCACTGAGCGGAACAGAGAAGTTTCCGAGTGGCTCGGTGCGGGATATACGCTATACCTGCATTGGTGACAAGTACCCTAGATCGTTGCGAATGGACGGTACGAGTGTCAGGCACTGGTTTTGGATTCCATAAGGATTGAGAAGTACGAATTAGGTTACCGACGTGAATGGCAAGGGGAGAAGTCGAAAGGAAGCACTGGAAGTGTTTAATCCTGAAGGGAAGGATTAAGCAGTACAGTAATTATCAGGAAATACTCTTAGTCGGGAAGAAGGACTTCTAGCTCAAGAAAAGAAACAGTTGCAAAAGTTAGGTATGCTTCCAACATGGTTGCAATTGCTTTCAACTTAGAGGCCGGTGAAGGAGACTTCTCGTTTTCTGCTCCTTAGCAGATCGCGCTGGATGCCGGAGGATGACATGGGATGAACTTTGATGTCATTATTTTCAACTTTCCTCATGTGGATTGATGAGTAAGGAGATGACAGTGATGTCAATTGACTTGACTTGGAGATCAGATGATTCTTGGTGTCATGTCCAATGATGTGTCCGGTGAGTATCCAAGACGAGACAAATCGAGTAACGTGAGGATGATCGAGATGACAAAAGTGATTGTGACGACCGTGAGGTATTCAGACCGAGGTCTGGTCGTCATTGGAGTGAAATACCTTGCTGATTATGCTAAGTTAGGAACAGAAGAGAACTTTTAAGGATCCCTTAGCATAGTTGGTGAGATGACAGAGTTTGTGATAGGACCCATCCCAATCCCTCTGGGATAAACACGGGATGACCCTACTCCCGTCTGACACGAAGTGGCAGACAAGGGATATTTCCGACCTTTGCCCTCCCGGGCTATCAGAGTACGCCAGAATCCGGAGGAGGCATGTGATATCTCGATCTCTGCTACAGTCCACATCCGTTGTCAACCTGAAGGGCAGTCAAAACATTAAAAGCTGTGAGTGGACAAAACAAAGAGTTTATAAAAATAGTTTATCGAAGACATTTGTACCCTTCACTAAAAAGCATGCATGCATTCGAAAACCATTTATCCAGATAGAAACCATATGTGGGAATTAAGCCCAAAACAGAATATAAACCAAGGTCGAAAGGACCACTATGAAATCGACCATACGGGCCACTGCCCAAATCCTGGGTAAACGCACATCATACATCATATTATATAACTCATATAGCATACATCATATATACATATAATTCACACAACCAATCTTGTCACGGTATCCAAAGCTACGCGCGTTGTAACGACCCGTCCCAAATTCCATGATTAGATTAGTGACTAATCACGATTAGTGAGGCTAATCCGTGATTAGTAGAGCGAAATCGGACGAACGATGCGAAATGACCGTTTTGCCCCTGGTGGTGGCAAAACGTTGACTTTTTAATCGGGCGGTCAAATGGACTTTGACCGATGACCGTGACGTAGTTCGTGACGTCACGAGTTCATAGACAGGTGGCACGTCGAATTCAGACGTTCGACGACGAAGTTACGGTTCACGGAAGTTCCCAGTTACTATTCACGACGGCACGTTTTACGAGACAAAAAGTGCAGTTTTGTCTCTAGTGGGCCCAGATATTTAATGGAGGCCCAATGGATGAGTGACACTTGTCACCCATCCACTGGCCAACCTCACCCACTCATGCACCAAAACACTCAACCGTGCATCCATTTTTCCATTTTCCTCCAACCATTTTCCCGACCCCATTCCTTCCATCTGTGCAACCCAAAACCCATCCATTCTTCATTCAAGCAACCAGGGATGGAAGAGGGGACTGAGGAGGTGGCTGGGCGGCCAGAACCGCCATCCACGGCGGCGAGAGGGACAAGAACCCGTGAGGTTCACGGTGAGGCCCTTTTGATCCGTTTTTACATTTTTGATGTTATGATTCATTTCTAATGATTTTAATGAGTCCATTGAGTTGCTAGGGGGTGATTAGTGAGGTTTTGGTGGTTAGGGACGGCTGAGCAGCTGTGTGGGATGATCGGAAAAACAGGGACCGTGAGGTCCATTTTGAACCGTTAGGATTTTGGGTGTTTTAGCTAGTTTGGTTAATTGGGAATGATAGGAAAGATTAAAAGATGAATTTAGGGATTGAAATGGAGGAAAACGGATGAGAAATGAGGGCGTCGGAGACCTGGACCGGTTACGCCGGTCCAGTTGCAGGGGTCGGACCAGACCGGTCGGTTCGGACTGGTTCGATCGAAGGAAGGGGATGCACTGTAGCGGCGCGTGGCTCCCACGCGCAGCCACTTCAGGCGGCACGTGCGGGCGCGTGCTAGGGTTTTTTGGGATGTGTTCAACATACGAAATCATCTATTCGATGTAACGAACATTTTGGGACTGGTTTCGTGTCAATCGGACACCGTCTCGATATGTTTCGGGGCATCGGAAGGTTTAGGTTCGGGATTAAAAATAGTTAAAAATATGGGAAAATTACGGGGCTTTAGTGAGGGGTTATATAAGTAGTTAGTAACCCTCTAAATTAATTTGGACAGGTTTGGAAGTCCCGGTGACGGTGATCGGCTCGGGGAGCCGTATGGCACGCAAATCGAGGCGGCAGCTCGGACGGTCTGTGAGTGGACCTTGTTTTCTAAATTGGTGCATGCATAAATGTTTATTATATGTTTTATTACTTGTTTGATGATGCCATGGGTGCATTTCTATGTGGTTACGTATAAGCACTATTTCGAGGTTTCGGCCTTATACGGTGCTTATACGGGTCTGTATTTCTTTATTGATTTAAATGAACTGAATTTGGATTTCAAAATGATAAACTCGGGTATGAGACCCATTTGGTTTTGTCTCGGGCATATGACCTCAGATTCCGGGCACGGTGCCCAGTTGGTGTCCTATGTTCGGGTACGAGACCCAGTCACTTTACGGTTTTGATTTCAGGTCAGGGAACCTTAAATGGATTCCCAGGTTCATGACGGTTTATGGGAACCGGCATGAACCCTTGTTGGTTATTACGGTACATGACGGTTTATGGGAACCGGCATGAACCCTTGTTGGTTATTACGGTACATGACGGTTTATGGGAACCGGCATGAACCCTTGTTGGTTATTACGGTACATGACGGTTTATGGGTACCGGCATGTTACCTGGTTATGTTATTACGGTACATGACGGTTTATGGGAACTGGCATGTTACCTGATTATGGATATTATGGATTCATGACGGTTCAGGGGAACCGGTCATGAATGTTTATGTTATGTATATATATGTTCGTCTACCTTCCTTTACATGTTCTACTATCTCCTCCGGGGAGGGTCGTTGGCCTGGGTGGACCCCGGAGTAGTCACGGAGCACCGACTGAGTGGAGTCACCCCCCAGTTGGGTTCCTTACTCTCAGGAAGGCTATGATTACTATTACCTCGGGTAGGGTCAGTGGTCTGCGGACATTGATCTTGACTTTGAGAAGACTCGGATTGAGACCTGGGTAGCACGCGCGTGGCTTTGGATACCGTGACAGGATTGGTTGTGTGACTTATATATATGTATGTGATGGATATATGATATATGATATGTGGTGTGTACAGGTGTGCACAGGATTTGGGCAGTGGCCCGTATGGTCGTTTTTATTGTGGTCCTTTCGACCTTAGTTTATATCTGCTTTGGGCTTAGTCCCACATATGGTTGTTTTGGATAAATGGTTTTCGAATGCATGCATGCTTTTTAGTGGAGGGTACAAATGTCTTATGAAATGTTTTATAAACTTTTGTTTTGTCCACTCACAGTTTTTAATGTTTTGACTGCCCTTCAGGTTGACATCGGATGTGGACTGTAGCAGGGACCGAGATATCACATGCCTCCTCCGGATCCTGGCGTACTCTGATAGCCCGGGAGGGCAAAGGTCGGAAATATCCCTTGTCTGACACTTCGTGTCAGACGGGAGCAAGGTCATCCCGCACTAATCCCGGGGGGATTGGGATGGGTCCTGTCACGCGTGCTACCCGGGTCTCAATCCGAGTCTTCTCAAAGTCAAGGTCAATGTCCGCAGACCACTGACCCTACCCGAGGTAATAGTAACCATAGCCTTCCTGAGAGTAAGGAACCCAACTGGGGGGTGACTCCACTCAGTCGGTGCTCCGTGACTACTCCGGGGTCCACCCAAGCCAACGACCCTCCCCGGAGGCGATAGAACATGTAAAGGAAGGTAGATGAATATATATATATATATATACATAACATAAACATTCATGTCCAGTTCTCCTGAACCGTCATGATCCATAATAACCAGAACCAAGGTAACATGCCGGTTCCCATAAACCGTCATATACCATAATAACATGACCAGGTAGCATGCCGGTTCCCATAAACCGTCATGTACCGTAATAACAGAACCGAGGTAACATGCCGGTTCCCATAAACCGTCATGTACCGTAATAACCAACAAGGGTTGATGCCGGTTCCCATAAACCTTCATGAACCCCGATACCATAACAAGGGTTCATGCCGGTTCCCATAAACCGTCATGAACCTGGGAATCCATTTAAGGTTCCCTGACCTGAAATCAAAACCGTAAAGTGACTAGGTCTCGTGCCCGAACATAGGACATCAGCTGGGCACCGTGCCCGAAATCTGAGGTCATATGCCCGGGACAAAACCAAATGGGTCTCATACCCGAGTTTATCCTTTTAGAAATCCAAGGCCATCTCATTAAAACCAATAAAGAAATACAGACCCGTATAAGCACCGTATAAGGCCGAAACCTCGAAATACGTGCTTATACGTAACCACATACAAATGAACCCATGGCATCATCAAACAAGTAATAAAACATATAATAAACATTTATGCATGCACCAATTTAGAAAACAAGGTCCACTCACAGACCGTTCGAGCTTCCGCCTCGATTTGCGTGCTATACGGCTCCCCGAGCCGATCACCGTCACTGGGACTCCCAAAACTGTCCAAATTGTAATAGAAGGTTACTAACTACTTAATTAACCTCCCACTAAAGCCCCGTAATTTTCCCCTATTTTTAACTATTTTTAATCCCGAACCTAAACCTTCTGATGCCCCGAAACATATCGAGACGGTGTCCGATCGACACGAAACCAGTCCCAAAATGTTCGTTACATCGAATAGAGGATTTCACATGTTGAACACATCCCCAAATTCTCCCCCATGCGCCCACACGCGCCGCCTGAAGTGGCTACGCGTGGGCTTCACGCGCCAGCTGCAGTACCTGCTGACGTCAGCATGACGTCATGTTGACGTCATCTAACAGCTGTCAGGTCTGACATGTCAAACTCTAACAGGTGCCACGTGTCAAGCTCCCATTGGTCCAGGTCACTGCTCTGCCAGTGCCTCGTGGCCGTCTGGCAAGTGCCATGTGTCATCACGGCACTGGTCCACGTCAGTGACACGTGTCAGCCCCTGATTGGACCAAGTCACTGACATGTCAGTGCTGACTGTGCACTGACATGTGACACATGTCGCACTCCTATTGGCCCATTTTCTGACATGTCAGCTGACATTGTCAGATCTGACAATGCTGACATCATCCCTGACATGATGACGTCAGTAGGATGACGTCACCTGTCATCTCTGTCCTCCCGCGGGTCGACCCGAATACCAGTAATCGGGTCGCCGTGACCCGCGGCTTGACCCGGCCGGTTCTCCGCCGTCCGGCCACCAAAACCGTTCTCGTTTGTCCCATTCTCCTCGTCTCTACCTAACCTAGAGTTCTATGGTTTCAAAACTACGAAAAACATCAAAACCCGTACCTTCCAAGCTCATCAATGGCGGCCGTGACTTCCTCCGCCGTTCACGGTCGTTCCAGGCCTTCCTAACCATCGAATCCAATCCCAATAGACTCCTAGGGTCCCCAGAAACCATTCCTAATCTTTAGAAATCATCGAAAACCCCTAAAACTAGAAATACAAATTTTGAATAAAATGTACCTCACGGGTTTTCGGGTTCCCCCGCCGTGGTCAGCCGCCGTGAGTCCTCGCCGTCGCGTCCTCATCATCACGGTCCTTCCTCACGGTCACACATAAGATGAAAAATGATGAGATGTGGTGGTATGTGTATGGTGTGGTGTTTGAAAATGGAGGATGAAGAAAATGGTGGGGGGGGTTTCGGGTGTGAAGAAGAATGAAGGAGATGAGATCAGATGAGAGAATGAGAGATGGAGGGTGAGGATTTAAAGATAGAATTGAAATGGATGGCTAGGATTGAATTAGGTGTGGATTAGATTATAAAATTAATTAAATAATATTAATTAATTATGTAGATCCACAAATTGGGGGTCTAAGCCAATGGGATGAGTAAAACTTGTCACTCATCCATGGGGCCCACTAAAATATCCACCCAATCAGATTTCGCCAAATCATCCCCGTCTCGAAGTTCGTGCATAGTGAAATCGAACTTCCGTGACCCATAACTCTCCCGTTCGAAGTCCGATTTCAGTGTGCCGCCTGTCTATGAATTCGTATCGTCCTTATCTACGTAATAGTCCTCGGTCCTCGGCCATCGGACATCCCGGTCAAAAAGTCAACAATTGACCCTTTTAACCAAAATTACCAAAATGCCCCTAAACTTCCGCACATCATAACTTCCTCCTCGAACATCGGAATTGAACGTGCCACCTGTCTATGAACTCGTGACGTCATGAACTACGTCACGGTCATCGGTCAAAGTCCATTTGACCGCCCGATCAAAAAGTCAACTTTTTGCCACAATCAGGGGCAAAACGGTCATTTCGCATCGTTCGTCCGATTTCGCTCTACTAATCACCGATTAACCTCACTAATCGTGATTAGTCACTAATCTAATCATGGAATTTGGGATGGGTCGTTACAACCTTCCCTCCTTAATTAATTTCGTCCTCAAAATTCCAACCGACCTAATTCCAACCGTTCTTCCCTCCTTAATTAGTTTCGCTTTCGAAACTCCAACTATCCTGGTTCCACATCCACTCTGTGGAAATAATTCGATCTCACGACACGTGTACACTCGTACACCCACTAAACAGAATAATCCTTACTCGTCTGCAACTAGACGTACCACTAACGCTCATGTCGCCTCGTCTACATTCGACCACGTCGAATAGCAGAAGTCGTACGCTCCGAACTGACACCACCTGTCAGTATCAGAGTAGCCCAAGTATCCTATGATCGACCCACTTGTCAAATCTACCCTTTTCGCTGACACAACTAGCTCGACGGTTCCTTTCTCAAACACTAACTATCCCGACATCTACTCCCACTGGGAGTTACCAATCACTCAACGATCCACGCTGACACCTCCGACAAACTGTCACTACTTAACTGTCGTCAGTTGAAAACTAACAAGATACACTTGTGGTTACACTAACCACCAACTTACTCAACCATGAGTGAACACTAACCAACCATTCACTCGATATGTGTGTAACTGGACCCATCAGAAACACTATGACCCAATGCACAGTATCCAATGTCCAGTCCACGTCCTCGACAAATCCAATGGTATCGGAACTAATCTGACTACCAACACGCTCACCAACCTACTACGGGTATAACCTATATCCGTCACCAGACGTCACAATTCTGCCCGGTATCGTACCTCGAACAACGAACAAGGTACACACATATATCCATCCATCAGACTACAACCACCTAGGTTATAGCCAATCACGTTTCAATTATGGAGTTCATTTGTCCAATCCAGCATTAGACAAATTGAAACTCTAACCCCTCATCTATTTCCAAATCCGAATCCGAATCCGCAATTTCGTAAGAAATCACGAATCCAAACCCAGAAATCATATCCGTAGCCATGTCCAAATCCGAATCCGAAATCATTATTCCGTAAGCTAGCATTTGGAATAACCATTCCGAACCCAAATCCATAAAAGAAAATCCACAGTCAAGCTCCAGAATCAAATCCTGAATCGTCACCCAGAATTCGATTCCAAAACCCAAATCCAGAAATCCTCTTTCAAGTTCCAAAATCAAATCATGAATCATCATCCAGCAATCTGATTCCAAAACTTGAAATATTGTTCTCGTCTACCGAGACGTACCAAAACCGAACCTATCGGTTACCTGCTCAACCGATTACCACATTACCATCGATTGACTGCATAGGGAAGCCAATCCCAACATCAACACATCTAAGGCTGACCGTATCCGACCACGTCGAAAAACTACTCATCAGATAACTACTCATGCGAGTAATAAGCCATATGGTATTTACCTCGAAAAGAAGTTCAGTCCCAACATCCTCAACTCAAACATCCAAGTAAGAGTGATAAACTTTCCATCCATCTAGATCATCAAGATCACGATCCAGATCCATCAGTATATCAACCGACCATAGACTTCACGATCGAGGATCGTCACAACGCCCAAAGTCCTAGACCATTTCCCACATCTAAATAGATTAGTCAACGACGAGACACGCCGAGACTGTGGGTTCTCACTGATTACCTCGTATCAATCCTTGACATTCCACCTAGGAGAATCAAGGATGATCCAAGACTATGACATCAAAACTCATCCTATGAGAATACAACCAAACTCGCTGCATTCACCACGTCACGTAAACCAACATCGTCTGCCACCAAGCAGGAAATGAGAAATCTCAGTCACCTAACTTCGATATACTCGATTCCTCTAGATGGCCCAAAACAAATCCCGGGTTTACCAACCAATACACGATCAGCGTACCGGTGACGCAACCATCCTCTACCGTCATCTACCACCATCTACCACTGTAGAAACTGAGAAGCCACCAACAATGACTTCAAAATACCCAATACCAATGCGGAAAACTCGCATTCCTCTCGTCACCTCAATCGCAACCTCTCACGATTCCGAAGTTCCAACAAGATTGGAAACAACGTACCCGGACATCAACCACGTGTCCCCTAACCAATTTAACTCAATTTATTTATTTAAGTAATTAATTTTTATTCTATAATTATTTTACATTATTCATTATATTATTAATTTGTTAAATTTTGTCTTAAAAAAACCACCTAGGCCCATCTGATCGCCTTGGCGCTTAGCCCCTATAGATCGTTTGAGAGTGTGTAGCGTCGTTCTGAATATTTCCTATTTGTTAACTAGCTAGGACACCTTTTATGACACGACTCATCCCAATCCCTTCGGGATTAACACGGGATGTGTCATGATCCCGTCCGACACGAAGGGCATTAAACCTTTAGCCCGATCGGCTTCCAGAGCACGCCAGGATTTGGTGGAGGAGTGTGATGTCTCGGTCGCTACTACAGTCTGCATCCATAATCAACCTGAAGGGCATTAAAAACAAGGAAAGACTGTGGGTGGACTAAAAGAAATAAGTTCATAAAAACACATTTCATAAAAGACCTTTATGCCCTTCCCTAAAAAGCATGCATGCATAGTAAAACCATTTATCAATCCACATATGCTTAAACAACCATATTTAGGGTCTCAGCCCCAAGTTCCGTAAATTCAAGTCACACGGGCCCCTGCCAAAACCATATACTAAAATCCATAACATATCAAACATATGTGGGAACTTAGCCCAAATCCATTTATTATTCACAAAACACAATTTCGCAAATCCAAGAAATCATGTTTATCAACATATATCATATAATCAATCCTGTCACGGTTTCTAAAGCTACGCGCGTGCTACCCGGGGTCTCAAATCCCAAGTCTCACCAGGGTCCACCCAAGTCAATGTCCGCAGATCAATGACCCTCCCTGAGGGTTATAATCCATAATAGCCTTCCTGAGAGTAAGGTACCCAACGGGGCGACTCCACTCAATTAGTGCTCCATAATATCAGAACTAGATATTGATACTGTCTTCTGTTTCTTTGAGCACCAAGAGATAATGGTAGGACCAAGGAAGATGCAGAAACTTGTTACTGAACGTCTGGTGTCAAGACAACCTGCCCAATCTGCATCTAAGTAAACCTGTAGTCTGAGGGGGAAGAAGGATTTGTGAATGGTGATGTCAAGGCCAATGGTGCCTTTTAGATAACGGATGATCCGTTTGACTACAATAAGATGTAGATCGGTAGGGTGGCTCATGAATTGAGCAGCATGCTGGACTGCAAAGAAAATATCTGGGCAGGTTAAGGTTAAGTATTGTAGGGCTCCCACGAGTTGGGGGTAGAGAGAAGTATCAGACAGAGGAGTTCTTGTGTGGGCTGAGATGAGCTGTTTTGAGGTCACTGGTGTAGGAGTAGGTTTGCAGTCTAAGAGGCCACTACGGATAAGGATATCTGTGGTGTATTTGTTTTTGGTTAGATGAAGGCCAGTGGCAGTGGGGGTGGCTTCAACACCTAGGAAATAGTGGAGTTGTCCCAGTATGTGCTGAGCTTAAGTGTTCTTGGTAATGTGTTGGGCGCTCGGTATGTGTTGAGCTTAAGTGTGTTTGGTAATGTGTATAGCCACTCGGTATGTGTTGAGTGCTAGGTATGTGTTGAGCTTATGCATGAGTTCATGTATGCTCGACATGTATGAGTGCATGTATGTCGACATGTTTGAGTTCAAGTATGAGTGTGAAATGACCCGTCCCAAATCCCTCGGGATTAGCGTGGGACATGCCTGCTCCCGTCAGACACGAAGTGTCAGACTAGGGTTATTTTCGTCCTTTTCCCAACCTAGGCTATCAGAGTACGTCAGGATCCGAAGGAGCAATGCGATGTCTCGTCTCGGCTACAGCCGCATCCGCGATCAACCTGAAGGGCATTCAAAATACAAAAGCTGTGAGTGGACAAAATAATTATTTTATAAAAACATTTCACAAAAGACCTTTATACCCTTCATTAAAAACATATGCATGCATTCAAAAACCATTTCTACGGTTCATGCCCAGTCCCCATAAACCATCATGAACCATAAAAACCATTTGGGCCTTGGCCCGAAATCCGTCAATCAATACATGGGACCTCCACCCAAACGAAAACACGTGGGAACTCGTCCCAAAGCCATCTCATATGGGTCTCAGCCCAAAACCAATACGCGTGGGTCTCAGCCCGACGCCATCTGAGTGAAAACTCGTACACATATACATATATACATATATAACCCATCCTAGGCACTTCCGGAGAAGATGCCAACTCGGGTCACACAGCCCCTAGGGAACACATCCCCGATATAGTCATGATGTCTCTACATATATAAGTATGCATACTACTCGGGGTCTCACTCTGAGTCTTCTCCCAGGAATTGTCCATCCGGGAGGCTCTATCTTCGGAACTAGTCCGATCATCTCTCCGGAATCTGGTCCGGAACCACATCACAACGCCCACTCCTGGAACAACCAAACACTCAGCCTTTCTGTTCATCGTCAAGTTATAATTTACCCAAGTAATCAGCTATTCAATAAGGCCATACCCTATAATATGAGCTTGTGTTGGGGTTGCATTAAATGATAATCATGGTGAGGATGAGAAGTGTAAGAGTAAGTGCTGCCTAATTCCACAACATTGGCATTCAACGTTCAAAGTTGCAATAGGTGATAGGTCATTCTATTGATCTTGTCTCAACTCAAAATAAAGAAAGAAAAAGAAAAAAAAACTTTAAAAAAAATGTGTATATTAAAACCCAAAAAGAAAAAAAAAAGATTGAAGGAAAAGAAAAGAAAAAGAAGTGAAAACCATTTTGAATGGAGATAAGTGAGCTAAGAACCTCACAATCTTTCATCAATAAGCACAATCCTGTGGACCCTAAGCAAGGATTCGGTTCAGAATTCCAAATTTCAATTCATGACTTCTAAAGCCTTGGCACAACTCAGGCTTTTGAATCTATCCTTCTTTTGTAAACTCCAAAAGTTTAGCCCCATTACACCCATTGATGGAAGATCTAATTGATCTTATGGACAATCATGCTAAGGATTAAGATATGTGTCCATGTTCTTAAACTTCAATTCCTTTCATGAAATATTTATTCTATAAAGTGTTGATCTTCATTGATATTCATATGTTATTAAACATGAATTCCATAACTTAAATTCATCACATATACTTGAACAAGAACGACCGAAAGCCTAGGATTCTAGTGTATTAAGAGATACCTAGTGAGGATTAGAGTCAAGGAGAAATATTTCTAGGATGCTTAGATGAATTTATTTCAAGCAAGATCACTTTAAATGTTGGCACATTCACTTTACTTATGAACTCTCAGCTATGACATATCTCTTGGCTTTTTGAAACATGTTTTCTGACTTTGGTTCCTATTATCTTGTTAATATATTGTTTCTAGCATTTTAGTTTTCTACTTAAAACTTATGTGGGTATCGTGCTACTATGACCCTCAGGAGACAAAACTCCTCCTTCTAAATGAGCCTAGAGGTTCAAATGTCTATCTTAACTACATCGAGTCTTTCGTTTTTTTTTTCTAAGGGACTAGCAAAAAGTAGATTTGAGGACATTTTTTCAGTCATTATTCATGCATAATTTTTGACACGACCCATCCCAATCCCTCCAAGATTAACGTGGGATGTGCCATGCTCCCGTCTGACACAAAGTGTCAGACAAGGGATAACTCAAAGCCTCAGCCCATTCGGGACATCAAAAGTGCGCTAGGATCGGTGTAGGAGTGTGATGTCTCGGTCTCTGTTATAGCCCTATCCGTGATCAACCTCAAGGGCATTAAAATCCATTAAAAGCTGTGAGTAGACAAAACAAATAATTTATAAAACATATATCACAAAAAGACATTTATACCCTTCACTAAAAAGCATGCATGCATTCGAAAACCAGTAATCAAACCATTTTTCATTATTTAAATCATTAAGGCCTTAGCCCAAAACCGTAAACCAAAGTATAGGGGAACTCAGCCCAAAACCAATCATGAGGGAGCTCATTCAAAAACCAAGTATATCGGAACTCAGCCCCAAACCAATCCTCGGCATCCCTAATGGCTAACATCCCAGATGTCACAATAAATATTGTCACGATTCCAAAGCTATGCGTGCTACTCCGAGGTCTCAATCTTGAGTCTCCCCAGGGTCCAACCAGGTCATTGACCCGCAGATCAATGACCGTCCCTGGGGGGAGGTTTTAACCTCTAGCAATCCTGCTCCTGAGTCACTATACAGACCGGTAGCTCCGTGTAATGACCCCTCGCAGCTAATGCTTCGTGACTACTCCAGGATACTACGGGACGTCTGGAGGAGACAACCAACCACTTTAGGATACTACGGGACGTCTGGAGGGCAACCACTCGTGAGGATGGCATATGGAAGACCATTTTATAAATCATCTCAAAACCGTTCAAAGGGACCTATGCCCGTGATTTCCATAAAACCATCGTAAATCCACAAATCCAATTTTTCAAATTCAAATTCCATTTTAGGGTCTCCGAACCTGAAATCACATTTATAAACCACTATGGGACACATGCCCGATATCATAAACCAACTGGGTCTCAAGCCCGATCATGTAAGTCAAATGGGCCTCAAGCCCGATATCCCATTAAATCAAATGGACTTCAAGTCCGATAGTTTCCAAATCAAATGGGTCTCATGCCCGGTTCCATATTTCCAAATCCAAAACCATTCCATTAAACCATCATAGAAATACCAGCATGTATAAGCATAGTATAAAATCATAAATCTCGAAATACGTGCAAATACGTAAATCATCAATAGAACAATTATGTTCATCATAAATCACATATTTAAAACATATAAAATAGTTATGCATGCATCAATTTAGAAATCAATGTCCATTGACAGACCGCCCTAACTGCCGCCTCGATACGCGTATCATAAGCCTTCCCAGTTAGCTCATCATCTCCAAAACCTTCGGACCTGTCTAAACCATTCTCGAAGGTCACTAACTACTTCAAATAACCTAACATTAAATCCCCCAATTTTTCGGGATTTTTAAACGTATTTAAAATAAACCCTAAACCTTCAGACACTCAAAACTACCCCAAACGGTGTCCGCTCGACTCGAAACCTGTCCCAAAATGTTCGTTACATCAAAAGGATGAAAACATATGTTGACCTTGTCTCGAGAATCGGGCCCACGCACCCTCACGTGATGCCCAAAGGTGCTGCGCGTGAAAGCCACGCGTCAGGAACAGTGTCGTCCCTAAGGACCCTAACCTCGCGTCAACCGGTTCAGACTCGGTTGTCTGGTTTTATCTGGTTCAACCGAACCGACGAACCATCGAGACCGGTTCTCCTTCAATTCTCAACCGTTTTCAACAGGATTTGTTCCTATCTCTTCCTCTCATCATTTCCTATCGATCTATGTCCTCAAAAACGTGAAACCAGGCCCAGAAATTACTTGTGATCGCGTGAACAGTAAGCTTGATCTTCAAGCTTGAATTCCGGCCAACTCCCGTTGTCTCCGCCTTCGAAACCAATCCCAAAAGGGTCGTCTAGGTCTTAGGAAACCATCATAATCCCTCAAATAGCCCCACAGCCTCTAAATCCCAACCTTGAATTTTCAAAATAAAGACTCATTGTGTCATGTATCCAGCCACCATGCACGACAGCCCACGTCGTTGCCGCCGTTCAGTTCGTCTCGACCTCCTCTCCCACTTCTCTGTTCACACCAACAGCATAGGGTGAAGGTTTGTGCGGCTTAGGGTGGGTTGTGGTGTTATGTACGTGTTTTAGTTTAGGAAAAATGAAGATGATGAAAGAAACAGAGGGAAAAGGGTATGCATGTATGTGGGATGGGAATCAATGGATGAGTGACACTTGTCACTCATCCATTGGGCCTGACCAAAATATTTGGGCCCACATGAGGACAAATGTCAACGCGCCTCGTAAAATGTGCAATAGTTTCTCGAAACTTCCGTGACTCGTAACTTTACCGTCGAACGTCCGATTTTGACATGTCGCTTGTCTACGTACTCGTATCGACACGATCTATATAACGATCATCGGTCCACGTGCATTGGACCTCTTAGGTCAAAAGTCAATTTTCTGCCCAATTATAGGGGCAAAACGGTCATTTCACATAGTTCTTCCACGTTCTCCCAACTAATCAGGGATTAGTCACACTAATCCTAATTTAATTAATAAATTAATCCCGATATTCGGGACGGGTCGTTACAATTTTTATGTCATCTAATGCCCTTTTTACTTATCTTTTGAGTTTATTTGTGCCATCAATAGGAGAGAATGATTCTTCATGTGAGACTTGTGTAGAATTGGAAAGAGAGGTTAATTCTAAGAACAATGCAAAAAGAATGGTTCAATTCGGAGTTAGAATGAAGTAGATATGTCAAGACGAAATCAAGCTCCAAACCGAGGTCCTAGTTTTGTGCCTGTTCCTATGTTCTTCCTGTACCTACGTTAGTGCCTGCACCTGCGCTTGTGCCAAATCCAAGGGTTGCACCAAACCTAGTTCTCTTCCAGGTTTTGCCAAGATCTCCACCGACAATCGAGTCCATGAACCTGTTCCCAGAGAAGGTGCACTAAGTTCGAATTCTTAGGCCTGTCCCAATATTGGTTCTAGCCTAATTCCTGCTCGCGCTTGTGCCAAGACCTATTCTGGGCATGCCATGACCAGCGGTGCCCATTCTTTCATCCAATGCGCCTGCCATTCTATCCATATGTCTATCTTGCTAATAGTGCGCTTGTAACACTCATCATAGAATGACTTAAGAAGGCTCGGGCCATGTCCTGCGCCATGGTTTTGAGCCTAGATCCTGCTCATTTTCCAACTTAGCCCTGAGCCTAAACCTTATTACTAATGACATAACTAAGCCCAAGGCATGGGTTGGCTCAGTGATTAAGGCCCTTGGCATGGCCAGTTCCAGAATGTTCCTGATAAAGCTCAATCAGGGTTGTTTTCGGGCCCCAATGTATTTCAGCATGTTTTTAGATACAAGGATGTCATCTAGGTATCCTAATCATACTCTAGAACTTTCCTTGGTGTGCAAGAAAGATCAAGATTCACTTATCATGTTACCTTGCTGCAAATAGATTCATAATCTTCCTTGGAAACGGTCTGCTTATCATAGTCTAGTTAGGAACAACTGTCTAGTCTGATTTTCAAGGGATTCTTCTCCATATTATTCTCCTAAACCCTAGAGGAATTAGCCACTATTTAGGGAACCTCTGAAGGCATGGCCAAAAGTTCCCATTTTGCCTAAATTTATCCCAACCGCAAAAAATAGCTTTTACATGCTTACAATTTAGGTTTTGCTTTGTAAACTTAGAAGAAGGTCTAAACATTGAGTTTAGGAAATCACAGCTTCTTATCTCTGCAGTAGTTTTAGAGTTCTTAGTTCTTCCCTTGTTTTCCCTCACTTATATTTCATTACAGTTCTTAATGCAATTTTCCATTATTATGTTTGGTCTTCAATTATTTGTGAGTAGTTCCTTATATAATTCGGGATGCTTGAAGCCTTAGCCACGATGAATGATTATTTAGATTTTGACTCTTAGTTCCACGATGAATGATTATTTAGATTTTGACTCTTAGTTTGATTGCTATGCATGATGAATTGGTTCTAACTACTGTTTTAATTACTACTCTTTCATGCCAATAAGATTAGCTATCTTGGTTTCAGAAATCATTAGTGGAATTATTTGCCAAACAACTACATCATCTTGTAATTTGTAGCATCAAGATGTTGAGAGTAAGAAGTAATCTTATAATTCGGAACTCATGACAACTTAGGAATGTACATCACTCTTCTAGGATAGTGTGGTGTTATTAAATTCTATAGTGCTCAAGGCATCATCTTAAAAGGTAGGTGATAGAAATTACAAGTAAACATCATGTTCGGACATGCCCATTAAGAATGGATAAAAACGTGTCGTGAACCAACATCAAATCCTTTGCATGGGCACCTAATTCAGAATTTTCATAGTAATTAGGCTAAGTAAATCTAGCTAAGAATCACAGTTGGTTATGGTGGATATGGTGGATAGTAAGCCTTGATTCGACTGAGTCATAAAATCAATCGACTTTCATTCTATGCGTTTTTGTTTGTTTCGTATTATTTCCATCATTAAATTAGGTTTACAAAATATATCAAAAATTCACCCCTTCATGTGCATGTGCATGGTAATTTGGGTTAAAATTAATCTAACCATAATTGGATACCGTGTTGATACATAATCCATACGGAATCAATCGTTGCTAACTTCTAAACCATCTTCTAATTTGTCCGCTTATAAAGTTGGATCTGTTGAAATTTAGAATTAATTATTGTGTGCGTTAATTTCACCAAGAAGTTCCAACCACAATCTGTATCCCAACCTACCTAGGTTCCACTGAATTCAGTTTATTTTTCAGCGAATAGCAGAAGAAACTAAGCAGCTAATTTTATTGGGCAGAATCCAGGGCAACACAAGCATGAATAAATGTCATATTCCATTACAATTTACAATGCAAGAATGAAGACTAGATCTAGATAGATACTAAAAATTGAAAACAAGTTCCAACCACGATCTGCCCCAAAATACCTAGGCTCTGGTGAGGAGCGTACTTTTGCAGCTTCAGAATGGACCGGATTAACCAAAGGGGGCCGAAGCTAGCTTCTCGAAATCAGACCTACAACTCTGCATTCCTTCATTTATGGAGTCCACGTGCATTTGTAACCTACCAATCTCTCTCTCTCTTGCCTCCAATTCTGACTTCACTGATGCCTGTTTCTCCTTTAACTCAATTATCTTCTTTTCAATAGAATCAGATTCTTCCATGAGTCTTGTCTTCTTATTAGAATTCTCCACAATCTTACGTTCAGCATCTTTAGACTCCACCTCAAACCACCCTTGCCTATCTTTAATAGACAACAAATCATTCACACGTCCTCGCAGCACTGCAACATTAAATCCATACTTTTCCAAGTCAGAAAGGCTCTCCAACATGCTATCAAAGACGTCTTTTGGATCCTCAAAATGCAGGCACGATATTTTCTCCACCAGTCTGGAAAAAGTTATCATGCTGCCTATAGCTGACCCCTCGCGGTGGTCCTCTTTACATGTACTAAGAGGAATAAAATGAGGATTCTGTGGAATCACTCTAAAGACTTCAATTGTTTCAAGAGTCTTCCACACCGGGGAGCTCTTAACAAAAGGTAAGCATCGCTTCTCATCTAGGGCACTGCCATTGACTCCAACTGCAGGAAATTCCATTGACTCAATTGGTTCTCTTTTATCACCATGATGCTCAACATTCCTATCAGGGGATGGTCCTGTAAAGAAAAAACATGTAGTCAAACTAACTACTACAATAGGGAAATGATTAAAATATGAAGTAACTTACTTGATTCTCCCACGCGCCCAGGACACTGCATACCGCCAAACCACATGGATAGAGGTTTGTCATCGTCATCTGTAATATCAGATGCTTCGTTAGAGATCCTTGTAGCTTCATTCATTACACACCTTGTAAGAGGAAACTCAACTATTTTCCTCCTAGAGGCATCTTGTGAATCTACAAAAATTAGACATGCTTCAGAAAACACGTCAGAATGCTAAAAATATACTCCATTTGACTGATTTTTTCAGTGAGCAGGTTTTTTTACGGAGAAAAATGTTTAACTAGACCGCCTCTCTTTTTTTGTAGGGAAAGACACTATATTGATAAATATAATAAGATATAGAGCGGATAGGCAAACAGTCCATGCATATTCCATCCATATTCCAAATGTGGACATTTGGAACAAAAGCAAAATCTTAATTAAGTAATTCACGACCAGACTATAATAATGGGGAAAGAGGCAAAAATAAAATTAGAGCATGAGCCTCAACAAAGTTGAATACTAAATGGCACATAATCTAATTATCTGAAAAATTAAGAAATTCACATCCACACTATAATAATGGGGAAAAGGGCAAAAACATTTACAGCACGAGCCTCAACAAAGTTCAGTACTAAATGGTACATAATCTAATTGTCTGAAAAATGGTGAACATAGTCAATGCTTAAGTTTTTATTTCCATTAATCTATTCAGAAGAATGATTTGCTTCATGTCCTGCCCCTCTTCATTGAAGGTTTTCAAATTGCTTAAAGTTACAACATTATCAGCTTATCGTTGTAGGAAAGAATCTATTTGTGCTGCTTATTGCATGTTGTCTAATGACTGCTATAGGCAAAACATTTTAATGGAATCAAGTAGCACATTCTCAAACCTGTAGTATCCATCCCTCTGATCACTTGCAAAGGACTTTCCACAAGCATCAAATCTTTTGCAACATTACCGCCAGCAGCATTTGCAGATCCATTCTGCCGCTTAACTAGCAATTCAAAAGCATGATAGTTTATCAAAAATTCATTGGTCAAATTAACAGTTTTTTTTTTCCCATTTTGGGATAAGCTGGCCAACGTACCAAGTTTTGATCCCTATAGGTTGCCAATAGCTTCAATTTGGTCCATCCATTTAAAATAATGTCAACCTGATATGTTTCACCACCTATAAGGAATCCATCTATGGCTCAATTATACTGGGGGTAGGTTCTTCAATCACAACTTGGTACTTCTATTAATTGTAATAAAAACAACTGTTGGAGGTTTTACTGTGCCAAAGTTGTCCTTTCATCAACCTCCAATGATTTAACAGGGTGTTAGACAAGCATCTGCAGTACTCCGATATGCTAAAAGGTTCACATAGGATCTCATTTACATCCAAATCATCTTTTCTCTAGTTCACATGGGATTAACATTCAAATTGTAACTCTCTTTGGATCAAGGGGAAAGGGTGGGGGGGGGGGGGGGAACCAAACTGGGGACCTCTTCCGACATTGGAAGAGAAGTACCACAAAACTACGAGCTAATCGGTCATCAAATTTTAACTAGAGGGGCCAAATGAACCCAAATAAGAAAATTTAAGGGTTCATCGAAAAGTGCACAGGTAAGATTGTTCAAACTGAAACTTAGTAAGCTAGAGGAATTAAACTGTACTATGACCAAATCCAAATATCAGATGATGATTTTAGTTTAAGGCCTTTTTACCTCCCACTATAGCTAGTGGGCATGCAACTGCTAACTTTCGGGGTCGCCCCCTCTTTCTTTTATGACTGCTTCCTCCTGCTGGTTGCTGCTTAAACTCCTGTTCAAATACAAATAAGAATCCATAGGCTACGAACCAGAAAAACAAACACAAGTAAACAAAAAATAATGTGTTTTCACTGAGGAGACCCCGTGATTATACCATGTCCGGAAAAAGAACCAAGCTATGGAGCAGGTTAGCCGAAATTGAATCACTTCCAAGTTCGGCTGACATAACCTGGGTGTTAATAGCTTATCTTAGAATTGTTGATAGCTTAAATCTCTAGTGTTTCATGTTCTTCGACATACTTGAATAAAAAGGGCCCAGTACAACAATGAAAGAAATAATCACAAAGCTTTTATTCCTTTTTTATGTTAATTGATTTATATCCTTTACTCCTAAGTAATTTGTCATTTGACCCATCAAATAAAGTTCTGTCAAGCTAAGGACACGTAGCATTGAACAACTATCTACTTTTCCTACAAGAAGCGAGATGGCTAATTACTTCTCGAATAGATATAAAAAAAACTCCAATTTTTTCTTTTTTCATAGAGAACAAAAAAGTTCTATCTCTCTCTGGAAGAACCCACTAAGCAGTTTGATCTCAGGTTACTTATGAGTACTCCTAAACCTTCTTTGGACTTTTATAGGTCATTTTTAGTAAATTGCCTACCGTGCTTTTTTCTCGTGCAGGTTCATTTCCATTCTTCTTTTGATCACTCATTCGCAAGTCCTCATCAGGAACCTGACACGGATTTTTAGCAAGTGAACCCTCCTTTCCCTTGGCTTTTGACCCAGTATTCAAAAGTACTTCTGGTTCTTGAGTTATACCCTTCTTCTGAGCAACTTTTCTAGCAGAAGTAGCACCGGCAGATTCTCCCTTACCTGAAAATCATTAAGAACCACATATCTCTCAAATAAGGAACCTAACCAGTGCAAGGTCTGAGTGTATATACCCTTTTCTTTTTCTCTCTTTTGGGTAGGCAGTGCACAGATATACCCTGCAGATCACAAAGAATCAAAATTCTTTCAAATAAGAAACTTCAACCAAGGCAGGGCCTATTTATGAACAGTATCGCATATATTTCCCTCTATGGCTGTGCAGAGAAGATATTTACCTGCTTCTGTCAATCGAGTGACAACTTGGGACTTTGTCCGTCTTCCTTTACTTGCTACAGGATGTATCCATTGATTGTCCACTGCACCATCTTTCTCTTGCTTAGCCTTTACACATAAGAATATGCCCATATTAACTTCTGGTAATAGGAAAGAAAAATAAAAGCAGTAGTAACTTGATCATTGCCCATCAAGGAACGGTAAGTAGGACAACCACATAGTTGGGGATAAAAACAATTTCTAGTGCATGGCAATGGAGTGCTAGTAATCATTGTAACTAATCATTTACCCCAAAACAAATATATGTGCGCAAATCCACTATGTACGTGTGACCAATTTCACAGAACCAGCAATCATCGTGGCATCAATGATACATTGCATCGCATGAATGACACAATCAAAAAAGTTAAGGGAATTCAACTCACAACTTTATTTTCCGCAAGCAAGCTCTCTGTTTTAACACCTTGATGGTCATCAACAGGTTTTTTTGACTGTCTTGTTCCTCTAACTCCTCTATTCACTGTAGCAAATTTATGGGGAATTTCCTTATTCTCGGGCATATTCCTTAGCTGGCGCGCAGAAACAGATAATGTGGCCTCTGTTGCTTTGCCGGCCTTTAATTTTTTCAAAGGACCTGAATCCTTAGTGCTAACATTACGAGCTAACATTTTATTTTCCTTGATGCTTTGGGGATAGCTTGGCTGCTCCACGAGATTCTTCTCTGAATTGGTTGATTCAGGGTTATCCTCTGCAGTACCTGAAATTTCTACTTGAGTTACCACTTCGTGATGGTTGGAATTGCTTTCAGTGTGCAACACAAGTGCTAAATCTTGTCCAGGTTCTGAAGTGGCAGATACTTCCTGCAGAAAGTCTGATTAGTTAATAATAAATAAATATAGTCCCAATGAGATACTAGCTAAAATTCAACTTAAGCAAGCACCTACACTTTTTTTCTTTGTTATATACTTCATGACCAGTAACCACAACTGAATTGATTATTGTACGTTAGGTTTGTATATTACAGAACGCATCAACGTATTCGAGCAACTATAACTTATTTTTTTAAAATGAGAAGAATTGAGGGTGGATATGCAGGAAATCTAAAATTCTTGAACCCTAGCATCTCAATTCTCGTATTTCACCAGAAAGTTATTGGGGTTGGAGGAGGGGGGGTGGTGTTGGGGCGGAGGGGGGCGGGTTGGAGGAGTGGTGGGGGGGTTGGATGAAGGAGCCCTCCTTACAGGTGATCAGAGAGATAGCGTACCTTCTTATTGGGGCGAACCCATTTGCCAGAAACCCAATCTTGATGTAGTCTGAGACGCTCCCTCTCAAATTCAATCAAATCTGGAGGGTTTTCAAACACCACTCTGTACTTGGAATGATTATCAAGAACCTTTCCTACAATCCCACTCCACCACCCATCTTTATAATCGGCATCCACCACATCTCCCACTTCGAATTTCCCGTCGCTCAATTGAGGTGGGAGAGGTCTCATGTACACCGAATCAACGTACTCTTTGAGCTGCTGAGAGCCATCTTCGGTGACCAAGTTCTTGTACTCAACCAAGGCCCTTTTCCTTTTCTTTGAGGCTGAGTTGGTGGGGCCCGTGACAATGGTGGCTCTGAACCAGGCCCCTTTGAACCCTTCCTCGTCGCTCCGGACTTCTAACTCTGTGCCTATACTGAATAATTGGACCTGCTGCTGGTGTTTGCTGCCTTCGAAGCGAGCCATTGTTTAGAAATATCGAAGGGCAAAAACCCTAAAATGGGTACTGGGTACTTTGGGTACGATAGCCAAGTTCTTCAATCTTTTACCAATCTCAACGGTCAAACCTGTCCCTGTGAGGGGGACACTATTACCAAGATTCACAGCAGCTCCTTTTTAATAGATTGCCTTCTAGACACTGAGATTAAGATTTGCGAGAGGGTGAGCGCTCAGGTTGTTAATCGGTTTTTCGGTTCGGTTTTTTTACCGAAATCGGTTGAAAAATTAGTTCGGTTTGGTTCGGTTTTTCCTCCAATGCGGTTCGGTTTGGTTTTTCCTCTTATTCGGTTCGGTTCGGTTCGATTTTTTTTCTTCAAATTATGGTGAATCGGTTCGGTTGAATCGGTTCAATTTTCTCTAAAAACCAATTTTTTTTTGTACTTTTATACAATAATCAATATTTATTATCTAATTAATGTCCATTAAAACCTAATTAATGTTTATTACAACTAATCAAGATCAATTATAACTAATCAATGTTCATTACAAAGTAACCTAAAGCATTTCGGTTCGGGTCGGTTTGGTTCGGGTTTTAGGTCCATTCGGTTCGGTTCGGTTCGATTCGGTGTTGTTATACCGAAAACCGAACCCGAACCAGTTCGATTCGGTTCAGTTCAGTTTTCTCCAAACGGTTTAGGTTTTCCTTCGGTTCGGTTTTTTTCGGTTCGGTTCGGTTTTTCGGTCGGTTTTTTCGAACCAATTAACAGGGCTAGTGAGAGCTGACCACTGACCACTAAACTAACCATAAATTCCAGATGTAACAATTCTTTAATCACATTTTCTTTTCCTTGTAAGAGAATGATAAGATGGAGTAGTTTGTGATATGCAATTATAGTTGAAAATTGGGGATTTGCAAGTAATTAAGTTGTTTACCCTTAGAAAAATCCACTTAGGCAAAACTGATGACTTAAAGGAATTAAAGACCCAAATTAAGAAGATTTTGCTCAAGTGACCATTTGGAACATACTGAAGAAGGAAGATGTAGGCGGTTTTAACACGTGTTATGAAATTGAAGGCAAATGGGAGGTTTATAACATAATAAACAACAGCGTGGCACCCACCAAAAGCTCTATTTGACAACTTGATTGACATCTTCTTCTTCTGTAAAAAGAGAAGAAGTGATAAGACTCGTCCTTGAATTACTTTGACAGTCATGTTAATCTTACTTCCGTCTGACAACTATTTCAAATTTATCAAGATTTTACCCTTAATTCATGTTAGTCAAGGGATTTTCCTAACTGTATTCATATTTACATCTTGGTAGGTTACCTAAACAAAATCCAACCCTTACGGGGTACCTTCCATATCCAACCCACTAACCTCAACAAGTTGTAAGGATTTGCAAGTAATTAAGTTATTTACCCTTAGAAAAATCCACTTAGGCAAAACTGATGACTTAGAGGAATTAAAGACGCAACTTAAGAAGATTTTGCTCAAGTGACCATTTGGAACATACTGAACAAGGAAGATGTAGGCGGTTTTAACACGTGTTATGAAATTGAAGGCAAAGGGGAGGTTTATAAAATAATAAACAACAGTGTGGCACCCACCAAAAGCTCTATTTGACAACTTGATCGACATCTTCATCTTCCATAAAAAGAGAAGAAGTGATAGGACTCGTCCTTGAATTACTTTGACAGTCATGTTAATCTTACTTCCGTCTGACAACTATTTCGAATTTATCAAGATTTTACCCTTAATTCTTGTCAGTCAAGGGATTTTCCTAACTTTATTCATATTTACGTCTTGATAGGTTACCTAAACAAAATCCAACCCGTAAGAGGTACCTTCCATATCCAACCCACTAACCTCATCAAGTTGTAAGGATTTTCAAGTAATTAAGTTGTTTATCCTTAGAAAAATCCACTTAGGAAAAACTGATGACTTAGAGGAATTAAAGACCCAAATTAAGAAGATTTTGCTCAAGTGACCATTTGGAACATACTGAAGAAGGAAGATGTAGGCGGTTTTAACACGTGTTATGAAATTGAAGGCAAAAGGGAGGTTTATAACATAATAAACAACAGCGTGGCACCCACCAAAAGCTTTATTTGACAACTTGATCGACATCTTCACCTTCTGTAAAAAGAGAAGAAGCGATAGGACTCGTCCTTGAATTACTTTGACAGTCATGTTAATCTTACTTCCGTCTGACAACTATTTCAAATTTATCAAGATTTTACCCTTAATTCTTGTCAATCAAGGGATTTTCCTAACTTTATTCATATTTACGTCTTGATAGGTTACCTAAACAAAATCCAACCCTTACGGGGTACCTTCCATATCCAACCAACTAACCTCATCAAGTTGTAAGGATTTGCAAGTAATTAAGTTGTTTACCCTTAGAAAAATCCACTTAGGCAAAACTGATGACTTAGAGGAATTAAAGACCCAAATTAAGAAGATTTTGCTCAAGTGACCATTTGGAACATACTGAAGAAGGAAGATGTAGGCGGTTTTAACACCTGTTATGAAATTGAAGGCAAAGGGGAGGTTTATAACATCATAAACAACATCGTGGCACCCACCAAAAGCTCTATTTGACAACTTGATTGACATCTTCGTCTTCTGTAAAAAGAGAAGAAGTGATAGGACTCTTCCTTGAATTACTTTGACAGTCATGTTAATCTTACTTCCATCTGACAACTATTTCGAATTTATCAAGATTTTACCCTTAATTCTTGTCAGTCAAGGGATTTTCCTAACTTTATTCATATTTACGTCTTGATAGGTTACCTAAACAAAATCCAACCCTTACAGGGTACCTTCCATATCCAACCCACTAACCTCATCAAGTTGTAACGACCTCTCCCGAATTCCGGGATTAGATTAGTGACTAATGAAGGATCAGTGAGATTAATCGGTGATTTGTTGAGCGAAATCGGACAGATAGTGTAAAATGACCATTTTTCCCTTGATCTTGGGTAAAATGTTGACTTTTGACTCGAGGAGTCAAACGTGCGAGAACCGATGACCGTGACGTAGAGCAGGACGTCACGAGTCTGTAGACAGGTGGCACGTCGAAATCGGACGTCGAACGGAGAAGTTATGGTCACGGGAGTAAAATCGGGGATTTACGTCTCGGGATCCGAATAAAATAATAATTAAATCTGATTGGGGGATTAATTAATTGTGGGGCCCTTGGATGTGTGACACTTGTCACTCATCCCATTGGTGACTTTTTCCCTAAAAAGGGGATCTTGGATCTGGTTGGTCCATTTTTAATTAATTTTTTTTCCCTCATTTTCTCTCTCTTTCCCGCGATCATCGTCTTCATTTTCTTCTGCAAAACTCGAACCCCAACCCACCCATAACCCCTCCAAAACCCATCTATAGCCCCTGGAATGTAAATGAAAAAGGAAGAGTAGGGTGTGACAAGGAGAATGGTGGCCATGGCTTGCGCCATCGTGGACGGTGACCGGAGAATCCATGGAAGGTGAGTTTTGTGTTCAAAATTTGCGATTTAGTTTTAGGTGATTGTTGAATGGTTTTATTGATGGGAAATTATTTTGGGAGTTACTAGGGACCTAATGGACCTGAAATGGTGGCCAACGGTGGCCGGATTGATGGGAAACCGACGAGGTGGCGGTCGGCTGGTTCAAGGATGAAATTAAAGGTCTGGTTTTTAGACTTGGTTTACATGCTTTAACTTCATAAATTGATTAGGATTGACTAGAGGAAAGTTTAGGAATGAAAATGGAAGGAAATGGACTGAAAACACGAGAGGAACAAGCCCGAACCGGACCAGACCGGTCTGCTAGAGGTAGGAAGAGATGAATAGTGTTGCGCGTGGCTTTCACACGTAGGGGGTTTAGGCCTTGCGTGGGGGGCACATGGAGGGTCTTTTGGGCAAACTTTCAACACGTGAAATCATCTATTCGATGTAACGAACATTTTGGTACTGGTTTCGTGTCGATCGGACATTGTTTCGATATAGTTCGGGATGTCCGAAGGATTAGGATCGAGTTTAAAAATAGTGAAAAATTCAGGAAAATTACGGGGCTTTAATGAGAGGTTAATGAAGTGGTTAGTGACCCTCTAGTATGATTTGTGATTATGTTTTCATACGTTTGGCTTGAGAGCCAGGATTTGATACGTTTCATGTGATTTGGCTGGAACGCCGGTGATTGTTATTCATATGTTTTACTCTATGCATGCATGGTTTAATAACTGGAGGGGTAAATGGTCTATTTGAAATGTATTTTCAAAAGATATTATTTTTGTCCCCTCACACCTTTCCTGTTTTGATGACCCTCCAGGTCGTGGCACGACGTTCGGGGCTAATCGAGAGGCGGAGGCAGGAGCAGAAATCAGTGCAATTATCCCTTGTCTGATAGGTGCTGAGGGGTAATTTCGGGACTTTCAGTCGACTTGTCAGACTGGAGCAGGACCGGGCACGGTTATCAAAGTCCAGTTAGGATGGGTCCTGTCAAATTGGTATTAGAGCATTTGCTTACTGATTTGCCATGCCTCCGAGATACGAGCCCTGTACGCGGCCTAGTGATTAGACGAGATAAAGGGGTATAGGAAATCCCTGGAGTGACTATGACCCTAGATTGGGGGTCGAATATTGTATCATGTGTTCTGGTTGTGTCGGACTTGTGTTGGTCCGGATGCTTGTTGATGATATGAATGGGCATGTTGGGCCCAAGATGAAATTGACCCGAGGATTGGGGGTCGGATGAGTGACCATTGGATTTTGGATATCGACTGGGACTCAGAGAGAGTTTAGAGTTAGTTTAGTGTGTGTTGGGAGATCCTGAATAGGATGTGGTTCGCCTAGGGGTGTTTGCTAGGTGACTGGATATGCTAGTGGTGGCATTGATAGTGGATTCAGACTCGAGAGGAGTTGAGATATTGGACTTGGACTCAGTAGGAGTTAGGAGTTGGTTTAGGACTTGGGATGAGTCATGATGTGATATGAGGGCTCCAGATGAGCTGGGAAAGATGGAAAAAGTGGTTATGCTCGCACATAATAAGTGAGGGTTCACGTGGGAACCCGAGGTATTGGATTGGATATGAATTGAGTCTCCATGATTATTGTTAGAGAGGTACACCTGAATTTCGAGGACAAAAGTTTTTAAGGGGGGAAGGTTTTGATGACTCAGAAATTCGAAAGAGGAAAATTTGGAAGGAAATGACGATTTTCCCCTGGTTATAAGGGATGAAAATTGACCTTTTGATCGGGACCTTGTTTGGACTTTCCGTAAATACCGTTAGATAGGTCACGGGACGCTGAATCTGTAGACATGCGACATGCGTCAATCGGAGTTCGGACGTGAAAGTTATGGGTTAAGAATTGTGAGGGGTATTTTGGTAATTATTTGTGGAGGGGCAAAATGGTAAATTAGGGTAGCAGGATGAATTGGATGGTTAAATGGGCTGAGTCAATTGTGTGGGTGAGTCACTTATATGATTAAGTGACACATGTCACTGTGCAGATTGCAATTAGTGGCAAGTGAATATGTGTGCGGTGTGTGAATTAGTTAAGTGCAATAAAGGGGAATTAGACCTGTGTGTATCTTGGAGGAAAAACAGAGACCATGATTTTTCTTGATCGATCTTCCCAGCAACCAAAAACAATTGAGAGGATATGAGAGAGAAAACAAGTAAATTCTAGAGTGAAAAACGAGAGGTAAACAACGAAGAAGAAATGGAAATCGCAGAAGAAAAATCCAGAGAAACTGAACCCAAAACCCATGAAATTCGATTTTGAATTTGAAACCAAGGACCACGATTGCTGTAATTGACCTTGAATTCAACTTTTTGGGATTGAGGTGAGTCGAACCTAATTAAACTTGAAGGCAATTGGAGTCATTTTGGGCTAGAACAGACAGGGTGGAACTCGGGAATTCTTGAGCTTGAGTCAAATGGATTGGAGACATGGAACGATGAAATTGGACTTGGAAATATGTTTATTAGGATCCCATGAAGCTTGCTGATACACCAATTGAAAGAAAACAATCGATTTTGAATGAATTGGGACGATGAACAGTGTTCGGTGTTCTTCGAATTCGAGTTCAATACGATTGGATTGAGGTAAGGTTTCATGTAATTGGGTTTAAAGAAACTTAATTGGATCCATAACGATGCTAATGAACGATTCAATTGTTAAAATTGATGCAGAATTGATAGGAATCAAATCGGGTCTGTTCGCGGGTTGTAGGATCCGTTTATCAGTTAAACGGGTAAGGACAATGCACTATAGCAGGCGCGTGGGTTTTACGCACAGCCACTCACGGTAGCACGTGAGGGTGCGTGGGCCCGATTCCCGAGGTGAGGTCAACATGATTTTTGTCCCATTTAATGTAACGAACATTTTGGCGTTGGTTTCGACTCAATCGGACACCGTTTTGATATTGTTTCGAGGGTCCGAAGGTTTATGTTATGTTTTAAATTAATATTTAATTCCTGGAAAATTATGGGAAATTAATATGATGTTAATTAAGTCACTAGTGACCCTTAATGATGATTTTGGGCAAGACTTGGGATTTTTGGAAAGTATCGGAAATTACGGAAACGCGTGTAGCTCGGAAAGCGAGCGGTTTGGACGGTGTGTGAATGGACGTTTGTTTTATAAACTGATATGCATGCTTAGTTAAATGTTTTACATGATTGATTTCATGATTTGAGTTGCAATGATGTCCTGATGATGTGGCATAATTATTTGTGATTTAATGATTATTTTAATCGATCTTTTGGGCACGTTTTACGAGAAATGTGCAAGTAATATTTTGGGCTAGGCCCGGAGTTAAAATGGTTTCAAAATGGATATTTGGACTTAATTGGTGAGTTAAGGATGATTTCTGGATTATTTAAATGTTTCAAATGAGATTTTACGGATTTACGTGTAAATGGTATTTGGGCTTGAAACCCGGTCGGGAATGATTTTGACTTGGTTTGAAGTCAAGGATTTGATTGAAATGTTTTGGGATGTAATCCCGGGATGGTTTCCATTGTGATTGTGAGTGCCCAGACGGTCGGAGCTAGGGGATCACCAAGACGACCGGAGCTTGGGGGATACGATTGAGAGTTGTTTCTATGGTAAGCCAACTTCTCGGATGCAACTGAGCCTAGATGTACCACTCGAATGTGTCTGAGCCTGGGGATGTGTTTGCCCAGTTGTAACTGAGCTCGAGGGTTGAGCCCAGATGTGTCTGATCCCAAGAATGTGGTTGGATGTTAGCCTACGCGTAGTGCAGTTGTGACTGTGTGATTGTTTGTGCACTTGTGAATAGTGCAGATTGATTGATTGATTGATTGTGCACTTGTGAATAGTGCTGTTTGATGTTGATTGTGATTGCGTATTGGTATTGAGTACGGGTTTTTTGTCCTTGTGAATAGTGCATATTCATTGATTGTGTACTTGTGAATAGTGTTGTTTGATGTTGATTATGATTGCGTACTGGTATTGAGAACGGGTTTTTGTTCCTTGTGGCCAGGTGATTATGTTTTCATATGTTTGGCTTGAGAGCCGGGATTTGATACGTTTCATGTGATTTGGCTGGAAAGCCGGTGATTGTTATTCATATATTTTACCCTATGCATGCATGGTTTAATAATTGGAGGGGTAAATGGTTTGTTTGGAATGTATTTTCAAAAGATATTATTTTTGTCCACTCGCACCTTTTCTGTTTTGATGACCCTCCAGGTCGTGGCACCACGTTCGGGGCTGATCGAGAGGCGGAGGCATGAGCGAAAATTAGTGCAGTTATCCCTTGTCTAACAGGTGCTGATGGGTAATTTCGGGACTTCAGTCGACTTGTTAGACGGGAGCAGGACCGGGCACGGTTATCAAAGTCCAGTTAGGACGGGTCCTGTCAAATTGGTATCAGAGCATTTGGTTACTGATTTGCCATGCCTCCGAGATACGAGCCATGTACGCATCGTGGTGATGAGACAAGATAAGGGGGTATAGGAAATCCCTGGAGTGACTACGACCTTGGATTGTGTAACGACCCGTCCCCAATATCAGGATTTAATAATATTTAATTGTGATCTACTAATCTGGGATTAGTTGGGCGATTTCGGACGAATTGTGCAAAATGACCGTTTTGCCCCTGGGCGTGGGCAAAACGTTGACTTTTATTTCGGATGGTCAAATGGACTTTGACCGATGACCGTGATGTAGTTCGGGACGTCACGAGTTCATAGACAGGTGGCACGTTCGATTCCGACGTTCGTGGTGAAAGTTATGATGTACGGAAGTTCATGGGCGTTTTCGTAATTTGAACGTAATAAGGGGAAATGTTGACTTTTCGATCGGGGGGTCCGATGGCCGAGGACCAAGGACCGTTAGGAAGGTCTCGATGCCCTGAGTTCGTAGACAGGCGGCACGCATTAATCGGAGTCCGTATGACCGAGTTACGGGTCAGGATGCGTGAGGGGCATTTTGGTAATTTTCTGCACAAGGGCAGAATTGTAATTTCACACGGGGGCACTGTTTCATTGAACTGGCCGTGAGGTGGAATGTTGGTGCGATCGATCCCATGATTTGTTTATCAATTTAATGGTTGATTTGGGCCAGTTTGAGGTGGAATTGCACATTGGGTTGAGTTGGCATCGATCACAGGAACGTGGGAACTGGGTTTTCTATTGTTTCGGGTCAGTGCAGGGGAACATTACACAATGGATTTTGGACACTTTTGGATGCCTTTAACAGCCGAATTGGATTAAAGGAATGGTGTGTAAGTCGTGTGGGTTCCTCTGTGATTGAGAATGGAAGGATTGAGTGAGTTTGGGGTTGGATTTCTCTGAAAAGCCGAAACTGGTTTCTGGGAAATTCAAATGCAAATTTCTAGTTTTAGGCCAGCCCAAGCCTAATTGATGATGGATTGAGCTTCCTGGAACTTCAACGGGTCGAACCAGATCAAATGGGGCAAGCTTTGGGGCTCCTAGGGCCGTGGACGGACGAGGTGGACGGCTGGAAAACTCAAGCTTGAGTCGTGGTGATTGAGGTAACGTCGTGTTCAATTAATCATGTGAATTGATTCGTATTAATCCTTATAAGCTTCCTGTGAAGTTAATTTGACAATGGTTGAGGATTGATGGAGTTTTGGTGATTGACCCGTTTTGGGTGATCACGGGTTGTTGACACGATTAATCGATGGTTGATGTTGATCATCGACACTGAACTGAAATTGGTTGGTTGATGATTGTTATAGGATCAAGAACGGATCGAATTGATGTCGAATTGGGTCGAATTGATGTCGAATTGGGTGTGATTGAACCGGATCCTATCGCGGGCTTTCCAACCCGTTTACCAGTCATTCGGGTGAAGGTGGTGACTGTAGCAGTCACTGTAGCAGGCGTGTGGCTTTCACGAGCAGCCACTCACGGCGGCGCGTGACGGCGCGTGGGCACGAATCTCGAGGTGAGGTCAACATGACTTTTAATCTATTCAATGTAACGAACATTTTGGCGTTGGTTTCGTGCCGATCGGATTCCGTTTCGATATTGTTCGGGACGTTCGAAGGTTTTAAATCCAGTTTAAAAATACTTAAAAATTCGGGAAAATTACGGGACTTTGATAGGATGTTAATGAAGAGGTTAGTAATCCTCTAATGTGATTTGGACAGGATTGGGAGTCCCGGTGATAGTGGTGTGGCCGGGAAGGCCTATGGCACACGTATCGAGGCTCTCGGTTAAACGGTCTGTGAGTGGACATTGATTTTATAAATTCGATGCATGCATAACTGTTTCATGATTGTTATAATTATGCTTAAATGATTTACTTTGGATATCGGTGAATTTAAATGATTTCACGCATTTCGAGGCGATTTACGTATTTGCACGTAAATCGAGATTTTTTTTCTGGATTTGCACTGATTTCCAAAAAAAAATGTGGTTGGATATGATTTCATGAAACGGTTACGGATTTGATAAAGTGAAATCGGGCCAGGGGCCCAGTTGATTTATGGATCGGGCCAGGGGCCCAATTAACTTATGAATCGGGTCAGGGGCCCAGTTAACTTGTGAAATCGGGCCAAGGCCCCAGTGGATTTCTACATGTGATTGCGGGTCGGGGACCCTAAAATGGAATTGAATAAATGTTTTCTGGGTTACATTTTATATATGTTCACATGCTGGAATCAATAAATGGTTTTGATGATATTTCGGTTATGGCACGTTTCACGGTATTTGGGCATGAGACCCGTTTGATGAAACGTAACGATCGGTTCGGATTTTACCTATGTATACATATATGTTTTGCATGTGGATATCAATAAAATGTATTTGGTACTGCACTGTATAGATCCTTCCATATTATATTGTCTCCTCCGGATGAGGTACCCCGGAGAGGTCACGGACGTCTAGTACGTCCAGCGTCTATAACGCTAAGCATCGGGGATGCTGTACCCGAACGGGGTTCGGGGATTGAACTCGTAAATTGAGACCCGAGTGGCACGCGTAGCCTTGTGATTGTGACCTTATTGACGTCAGGGACGTCAGACATCAGGGATGTCGGATTGGAGTGTATAGTGCAGTGGCTAAAAATTATGGTTATGGTTTATATTATATGCCTTATGGTTCTTATTACTGGATTTATGAAAGAACTCTTGGATTGACCCTTTGGAATTTGAAACTATGCTTTGGTTTCCGGGCTAAGGCCCTAATGGTTATTTCTAAATAAATATGGGTTTATTGGATTTTGGTGCATGCATATGATTTTACTGAGGGGCATAAATGTCTTATAAATGTTTTAAGCAGACTTGTTTATTTTCGTTCACTCACAGCTTTTGTTTTTAATGCCCTTCAGGTTGATTCCGGATACGACTGCAGCAGAGACTTGAGCATCACACACCTCCTCCATCGATCCTTACGCACTCTAGAAGCCCGTTTGGGCAATAGCAATCGGTTATCCCTTGTCTGACGCCTCTTGTCAGACGGGAGCACGTCACATTCCATGGTAATCCCGGGGGGATTGGGATGGGTCGTGTCAGATTGGGGGTCGAATATTGTATCATGTTTTATGGTTGTGTCGGACTTGTGTTTGTCCAAATGGTTGTTTACGATATGAATGGGCATGTTGGGCCCAAGATGAAATTGACCCGAGGATTGGGGGTCAGATGAGTGACCTTTGGATTGTGGATATCGACTGCGACTCAGAGGGAGTCCGGAGTTGGTTTAGTGTGTGTTGGGAGATCCTGAATAGGATGTGGTTCGCCTAGGGGTGTTTGCTAGGTGGCTGGATATGCCGGTGGTGGCATTGATAGTGGATTCAGACTCGAGAGGAGTTGAGATATTAGACTTGGACTCAGTAGGAGTCAGGAGTTGGTTTAGGACTCAGGATGAGTCATGATGTGATATGAGGGCTCCGGATGAGCTGAGAAAGATGGAAAAAGTGGTTATGCTCGCACATAATGAGTGAGGGTTCACGTGGGAACCCAAGGCATTGAATTAGATGTGAATTGAGTCTCCATGATTGTTGTTGGAGAGGTACACATGAATTTTGAGGATGAAATTCTTTAAGGGGGGAAGGTTGTGACAACTCGGAAATTCGAAAACGAAAATTTGGAAAAATTGGAAGGAAATGACGCTGTTGCCCTTGGTTATAAAGGCCGAAAGTTTACCTTTTGATCGGGACCTTGTTTGGACTTTCTGTAAGTACCGTTGGATAGGTCTCGTGACGCTGAATCCATAGACATGTGGCATGCGTCAATCGGAGTTCGGACGTGAAAGTTATGGCTCTAGAATTGTGAGGGGTATTTTAGTAATTATTTGTGCAGGGGCAAAATGGTAAATTAAGGCAGCAGGATGAATTGGATGGTTAAATGGGCTGAGTCAATTGTGTGGGTGAGTCACTTATATGATTAAGTGACACATGTCACTATAAGTGACACATGTCACTGTGCAGATTGCAATTAGTGGCAAGTGAATGTGCGTGCGGTGTGTGAATTAGTTAAGTGCAATAAAGGGGAATTAGACCCATGTGTATCTTGGAGGAAAAACAGAGACCATGATTTTGCTTGATCGATCTTCCCAGCAACCAAAACCAATTGAGAGGATAACAGATAGAAAACAAGTAAATTCTAGAGTGGACAACGAGAGGTAAACAAGGAAGAAGAAGTGGAAATCGTAGAAGAAAAACCCAAAGAAATTGAACCCAAAACCCATGAAATTCGATTTCGAATTTGAAACCAAAGACCACGATTACTGTAATTGACCTTGAATTCAGCTTTCTGAGATTGAGGCGAGTCCAACCCAATTAAACTTGAAGGAAATTAGAGTCGTTTTGGGCTAGAACAAACAGGTTGGAACTCGGGAATTCTTGATCTTGAGTTGAATGGATTGGAGACATGGACGAGAAATTGGACTTGGAAATATGTTTATTAGGATCCCATGAAGCTTCCTGGTGCACCAATTGAAAGAAAACAATCGCTTTTGAATGAATTGGGACGATGAACAGTGTTCGGTGTTCTTCGAATTAGAGTTCAATTCGATTGGATTGAGGTAAGGTTTCATGTAATTGGGTTTACATAACCTTAATTGGATCCATAACGATGCTAATGGATGGTTCAATTGTTGAAATTGATGCAGAATTGATAGGAATTTAATCAGGTCTATTCGCGGGTTGTAGGATCCGTTGATCAGTTAAACGGGAAAGGATGATGCAATGTAGCAGGCGCTTGGGTTTAACGCGCAGCCACTCACGGCGGCACGTGAGGGCGTGTGGGCACAATTCCCGAGGTGAGGTCAACATGACTTTTGTCCCATTTAATGTAACGAACATTTTGACGTTGGTTTCGAGTCAATCAGACACCGTTTTGATATTGTTTCGAGGGTCCGAAGATTTATGTTATGTTTTAAATTAATATCTAATTCCTGGAAAATTATGGGCAATTAATATGATGTTAATTAAGTCACTAGTGACCCTTAATGATGATTTTGGGCAGGACTTGGGATTTCTGGAAAGTATCGGAACTTACGGGAACGCGTGCTGCTCCGGAAGCGAGCGGTTTGGACAGTGTGTGAGTGGATGTTTGTTTTATAAATTGATATGCATGCATAGTTAAATGTTTTACATGATTGATTGCATGATTTGAGTTGCAATGATGTCCTGATGATGTGGCATGATTATTTGTGATTTAATGATTATTTTAATCGGTCTTTTGGGCACATTTTACGAGAAATGTGCAAGTAATATTTTGGGCTAGGCCCGGAGTCAAAATGGTTTCAAAATGGATATTTGGACTTAATTGGTGAGTTAAGGATGATTTCTGGTTTATTTTAATGATTCAAATGAGATTTTACGGAATTACGTGTAAATGGTATTTGGGCTTGAGGCCCGATCGCGAATGATTTTGACTTGGTTTGAAGTCAAGGATTTGATCGAAATGTTTTGGGATGTAATCCCGGGATGGTTTCCATTGTGATTGTGAGTGCTCAGACGGTCGGAGCTAGGGGATCACCCAGACGACCGAAGCTTGGGCGATATGATTATGAGTTGTTTCAATGGTAAGCCAGCTTCTCGGATGCGACTGAGCCTGGATGTACCACAAGGATGTGTATGAGCCTGGGGATGTGTTCGCCCAGATGTGACTGAGCCCGAGGATTGAGCCCAGATGTGTCTGATCCCGAGAATGTGGCTGGATCTTGGCCTACGCGTAGTGCAGATGTGACTGTGTGATTATTTGTGCACTTGTGAATAGTACTGATTGATTGATTGATTGATTGTGCGCTTGTGAATAGTGCTATTTGATGTTGATTGTGATTGCGTACTGGTATTGAGTACGGGGTTTTTGTGCACTTGTGAATAGTGCAGATTGATTGTGTACTTGTGAATAGTGCTGTTTGATGTTGATTATGATTGTGTACTGTTATTAAGTACGGGTTTTTGGTCTTTCTGGCCAGATGATTATGTTTTCATATGTTTGGCTTGAGAGTCAGGATTTGATACGTTTCATGTGATTTGGCTGGAATGCCAGTGATTTTTATTCATATGTTTTACCCTATGCATGCATGGTTTAATAACTGGCGGGGTAAATGGTCTGTTTGAAATGTATTTTTAAAAGATATTATTTTTGTCCACTCACACCTTTTCTGTTTTGATGACCCTCCAAGCCGTGGCATGACGTTCGGGGCTGATCGAGAGGCGGAGGCATGAGCGGAAATTAGTGCAGTTATCCCTTGTCTGACAGGTGCTGAGGGGTAATTTCGGGACTTCAGTTGACTTGTCAGACGGGAGTAGGACCGGGCACGGTTATCAAAGTTCAGTTAGGACGGGTCCTGTCACGAGATCCTCTCTGTCCCGCTCAATGATCACTAAGACTCGCACATCTGTTACTCCAAGCTCGGAGTTAGAGGCAACCCTCGTCTAAGCTCCCTGACAAAATGTAACGACCTGGAAATTCAAAAAAGGAAAATTTGGAAAATTGGAAGGAAATGACGATTTTGCCTCTGGTTATAAGGGCCGAAAGTTGACTTTTTGATCGGGACCTTGTTTTGACTTTCCGAAAGGACTAGTTGATACACCTCGGGACGCTGAATCCGTAGATAGGCGGCATGCGTCAATCAGAGTTCAGATGGAAAAGTTACGAACCTTGGAACATTAGGGGCATTTTGGTCATTTGTTAAGGCAAGGGAAAAATGGTAAATTGGGCTGAAATTGGCTGATTCAGCCGTGATTGGTTACTCATTAGGCTCCGTAAGTGACATCTGTCACTTTAAGGCAACACTTAGTGGCAACTGTGCGCGGTGGGATAAATCGTTTAAATCCTTGTGTGTATGGGTTTGAAAAACAGAGACCATGACCTTGTTTGATCGATCTCCCCAGCAACCAAAACCAATTAAGAACTGGTGTAATTGAGAGGATGAACTAGAGTGGGAAACGAGTCAGAATAAGAGAAGAAAGGAAAATAATGACCCTTAAACCCGAAAACCCAAACCCGTGAAGTTCATACCTTTCAAAAATTCGAATTTGAATTTATAGCTCGAGATGCTTCAAATTGAGATTGAATTAAGTCTCCTGGGATCATTTCGACTAGGACCAGATCAATTTTGAAGAGAATTGAGGTTTTTTTGCCTTAGAACCGAAAGGGTGAGGACGTTGAATTTTTGAGTTTGAGTCGAGTAATTGGAGACATGGAACGATGAAATTGGACCTGGAAATATGTTTATTACGATCCCGTGAAGCTTCCTGATGCACCCATTGAAAGAAAACACTGAGAATTGATGGAGATTGAGGGATGAACAGTGCCTGCGACAGGAAGGAAGTCATGAAGTCTAATTAGATTGGATTGAGGTAAGGTTTCATGTAATTGAGTTTACAGATCCTTAATTAAGCCTATTTCGATGCAAATGGACGTTTGAATTGCTCAAAAAGATGTCAAATTGATGGAGAACTAAACGGGTCATGTCGCGAGTCGCAGGGATCCATTTTCAAGACAGTCGGGTAAGGACGATGCACTGTAACGGGTTGCAGGGATCCATTTTCAAGCACTCATGTGGGCCCTACCGCCCAAACAAGCACCACTTCCCTAGTAACTTGTCCAATCAATCTCATACTAGGGTCATCCATGACCACATTCATCCTCACTCACATCTCGTAGAAATCACCATACTGGGATAACTGGTATCCAATCAACCAGTAACTATGATCTGAGGATCCCATCCACTCGTAACTCTACGGCCTCCAGCTGCTGGGACCACTAGAAACTCGATCTTCCTCGGGTCTAACACGCTGTAACACGATGTAGGACACCAAATAGAATCTATCTGGGGTTCATTCCCACTTGACTTTCCTATTCCTACCCTCACTATTAGGTTGATGATGGGATGACGACAACCTAGAGACAGCACATCCAGGACATGGGCAACACTACAAGAGCAACCTAGTGCTCTGACACCACGTGGATTAGCATGGGATGTGTCCTGTTCTCGTTTGACACCACATGTCAAACTAGGGACAGAACCGTAGCCCACTCGGAGTTTCCAGAGTGCGTAATGATTTCCATAGTGTATAGCGGAATGTGATGTCTCGATCTCTACTATAGTCCACATCCGTGATCAAGTTGAAGGGTATAAAAAACATTAAAAGTTTTGAGTGGAAAAAAAATAATCAGTTTATAAAATCATTTTGCGACAAGACATTTATACCCTTCACATAAAAGAATGCATGCATCAAAAAACAGCATTTCCTCAATACACAGTGAAAACGTGGCTCAATCCAAGCCATTTCCTCAATAGGGTATCAGTCGAAAATCAAATCATGTAGGCCTCATCCCAAATCAATTCACGTATGGTCTCAGCCCAAAACTAACAGGACTCGTCCCCGAAGGACTTTGATAACCGTGCTCGATCCTGCTCCCTTCTGACTACGCCCAAACTACGCATTAAATTAAACACGTAATTTGAGTGTTGTGCAATTTAAACCCTTTTTGTGTAGATGTAGTATTGGTAAATAGGGATCGTTCTTAACCGGGGAAATTAGGGAACATTAATAATGTGTTAGTGGGAAAGAGTAATGAATAAATGAATAATGAATAAATTAATGAATTAAATAATTAAATAATTAACAAATTAATGAATTAATGAATTAAAGAATAAAAGAATTGAGAATTAAAGAATAAATGAATTAAAGAATTAACTAATCAAAGAATAATAAACTAAAAGTATTAAAGAATAAAAGAATAAAGAGATGAAAGAATCAAAGAATAATAAACTAAAAGTAGAAAAGAAGAATAAAAAAATAAAAGAATAAAAGAATAAAAGAATAAAAGAATAAAGAATAAAGAATTGAAAAGGGGGGTTTTGAAAAGAGTTGTAAATATAAAATAAATAAAACAAGTAAAAATAATTAAATACTTAATTTTACTTCTACTTTAACCTTTGTACTAGTGAATTTTCTTCAAACACATATTTTTACCAACACTCTAACATCATGCTCATATTGAACCAATCACGAAATCATACCTTAATCATCTCAAATACATGCATACATTTTTCATATTATAAATGCACCGAACAGCGGATTATTACTTACAATATGATTCACCTTAAGTAAGTGATTTAATGCGCCGAACAGCGATCAAACATTAAATCTCTTCAACTCTATCCTAAATGCCCCGAACAGCGGATCAACATTTAGTTTCGAATTGAAGTTTAAGTACTAAAACATATGAAGTAAAAGAAACTCAAAAAGTAAAACACATGGAGATTGCATTCTTACTTACAAATGTTAGAAAGAAAATACCAACACATATATTGAATTATAAGTAAAACCAATAACAATAACAAGAATTTAAGTAGAGAAGTATGGATTTTCACAAGAATCACCGAACAGCGGCAGGAAACTTGTGAAGATGGAAGAAGAAATACGAGGAATTCGGTCTTAAAACTCTTGAATTGCCTTAGAATTACTTGGCCTAGGTATTTCTTAAGGAAAGCATAAAAATGTGTTTAAGAGATCTCAAAGAAATATCACAAGAACAAAGTAAAGAGGAAATGAAATTAAGAAAAATAAAAATAACATAAATTAAGAACAAGAATTAAAAGAAAGCTAATTAATAAGAAAATCTACAAGAAGTTAAAATGGTCCCCAAAAATGTCTCTCAAAAGAGAGAAACAAAAGAACTAACTAAGAACTAGAACTAAGAAAAATGAAAGAAATGGAAGAATGAAACTAATTGGGGACTCCCCAAATACATGAAATGACCTCCCTATTTATAGAGGGAGTGCCACAATTGTTTAATTAAAAGTACAAAATTAAAATATAAAAATAGCAATAAAATAGTACATGAAGAAGTGATGGAAATGATGAGATTGGGTGGGAAAAGATGCTGATTTTGGGGCAAATATGCTGATTTTGGGAACTATTGGGGGGCTGCTGGATTTTTGGTTTGGGCTGCTGGATTTCAGCAGCTTCCCACCGAATTTCCTTGCGATTTTCGGTGGTTTCTCATATTTCGTCCATAATTTCTTCGTTATAATTCCGATCGGGACGATTCTTTCACCAAAATGCTCCAAATTCCAAGCTTTATTTATTTCTACAAAAATATCACAAAATAAATTAATTTGTCTAATTATTTATTATTTTAATATTAAAAGTCAAGTATAAAGGGTATAAAATAATATAAAATAACGCTTATTTGAGGACCTATCAAATACCCCCACACTTAAACTTTGCTAGTCCCTAGCAAATACTAAAATTAAACTACGAATTCAAAACAAGTAACCCTTAACCATTTGTCTCAATATTTCATAATTATAATCATGACATAAAAGATTTTCACTTAAAACATTTAAGCATATGGAATTCGAGAGTTAATACATGGTAACAAAATGTTTCAACAAGTAAGATAATGAGTAAATATGGTGAAATGGATCTCTGCATGAATAAGACAAGTATGAATTAACTCACAAGGATATGCACTCATAAATTCACTCAATTTGTGAGGGTTTGTGTTTGCACTCAAAGTATGTGAGAGATACTCACATAATCGAAATGAAGTACTTTTGCAAAATCTCAAACAAACACCTCAAGATAAAAACAAAACATACTTGCGCAAATGAACCAAAACCATAAGCTTACTCAAGTGATTAACTCAACTAATCAAAATTTACCATCTTAAGGATCATAAGGTCTTTACGAAGGTTGTAATGGGGCTAAGTTTCGAGGCAAGGAAAATATAGGACAAGTGGTGCTCAATTCGTTCCAAGACTCAATAGACTCCCAAAACGTATCATAGCTTCCCAACCTTAGTGCAATGATGTTGGTAATCCATCCCTTCGAACATAGGCCTAATTCCATCATGTTGGGCCTCACAATCATTCTTCGTGTCGGATTTACAAATGTAAGGGACTTAACTCAAACATTACATAACCAAACCTTATTACCTTGATCGAGACTCAATTTTTTTTTCTTTTTTTTTTCTTTTTTTTTTTGATTTTTTTGATTTTTTTTTTGAATATTTTTTTTTATATATCAAGGTAATAACATGTGTCAACGATACAACAAAGCATGAGTCGGTAAATCCAAATAATTCACATAAAAGTCTTTCCAACATCATTATTTTCTCTTTACACAATCATTATGTCTTTAACCGAGTTCTTGGAACAAGGGTAAAGGATGTCTATACTAAGCTCAAGTGTTTAGATAATCATGGTGATGAAAGAAAGGCTTAATGTGGGCTCAAAAGGGTTAAAACTAAGGGGGTCGCAACTTGTGCGCACAAAATAGGGAACATGGATGTTTGAATTTGTGGTGTTAACCCTAATGCCTTAATCATTTCCAAAATCAGAGAGTTTATTGACTCAAAAGCTTTGAAAATCACATAAAATAAGTTCTAGTACTCTATAGTTCATTAAAAGCTATGGCAAGCAGTTATGAGGCATATGTATATCAATTTAAACAAAAAACTTATGAATCACTCATCAAAGATGTATATAAAGTTCTAAAGCTCACATAAGGTTCATATGATTCATACTTATCTTATCATGCTCGTTTATGTGCCAATTTACATGCATTATCTTCAAGTTATAACACTTAATCACAAAATATTAACAAACAAATTCAAGTTGTAGTGATTATCTTTATGGCCATAACATATTCCTTTCTGTTCATTTATGTCATTGAAAAGTTAAATGGCAACTTAAGACTCATAAAAACACTAAGTTAAAACAAAAAGATTAAAAAAAACAATAATATTTTTTTTCATTTTTTTTTCACCCTTTTTTTTATAATTTTTTTCAATTTTTTTTGTTTTTTTTTTGAACAATTAAAATTGTAAACCATTCCCCCACACTTAAATTCTACATTGTCCTCAATGTAGGAAAATACGAAGTAATTAAACATAGAATCAAAGTAAGGAAGATGATTTACGAAAATAATAGGAAAACATTAAATAAACAAAATAAAAGAGAGTGAAGGGTAGAGGATAGCAAATCTGTATTGATGACTCCTTCACATCCCGGGAACACATTGGGTTGCCTCCCAACAAGCGCTTGAAGTTTAACGTCCATCCAGCCTAGACAGAGATGCAAGTTAGTTAGTCAGAGATGTACGTTAATTAAGAATGCAAGTTAGATATGCAAATTAAAGTTAATGATGCAATGTGAGTTAAAGATGTAAGTTAGAGGAAGAGTGCAATGCAAGTTAAACTAAATATGCAAGTGAAGTTAAAAATGCAAGTTAAATGAAAGATGAAATGCAAGTTAGAATGAAAGATGCAAGTTAGTTAAACGAAAGATGCAAGTTAACTTTGTCATGACAAATAATGTAATTTAAGATATAAACAATATTTACATGTCGGGGGAAGTCAAAGATATATATGGTTCACATAGCCTCAAAGTTTAAATGGAGACTTATACGTCCGTGCGGCCCAAGTAAATATCTTGGATTAATTCAACTGTTTGGGCAACTTCAAAAGTGACCAGGTTAGAAAGAATACACATAAGAGGCAGGGCTATTTTCTTAGACCCAAAACCCGTTATGAGTACCGTCTCTTGTCCTAGACATCACCCTCGAAAATTTCTTACTCCAGAGGAATTAAGATGACTCAAGTGTTAACAATTATCGTGGGTGAGAGTCAACAAAAGAGTCATCGCCGATAAAGATCAAAATCTAAACTTCGAAGCACAAGTGATCTACATATAGCTGAGACTAATGCATGAATGCAATAACTATTTACAAGTATGTTTTTTATGCACAATTTACAAATATAACATGACAATTTACGTATGAACAATTTATACAAGTATGAACAATTTATTTACAAGTATGGTTTTATTCACAAGTAATGATATTTACAAAACAATTTCTCATTAACAAACTAACATAAGTATAAGATTTATTTAACAATTTAGATTTACACTAACACAAAGTGAAGATAAATGAATATTTTTACGAATAAATGAAGAAAAAGAAATTTTTTATTTTTTTATTAAATAATTTTTTTTTTCTGAATTTAAAAATTAAATAAATGAAGAAAAATAAATTTTTTTAATTTTTAATTTTTTTTACGAATTTTATGTTTTTTTTAATTACAAATAAAAATAAAAATAAGGAAAAGTGAATATTTACCATAAGCATTTATGAACAATTAAAAAGAATGAACATTAGGTACAAGTATGAACAAGAATAATATAACAAGTAAGAGAATTATAAACAAATATAAATGAAAATCTATTATGAACAAGTATGCATGTATACTATGAAATATAAAAGTTATGAACAAGTATAAAAGGTAACAAGTAACATATATACAACATTTATTTACAAGTATGAATTAACACTAACATAAAGCTAAGATAAGATTTTTTTTTATTATTATTTTCAAATTTTTATTTATTTCGAATTTTTTTTTAAATTTAAATTTAAATTTTATCAAGACATAACCAAATAAATAATTACATAAGAATAAAATAAGTGTAATCAAAAAGTTAATGGAATAAAAAGTTAATGAAATAAAGTTAATGCAATAAAAAGTTAGTGGAATAAAAAGTTAATGGAATAAAATTAATGGAATAAAAGTTAATGGAATAAAAGTTAATGGAATAAAAAGTTAGTGGAATAAAAAGTTAATGAAATAAATTAATTGAATAAAAGTTAATGGAATAAAAAGTTAGTGGAATAAAAAGTTAGTGGAATAAAAAGTTAATGAAATAAATTTAAAGTTAAAGGAATAAAGAAAAAGTTTATGGAATAAAATTAAAGTTAATGGATTAAAGAAAAGTTAGAAAGTGTAAAGAAAAATAAAATAAATTAAAAGTAAGGAAAAATGAATATGTACAATATGCATTTATAACAAGTACAAATTAAATTAAATTATGAACAAGTATGATAGAATTTTAAATTTACATAAACAATTTGAATATGAACAAATATAAAAAAAAAAAAATTATGAACATTTATGAACAAGTATAAATTAGAAACTATGAATAAGTAAAGTATGAACATTATAAACAAAAATAATAAGAACAAAAATAAGATGGATAAATAAAATATAAACAAGTAAGTAAGGGTTATAAACAAATATAATATTAACAAAAGTAAAATTTATAAACAAGTAAAATATGCACAATTTATATACATACACTAACAAATTAAAAATGATTTTCAATTTCCCCGGCAACGGCGCCAAAAATTGACTACGCCCAAACTACGCATTAAATTAAACACGTAATTTGAGTGTTGTGCAATTTAAACCCTTTTTGTGTAGATGTAGTATTGGTAAATAGGGATCGTTCTTAACCGGGGAAATTAGGGAACATTAATAATGTGTTAGTGGGAAAGAGTAATGAATAAATGAATAATGAATAAATTAATGAATTAAATAATTAAATAATTAACAAATTAATGAATTAATGAATTAAAGAATAAAAGAATTGAGAATTAAAGAATAAATGAATTAAAGAATTAACTAATCAAAGAATAATAAACTAAAAGTATTAAAGAATAAAAGAATAAAGAGATGAAAGAATCAAAGAATAATAAACTAAAAGTAGAAAAGAAGAATAAAAAAATAAAAGAATAAAAGAATAAAAGAATAAAAGAATAAAGAATAAAGAATTGAAAAGGGGGGTTTTGAAAAGAGTTGTAAATATAAAATAAATAAAACAAGTAAAAATAATTAAATACTTAATTTTACTTCTACTTTAACCTTTGTACTAGTGAATTTTCTTCAAACACATATTTTTACCAACACTCTAACATCATGCTCATATTGAACCAATCACGAAATCATACCTTAATCATCTCAAATACATGCATACATTTTTCATATTATAAATGCACCGAACAGCGGATTATTACTTACAATATGATTCACCTTAAGTAAGTGATTTAATGCGCCGAACAGCGATCAAACATTAAATCTCTTCAACTCTATCCTAAATGCCCCGAACAGCGGATCAACATTTAGTTTCGAATTGAAGTTTAAGTACTAAAACATATGAAGTAAAAGAAACTCAAAAAGTAAAACACATGGAGATTGCATTCTTACTTACAAATGTTAGAAAGAAAATACCAACACATATATTGAATTATAAGTAAAACCAATAACAATAACAAGAATTTAAGTAGAGAAGTATGGATTTTCACAAGAATCACCGAACAGCGGCAGGAAACTTGTGAAGATGGAAGAAGAAATACGAGGAATTCGGTCTTAAAACTCTTGAATTGCCTTAGAATTACTTGGCCTAGGTATTTCTTAAGGAAAGCATAAAAATGTGTTTAAGAGATCTCAAAGAAATATCACAAGAACAAAGTAAAGAGGAAATGAAATTAAGAAAAATAAAAATAACATAAATTAAGAACAAGAATTAAAAGAAAGCTAATTAATAAGAAAATCTACAAGAAGTTAAAATGGTCCCCAAAAATGTCTCTCAAAAGAGAGAAACAAAAGAACTAACTAAGAACTAGAACTAAGAAAAATGAAAGAAATGGAAGAATGAAACTAATTGGGGACTCCCCAAATACATGAAATGACCTCCCTATTTATAGAGGGAGTGCCACAATTGTTTAATTAAAAGTACAAAATTAAAATATAAAAATAGCAATAAAATAGTACATGAAGAAGTGATGGAAATGATGAGATTGGGTGGGAAAAGATGCTGATTTTGGGGCAAATATGCTGATTTTGGGAACTATTGGGGGGCTGCTGGATTTTTGGTTTGGGCTGCTGGATTTCAGCAGCTTCCCACCGAATTTCCTTGCGATTTTCGGTGGTTTCTCATATTTCGTCCATAATTTCTTCGTTATAATTCCGATCGGGACGATTCTTTCACCAAAATGCTCCAAATTCCAAGCTTTATTTATTTCTACAAAAATATCACAAAATAAATTAATTTGTCTAATTATTTATTATTTTAATATTAAAAGTCAAGTATAAAGGGTATAAAATAATATAAAATAACGCTTATTTGAGGACCTATCAAATACCCCCACACTTAAACTTTGCTAGTCCCTAGCAAATACTAAAATTAAACTACGAATTCAAAACAAGTAACCCTTAACCATTTGTCTCAATATTTCATAATTATAATCATGACATAAAAGATTTTCACTTAAAACATTTAAGCATATGGAATTCGAGAGTTAATACATGGTAACAAAATGTTTCAACAAGTAAGATAATGAGTAAATATGGTGAAATGGATCTCTGCATGAATAAGACAAGTATGAATTAACTCACAAGGATATGCACTCATAAATTCACTCAATTTGTGAGGGTTTGTGTTTGCACTCAAAGTATGTGAGAGATACTCACATAATCGAAATGAAGTACTTTTGCAAAATCTCAAACAAACACCTCAAGATAAAAACAAAACATACTTGCGCAAATGAACCAAAACCATAAGCTTACTCAAGTGATTAACTCAACTAATCAAAATTTACCATCTTAAGGATCATAAGGTCTTTACGAAGGTTGTAATGGGGCTAAGTTTCGAGGCAAGGAAAATATAGGACAAGTGGTGCTCAATTCGTTCCAAGACTCAATAGACTCCCAAAACGTATCATAGCTTCCCAACCTTAGTGCAATGATGTTGGTAATCCATCCCTTCGAACATAGGCCTAATTCCATCATGTTGGGCCTCACAATCATTCTTCGTGTCGGATTTACAAATGTAAGGGACTTAACTCAAACATTACATAACCAAACCTTATTACCTTGATCGAGACTCAATTTTTTTTTCTTTTTTTTTCTTTTTTTTTTTGATTTTTTTGATTTTTTTTTTGAATATTTTTTTTTATATATCAAGGTAATAACATGTGTCAACGATACAACAAAGCATGAGTCGGTAAATCCAAATAATTCACATAAAAGTCTTTCCAACATCATTATTTTCTCTTTACACAATCATTATGTCTTTAACCGAGTTCTTGGAACAAGGGTAAAGGATGTCTATACTAAGCTCAAGTGTTTAGATAATCATGGTGATGAAAGAAAGGCTTAATGTGGGCTCAAAAGGGTTAAAACTAAGGGGGTCGCAACTTGTGCGCACAAAATAGGGAACATGGATGTTTGAATTTGTGGTGTTAACCCTAATGCCTTAATCATTTCCAAAATCAGAGAGTTTATTGACTCAAAAGCTTTGAAAATCACATAAAATAAGTTCTAGTACTCTATAGTTCATTAAAAGCTATGGCAAGCAGTTATGAGGCATATGTATATCAATTTAAACAAAAAACTTATGAATCACTCATCAAAGATGTATATAAAGTTCTAAAGCTCACATAAGGTTCATATGATTCATACTTATCTTATCATGCTCGTTTATGTGCCAATTTACATGCATTATCTTCAAGTTATAACACTTAATCACAAAATATTAACAAACAAATTCAAGTTGTAGTGATTATCTTTATGGCCATAACATATTCCTTTCTGTTCATTTATGTCATTGAAAAGTTAAATGGCAACTTAAGACTCATAAAAACACTAAGTTAAAACAAAAAGATTAAAAAAAACAATAATATTTTTTTTCATTTTTTTTTCACCCTTTTTTTTATAATTTTTTTCAATTTTTTTTGTTTTTTTTTGAACAATTAAAATTGTAAACCATTCCCCCACACTTAAATTCTACATTGTCCTCAATGTAGGAAAATACGAAGTAATTAAACATAGAATCAAAGTAAGGAAGATGATTTACGAAAATAATAGGAAAACATTAAATAAACAAAATAAAAGAGAGTGAAGGGTAGAGGATAGCAAATCTGTATTGATGACTCCTTCACATCCCGGGAACACATTGGGTTGCCTCCCAACAAGCGCTTGAAGTTTAACGTCCATCCAGCCTAGACAGAGATGCAAGTTAGTTAGTCAGAGATGTACGTTAATTAAGAATGCAAGTTAGATATGCAAATTAAAGTTAATGATGCAATGTGAGTTAAAGATGTAAGTTAGAGGAAGAGTGCAATGCAAGTTAAACTAAATATGCAAGTGAAGTTAAAAATGCAAGTTAAATGAAAGATGAAATGCAAGTTAGAATGAAAGATGCAAGTTAGTTAAACGAAAGATGCAAGTTAACTTTGTCATGACAAATAATGTAATTTAAGATATAAACAATATTTACATGTCGGGGGAAGTCAAAGATATATATGGTTCACATAGCCTCAAAGTTTAAATGGAGACTTATACGTCCGTGCGGCCCAAGTAAATATCTTGGATTAATTCAACTGTTTGGGCAACTTCAAAAGTGACCAGGTTAGAAAGAATACACATAAGAGGCAGGGCTATTTTCTTAGACCCAAAACCCGTTATGAGTACCGTCTCTTGTCCTAGACATCACCCTCGAAAATTTCTTACTCCAGAGGAATTAAGATGACTCAAGTGTTAACAATTATCGTGGGTGAGAGTCAACAAAAGAGTCATCGCCGATAAAGATCAAAATCTAAACTTCGAAGCACAAGTGATCTACATATAGCTGAGACTAATGCATGAATGCAATAACTATTTACAAGTATGTTTTTTATGCACAATTTACAAATATAACATGACAATTTACGTATGAACAATTTATACAAGTATGAACAATTTATTTACAAGTATGGTTTTATTCACAAGTAATGATATTTACAAAACAATTTCTCATTAACAAACTAACATAAGTATAAGATTTATTTAACAATTTAGATTTACACTAACACAAAGTGAAGATAAATGAATATTTTTACGAATAAATGAAGAAAAAGAAATTTTTTATTTTTTTATTAAATAATTTTTTTTTTCTGAATTTAAAAATTAAATAAATGAAGAAAAATAAATTTTTTTAATTTTTAATTTTTTTTACGAATTTTATGTTTTTTTTAATTACAAATAAAAATAAAAATAAGGAAAAGTGAATATTTACCATAAGCATTTATGAACAATTAAAAAGAATGAACATTAGGTACAAGTATGAACAAGAATAATATAACAAGTAAGAGAATTATAAACAAATATAAATGAAAATCTATTATGAACAAGTATGCATGTATACTATGAAATATAAAAGTTATGAACAAGTATAAAAGGTAACAAGTAACATATATACAACATTTATTTACAAGTATGAATTAACACTAACATAAAGCTAAGATAAGATTTTTTTTTATTATTATTTTCAAATTTTTATTTATTTCGAATTTTTTTTTTAAATTTAAATTTAAATTTTATCAAGACATAACCAAATAAATAATTACATAAGAATAAAATAAGTGTAATCAAAAAGTTAATGGAATAAAAAGTTAATGAAATAAAGTTAATGCAATAAAAAGTTAGTGGAATAAAAAGTTAATGGAATAAAATTAATGGAATAAAAGTTAATGGAATAAAAGTTAATGGAATAAAAAGTTAGTGGAATAAAAAGTTAATGAAATAAATTAATTGAATAAAAGTTAATGGAATAAAAAGTTAGTGGAATAAAAAGTTAGTGGAATAAAAAGTTAATGAAATAAATTTAAAGTTAAAGGAATAAAGAAAAAGTTTATGGAATAAAATTAAAGTTAATGGATTAAAGAAAAGTTAGAAAGTGTAAAGAAAAATAAAATAAATTAAAAGTAAGGAAAAATGAATATGTACAATATGCATTTATAACAAGTACAAATTAAATTAAATTATGAACAAGTATGATAGAATTTTAAATTTACATAAACAATTTGAATATGAACAAATATAAAAAAAAAAAATTATGAACATTTATGAACAAGTATAAATTAGAAACTATGAATAAGTAAAGTATGAACATTATAAACAAAAATAATAAGAACAAAAATAAGATGGATAAATAAAATATAAACAAGTAAGTAAGGGTTATAAACAAATATAATATTAACAAAAGTAAAATTTATAAACAAGTAAAATATGCACAATTTATATACATACACTAACAAATTAAAAATGATTTTCAATTTCCCCGGCAACGGCGCCAAAAATTGACTACGCCCAAACTACGCATTAAATTAAACACGTAATTTGAGTGTTGTGCAATTTAAACCCTTTTTGTGTAGATGTAGTATTGGTAAATAGGGATCGTTCTTAACCGGGGAAATTAGGGAACATTAATAATGTGTTAGTGGGAAAGAGTAATGAATAAATGAATAATGAATAAATTAATGAATTAAATAATTAAATAATTAACAAATTAATGAATTAATGAATTAAAGAATAAAAGAATTGAGAATTAAAGAATAAATGAATTAAAGAATTAACTAATCAAAGAATAATAAACTAAAAGTATTAAAGAATAAAAGAATAAAGAGATGAAAGAATCAAAGAATAATAAACTAAAAGTAGAAAAGAAGAATAAAAAAATAAAAGAATAAAAGAATAAAAGAATAAAAGAATAAAGAATAAAGAATTGAAAAGGGGGGTTTTGAAAAGAGTTGTAAATATAAAATAAATAAAACAAGTAAAAATAATTAAATACTTAATTTTACTTCTACTTTAACCTTTGTACTAGTGAATTTTCTTCAAACACATATTTTTACCAACACTCTAACATCATGCTCATATTGAACCAATCACGAAATCATACCTTAATCATCTCAAATACATGCATACATTTTTCATATTATAAATGCACCGAACAGCGGATTATTACTTACAATATGATTCACCTTAAGTAAGTGATTTAATGCGCCGAACAGCGATCAAACATTAAATCTCTTCAACTCTATCCTAAATGCCCCGAACAGCGGATCAACATTTAGTTTCGAATTGAAGTTTAAGTACTAAAACATATGAAGTAAAAGAAACTCAAAAAGTAAAACACATGGAGATTGCATTCTTACTTACAAATGTTAGAAAGAAAATACCAACACATATATTGAATTATAAGTAAAACCAATAACAATAACAAGAATTTAAGTAGAGAAGTATGGATTTTCACAAGAATCACCGAACAGCGGCAGGAAACTTGTGAAGATGGAAGAAGAAATACGAGGAATTCGGTCTTAAAACTCTTGAATTGCCTTAGAATTACTTGGCCTAGGTATTTCTTAAGGAAAGCATAAAAATGTGTTTAAGAGATCTCAAAGAAATATCACAAGAACAAAGTAAAGAGGAAATGAAATTAAAAAAAATAAAAATAACATAAATTAAGAACAAGAATTAAAAGAAAGCTAATTAATAAGAAAATCTACAAGAAGTTAAAATGGTCCCCAAAAATGTCTCTCAAAAGAGAGAAACAAAAGAACTAACTAAGAACTAGAACTAAGAAAAATGAAAGAAATGGAAGAATGAAACTAATTGGGGACTCCCCAAATACATGAAATGACCTCCCTATTTATAGAGGGAGTGCCACAATTGTTTAATTAAAAGTACAAAATTAAAATATAAAAATAGCAATAAAATAGTACATGAAGAAGTGATGGAAATGATGAGATTGGGTGGGAAAAGATGCTGATTTTGGGGCAAATATGCTGATTTTGGGAACTATTGGGGGGCTGCTGGATTTTTGGCTTGGGCTGCTGGATTTCAGCAGCTTCCCACCGAATTTCCTTGCGATTTTCGGTGGTTTCTCATATTTCGTCCATAATTTCTTCGTTATAATTCCGATCGGGACGATTCTTTCACCAAAATGCTCCAAATTCCAAGCTTTATTTATTTCTACAAAAATATCACAAAATAAATTAATTTGTCTAATTATTTATTATTTTAATATTAAAAGTCAAGTATAAAGGGTATAAAATAATATAAAATAACGCTTATTTGAGGACCTATCACCTTCTGATAATTCAGCTGAAGTTACAAATTTATCCTCAGCACTTGCCAAACAAGGCATAACCGCACCTGTGCCTACTCATGCCTCCACCTCCCGATCAGCCTCGATCATCGCGCCACGACCTAGAGGTTCAATAAAATAGAAAATGTGTGAGTGGACAAAAATTAACTTTTAGAAATACATTTATGAAAATACATTATTACCCTCCAGTTTTACAAACATGCATGCATATCATAAAACATGAGTAATAGCGTGAAATCAATCAAGTATGAACAGTGGACCGATAAAATCAAAACATGTTTTCCCATGGTCCACATTTTCTCTGAAACTCATGTTCATCAAATCAGTTCATGATATATAGTATCTGGACACAAATATCAATAAATCACAAAGATCACCAATCCTCAATATCCAATCTCAATACCCAAGTAACTGTCACGATATCAATGCAACGCGTGCAAACTCGGGAGTCTCACGTCCGAGTACATCCCTAAGATCTACGACAACTGGGGTGATATCATCTCCAGAATCTATGAGCTCTGGAAGATATCATCATAATTTCACACTCCTGAGATTGAGCCTCCCTCAGAGCTGCTCATCTCCAGGCAGTGGATCGTGACTACTCCAAGTACATCCCCAGGATCTACGACGTCTGGGGTGATATCATCTGACAGGACCCATCCCAATCCCCCTGGGATTAGTGCGGGATGACCCTGCTCCCGTCTGACACGACGTGTCAGACAAGGGATATTTCCGACCTTTGCCCTCCTAGGCTATCAGAGTACGCCAGGATCCGGAGGAGGCATGTGATATCTCGGTCTCTGCTACAGTCCACATCGTATCCAACCTGAAGGGTATTAAAAACAGAAAGACTATGAGTGGACAAAAAGGAATAAGTTTCGTAAAACACATTTATAAAAGACCTTTATACCCTTCACTAAAAAGCATGCATGCATAGTAAAACCATTTATTCAAACACATATGTTTAAAGAACCATAATTAGGGTCACAGCCCCAAGTTCCATAAATCCAAGTCACACGGGCTCCTGCCCAAAACCATTTACTGAAAACCATAACATAATAACCATATGTGGGATCTCAGCCCAAAACCATTTATCATCATAAACACAATTTCCCAAACCAATTGAAATCATGTTTATCCATTATATTTCATATCCAGAACCTGTCACGGTAAAATAAAGCTACGCGCGTACTAACCGGGGTCTCAAACCCAAGTCTCTCCAGGGTCCACCCAGGTCAATATCCGTAGATCAATGACCCTCCTTGGAGGTAACGAACCATGCCCATCCTGAGAGTAAGGAACCCAACTAGGGGGCGACTCCACTCAGTTAGTGCTCCGTGACTACTCCGGGGGTCCACCCAGGCCAACGACCCTCCCCGGAAGAGACAATCATATATAAAGGATGGGATATGAAAATCCTTTGAAATCATTCTTTAAACTTTTCGAGGATTCATGCCCGGCCCCCATAAGCCGTCATGAACCATAAAATCCTTTTATGGGTTCATGCCGGTTCCCATAAACCGTCATGACCAGTAAATCCATTTTTAACACATAGCTGGGCGCTAGGCCCGAATCCACATAGAAACTGGACCTCCGGTCCGAATCGTAAACCAACTGGGCCTCCGGCCCGATTCCGTAAATCAAATGGGTTTCGAACCCGAGTTTACCTTTTCGAATCCAAAACCATTTCGTGAAATCATATCCAAAATCATAAGAATGGAAAATCAGAGAAAACCGAAAAACCTCGATTTACGTGCAAGCAAGTAAATCGCCTCGAAATACATGAAACCATATAATTTACAAACATCCAAATCAACGTTATCAAATCACATTCATTATCATTTTGGAAATCCATAACCATTTCATTTAGATCAATAAAGACATACAGACCCGTATAGGCACTGTATAGGGCCGAAATCTCGAAATACGTGCCTATACGTAACCACACATCCAAATGCACTCATGGCATCACAAACAAGTATTTAAAACATATAATAAACATTTATGCATGCACCAATTTAGAAACAAGGTCCACTCACAGACCGTCCGAGTTGCCGCCTCGATTTGCGTGCTAGAGGCTCTCCCGAGCCAATCGCTACCACCGGGACTCCCAAACCTGTCCAAATTTTAATAGAAGGTTACTAACTACTTAATTAATCTCCCATTAAAGCCCCGTAATTTTTCCGAACTTTTAACTATTTTTAAACCGACCCTAAACCTTCAGACAGCCCGAAACCTATCGAAACGATGTCCGAGTGACACGAAACCAGTCCCAAAATCTTCGTTACGTCGAATAGATGATTTCACATGTTGGAAATTTCCCCAAAATCTCCCCTACGCACCGCCACGCACTGCCTGAATTGGCTGCGTGTGGGCTTCACGCACCAGTGAACAGTTTTCTTCAACCTCACGACTGAACCGGTCCGGCCGGTTCACTGGACCGGCGTGACCGGTCTGGCCTTATTCCTCCCTCAATTTCCATCCGTTTCAGTCCAAATAAATCCTAAAATTCCTAGTTTAATCCCAGGAGTCTAATGGTATGAAGAAAACTATGAAAAACATCCAAAATCCACCTCCTTCGATTCCTCCCTCACGGCCCAAAACGTCCGATTTCCCCCTGAGCTTCGTGGCCGTCCACAACCATCCAAAATCATCCTAAAACCCTCCTAACCATCTAATAACCCTAACCAAATCACCCAAAACAGCCCATAATAACAAAATCGAAGTAAGAGGAAATTTGGGGCTTATCGGGTACCCACTCGGGTTCTGGGTTTCAGCCACCGCCCACGGCGGTTCCAGCCACCAGCTGCCATCCTTAGTCCTCCTCTCTCACTCTCTGGTCTCAGTTATGGTTACAAGGGAAGGGTTGGATTTTGGGGTCGAATGGGAGATCGGGTTTTTGGGTTGAAATGGGAATGATCGATGCAAAATGCAAGGGATGATATGCATGTATGTGTGAGATTGGGTAGTGGATGGGTGACACTTGTCACTCATCCATTGGCTATCTAAAAATCTGGGCCCACTAGAGACAAAACTACACTTTTTATCTCGTAAAACGTGTCATTGTGAATAGTAACCTGAAACTTCCGTGAACCGTAACTTCGTCGTCAAACGTCCGAATTCGACGTGCCGCCTGTCTACGGATTCGTATCGTCCTTATCTACATAATAGTCCTCGGCCCTCAGCCATCGGACATCCCGGTCAAAAATTCAACTATTTGGCCCTTTTAACCAAAATTACCAAAATGCCCCTAAACTTTCGAACGTCATAACTTCCTCCTCGAACGTCGGAATTGAACGTGCCACCTGTCTATGAACTCGTGACGTCACCAACTACATCACGGTCATCGGTCAAAGTCCATTTGACCGCCCGAATGAAAAGTCAACATTTTACCCACGCTAGGGGTAAAACGGTCATGTTGCATCGTTCGTCAGATTTCGCTCAACTAATCACCGATTAACCTCACTAATCGTGATTAGTCACTAATCTAATCTAGGAATTTGGGACGGGTCGTTACATCATCTCCAGGATCTACGACGTCTGGAGGATATCATCATAATCTCACACTCTTGAGATTGAGCCTCCCTCGGAGCTGCTCATCTCCAAGCTGTGGATCGTGACTACTCCAGGATCTACTACGTCTGGAGGGGACTATCAAATCACAGAGGATGGTATATGTGGAATAGTCACCAAATCCAGTTATCTTATTTTAAAACCATTTATGTCTCAAATCAAATCAAAAACATTTCAACAAGGCCTATGCTCGAAACATAGCTTTCACAAAGAAAGTTCCACAAATCCATCACAAAACAGTGTCCATAATTCACTCTATAAATCAAAATTATCAATTTAATCATATTCACATGTGACTCCAAATCCGAGTTAAAATCATTATCCAATTGGGTCTCAAGCCCAAAAATATCATTGTCACGTAAATCCGTGCAATCGCAACCTCAATTGCCAATTTCACATAAATCCATAAAATATATCCAAAAGTATTACAAATCCATCAAATCATTTCCTGACTCATAATCCAAGTCAAAACCGATCTCAAATCCCGGGCCTTCGCCCAAAACGAAAATTTCACAATTTTCTCGAAAATCGTGCCCAAAACAATATAAAACAATATAATATTCCCAAAATCCATAAATCATCATGTCGAAAAATTAGTCATGCCAAATCATGTCAAATCACATAATAAAGCATTTAAAACATATATGCATACATTCTGGGTAGAAAACAAAAGTCCACTCACACACCGTCCATATCGCTCGCTTTCCGAGCTGCACATTTTTCCGTAAATTCCGGAAGTCACCATTCATGTCCAAAATTATTATCGAGGATCACTAACACTCCAATATACCTCATATAATTTTCCCCAATTTTTTCGAGATTTAAATACGTATTTTAAACGTATACGAAAACTTCGGATACATTGAATACTATCGAAACGATATCCGATTTCCTCGAAACCAGTGCCAAAATGTTCATTAGATCAAAAGAAGTAAGTTTCATGTTGAACTCACCTTGAGACGAGGCTGCACGCGCCCTCATGCGCCACCGTGAGTGGCTTCGCGTGAAGCTCACGCGCCAGCTACAATACTCGTCCCTGTCACTCGTTTCCTACAATTCGAACCCATTAGCCCGCGACACAACCCGGTTGTAAATCCTTCAATTCAGCATCAATTCCATTAATTGATCCATCATGTAGCATCGCAATCAACTTAATTAGGGGTCTGTAATATTAATTTCAATCGTCACTGCCTCAAACCAATTCAATTGAATTCAAGTTTTCAACGAATGCTCATTGTCCCAGTTCATCAAATAGTCACTGATTCCTTCAATTAATTAGTTAGGGAGCATCATACACTTACTTTAAAGATGATTTTGAAATCAATTTCACAAAAACTTACCCCCAATTACACGAACACAAGCTCACGATTTCTCTAATTCCGCCATGTCTGTTCATGGCTCCAAGAGCTTTGAACCTTGAGTTTCTCGATTTGGATCGACTAATAAAGGTCCTATAAGTCATAATTTTGACAGGACCCGTAACTTTCATCCGAACTCCGATTGACGTATGCCGCCTGTCTACGAATTCAGCATCTTGAGACCTATCCAACGGTACTTACGGAAAGTCCAAACAAGGTTCCGATCAAAAAGTCAACTTTCAGCCCTGATAACCAAGGGAAAAATCGTCATTTCCTTCAAATTTTCCAAATTTTCCTTTTTCGAATTTCCGGATCGTTACAACCTACCCCCTTAAAGAATTTCATCCTCGAAATTCCAATCAGTCGGACCATTATTTCTCCCGATGAAATCTATTTAATATGAACCAGAAGCATAATCAACCGCATACCCTTCTAATTCAACCGAACCGAATATCAGTCCTAACCAAACTTATGGAAACTCGACAACCTAGTCTCCGTCACTGAGTCAACATCGGGACATATCTCTCTGCAAACCTCTGCCCCACGGGCAGTCATATCCAAGCCCACTCGGAATATAGAGCCATGCTCAACGTCCGAGTATACACAATCTAGGATACTTGTATCATCATCCCAGTCACATGTCATCTATTCATGACATGGTACAATGGCTTAAATCACCACGCATGTACCACCAGGCCAATAACCTCATAAGGTCTAATAAATCGGGAACTCATTCCCCTCATTAAGTCAATCACTCCATACCCCTTTTTCCAAGGTCACTCAATATCATGAATTGAACCTTTCCTTCTGTTGTTTTTATCATCACAGGCCTTACTGATGCATACCTCCTGCCAATAACTGGCATTCAGTACAATTATTCATACAATATCGCAAATCATATCCATTCATTAACCTCAAATCTATCCAACATCATACACCAAGCATGATCCTGCAGTTAGAGCCCAATAGTCCAAATGATCAAAAAACATGTATTACTCCAATCCTATGGAGTTCCATCAATAACTGGATTTCACCTATCCTTATGTGATCAAACATGACAATTCTCTCCCCAAATAATATATGATCTGACAATGCGGTTGTAATCTCAATGTATCCTAACCATCACCTTATCACACATTAAGCCTTTCTTTTTATCAACCATTACCAATCCTGATGGTCGATACAGTGCTCGTACATTCCTTACCAGAGGTATATGCATACTCAACCAACTAGGTCGATCCCAAATCATGTAAGGAAAGTAAAACTCCTAAGGGTTCAGCTAACATCGACACACACCTCACCAAGTCCCAAATCTCATAGTGACATCGCATTATACACCCAGAAAGGGTCAACATCGAACATAAGTCACTGTTTCTCAACTTGTAACCATTCTATCTTAGTTTTCATTTCTAATAACTATGACCTCCTTCCGGTTCAATCACCATAACTGGAAAAACATTGTAGAGAATCCCTCTACAATCCACCGTGGTATCCATCAAATCTCAAAACAACTCATGTTCCCCGTGACAGTCTTTAATTATTTTCCATTGACTAATACATCCGTTTCTCCTAGAATTCGCACTAATCACGACCGTTATTCGTATATGTTCCACAAACCTACTCTGGTCGACCAGACCTAACACTTGTTCAACCACACATTTTTCTCCCTGAGGCATTCACTACCTCTGTCCAGTATATCACACATCCATCTGTACATGTGAGTACACCAACCAATCATCAATCATGGTACCATACACCATCCAAATTTGGTTAGAATACCCAACTCATCATCTCACAAATATAACCGGTCCATTTGGCCATCCAAGGGTATCACCATCAACTAACCTTAGCCGTATCAAATTCGGACATTATCTTTTTCTCTTTTACTCATAACCGACAGTCATGACCATGTTGGCCTCTCTCAATAGGCTAAATAATCACAACCTTCCTACAGAACCAAAAATCATTAGCTCTTGATACGGGATATTTATCCCATACCGCTACCTTATTAAGTTGTCCATAATCGACATGTAAGCTCAGACCATTATCCCTTTTTCCTCTTACCGCATAAGGAATACTGGGTTCCCCATGGCAACACTGAGCCGAATAAACTTGTATCTACCAAGTCCTGTACCTGCACCTTCAGTCCTTATGACTCCGTAGGTTTCACATACCAAAGTGTCCGAGAAACAACTCGTATACTCGACATGATCTCCATTATCAACTCAACCTCTCATCCTGGAAAAACCTCAGGAAATATTTTGAAAAATCCGTACATCTTCAGCCTTCATTGGGCATCTCATACACTCATTACATCAGCCACACATCTGACCAGTAAACTTTGATTACCTCTTACCAACAATCGATCGATTGTGAGGGTCAATATCATTCTAAAGGGTAACACCCTCGAGTCTCTCTGAAATATAACCTCTGGGAATCCTGGATTCCACATATCGCTCTCTAATCGACATACTCGATAGAGGTATCATGAGTCATCAACCAATCCATTCCAAGGAGTACGTCCAAATCATCCAAGTCTAAGTCAGCCACTAGGCGAATAACACTTGTCGTCCTGGGTAGCCTCACATCAATAGATCTACCCCCCTATGTCTCACCAATTTCACCATATATAATTACCAAGGTTACCACATAAATATCATCAAGTTTATCACATCTGTAGCTCTAGTCGACTCGCCGACTGCCATACCTTAACCAATCACAAACATCTCCATATCCCTCAAATGTACAATCTCAAGACATGAAAAAGTGGATAGCCCGGGACCTACCGAATACATACGTCATGGTTAAACTTACATCCATGTCACCACTCCAGAGGCTACTCAGGCCTCCTGCAAAGTAACTGCAATCCTCGGGCATGTGGTCCCAACTGACCACGCCCCCTACGGTCCATCATGGCCTAGCAACTTTTTCCCCCCGTCTATCACATCAATCATCATTACATGAGCCAATCCCTGCTCCATTGCATCCCAACTAGTGCCACTATCACTTTGTCAATCGATATACCCTTTCTTTATGATGTGACCAGACGTAATCACTAAGTGAAATTGACACGACCCATCCAAGTCCATAAGTCCAATAAATAGGCTTAAAGAATACCAATCCATAAATTCATAACCCATCCGTATCTGACCCTATCCCAATCCTTGGCATCCCAGGTGCCAAACATTTCAATCAAAGGGTTGATCGTGTCAGAAACCATAGTTATATTTCAACCTTTACGGCTCATCCCGAGCCCTGATACATTACCGTGACTCATCTCGAGTCCTAACCGATCTCCTGACTCACTTTGAGTCTCCTTTTCCTGTCTCGACTCCTCTCGAGTCCAATCTTCACTCCTTTTAAGTCCAAACTCATAACATTCATCCATGCCATCATTGGCATACCCGGTCACCGAGCAAATTCCGCTGGTGAACCACATCTTATACGACCGATAAGGCCTAAGGCATATCCTATCACATTCTAGACTCGACACACATTCCACTTATGGATTCCACTGAGAATAATTTCATCCCGGGTCCAATCTGTCCAACTGTGCGAGCTTTCTAGCCTCTAGGCGCATTCATTCTTGGGACCCACAAAAATCTGTGTTTAACAGTTAGTAGTTCACAGTGTACACTGATTAATATCTGACGCCCAATCCAGGGTCAATCTCATTCCTAGAGCTATCACGAGGTCTCATATACCCTCGTATACCCGTCTCACTACCAGGTCGCACACGAGGCTTGCGTTTCGGAGGCATGACATGGCAACAGAATCAGCAACTTAGTGCTCTGATACCAATTTGATAGGACCCGTAACTTTGTCATCCGAACTCCGATTGACGCATGCCGCCTGTCTATGGATTCAGCATCTCGAGACCTATCCAACGGTACTTACGGAAAGTCCAAACAAGGTCCCGATCAAAAAGTCAACTTTCGGCCCTTATAAACAGGCGAAAAATCGTCATTTCCTTCAAATTTTTCAAATTTTCCTTTTTCCCGGGTCGTTAGAAAAACAATCTCATAAATCATCTCACTAGGGCCTCTACCCGAACATAGACTCACTTCCGTAGTCGTATGTAAGCATATGCAACATGTAACGACCCGTCCCAGAAAGTAAGGTTAGATCTGGGAGTAGTGCGTGTAATCGGTGACTAGTGGGTAAATGACGATTTTACCCCTAGTTCGGGTAAAAAGTTGACTTTTAGTTCGGGTGGTCCAATGGACTTTGACCGGTGACCAGGACGTAGTTTAGGACGTCACGAATCCATAGGCAGGTGGCACGCCTGATTCCGACATCCGAGGAGGAAGTTATGATGTTCGGAAGGCTGGGGGCATAACCGTAATTTGGGTAAAATAGGGGAAAAGTTGACTTTTTGTACGAACGGGTTTTGGTATGTTGACCTAGGACCGTTAGATAGATCTCATCGTCCTGAGTTCGATGACGGGCGGCACGTAATTATCGGACGTACGATGTGGGAGTTACGGGTCTAGAAAGGTAGTGGCAAAGTTGTAATTATGAGGTTCTAGGAAGGGCATTTTGGTCTTTTTGCACCTTGGGCTCTGTGCAACAGAGAGGGAAGATGAAGGGCTGAGATTGAGCCACTTGGGAGAGGAATTGAGAGATTGGTGACACGTGTAGGAGGGCTAGAGGTTTCTAGCACACACGGTCCAATTATTTGGGGCTGAGTTCGTGTTGGTTCTTCGCACCAGACAGAAAACAGAGAGGGGAGATTGAGAGAAAAGTGGATGGTGATTGTGTGTGGTGGTGTGGATTGATGAGTGAGGAGTGATCAGAACTTGAGAGGAAGACAGTGAGGGAGTAGGGAGGTTTGGTGCTCGTGTGTGAGACGTGTGAGAGTCACGGGAAAGCAGGGAGGAAACTCAGAGGAAAATAGAGAAGTTGGGTGGTGGTGCTGCCGTGATCGATCACTCGAGGCCAGCGGAGGTGCTCAGAGGACGGAGGAAGACAGGAGGAGCTACTACCTCACGGCTAAGCTCACGACGGCGACAGGAGGACATGTAAATCCTCACCCCCGTTTCTTTGCTCTGTTTTGTCGTTTGGATTCAGAAGCTAAGTCGTGGACCTAGGGCAAGATTCGAGGGAATTAGAGGTTAGAGTGAGACTCTTGGAGGTCCCAAGAGTCGACTGAGTGTGTTGCCGTGACAGAGGAGTACATAGTGGAGGCTATACGACAAAGAGTACATGTGTGCTCTGTCTTGGCCGTGATGTTCAAACGGAAAGTCGTGAAGGTTGGGGTAGAGACGACGGTTATGGTCAGTGGTGTGAAGTTCAGAAAGGTCCTAGGAAGCGTTTGGGATAGCCACCGTGAAGGGGGAAGACCTGGGTGGCTGGAGAAGGAAACAGAGCAGCGTACGGGTTTTTTTTTGAGTTTGAATTGATGAGTATTAGGTTGTGTCGAGGTGATTGGATTGTAGGAATGGATAGCTGGGACTTGGACGATGCTGTGAGTGAAGAAAGGAGCAGTTTTGGTGCAGGCACGGCGGTGAACCGCTGACGCCGATTCAAGTTGCAGGCTACTGTGCTGAACCGGGTCTGCTCGAGGTTGAAGGTGCACTGTAGCAGGCGCGTGAGGGCCACGCGCAGCCACTTTGGGCGGCGCGTGGGGGCGCGTGCAGCGGTCTTTGGGGATGGTGTCAACATGGTTTTTGGTCAAGGAGTTGTGTTGAGTCCATTGGAATTGGTTTCGGGTTAATCGGACGTCGATTTAATGTAGTTCCGCGAGGGTGAAGGTTTAAGGTTCCGATTCGGTACGTTTAGGTATTTTGGGTGGATCCTCGTGGATGTGTTAGTAACGTACTTTGGTGATTGTTGACAGGATTGGGAGTTCCCGAGGAAGCTGAGGAACATGCAAGACGTTCGGGACGCGATTGAGGGCTCGGTACTGTGAGTGGACCCTTTCCTTAAACTCGAACATGCATAACTGTTTTCTATACTTGTTTTATATACGTGATTTCATGATTGTTGGATCTATGATGTGGTTTTATATACTTGCACGGTTTTCGAGGAATAACGTATTTGACACGTTTTACGAGAAAGTGTGAATCCTGCATAAAACGCTATGGTTTTAGGGTTTCAAATGTTAAATGATTTTCAATGATTATAAAAGGATTTTGGAACGTGATTTGATGATCAATGATTTTCGGTTTTGGAAATCGGATTTCGAGAATCGAAAATTGGTTTTAAAGTTGAAAGGTGATTCCAGATTTGGGTTCGGAATGGCGGTTCGGGATGCCGGAAGGGCATCAGACCGGTGATTTCGGATTCAGGTTTGGATGTGGATTTGGAAATGGTTTTCAAATGGTTTTGATTGGATTTGCTGGATCTGGATATTGGGTTTAAAGACCCGGATATTGATTTGACAGGGGACGGGCCCGGATTGGGATTAAAGACCCGGATTGAGTTTAAAGACTCGCATATATTGATATTTCCCCCGTAAGCCTGTTGAGTTTAAAGACTCGGGAGTTTAAAGACTCGGATAGGTCCAGCAGGTTTGATCGGAAAATGATGGTTTGATACTCATAGTTTCTAAGATGGTTTTATGAGGCTTGTGATATGATTTCTGTAATTGTTTTATAGTGTTTCTGTTTCTTATGATGTGGTTTATGGTGATTTGGTTTACAACTGTTTTATGAACTGGGTTATGCATGTGGTTTCAAAACGGAGGGTGAAACTCGGTTTTTATTAAAATGGTTTTAGAACTTTTCTTTTATTTATGGTCCACTCACACCTTCTGTTTTTAACTTGCCCTCCAGGTTGTGGAGCTAGCACGGGGTTCCGGCGTCGAGGCAGCGTCTGAGGCATAGAAGTCACGTGAGGGATCCCGGAGTGTTTCAAATTTTTCCGTGTGCGTGTATTTTAGTTTATCGGTTTTTCATTTCTGTGTATTTTGTACTATGCTCTGTGAACTGTTGCCTTCGGGATATTGATATAATTTCTCCTGCGTCTAACTGTGTTGTGTCGGGTTGTCAGACGGGAGCAGGATTTACCTCGATTTTTGGGGTGAAACCGGGGTGGGTCATGACACAACACATATACTTATCATCTCATATCACCACTAGCCACGTATCTGCGCTACGCGTGTGACTCAGAATTACACATCCGAGTATACAACAAGCTCGAAGCCCGCGACTCGACGTCTAGGTGTTCTAACCTAGGCTCGGAACCCTTGGCTTGACGTCTGAGGGATGGTATCCATAGGCTCGAAACCCTTAGCTCGACGTCAAGGCAGTGTACTCGTGATTTAACGCCCCAGAAATTGGAAAAATGTAATATTGTAAAATATGGAATAAAATGACGTTTTTACCCCTGTGATTTGTTTGGTCAATTTGTTGACTTTTTGAATTGAGGGTCGAACGGACGTTGAGCGATGACCGTGACGTAGTTCAGGACGTCACGAGTTCATAGACAGGTGGCACGTCCAATTCGGACGAACAGGGTGAAAGTTATGATGTTCGGAAGTTCAAGGGCATTATCATAATTTGGACGTTATAAGGGATAAAGTTGACTTTTTGTTTGACAATTGGCTTTACACGACTCGAAGACCGTTATATTCGTCTCGAAGCCCCGAGTACAACGATAGGTGGCACGCGTGAAACGGACATCGGATGACCGAGTTACGGGTCACTGAAGTTGGAGGGCATTTTGGTAATTATTGCCCTGAGGGCATTTTGGTCATTTTCATGGCGGTTACTTTAGCACCACCGTGAAAAACAGAGTGCACGGCCATGCCGTGGTGTTTTGTGCGTGCAATTGTTTATGGCTTTAGTGGATTGAACAGAGGACTTGTTTATGGGATTTGAGGCAGTGGGAAGCACACATGGGTGACTGATCAGAGTCCAGAGCACGAGTTGGGTTAAAATAACGGCCATGGTTTCTGTGTTTGCGGGGAACCATTTTCAGAGACCTCAGTTGGTCTCCCACGAGTTGCTGGTCGTTTGAATCGATTAACCGTGTATGGGGGTGGAGAGAGGTTTCATTTGGGGTCATTTGTGCATCAGTTGTGAGGGCTGAGATTGGGAGAAACCGTGAAGAACCAATTCGGGTTTTTGGGGGGAAAAATTCAGTGTTCGATTTCTACGGGTTAAGGGACCAATCTAAACACTAAGGGAGTTTCTTGGGAGTGACAGAAACACAACCGTACAAGAGTCAAAGAGATTTGAGCAAGGATTGCTCAGGACCCCAAGTTCCAGTTCAGAGAAAAACCAGTTGGAGGGAAAAATATAAGTTTGATTTATACGGCCTATTGGACAAAACTAATCACTGATTGAGCTTTTTGGGAGCATTTGGAACTCGTCCATATCGAACTCGATGGCAACCAGCCACATAGGAGCTGGGACGGTGACCGCCGTGTGCAGAGGAAATCCAGTGTTGAGGACGACGATTTCCAGGTAACGGCGGGTTCAATTGATTGTGCCATTGTGTTCGTCTAGGTTCCCTTAAGCTACTGGTGAAGTTAATTTGAAAATGGGGCTAGGTTGGGTGAGTTCTAGACGTCGACCTGTTCGACTGTTCGAGTCTGGGTTTGATCGATCTAGGGACAGTCGAGGTTAATCATCAATACAAACCTAAAATTAATGGATTAGAGAAGAAGTTAAGATAAAAATGAGAGGAATTGATGGAGAATTGAGGGTTAGCTGGTCGGGCTGAGTCGCGGGTAATAGACCCGTTTAACAGGCTATTCGGGTGAGGGAGAAGACACTGTAGCTGGGCGTGTGGCCTTCACGCGCATCCACTTTGGGCGGCGCGTGACAGCGCGTGTAAGGTCTTTTCCGATCACGTTCAACTGAGGTTTTCTTCTTTTTAATGTTTTTAACATTTTATCTTTAGGGTTCGAGTTGTTCGGAAGTTGTTCGGGATAATTTCGGGAGTTCGGAAGTTTAGGTCCTTAAGGTTAATTAAGCGGAAAAATCCGGAAAAATTAGGGAAAATCTTACGAGTTATTTGGGGATGTTTGTAACCCTCCTTGTACGTTTTTATAGGCCCGGACATTTCTGAAGCTACGGAGAGCACACGGGGCGCGATTGACGCGTCCTAAAACCGTGAGTGGACTTTTGATTTCCAAATTGTGCATGCATGACTATTTTACCTAATTATCTTGTGTTTTCACTTATGATTATATGATGATAAATATGCTATTTCAGTTTTACATGGTTTCACGTTTTTCGAGATGAATATCGTATTTCACGCATTTCGAGGTTACGGTTTTCACCTATGCATGAATGATGTTTTGATGAACTATTTGGATATGATTATGCATGTTACGTATTTATGATGTGTTGATTATATTTGTGAAGTGACTTTCGGGAATTGCATGTTTTGGAATTTGCATGTGAATTCGGACATAAGTCCTATTATGAGAAGATATGATTTCGAAATGATTTTTGGAAAACGGATCGTGTTGAATCCTGGCTTATTGTGTTTATAAATGGTTTTGGGTTTAAAGACCCGGTTAATTGATGACGGGGACGGGCCCGGTAAATTGAGTTTAAAGACTCGTGAGTTTAAAGACTCGGTTATTGTGATACCCCCGAGGCCTATTGATTATGTTTTGAGTTTAAGGACTCGTTGATATCCCGGGAAGGCCTGATATTGAGTTTAAAGACTCGGATGGATCCAACTGTTTAATTGTGATTGTTGATTCACGTTTTACTTGATTTGCGTAATTGAGGTTCCAAATTGACGGTTTATGGATTATGGTAATCTTATATTATTTTACATGAGTTATGACAGTTTTCTGACATATTTTATACGTGTTTCGGAAAGAAAAGGGTTTTCGAATGTTTAATACGCGATTTTTTTTATAACTGGTTATGCATGCGTGTTGTAAAACTGGAGGGCGAACCTCGGATTCCTTAAACTGTTTTCTGCAAACCATTATTTCGGTCCACTCACATTTTGTTGTTTTAACTACCCTCCAGGTTGTGGTACAAGTTCGGGGGCTAGCACCGAGACAGAGGCAGAGGCATAAGGTTTTCCGTTGCGGAGTAGTTAGTTCACAGAGTAGGATTTGTTCTTTAACCTGTTTTGTATTATTATGCTCTGTGAAACTAAGGACTTGAGGTCCAGTCGGTTGTATTTTTTTACTCTCCCTGGTCTGGCAATGGGTGTGTTGTAATATTATTTTGGTTTTCTGGTCTTTTGGATTCGATTGTCAGACGGGAGCAGGATGCTTCTAGATTATCGCGGCGATAATCGGGGTGAGTCCTGTCACGTGACCTCTCCAAGATCACACATCACACAAGATGGTTAATGTGTGGAGGCTATCATCATATCATAGAGGATGGTCATGTGGAAAACATTTCACTAACATTTCAAATCATCTCAAAATATCTCAATAGGGTCCACGCCCGGAATATAGTTTAATCAAATCCTTTTCCAAAAACCATCAGTAAATACAGCGTATAGAAACACTTCATAAATCCAGGATTCCTAGAATCCTATCAAGTCCATTTTCGTAAATCCATAACATGGTCACATGCTTGAAATCTTACGTTTAACTATCTTCTAAGTCAAACCATAAATCAACTAGGGCACAAGCCTGAGACATATTTCCAAATCCGAAAACCATTTCATTATTCAAATCATTTTTCCAAATCACCCTTGTCTGTCTCCGAGTCAAGGACAACATCCAACTGGGACTCAAGCCCGATATGTTGATTTCACGTATCTCTGTGAAATCGTTTAAAATCGATAATCAAATCCTTGATTTCATGCCTCTCCGTGAAATCATTCAAATCATATAAATCACATGCACGTAGTATACCCGGCCTAAGCACAAGTATCATATAAAGACGGAAATCTCGAAACTTGCACTCACAAACTATCCATGATGTGCACTCACAATCTACGCCATACGCCACTCCGGGGCTAATCCACAATCTTCGGGACATCTGGACCTATCCAAATCATACCCAAGGGTCACTAACCATCTATACAAGTCTATACCATAAGCCATCGAAACTCTCAGAAAAGTAAACGTGTCCCAAACACGCTTTCCGAAGCTAAAAACCTCCAAATGACCTATCAAGCGATCTCTAATTGACCTGAAACTACCACCATTGGATTCAGATAGTCGAAATCTTTCAAACAAGATCGAATTGACCTCAAAATTTGTTCCCACGCACTTGATACGCTAAAACTAAGCATTAAAGTAAACTTAAAGTCACTCTTGACATTTAATAATAACATATGCAAATTAAAACCCTTTTTTGCAGATTGTAGTATTAATAAGTAGGGATCGTTCTTAACCAGGGATTGAGGATACCGAAGCACGATTATCGTTTGATTAATTATATAGGGAGTAGTTGATTGTTTTGTTTATCCTACGTGATTAACTAACCTTATCTAATCTAATATAACCTAATTTATTATATACATGGTCAACTCATCTTTAACCTAACTCATTCATAAATTCTATTAACTTCAACCTATGAAATTCTCTAATTCTAGCCTTACGAGCTATTTGCATATTATCTTAAGTACGTTCTCGGGGACAGCCTGACATAACTTTCAATGAATTAGACTCGGGGACATCCCGACATATTTAATCAAGCATTAAGGACAAACATACAATCATAAAAAAAAAATAGAATCATAAAACACATATAATATTGAAGCAATAAAAATCATAAAACCAAAAATAATATTAGAAATCAGTTCATAAACCAAGATATTCAAGCATAAAAGATAACTATAAGGAAAAAAGGCCGTGTTACACTTTTTCTCTTCGGGACACCTTATGGATAAGAAGTGATTGGGCACTCTTTGGTGAGACACTAGGGACAACGTCGCTATGCCATAGATGAAGGTGTAGAGGATGTAGTATGGTATAATTAACCTAGCACGAGAAATCTTGAATTTATTGAAAAGGGAAAATTGGTTAAGCGGAGCTTTGGTACAAAATGGGCAACCTCTTACAAATAACCTAATCCTCTCTATTTATAGGAGAAAGCTATTTTTAAAACGAGTTTGAAAGCAATTTTTTTTAAATGAGGTTGAAAACAAACAGATTTTGAAAAAAAAAAATTTGTAAACCACAAATTGAAAACTCCTCCCCCACACTTAAATCATACATTGTCCTCAATATATGAAAGTAAAGACATAGAATCAAGTACGAGATAGAGTTTTACGAAAATAACTAAGAAAATAAAAGAAAGAGAAATTAAAAGATAAGGGAAGAGAATGAAAATCTGTAGTCAACTCCTCTATTGGGTTGCTTCCCAACAAGCGCTTGAATTTAACATCTTCAGCCTAGACGAAGTGCTTCAATCAACTCATTCGATTCGAGGCCTATGCACTCTTTCAAACTCTTCATCGTACTCTCCAATTTTCTCTAGTTAAGGCTTCAATCCATCTTAAATCCTATGGTCAAGTTCATGCGCTATCTCCTTGACAAGGGCGTCCCTAAGTCTATTTCATGGGCCTTAGATTTAAGTGAATTGCACCTTGTGTTTTCTTTCAAAAGAGTGAGGCGAGAATATGTACATAAAAAGAAGACGAGAAATAGAAAGGAATATACATAATAAATTGAGAATATTTATAAGTAAGTATGGTATTTATGCACGAGTAAGATATTTACATTATAAACATATTTACATAAATGAAATCACACAAGACATTTTTCAATCCCTGACAATGGCGCCAAAAATTAATACACTAAAACTAAGCATTAAAGTAAACACAAAATTACACTCACTTCTTAATAAAAACATATCCAAATTAATACTTTTTTTTTTTGTAGATTGTAGCATTGATAAGTAGGAATCGTTCTTAACCGCGGATTGAGGGTACCTAAGCATGATTATCATTTGATTAATTAATTAGGGGGTAGTTGATTGTTTTTATTATCCTACGTGATTAACTAACCTAATCTAATCAAATCTAATCTAACATAATTTATTATTTACATGGTCAACTCATCTTTAACCTAACTCATTCATAAATTCTATTAACTTCAACCTATGAAATCCTCTAATTCTAGCCTTACGAGCTTTTTGCATATTATCTTAAGTGCATGCTCGGGGACAACTCAATATATCTAATCAAGCATTATGCATAAACATACAATCATAACAAAAACTAGAATCATAAAACACATAGAATATTGAAGCAATACAAATCATAAAACCTAAAATAATATTAGAAATCAGTTCATAAACCAAGATATTCAAGCACAAAAGATAACTATAAAGTAAAGAGGTCGTGTTACACTTTTTCTCCTTGGGACACCCTATGGATACGAAGTGATTGCGCACTATTTGGTGAGGCACTCAGGGACAGCCTGACTATGCCACAGATGAAGGTGTAGAGGATGAAGTATGGTATAATTAACCTTGCACGAGAAATCTTGAATTTATTGAAAAGGGAAAATTGCTTAAGCGGAGCTTTGGTACAAAAATGGGCGACCCTTTACAAATAACTTAAGCCTCTCTATTTATAGGAGAATATTAATCCTCAAATAAATAGGAGTTTACAATTTAATTCTAAAAGAAAAACGATTAAACTAATTAAATTAAAGTCCTAAAGAAATAAGGTAATAAAAATACTAAATAGAAAGATTTCCTAGATAAAAAGGAAACAAATCCAAGCTTGAATTGGACAATTTTCCTCAAAAAAGAAGGAAAAATGTTGCTAGAATTGAACAAGGAAGATTTCGGTTGGCAGCTACTGAAATTGGGTAGGATTTTCAGTGCTCAAACAGAAGTCAACACGGCAAGAAAGGCTGGGGTAGACATTCGGTAGGCACGCGCTGAATTGAGGGAAGGAAATCGGTGGATGCGCGTTGAAGCAAGAGTAGAACGGTTCAATGCACGCGCACCGACGCTAGATTCAGGTTTTCAGGAAGCGCTCACTGCATTGGTTATGCGTTGATAGGCAGGCATCTGCCGAATTGGTTTTTGGGCTGATTAAATGGGTTCGGTAGCCTCCTACCGAAATCGGTTATAATTTTGTGTAGGCTCCTTTGTTTTGATCATAACTTCTTCAATATAACTCTGATTGAGGTGATTCTTTCGCCTAAATTCTCGTAATTCTAAGCTCTATCCAATTCTGCACATTTCTCAAATAATATGTTATTTTCGCCTATTTTTTGGTATTTAAACAGTAAAAGATAAGCATAAAGGGTATAAAATGATGCTTAATTCAAGGCTTATTAGCGCCCTCACGCGCCAGTCAACGTTCACACCCGCTAGTCCACGGAGGTCAACGTTGGTCAACGCCTGTCAACGGAAGTCAACGCCGGTCAACGGCAGTCAACATCAGTCAATGCTGACGTCTGCCTGACAGGTATGACATCTGACAGTTCTGACAGCTCTGGCAGCTACCACATTGCACACCCTGATTGGTGGCACGTGCCACTGACACCTCTGACTCCCTGCCACGTGGCACCATCCCACTGGTCCAAGTGTGAATTTTTTTTTCAAAGCCTTAGTTTGTTTTAGTATTTGCTAGGGACTAGCAAAGTCTAAGTGTGGGGGTATTTGATAAGCCTTGAATTAAGCATCATTTTATACCCTTTATGCTTATCATTTAATGTTTAAATGCTAAACAATAGGAAAAAATAATATATTTCATGAGAAATGTGCAGAATTGGATTAAGCTCGGAATTATGAGAATTTAGGCAAAAGAATCACCTCAATCGGAGTTTTATTGAAGAAGTTATGATTGAATGAAAGGAAGCCACCAAAAAGCTTGAAGGAATTCGGAGGGGCCTACCGAATCCACAAAGATAGCCTAGAAACATTTTTGGTGCACGCCTCCTGAATCCTGAAGCAATATTTGGCGCGCCCTTATCAAATTCGATTCTAGCTTACCTATTGCGCGTTGACTTCCCTTTGACCGCCGAAAATCTTTCTTATTTTTGGTGGCCCTCCACCGAAATTCATCTTGAAGCTTTATTTCGTGATTTAGGCATATTTTGAGATAATTCCAACTTGCTTGCACACTTATTCTCCATTTTGTATTAGGATTTCGATTCTATTTCCTTTTGTTATATTATTTTCACCCCTTTTACTTGTAGGAAAGGTTTTTAATTAGTTTTCTTATATATTTAGGAAAACTTTTCCTTTTAGAATTAAATTGTGAACTCCTATTTATTTGGGGATTAATTTTACCCTATAAATAGAGAGGTTTAGGTTATTTGTAAGGTGGTCGCTCATTATTTTTACCAAAACTCTACTCAACCAATTTTCCCCTTTCATTATATTCAATGTTTCAAGTGTAAGAATAATTACACCATACTTCACCTTCTACTCCTTCATCTGTGACTATGTTGAGGAGCCCTAGCTCGTCTCACCAAAGAGTGCCCAATCACTTCGTATCCATAGGGAGTCCCGAAGAGAAAAATTGTAACACGACCCCTTTACTTTGTAGTTATTTCTTATGCTTGAATATTGGCTATATGAATTGATTTTTAACAATATTCTTGGTTTTATGATTAGTATTGTTTCAATATTCTATGTGTTCTATGATTCTAGTTATTGTTATGTTTGCAGGTTCGCACTTAATGCTTGACTAGATATAGGGAGCCCCGAGTCTAGGTCATTGAAAGTGTCATCAAGAGCCCCGAGCACGTACTTAAGAGAATTTGCAAGTAACTCGTAAGATTAAGATTATAGGATTACATAGGTTGAACTTAATACAATCATGAATGAGTTAGGTATAAAGATGAGTTGACTATGTAAATAATAAATTAGGTTAGATTAGATTAGTTAATCACGTAGGATAATAGAAACAATCAACTACCCTTCTAATTAATTAATCAAACAATAATCATGCTTAGGTACCCTCAATCCCCGGTTAAGAACGATCCCTATTTACTTTAATTCTTAGTTTTTGCGTATCAAGCCTCCACTCGCAGCATCGATCATTAGATGTTCCAAGGCAGCAGCCCTTCATAGGAAAACTGGAGTAGATTTTCATAATTGAAATGATTTTGAGGACATTGGGCAAGGAGAGTTTGTAACCTCTCATATTATTGCGTGTAAGACGCGTCCTAATCTTGGGGTAATACCTATGATCTGCTTCCCTTTATGCTTATCATTTAATGTTTAAATAATAAACAATATGAAAAAATAATATATTTCGTGAGAAATGTGCAGAATTGGATTAAGCTTATAATTATGAGAATTTAGGCGAAATAATCACCTCAATCGGAGTTATATTGAAGAACTTATGATTGAATGAAAGGAGGCCACCAAAAAGCTTGAAGGAATTCGGTAAGGGCCTACCGAATCCACATATATATCCTAGAAACATTTTCGGCACACGCCTCCTGAATCCTGAAGCAATATTTGGCGCGTGCCTAACGAATTTAATTCCAGCTTCCCTATTGAGCGTTGACTTCTCTTTTACCGCCAAAAATTCTTCCCATTTTTGCTGGGCCTCCACCGAAATTCATCCTGAAGCTTTATTTCGTGATTTAGGCATATTTTGAGATAATTCCAACTTGCTTTGACTTCTCTTTTACCGCCAAAAATTCTTCCCATTTTTGCTGGGCCTCCACCGAAATTCATCCTGAAGCTTTATTTCGTGATTTAGGCATATTTTGAGATAATTCCAACTTGCTTTCACACTTATTCTCCATTTGGTATTTGAATTTCAATTCTATTTCCTTTTGTTTTATTATTTTCACCCCTTTAAAGGTTTTTAATTTGTTTTCTTATATATTTAGGAAACCTTTTCTTTTTAGAATTAAATTGTAAACTCCTATTTATTTGGGGATTAATTTTCCCCTATAAATAGAGAGGTTTAGGTTATTTGTAAGGTGGTCTCTCATTATTTTTACCAAAACTCTACTCAACCAATTTTCCCCTTTCATTATATACAAGATTTCAAGTGTCAGAATAATTACACCATACTTCACCTTCTACTCTTTCATCCATGACTAAGTTGAGGAGCCCTCGCTTCTCTCACCAAAGAGTGCCCACTCACTTCGTATCCATAGGGAGCCCCGAAGAAAAAAATTGTAACAAGGCCCTTTTACCTTGTAGTTATTTCTTATGCTTGAATATTGGCTATATGAATTGATTTCTAACAATATTCATGGTTTTATGATTAGTATTGTTTCAATATTCTATGTGTTCTATGATTCTAGTTTTTGTTATGTTTGCATGTTCGCACTTAATGCTTGACTAGATATAGGGAGCCCCGAGTCTAGGTCATTGAATGTGTCGTCGAGAACCTCGGGCATGTACTTAATAGAATATACAAGTAACTCGTAAGATTAAGATTATAAGATTACATAGGTTGAAGTTAATAGAATAATGAATGAGTTAGGTTTAAAAATGAGTTGACTACGTAAATAATAAATTAGGTTAGATTAGATTAGTTAATCATGTAGGATAATAGAAACAATCAACTACTCTCCTAATTAATTAATCAAACAATAATCATGCTTAGGTACCCTCAATCCTCAGTTAAGAACGATCCCTATTTAACAATACCACATCTACAAAAAAGGGATTTTAATTGCATATGTTTCCTTAAGTGTTGAGTGTGACTTTGTGTTTACTTTAATGCTTAGTTTTTGCATATCAAGCCTCCACTCGCAGCATCGAGCATTTGATGTTCCAACGCAGCAGCCCTTCATAGAAAAACTGGAGTAGATTTTCATAATTGAAATGATTTTGAGGACATTGGGCAAGGAGAGTTTGTAACCTCTCATAGTATTGCGTGTAAGACGCATCTTAATCTTGGGTAATACCCGTGATCTGCTTCCTTAGGGTGATGACACGAAAAATAGGGAATTACTTCTACATGAAAGCCTTCATCATGATATGGCCATTTGCTAACTTATAGATCCAATCCTTGGCTCAGTCCTCAATTGAAAAGCGAAAAGCCTTAAGCTTTAATATGCCCTCATTTAAGCCCCATAGGTACGATGCTAGCGCATACAAACTGAAATTCCATTACGTGCATGTTAGGGTCCTCAATTGAGAAACCATGAAAAGTGGGAATTCGATTCAACAAGATTTACTTGAGTTACAAGTCTCCTGATTTGCCCTAGGTGGGATTTTGGTATGTGATACAGGTTGACAAGACCCATCCCGATCCCCCTGGGACCATCCGGGGATGTGCCCTGCTCTCGTCTGACAATAACCTTAGAAAGTACCGAAAATACCCCTAACGGTTTTCAAATTTAAATAAAGTTATTAAACAAAAGCAAAGTCGGGTTCTACATTGTCAGACCAGGGATAATACAATACAAAATATGATCACAAATGTCAGGCTGGGCCTGTGTCTTAGCAAGAAGCTGGCAGTGTGTTGGGCAGTTTTGTATGCAAGGTAATGGGCTGATGTCTCCATTCACGAGTGTCAAATCAGTTTAGCATACCTTTACCTAGAAGCCTGCGACGAAAAGGCATAATAACATTGTCATTGAAATCACAATATGCCCCTTTATGGTTATCTTGGATGGAAATATGAGTTTTAAAGTTAGAGAGCCAAGGCTAGTCAAAAACTAGGCCCTTATTCTTGGACAAGGACTGGAAAGATTCATGTTGCTCCAAACTAAGTACATGTGCTAGGTTCTCATTTTCTTCCTCAATAGCTACTAGCTTATCCCTACAGTTAACCATGTGAGGGCCTTGAATTGTTTCCCCACTTTGTAGAGTGATGGAATTTATCATGGGATGGTGTGATCTCTTAAGGCTAACAACGACTTGGCTTGGGAGACATCCTAGCTCTCATTGGCTAAGCTAATTTGCAATGTGGCCCAGATCATTCTTCATGATGGTAAGAAGGTTTTTGCCAACTTGCATGTAGCTTTGATGGCTCTAGTTGAGGACAATCATGCTATGAGAACTAAGGGCCAATAACTCATCCTAACTCTTATCCTCCGGTTGGAACTTGATGAAGCATTGTGGTGGTACATTGGAGGTACCAAAACTTGCTGTTGGAATCCAAGTGGTGGCACCAAGTTCAGAGTATTTTTATTGTCGCTCCAACGGAAGTTATTATGGTTCTTCTGCCTAGATTTATAAGTACTAGAGTATGGATCATCTTGAGGTCTCGATCCATCACCAAATTTGCTAACCATGTTGTCCTCTTCCACCGTAGAACAATCTTGAGAACCTCGCCCCTAGATAGAGCACACCTCACATACTTGCACGCCTTCAGAATTTTCAGTACACAATTGCTTAACCATTTATGTGAGCTGGTAAATGGGGTCATCCTTGTACTTAGATACACTCCTTAGAGTCCGAGGTTGATAACCTCTATAATTGAACTGATTTTCTCATTGGGCAATGCTATCAAACACCGCCCTAGCTTCTTCGAGAGTGCTTTCCCAAGCTCCTTTAAATTGAGAAAATAGAAACAAGCAGATCACTCATAAAGAATTGCGATTAGGCTCAAAGATCTCACAAGGAAGTTTACAAATTTTTGGAAGTTACTCATATTCAGTTGCTTATTTCACTTAATCACTCAAAACATGGCAATTGTGAAGTACGGAATATGTACATTTTGGACACAGCATGACCCTTAGTAAAGCAAAGGTAACTAACTCAGTATGTATGTTTTTATTAACAAGTTTAAGTACTAAAACTAGCAAAACAAAACAGAAAAACAATTTTGCACAAAGCAAAAATTATTGCTTCGTACAACCCCAAACCTATTGGTTTCTATGTGCAAAGTTTAATTCCACACCCCTAAACATAAGCTAAACATTGTCCTCAATGTTTGAAAAAAAAATCAGAGAATGGCAATATTTGAGTTTAGTGAGGCTTGAAAGGCTAGAAACAAAAGGATAAGAGAGGGTTACATACCAGAGCTAGGTTTCCTGCTAAAGCACTTTATTTAACATCTAGGCAAGACCAAACTAGCATGCTATGTAGGAGGCAGAAGTTATACATTGGGCACAAGTGGTGCCAGTGGTAGAGCTGCTCTGACCATGACTTGTTGTGACCCTGATGATCATCTGGAGGCCTAGTGATAATCTTGTCAAGGCATTTTGTGATTCTATAACCTGCAATTGTATCTTGCAATAAATTATGCTTTAGTGATAATGGAAAATCAGCAGGAGATTCAGCGAGCGACCATATGCCATCATGGTTGTTGAAGGTTATTAGCTTGTCCCAGACATGAAAGGTTAGTTTCCCACGTTCCATGTTGATGTCATAGTCTAGATTGGCCAAAATGGGTCTACCAAATATCAGTGGTGGATCTGCCCCATGACTTGGTTTCTCCATCCTCAAAACATAAAAATCTACCATAATGCAAGTATCTCCTATATCACTAACATCCTGAATGACACCCATCACACGAGTTATAGAAGAAGCAACTAATATTATTCATAACTTAATGGGATTTAATTCTTCTAAGTTTAGGGATTGAAAGATATGGTAAGGCATGATGCTTATAGTAGCCCATGAATCACATAAGAACTGAGTAAACATGTGTCCTTTAAGGACGCAAGAGAATGGGGGAGGGCCTGGATCTTCAGCCTTAGGTGGTACACCATGTAGAGCATTAAGAGTGGCTGAATTAATGCCTAAAGTGATTTTTTTACTTAGCTCCTCGCCTTTCAAAAAACAGGCGTAACCTGCATCTTTTGTAGCATGCGCTCTATTTCCTTGCCACACTCTTCTTTCTCTCTGGTTATATCCTTCAACATGTGAGGTAAGGGTATCAATACATCACTATTCAAATCAACTTCTACTCGTTTAGTTTGAGTCGATGCTGATAGGACCCCCCCTGATTATCGCCTCAATAACCGGGGAGAGTCCTACTCCCTTCTGACAATTAAACACAAACAGCCAAAATAACCACACAAAATACACTACACCACATACATTGTCAGAACAGGGAGATTCAACGATACAACCAACTAAACAACCAGTCCACCGTTTCACAAAGCATAATTACAAAACAAGATAAGGATACAATTCTACTCTGTGAACTAACTACACTGCAACGGGAAAACTTTATGCCTCTGCCTCTACCTCTGCCTCGGCGTTAGCCCCCAAAACATGTACCACGACCTGGAGGGTATTAAAACAGAAAAGTGTGAGTGGACTAAAAGTAAACGGTTGTGGAAAACAGTTTAAGAAAATCTGGGTTCACCCTCTAGTTTTAAAACACGCATGCATACTAAATATTCGAAAACACTTTTATGAATCATATGGAAACTGTTACAACAGATAACTATAAAAACATGAAAAACCGAATGTAACAACCACAAATAAAACTGCTGGATCCATCTGAGTCTTTAAACTCATATATCAGGCCTTCCCAGGATAGCAACGAGTCTTTAAACTCAAAATATAATCAAGACCTCGGGGGACATCACAATAACCGAGTCTTTAAACTCAATCCGGGTCTTTAAATCCAATCCGGGCCCGCCCCCGTCGTATCTCATCCGGGTCTTTAAACCCAAAACCAAATCCAGCAATCGTACCGGGTCTTAAAACCCAAAATAAAATGTAAATCATAACAAATTCAGGATCCATCGTGATCCAATTTCCAAAACCAATTTGAAATCACATTTTATCAAAATAGGACTTATGTCCGAATTTCACGTTCAATTTCCGAATCTTACTCACAAATCATAGTCAATTCATAATTAGAATGTCATATGCACAAATCATATAAAATCACTCATCAAGCCATCATTAAAGTATCGAAGAACCCATAGTCTCGAAATACCTAAAAATACGTTAAATCACATCGAAAAACGTGCATTCACGTAAAGCAGAAAATATCATAAATATTATCATAAAATCATATATAGAACCAAAAATCAAGTGAGTAAAAAACAGTTATGCATGCTCGGTTAGAAATCAAAAGTCCACTCATGAATTTGAACGCTTCAATCGCGTCCCGTACGCTCCTCGGTTGCCTCAGGAATGTTCTGGCCTGCCAAAGACCACAATTTGGGTTACAAACACTTCCATTAAGCTTAAATTAATTCCCCTAATTTTTCGGGATTTTTCAACGTAATTTAATTAAAACCCTAAACTTTTGAACTCTCCAAACTATCCCGTACGATATCCGATCGACTCGAAATTTAACTCAAAATGTTCGCTACACTGTAAGGATCAAATCACATGTTGACCGTGACCGGAGATATGGCCTCACGCGCCCTCACGCGCCGCCGAAAGTGGCTGCGCGTGAAAGCCACGCGCCCTGCACTGTAGCTATAGTGTCGTCATCTTCACCCGACTCACTGCTAAACGGGTCTCAAACCCCCGACACAACCTGGTCCAATCTCCTACAAAACCAGCCTAATTCCTTCAATTTGTTCATCGAAAACCTTCCATGGTAACTTAATTTAGGTTCTCAATTATTAATTTCACACAACAAGCTCTACTCTTCTCTTAAGATCAACAGACGGGTCAAACTTTTGAACCTCACTCAATTCATCTCAGTTTTCAAATTAATTGATACAGAAGCTTTGTATGACGTAAACAAACATTAAACCGTAGCCAATTTCATGAATACTTACCCGTAGGTGGTCGTCCTCAAGCTCGAAATTTTCCAGAAACTGGGACTTCTGTTGGCCAAACCGCGATCGATTTCCTTCAATTTTTGTATGGTTGAGTTCGAAATGAACCCAGAAGACTATTCTTAATCTCTGTTTGGCTCCTCTCAGCTCACAGATTAATTTTCAAAATTTCCCTCCATTTTCCAGTTTTCTCCGAACTTTGTTTTCTCTCAAGCTCTCAGTCCTCTCCTCTTCAGAATGGCTCCCAAGCACTTCTACCTTCTATGTTAATCGAACTGTGCAGCCCCACAACTCGTGGGAATCTCTTAGTCACTCTGTGACTGTGTTTCCCGCAAACAGACCCAAAACCATTTCCAATTCTACCCGTGCTCTGCTCCCTGTTACAAACCAACCTCAATGTGCTTCCACTACCTCAAAACTGCCCCAATTCAGTCCTCAATGCCACTAATAGGTTAAAAAATTATCTGATCAAACAGACAAATTTAAACAATTGCACACACGGCTGTTTCAACTGCAGCCTTGGCAAATTACCATTTTGCCCTTGATCACAAAATTACCAAAATGCCCTTCTCGTTCTAGAACCATAACTCAACCGTCCGAGGTCCGTTTTCATCGTGCCTCATGTCTACGAACTCAGGGTATCGAGACCTTCCTACCGGTCTTCGAATCACGTGAAAATTCCATGTCGTTTGAAATGTCAACAAATTTCCCCTTTTCGACTTAATTACGGAAATGCCCTTGAACTTCCGAACGTCATAACTTCCTCCTCGAATGTCGGAATCGGACGTGCCACCTGTCTACGAACTCATGACGTCCCGAATTACGTCACAGTCATCGGTCAATGTCCGTTCGACCTACCACGCAAAAAGTCAACATTTGGCCATACTATTCACAAGGGTAAAATCGTCATTTCATTTATTATTTTACAAATTTACATCCTTCGAATTTCTGGGGCGTTACAGATGCTACATAATTTAATAATTATGTACTAAAAGTAAGGACTTTGTGGGCTTAAAAACTGAGGGCTAATCCTAAATTGAGGGACGAGATGCAACCAAGGTTGTGTGATTAACAGGATCCGTCCCCGAAGGACTTTGATAACCGTGCCCGGTCCTGCTCCTGTTTGACAAGTCAACTGAAGTTATGAATTTACCCTTAGCACTTGCCAAACAAGGGATAACCGCACCTGTGCCTACTCATGCCTCCACCTTCCGATCAGCCTCAATCATTGCGCCACGACCTGGAGGGTCAATAAAAACATCAAAGGTGTGAGTGGACAAAAAAAAACTTTGATAAATACTTTAATAAATACAAATAGCGTGAAATCAATCAAGCATGAACAATGGACCGATAAAATAAAAAAATGGTTTCTCGTGGTCCATACAACTCATGTTCATCCAATCAATTCATGATATAAAGTATCTGGACACAAATGTCAATAAATCACAAATATCACCAATCCTCAATATCCAAGTAATCGTCACGATATCAATGCAACGCGTGCAAACTCGGGAGTCTCACGTCCAAGTACATCCCCAAGATCTACGACGTCTGGGGTGATATCATCTCCAGGATCTACGACGTCTGGAGGATATCATTATAATCTCACAATCCTGAGATTGGGCCTCCCTTGGAGCTACTCATCTCCAGGCAGTGGATTGTGACTACTCTAGGATCTACGACGTCTGGAGGAGACTATCAAATCACAGAGGATGGTATATGTGGAACAGTCACCCAATCGAGTAATCTCATTTTAAAACCATTTATGCCTCAAATCAAATCAAAAACATTTCAACAGGGCCTAGCCCAAAACATAGCTTTCACAATGCAAGTTTCCACAAATCCATCACAAGAAAGTGTCCAGAATTCAATTTATAAATCAAAATCATCAATTTAATCATATTCACATGTGACTCCAAATCCGAGTCAAAATCACTATCCAATTGGGTCTCCAGCCCAAAATATTATTTTCACGCAAATCCGTGCAATCGCAACCTCAGTTTCCAATTTCACATAAATCCATAAAATATATTCAAAATCATTAAAAATCCATCAAATCAATCCCTGACTCATAATCCGAGTCAAAACCAATCTCAAATCCTGAGCCTTCGCCAAAAACAGCAATTTCACAATTTTCTCGAAATTCAAATTCGACCTTAAGGTTCATCAAGGGTTTTCGGGTTTTTGAGTCTGGGTCCAGCCGGGTTCGAAGTTCAGCACTCACCCTTCAATTCCCCTTCTTTTCCTCTCTGGATATCCCATTCAATCTCTCTGTCCCTGGTGTTAATTCAATTCGTTCATATATGGTGATCATCTCTCAAACAACAAAACAATTGTGTTGTTATCTTTTTGAATATTCAAACAACAATTTGCCACTAATTCATCCATTATGGTTATAGATGTCACCAAGTGACAATTCCTTATCCAAATCAGTGAGGGGCAGGTGTCAATTCCTCTGATGAGTCATCAAACAGGAAAAAAGACCAATTTGCCCCTCATTGCATAATTACCAAAACGCCCTTCACTTTCTCAGGCCCGTACGTTTTCATCATAACCCCGATTGACGCATGCCGCCTATCTACGAATTCATCGTCTTGAGACCTACCCAACGTTCTTTACGGCCAGTCCAAAATGTGTCCCGATCAAAAAGTCAACTTTCGGCCCTTATAACTAGGGGAAAAATCGTCATTTCCTTCAAATTTTCCAAATTTTCCTTTTTCGAATTTCCGGGTCGTCACAGTCATGGTCCTGATAATTAGTTGTTGGCGTTTATAGACCGTGGACCTTAAATGTGCCTAGATGTTGTACAACAGGCTGGAATTCATGCTCTGCTGCTAGTGTGGTCTGTACGATGGGCTGGACCTGTGTCTTCGTAAGAAGCTGGCAGTGTGTAGGGTAGTTTTGTATGAAAGGTAATGGGCTGATGACTCCATTCACGAGTGTCAAATTGGTTTAGCAAACCTTTATCCAGAAGCCTACGAGGAAAGGGCATAATAAAAACGCCATTAAAATCACAATATACCTCTTTAGGGTTTTCTTGGATGGAAATATGATTTTTAAAGTTAGAGTGCTTAGGCTAGTCCAAAACCAAGCCCTTGTTCTTAGACAAGGAATGGAAAGATTCATGTTGCTCCAAACTCTGCATATGTGTTTGGTTCTTATTTTCTTCCTTAGTTTCTACTCTCTGGTCCATGCAATTAGCCAGGGGAGGGCCTTAAATTGTTTCCCCACATTGTAGAGTGATCAAATTTATCACGGGATGCTGAGATCTCGTAGGGATTCCCACGACTTGGCTTGGGAGCCTTCTTAGCTCTCATTGGCTGAGCTAATTTGCAATGTGGCCCAAGTGATTCTCCATGATGGTAAGACGGTTCTTACTGTCTTGCATGTAGCTTTGATGGCTCTTGTTGAGGGCAATCATGTTCTGAGAAGTGAGGGCCACTAATTCATCCAAACTCTTATCTTGGAGGTTGGAACTCGATGAAGCATCATGTTGGTCCATTAGAGGTGACACAGCTTGCGGTTGGAATCCAGGTGGTGGCACCAATTTCTGAGTATTCTAATTGTTGCTCCAATGGAAGTTAGGGTGGTTCTTCCACCCAGAGTTATAAGTAGTGGAGTATGGATCATTCCGAGGTCTCAATCCATCACCAATTTTGCCAACCTTGTTGGCCTCTTCCACCGTAGAACAATCTTGAGAATCTCGCCCCTAGATAGAGCACACATAAAAAACTTTCACGCCTTTATATTTTTCAGTAGACATTGCATAACCATTTCTGTGAGCTGGGAAATGGTGTCATCCGTGTATTTAGACACACTCCCTAGAATCCGGGGTTGGTAACCTTTATAATTGAACTGCTTTTCCTTTGACTACCCTTCCCGAATTAGCGGGATTAATTAAGAATTAATGACGGATTAGCAAGACTAATCACGGATTAGACGAGGATTAGCGAACGTTCGGGCGAAATGACGATTTTACCCCTAGAATTGGTAAATAGTTGACTTTTCATTTCGGCGGTAAAATGGACTTTGACCGATGACCGTGACGTAGTTTGGGACGTCACAAGTTCATAGACAGGTGGCACGCTCGATTCTGACATCAGTGGAAGAAGTTGTGACGATCGAAAGATCAAGGGAATTTCAATAATTTGGGCCAAAAGTTGACTTTTGACCCGAAAGGTCCGATGGCTGAGGGCCAAAGACCGTTACGTAGATTGGGACGATACGAATCCGTAGACAGGCGGCACGTCGAATTCGGACGTTCAACGGCAAAGTTACGGTTCAGGAAAGTTCGAACGTACTATTGCACGTTTTACGAGGCGGGGACTGTTTGGCAGCAAGTGGGGCCCAGATATTTTGGCAGGCACAATGGATGAGTGACAAGTGTCACCCATCCATTGCCCATCTTCCCACATACATGCATCGATCATTCCTTTGTTCCATTTATCCAAACCAAACCCGAGCAACCATTTTCAACCCAATCGAAAACCCTTGACCCAATAACCCTTTGTGAGAGGCCAGAGGATGAACTGAGGAGCTGAGGAAGGTGGTGGCCGACCCAGGGAGCACCACCGTGGACGGTGGTGGAGGCCAACCTGTGCAGGTATCGGTTTTAACCGATTTTCCTTATTTTTCGTTTTAATTGTTATGGGTCGATTTGGACGGTTTTAATGAGTTAAACAGGTTATTAGGATTGTGTTAGGATGGTTTTGGGAGTTATTGGATGGCTGTGAAGCCATGGGTAAGTTTTATAAAACTTGAACCGTGGAGGGGTTTTTGGGTTCACAGGTTCTTGGCGGTTTTAGGTAGTTTGGTTAATTGGAAATGATAGGAAACATGAAAATAGAATTTTTAGGATTGAAATGGGACAAAACGGACGAGATTTGAGGGAGTAGGAGGGCCGTACCGTTCACGCTGGTCCAACTGGACCGGACTGCACAATCGAACCGGCCGGACCGGTCTGTTGCACGGAAGAAGATAAACAGTACCCTGGCACGTGAGGCCCACGCACAGGACCCGTCTTGGGCGCGTGAGGGCGCGTGTCCAAACCTTTGGGGAAGGTTCCAACATGTAATTTCATCTATTCGATGTAACGAACATTTGGGGACTGGTTTCGTGTAAATCGGACATCGTTTCAATATAGTTCGGGTTGTCCGAAGGTTTAAGTTCGGTTTTAAAAAAAGTTAGAAAATCGGGAAAATTATGGTACTTCAATGAGAGGTTAATGAGGCTATTAGTAACCCTCTAAATGAATTCGGACAGGATCGGGAATCCCGGAGGCGACGATTGACCTGGGAGACGATTATGGCACTCGTATCGAGGCGCGGCTTCGGACGGTCTGTGAGTGGACCCTTCCTTCGAAATTGATGCATGCATAAATGTTTATAAATGTTTTTAATACATGTTTTGTGTTGCCATGAGTGCAATTGTTTATGGTAGCCTAAGATTTACGTATTTGCACGTATTTCGAGATTTACGGTTTTATACGATGCTTCTACGTGCTAGGTTTTCAATGAGGGTTCAATGAATTGGTTTTAGATTTAGAAATATGAAATCGGGCATGAGACCCATTTGATTTACAAACTCTCGGACTTGGAGTCCATTTGATTTGATGAGGAATTGTACGTAGGGTCCATTTGAGCCATACGATCAGACCGAGGGTCCATTTGGTTTACGATTCGGGTTTGAGGCCCAGTTAGTGGTACTATCGAGCTTAATGCCCCATTGATTTATGATATCAGGCCTGAGACCCATTTAGTTGAGATATCGGGCTTAAAGCCCCGTTAGTTGTGAAATCGGACTTGAGGTCCTGTTGCTTTATGGCTCCGGGCGTAGGGCCCAATTGGTTGTGATATCGGGCTTGAGTCCCAGTTCAGTGTGTGAAATGAGAATTCGGGCATGAGACCTAGTTGAACTGAGGATTTAGGCCGAGGCCTGAGAAAGGAATTTGAATCGGATTCGAGGAATCCTGTTGAAATGAATCGGGTATGAGACCAGTTGAAAAGTGATTTGAGAAAGAAAGAGTTTGAAAATGAATTGAACCCTCCATATGATTTATATGGTCTCCTCCAGCGTCGTCCTGGAGAGTCACGATCCACAGACCAGAGTGGGTATCCCCATAGGGATCCCGTTCCAGGAGTGGTGGTTACTAGATATGATGTGGTCCCGGACCAGATTCCGGAGAGATGTGTGGACTAGATCTAGAGAGAGAGCTCGGACTAGATCCAGAGATTGAGCCTCCCAGATGGAGAATTCCTAGGAGAAGACTCGGAGTGAGACCCCGAGTAGTGTGCACACTAGATAGATATGATTAATCGTGACATACATCGGGGATGTGTTCCCTAGGGGCTGTGTGCCCCGAGTTGGCATCTTCTCCGGAAGTGCCTAGGATGGGTTATACGTATGTTGATACGTATGAGGTTTTACAGAAAGTGATTTGGGGGCGGAGACCCGTGTTTTATGGTTTAGAAAGTGATTTGGGGCGGAGACCCTGTATTCGATGTTTTAGAAATTATTTGGGGGCGGAGACCCCATACTTGATGTTTTGGTATTTCATTGAGAACGGATTTGGGCTGAGTTCCCACATGTAATGGTCTAAAGGTTTTTGAGTTATTATTTCGGGTCGGGGACCCAAATGGATTTATGGGTCATGACGGTTTGTGGGGCCGTGCATGAACCCTTGAAAGGTTTTGAGAATGTTTCCAAGTGGTTTTTATGAATAATTGATAAATGGTTTTTGAATGCATGCATATGCTTTTATGAAGGGCATAATTCATGCGAAAATATTTTTTAATAAAATATTATTTTGTCCACTCACGACTTTTGATGTTTTAATGCCATTCAGGTTGATCGCGTATGCGGGTTGTAGCAGAGACGAGACATCACTCCCCCTCCTCCTACGATCCTGATGTACTCTGATAGCCCCGGCGAGGGCTAGAGATGGAATTTTCCCTGGTCTGACACTTCGTGTCAGACGGGATCAGGCGGGTCCCATGTTAATCCCGGGGGATTTGGGACCGGTCCTGACATTTCCCATTGGACAATGCTATCAAACGCTGCCCTAGCTTCTTTGGGAGTGCTTTTTCTCCAGGGTGGAAAGAGGAACCTAGGCTACAGTTGGCTTGATCCAAACAATGTTCTGAACCCTTAGCACATGACTAGGGGCTAAAATCCAACCCATAACCAATTCCAAAGCTAATCTTAGCAACCAAGGCCCCCGGTTCCGTATTCTAATTTTTCTCAAAATCATGCACCTAACAATGTTTCTTCGTCTTCTAATCCTGATTATGACAAGATGCACACTGCTATTCACAAGGGCGGTAAAAATTCTAATGGCTTATACTCAAGCTCTTGTCACAGGTTAACAAAATCAATAGAAGGACATTACTGATCTTATGGATCAAATGTGTAAGATCGTGGATTTTGTTGGATAAAATAGATAATATAAATAAATATAAAATCTATTCTATTCAGTTTAACCTTGAAAGTGTACAAATCGTGAAGATAGTATAACAAATAAGCAAGGGTTGAATCCCACAAGGACTTGTCTTAACGTTTTAATCCACATTATTGCTTTGATTAATTAATCAACTCAGACATTTATTAACATTAAAATAAAACACAAACATATGCACACATTGGGGGGTTTAAATGACAGGACCCATCCCAATCCCCCCGGGAGTACCGTGGAATGTGCCCTGCTCCCGTCCAACAAGGGGTGTCGGACAAGGGATAACCAAGAGCCACTGCCCAAACGGGGCATCCAGAGTGCGCAAGGATCGATGGAGGAGGTGTGCAATGTCCCAGTCTCTGCTGCAATCGCATCCGTAATCAACCTGAAGGGCATTAAAACCAAAAGCTGTGAGTGGACAAAAACCAATAAGTTTACCAAATACATTTATAAGACATTTATGCCCTCCAATAAAAACGTATGCATGCCACAAAAACCAGTAACCAAAACGTTTGCTCAACCGAGCCCTTAGGGCCTTAGCCCAAAAACCGTTAACCAAAAACCAAGTGTGGGAACTCAGCCCAAAACTGTGGAATACCACCACCATACATATTAAAACCATGTGGGTCACCACCCACGACCATAAATGAACATCAATTCAAAAATCCAAAACCATTTAGGGTCCCCGACCCTACATACCATTTCATAACCAATAATCCATTTTTACCACATAACACATATCCAACCAATAAGCCATTTATTCATTAAACCATATTTTACCATTACCATCACCAGCATCCCAGATGCTTAGCGTCCCAGATGCTTAGCGTCCCAGACGCTAGACGTCCCTGACGTCATATCTCACGGTTCCATAAGCTACGCGTGCTGCCCGGGGTCTCTCCGGGTCCATATATCTGACATCCCTGATGTCTGACGTCCCTGACGTCAATCATAGCAATCCTGCTCCTGAGTCATCATACGGTCCGGCTGCTCCGTATAATGACCCCTCGCAGGCAATGCACCGTGACTTCCCCAGTGTCCCAGACATCTGGAGGAGACCATCATATATCCTTGTGTCCAGATGGTATATGGAAAAACAGTTTTATTAAATCCTTTTATCACATCATTACCATTGGGCCCTGCCCGAAATTTCCATAAAACCACGTAAATCCATTTAGGGTCCTTGACCCAAAATCACAATTATTAAATATAGGGTCCCTGACCCGAAATTACCATTATAATCCAATTGGGCCTCATGCCCGATTTTATGAACCACTGGGCCCACGGCCCGATTTGTAAACCAACTGGGCCCGCAGCCCGACTTTATTAACCCACTGGGCCCACGGCCCGAATTCGTAAATCAACTGGGCCCCTGGCCCGATAACATAACTCAAATGGGTCTCAGCCCGATTTCATATCAACTGGGCCCCTGGCCCGATTTCATTAACCAACTGGGCCCCCGGCCCGATTTTCAAATGGACTCCAAGTCCGAAATTTCCAACATAATTGGGCCTCAAGCCCGAGTTTATATTTCCAATTTCAAAACCATTTCATCACATTATATCCAAGTCATAAATATGGAAAATCCATGTAAAACCGGAAAACCTCGATTTACGTGCAAGCACGTAAATCGCCTCGAAATACGTGAAACCGTACAATTTACCAACAACCAAATCAACATCACACAATCACAACCATAATCCATATAAAACATTTAAGCATGCATAGAATTTATAAAACCAAAGTCCACTCACAGACTGTTTTAACGGTATGCCTCGATACGCGTGCCACCGGCCCTCCCGGGCCACACCACTATCACCGGGACTCCCAATCCTGTCCAAATCACATTAGAGGGTTACTAACCTCATCATTAACATCCTATCAAAGTCCCGTAATTTTCCCGAATTTTTACTTATTTTTAAACTTAATTTAAAACCTTCAGATATCCCGAACAATATCGAAACGGTGTCCGATCAACACGAAACCAATTCCAAAATGTCCGTTACATTAGATAGGACAGAAGTCATGTTGACCTCACCTCGAGATTCGTGCCCACGCGCCGTCACGCGCCGCCATGAGTGGCTGCGCGTGAAACTCACGCGCCTGCTACAGTGCATCGTCCTAACCCGTATGTCTGGTAAACGGGTCCAGTTTACCCGCGAGACGACCCGGTTCCAATCTTGTCAATTCGATCCTAATTCCTTCAATTGATCATTCCATTAGTTTCGTTTTAAGTCCAATTACAAGTCTGTAAACTCAATTACACAAATCCTTACCCAGATTCCCACGATTCGACGATGATCCACGAAGAACACCCGGTTACTGTGCAATCATGGAACTCCCTCAATTGCTGCAGGTTTCATCCAATTGATGATTCCAGAAGCATCAATGGACCATGAGGAACAATTCCCCCACATCAATTGCATCAAACCTGTGCTCAATCGTCACGACTCAAGCTCGAGCACCGTCACTGTTCAACAATGGAGTTCCATCGATCTCGATCGGTTTCCTTCAATTGATGAACCCAGAAGCATCGTGGGATCATGAGGAGTCATTTCCCCACAACAATTGAGTCAATCGCAACTCCAAACTCCACGACTCATCCTCGATTTCTTCCTCTGTCACCAAGCTCGATCAGAGCCAAAACGGCACCAATTCTTCTCATTTTTGACGTGGATCGACTCGTCACAACCTCAGTAAGATGTTTCCAAGCTCCAATTCGATCATCGCAGCTCAATTCGTCCAATTTGATTTTCCCTCCCAAAACTTAATCTTTCGAATTCTCAGTTCCTCCTCACTGTCAATCTCTCGTGTTTACCCAGTTGAATTCACTCTCAAAACGCTCACAAAATCACACTCTCAGGTTCAGCAATGGAAGAGGAATTGGTTGGGAGAGTATTGGATTTGGTTGTACACGGTTAAGGAAAATATGGAGATTAATGGAAATTAAAAGATTAATTAATTAATTAAAAACTAATAAACATCATCATGAGGTCTCCCCCAAAAATATGGATTCTAATTTCAACTCATCCAGGTGTGTAGGGTCAACGATCACTATTCATTATTATATTATTATTTTAATCCGAGCCTCGGTTCGTTAGTTCGTTTCCTTGACCATAACGTTGTCGTCGAATCTCCGATTTCGGCATGCCGCCTGTCGTTGGATTCGTATCGACGATACCTACGTAACGGTCCTTGGCCCTCGCCCATCGGACCTCCCGGTCAGAAAGTCAACATTTGGCCCCTAATAAGCCAAATTACCAAAATACCCCTCAACTTCCGAACACCATAACTTTCTCTACGAATGTCGGAATCGAACGTGCCACCTGTCTATGAACTCGTGACACCCCGAACTACGTCACGGTCATCGGTCAAAGTCCGTTTGACCGCCCGATCAAAAAGTCAACATTTTGCCCACGACCAGGGGCAAAACGGTCATTTTGCACAATTTATCCGATTCCGCCCTACTAACCACCGTTCAACCTCACTAAACAAGATTAATGACTAATCTAATCCCGGAATTCGGGACGGGTCGTTACATTAAAAGATAATTAAAAATAAAAAATAAAACAATTAATATAAAACAAATAATAAAAATAAATAGGTTAAGGCACTTTATCCACCACTAACCAATTATAGTTGCTAATCAGATTTCCTTCACCTAATCACTATGCATGTTTCTGAATTAAGCACCCGTGCAGGGGTCCAGCTAAAGCTCACCCCACACCTATTATCTTCTCCTAGGTTGCATGTTTAAGCGTGATGTGCCCTCCCTTAAACAACTACTACTGATCCCCCCCTTAAACGTGATGCTACAAATTGCAGGGTGATATACAAACATCGTGGTGATCCGTCAACCAATTACATCGACAATTATACACAAATAAGGTGATCAAACTTATAAGCACAAATTGAGTTCATGAAGCGTAGTAATCCAACAAATTCAGTCATGCATAATAATCAAAATCAAGAGCTAAAAATATAATTAACAAACTAACATGGCTAGGGCTTGAAGAAGCCCTAACCTAAAAAGAAACTACAAAATAAAAGAAATTATAAAAATAAAAGACAATAGTATTTCGCCCTTTTTATTTTTGAATGTAAACTAAAAACTCTGAACCTCCAAAAAACTCCTAGTAGCTCTATTTATAAGAGAATAATTAATCCTCCTACAAATAGAAGTTTTACAATTAAATTCTATAAGGAAAAGATTTCCTAAATAATTAAGAAATCTAATTAAAACCTTTCCTACAAGTAAAAGAATTGAAAATAAGAATACAAAAGGAAATAGGACTAAAATCCTTATACAATATGGAGATTAGGTGTGAAAGGAAGTTGGAATTATCCCAAAATTAGACAAAAACTCGGATTTAAAGCTTCAGGAGCAATTTTCGGTGTCAACCACCGAAATACGTGGTCTCGGTCAAACGTTGGTCAAAGGCGCAAGCCTTCTGAGCTATGTTTTGGTGGACGCGCACCGAATCAGAAAGAAGTACTTCAGCAAGCGCGAGCCAAGATCAGAATATAGCATTCGGTAGGCAGGTACCGAACTGGATTCTATGCTACAGTGCTCAAAGGATTCCTGGTGCTGATTTTGGTGGATGGTAACCGAATTTCCTGTGTCATTTTCTTTCTTTCCTAACTTCTTCGTTCCAACTTCGATTTAGGTGATTCTTTCGCTCAAATTCTCGTAATTCCAAGCTCTATTTGATCTACACATTTCTCACAAAATATATTATTTTCTCCAACTGCATAGAACAAAATATTAACAAAATATAAGTAAAAGGGTATTAAATCATGGACAAACACATACATAAAATATGACCTAACAAATACCCCCAAACCTATATTTTTCTAGTTCTCCAGCAAAACACAAAAATTAAAAATTAAAAACAGAAAAGACTCAGTTTTAATTAAGATAGAACATTTAAACCCTTAGGTTCACCTAGTAGGAGGAGTTTTGTCTCTTGAATGTTATAGCAGCACGATACCCACAAACGTTTTACTTAACAACTAAAAAAATTAGAAACATAACTTTTTAGAAAATTAATAAGAACCAATAAAATTCTATCATGCTTTGCTAAATTAAAGAGATTCCATAAACAAAATATGTATCATGTGTAAATGTGAATGCCAAACATCAAGTAAATAATTTTAAAGATAACTACATTCAAATGTTTTAGAAAGATTTCGCCTCGATTCTAATCCTCACTAGGTAACTCTCAATTTTCACACAAAAATCCTAGGCTTACACTCAATCAAGCATATGCGATAAATTTATGTAAAGGAAATCTATTGAAGCAAAAATCGTCCGGTTCTGTGAAATTCCTTCTCGATCCCTACACATAAGAACAAAAATCAAACAGAGTAAAGGTTGAATCCCGGGGGGGTGGTTCAACCGTAAAAGCTCTGATGCCTAAGTCAGTTTTCTGAGAGAAAATAATCCGACAGAGTGTTTGCAGGAGTTTTTTTATTACAATTGGAAGTGAGATGAGGTCTTCCATTTATAGTGAATCCTTGAGAGTCGTCAGAGCATCTGATTGGTTGAAGGAGAGAATATTAAATAAGTGATTATACGGAGTGTAATCACTTATTTATTAATGAATAAATAATTCGCTGGGAAGTTATTTATTATCGGCATTGATCTGATTAATTAATATATTTAGCTGATAAATATATTGAATTAATACGGAGATCGTAACATGTCGATGTCAATTTTACCAAAGGTAATATTAACATTATGGGAATTGTTGGCCACGTGGCAGCTTCAGAATATTCCGGTAATTTATGGTTCCACAAATCCCCCCACATCACTTAAGAATTCGAGGAATCCTAAGAGATGTAATTTCTTGTGGTTCCAGTAAACTGCGTCTTAATATTTTTATGTGGGAGTAGGACTCCTCTTTCTATACATTCCTTGTGTTGGGTACTCTTCGCATCAATGTTGAAGTCCATCATGAGTCCGATCGCACACCAACTTGAAATTAAAAGTCCATCCTTGACTTCTGGTTACGGGCTGATTCATGTAACTCAATATGTTACTAGGGTTTGTTGTTCCTTTCTTTTATTTAAGTGATGACATTAATGCCTCCATCTTCAATAATAATAAAAAGAAACCCTAATATTTGGGTTGCTGCCAGAAAAGAGTGAATCGTCTTGTCCTGAGTTCGATGGAAGAAGAAAATCTCTATTAATGAATGTGTCCTCTCTGCAAGTGATGGAATGGGGAAATATATATTTTCCTTTCTCTTTTTCCTACTATCGTGCCACCACAAAGTAAGAAGGGCATCAAACGTGGGGGCTGCAGGTGTGTGTACGACATGAACGTGCTAAGAGAACCGACTAGCAAAGTAGGGCAGGCAGATGACATCAGCGATCGCAGAGGCCTGAAAGCACTTGGCGCGTTCGCGTCACTAGCACATGGGAGCCGCTAGGTGGCTGACCAGTCCCTCATGTTAGTGTCCCTATCGAGGTCAGAGGGAGATGTCAGCTGATGAAGCACTGGTGGATCCCACACAACAGCCTTGTCTACTACAACAACTTCAATTTGACAGCAGCGGTGTCTCCGTTCTTTTCTAATAAATTTTTTCCTTGCTTTCAGAAGAAAACTTTGTGAGATATGCAATACTACACGTTGCTTTTTTGTTCCTTTTGTCCTCTGTACTTTTTTTTTTTCTTTTTCTCGCAAGCAGTTGTTACAAAGCAAACTTTTGCTTCTTTTTTTTTCCCTCTGCCGTTGGCAGCTTTTAAGTTTGTCCTTTGTCAACAACAACAAGTATATTATATATTTATATATATAAATGAATATATATTATTTTGTTAAGCTTCAATGTTTTGCAGATTTTGAGAGCTATAGATGTCCGATTGCAATGATTTCAGCAGTGGTGCGCTCTACTCTCCGAGACCATCATTTCAAAACGCATGAAGGCATACTTTTGATGGGGTCTCAAAGAACTCATTTTTATGGTGTGACCATCGTAAGACCATCTGCTGGTATGTCCGGGACTTGTTGGAGCTTCCGATTTCAAGAGATGACAGACTTGACATCAAGACGCTACTGTAGTTGACTCATTTGTGGTTCTTTGTGGATAGAAGAGTTTGGCGCATTGGTGGACTTGTCATCTTTAAGTGCGGGTGGAGCCAACATCAAGACCTTCAACGGGTGAGGCATGAAGTTCCATGACTCGGAGTGACGATTCATAAGGCGATGCACACTTCAACTCCGGGGCATGGCGCGCTCCACTGCAGTGAGGGTCATGCTATGGTGCAAGGTGAGGTGCAGTAGAATGTAAGGAAATGTACAGCAGAGTACGGTGCGAGGTGTAGCAGATTGTAAGGCACGAGGTGCAGCAGAGTGCAAGACGAGGTGCAGCAGGGTGCGGTGCGAGGTGCAATAGAGTGTAGAGCAAGGTGCAACGGAGTACAAGGCGGGTGCGCTGCAGCTGCGAGGCGAGGTATGGTGTAACTCCAATGCGAGACATATTGCAAGTGCGAGGCGAGGAATGCTACAAGTGTGAGGCGTGTTGCAACTATAAGGTGAGACATGTTGCATGTGCAAGGCGAGGAATGCTACAAGTGCGAGGCGATGCATAATGTAAGTGTGAGGCGAGGAGTCCCATCACTTGGAGTGTGACGTGTAACAACCTAGCATGAGGCTTGTTCCAGATGCAAGGCAATGTGTGTTGTAGCTACAAGGCGAGATGTGCTTCATCTTCGAAGCAAGGCATCCCATGATGCGAGGTGAAGTGCATGTGGTGCATGTGGTGACAGATGACCTTCCAGAGACTTGATCTTCAAGGCTTTGTTGGGCTCAGAATGGGGTGTAGTAAGGCAGAACATAGAATGGAGGATCGATCATGCCCTCTGCAAAGCTCGAGACGTCGTACATCATCACCTAATTGAAGGAAGAGAGCTTAAAGATGCCATCATCTAGATGCTGAAGCCAAGTCGCGTGAAGACACATGGAACCTAACCATCGTTTCGTCTTGGAGTTGAAAATCAAGCTGCTTTGTAGCCGTCGCCGAGTCAAGCAGTGGTGAAATTTCTTTTGTGAAGCCAACTATGCCAAGTAGGCGATGTTGAGGAGGTTGCCCCCATTGTTTGAAGAAGGTCATGGACGATGCGTCACTGGAAGTCCACGATGGGATGATCGAAGGCCTCCAAGGCTTGCTCATAGGTTGACAGAGAGACTTTGAGGTCGTGCTGCTCTTGATGATGAGCTTCATGATTCTTTTTTACTCGTAGCTTGATCTTAGCATTGAATACATGTTTGAGCATTCAACTTGTGAATTGCCAACTTCTTTAATTTTCATTAATAAAAGCCTTCCAATCTTTTTTGTGTGTTTTGTGATTTTCGAAAAATTTGACATTTGTGTAGTAAATTTGGTCTTCTGACTTCGTTTTAGCTCTAAATTGAGTGTCGTTGATGGCGTTGGAAAGCTGCGTTACATACCTTTCTATTTCCATCAAGTTTGTTTCAAGATGATTCGAATTGAACTTTGTAGGAACGGTTGAATCTTGTGCTCATGTGCTGGTACATGCCATTGACCTTGGCGTACAAAATTGTTCGTAGGTAGCTCATCACAACTCAGAATTGAGTGAGATCAGCGGCGTTGGGAAGTTTACTTCCATAGCTTTCTAATTCCATCAAGTTTTTTTTCCGAGACAACCGAAATTGAGATTTTTAGAACCGGACGAATCTTGTACTCGTGCGGTGGTAATTTTTGTTGACCTTCGTGTACAAAAACATTCGCTTGGAACTTGTCACAACTCGGAATTGAGTGAGATTAATGGAGTTGGAAAGCTGACTACCATAGCTTTCTAAATCCATCAACCTCCTGTCAGAACGATCAAAGTTGAGTGGTCTATGACTGAATGAATCTTGTAGTCGTGCGCTGGTACGTGCAGTTGACCTTCATGTACAAAAATGTTCGCTGGGAACTCGTCACAACTCGGAATTGAGTGAGGTCAATGGCGTTGGAAAGCTGACTTCCGTATCTATTTAGGGCCATTAAGATCATATCAGGGTGAACCAAATTGAGCGATCTATGATTGAATGAATCTTGATCTCGTGCGCTGAAATGCAGAATTGGACTTCACATGTTAAAACATTTGCCCATTGTTTGTCATGGCCTGGTGGTTGCCCCTCTTGGTGGGGTTGGAAGCATTTTTTTTAGTAGCTTTCCGACTCCAAAAGTCAAGTTCTTGGATGGTTTCATGTGCCTCGCTAGGACGAGCCTTGAGCGCTTCGAGTGGCTAAGTCATGGCATGGTTCACATGGTGAAGACTTGTTGTGCTTTGCATGGAAAAAACTTTGAGTTCTTCACATGGTGAAGGCTTCGAGTGCTTCGTATGGCAAAGGCTTGGAGTACATCGCATGGCAAAGGCTTGGAGTGGTTCGTATGGTGAAGGCTTGGAATGCTTCGCATGGCGAAGGCTTGGAGTCGTTCGGGAGGTGAAGACTTAGAGTGCTTCACGTGGCGAAGGCTTGGAGTGCTTCGCATGGCGAAGGCTTGGAGTGCTTTGCATGGCGAAGGCTTAGAGTGCTTCGCGAGGCGAAGACTTAGAGTGCTTTGTGTGCTGAAGGCTTGGATTGTTTCGCATGGCAAAGACTCGGGTGCTTTGCGTGGCAAAGGCTTGAAGTGTTTCGCATGGCGAAGACTTGGGGTGCTTCACGGAGCGAAGGCTTGGAGTGCTTCGCGGGGCGAAGGCTTGGAGTGCTTCGCATGGCGAAAGCTTAGGTGCTTTGAGTGGCAAAGGCTTAGATTGCTTCACATGACAAAGGCTTTGAAGTGGTTCTGGTGGCGAAGGCCTAGTGCTTTCTAAACAAAAACGTGGGCGATAAGACAATTTCATTAGACGTTGAAACGAAACATCTTTAATCTTATTGAAAGATGCTATGTGAGAAAAGTAGGCACTGAGCCAAATTTTAACCACAAATTTGTGTCTTTGATGATGACTTGGTCACTGATTCAGTTTCTTGGTTATTCCTTGCAACTCGGACTAGGCAATGATGGTGTCCACGCGGATCGTCTTTTGTGCGGGTTCTTGGGGGTCTTTGTTTCTGAGATGATCTGTTTCCTTTTTTCTGACGTACTTGGTGCAGTGTTCTTCCTTCAAGAGATCCTGGAGGTATCTTTCAAAAGTCTGGCAAGAGCTTATGTCGTGCCCATAGCAATTTTGATAGGCACAACATTTTGTCTTGTCGGCCCTCTCCTGGTCACCTTTGACGGGAGCTGGTCTTTCGAACCATGGTTTTTCCTTTATCTGATAGTATATTTTGAGGAAAGGTACCGAAAACTGTGTGTTTGGCTTTGCACCCTCGAACGTGTTGGATGACGGGTTCCCTTTGCGCTTGTTGGCTTTCTCGACTGAGTTCCTGTGGTGGGCATCATCCTTTGGCTGCGCAAACACCTTTGTGGGATGTCCATCTTCCTCAACGTGGTTCACGGCATGTGTGGCATTTTTATCGTCTTTCCCGCATGTATGTCATTCTGCTAGAGATAACATCTTGGTGAGACTTCAGGCGTTGCTCATGACAATGTCTCCGTAGAACTGGCTCTCCCGCGGTAGGCCCTGCTTGAATGCCATGGCCGCGACGAGATCGCTGCATCCTACGATGCGGGACTTTTCTTCGCAATACCTCCGGATGTATTACCGCAAGGTTTCTTTAGACTTCTTTCAGATGGTGAAGAGGTAGTCATCCCTGACATCGACGATCCGAAGCTGCAAGTATTCCTTCACGACGACCAGGGCCAACTCTTAGAAGGAAGCGATTGACCTCCAGGGGAGATGGTTGAACCATGTCGTTGCTTGACCTTGCAGCGAGGCTTGGAAAACTTTGCACATGACCGCATCGTTGTGCCTGTGAGGTACCATGACCCCTTGATAGTAATTGATGTGCTTTACTAGATCGGAGGCTCCCTTGTACTGATTAAACTTAGGAGTTGAAAACCGATGCGGGAACTGATCCTTCTCAATGTCCCTGACGAATGGTGAAGATGATGACATCTGAATCTGGCGCCAAAGCTCTTCTTCCAAGTCTCCGTCGCGTTGAACTCCCTGGAGGCGTCGATCTAGCATCCTTCGGACGTCTTCAGCGTGCAAAGGTCCTTTATGACGGGAGTTTTCGCGTCGGGTCAAGTGGCGTCGCCTCCCTCGAGTTCCAGCAGGAATGGCACTCGAGCGTGTTGGCGAGTAGGTCTCATCCTCCTCGCTGTGATCGTTTGTTCTTCTTGAGTTACGATGGGTCTGTCCATCTGAGTGAGTACGTGACGCATGAGAGACTGTTTGCTGTCGTCAGCTGTTGCATAGGTACTCAATGTACGAAAGTACTCCAGGGCATCCTCCGAGTCGCTTTCGAGCTGGAAGCCTCGATCGTTCTTGGCCTTTTTCTCTGGGGGTACAACTTTCTTCCCCTGAGTCGCTCAGCGACGTGTCTCGGGACATTATCTGACAATGAACATACTTTTTATCGGTGCGTTTCGGGACGTCCACTGATGTCTTGTGAGGTTCATTGCCTTTTTCGGAGGTTCTGGATGTCCCGATGTCCCCCAACAGCTGTTGCAGAGCTCCGATTGGGCCCGAACTTGGTTGCTCAGTTGCTCGACTTGCTGTGTCAGTCCAAGTCGCGGAGGTGACCCCCTAGGTGCTTGCTCGTGATGAGTAGCAAGTCGGGGCACACGTCGCACGCCTTCATACAGATGCGACGAACCATGTCCCCTTGTTTCCTGGGTGTTGGCCTGCGGATTGCGCAGGGCGTCCAAGTGGCTCCTTAGGTCCAATTCGACAGGGAGCTGATTCATGACTCTTAGGCCTCGTTTGGTATGCTGTACTGTACTGACTATTTCAATCGGATAGACTAATTTGTCCACCGGATAGACTGATTATTTAGTCGGGCGTTTGGTACTTTTCCGGATTAGAATGCCGACTATATTATACTGACCGGATTATATTATAGTAGCTGACGAAAAACTTATATCTTAAATATTAATTATGTATGTCATTAGTATTATTATTGTTTATTTTAATAATTATTATTATTACTATTTATTACATTTTTATTAATTAATTATTTTTAATTTTATCATTATTATTTATTAAAATGTCATTAATTATTCATTATTAATTTATTATTATTAGTATTTATTACTTTATTACTTTTTATTATTAATATTTACTAAATTAATATTTTATTTTTATTATATTACTATTTATTATTATTATTATTATTATTATTATTATTATTATTATTATTATTATTATTATTATTATATTTTACAAGATTACTAGTTATCCGACTATTTAATACGGACAATTTCGAGCGTATTATTTTAGCGTGTCTGGACCGTATAAAGATATTCAACCGTATTAACTTATACGGTGACTAATTAATACGACTGGTACCAAACACTGATTTCGTACTATATTATCCTATCTCGTTCCTTATACGGCATACCAAACGTAACCTTAGAGATGCTTCTCCTACCAGCAACCTGTGCGTTTGTTGAAAAAATGATGCGCATGTCCCTGTTGCAGGTGGGGGTTCACAGTAGCAACATCCACGAGGAATGTTCCAAAACTGAACATAGGTGTCCAATCTGGCCTTCCGAACGGTAGGTGAATTGATGTGTGGCGTGGGTCGTGCAGGAGACGGGAAAGTGATTCCTCTGGAATCTCAGGGAGTGGTTCGCTCACGGCAGCGATCGCTACAGCGGATGTCGCAGCCATGGAGGCTCGTGTAGATCGGCGTGTTCTATCCATGTGAAGAACGGTAAGTGTCGAAAGTGTGACGAAGTTTCTCAAGGAAAAACTAAAGAGCACGCTTTGAGTATTTCTCAAATCGGCTCTCAATGAAAGCACCTATTGATGCAGGAATCGTCCGGTTCTGTGAAATTCCTTCTCAATCCATGCACACAAGTACAAAAATCAAACAGGGTTCAGGTTGAATTCTGGGAAGGTGGTTCAACCATAAACGCTTTGATGCCTAAGTCAGTTTTCTGAGAGAAAATAATACGATAGAGTGTTTGCAGGAGTTTTTTTATTACCCTTGAAAGTGAGATGTGGTCTTCTATTTATAATGAATCCTTGAGAGTCACCGGAGCATCTGACTGATTGAAGGAGAAAATATTAAATAAGTGATTGTACCGAGTGTAATCACTTATTTATTAATGAATAAATAATTCGCTGGGAAGTTATTTATTATCGGCATTGATCTGATTAATTAATATATTTAGCTGGTAAATATATTGAAGTAATGCGAAGATCGTAACATGTCGATGTCAATTTTACCAAGGGTAATATTTACATTATGGGAATTGTTGGCCACGTGGCAGCTTCAGAATCCTCCGGTAATTTATGGTTCCACAAAATCAAATATAATCATATATGAATATTCAACGAAAGAACGGTTAATTTTTTGAACATAGATCTTATGAAAGGAATTGAAAATTAAGAACGTAGATACATACCACAACTCTAAGCAAAATTTCCCATAAGATCTGTTAGATCTTCAATAAAGGTTGTAATGGGGCTAGGCTTATGGTTAAAGAACAAACGATATGGATTTCAAAGAACTTAGGTTGTATAAAGGCATGAAGTATCATGACTTGAACTTTTCTTGAACTTTAAACACTTCCAAGCACCTTCACATAGTTTTAACAATCGTGATTACACTTATAATTTTGAATTTGAATCAATCACATATTTTTAGCTCAATTCCAACATTTTTTTCTCCTTTTTTTCCCTTTTTTTTTCTATTCTTTGAACGCAAAAATTATGTTCCAAACAACGTTCAAACCTTTTTTTTTCTTGAACGCAAAAATATTTTCCTTCAACGTTCAAAACTCTTTTTTTTTTCTTTTTAAATTGGGAATTGAACTAAATTGCCTTTAAAGATGACACCATTATCGAACTTGGATAAAATTATTTCTTTCATGATCTTCAATTTTGAGCAACCTTAGCACAAACCTAAGTTATAGGGCATGGCCAAAACATAGGGCAAGTGTTTAGGGGGATTATGACACGACCCATCCCAATCCCTCCGGGATTACCATGGAATGTGACGTGCTCCCGTTTGACAAGAGGCGTCAGACAAGGGATAACCTATTGCCAGAGCCCAAACGGGCTTCCAGAGTGCGTAAGGATCGATGGAGGAGGTGTGCGATGCCCAAGTCTCTACTGCAGCCGCATCCAGAATCAACCTGAAGGGCATTAAAAACAAAAGCTGTGAGTGGACGAAAATATACAAGTCTGTTTAAAACATTTATAAGACATTTATGCCCCTCAGTAAAAACATATGCATGCACCATCATTTAAAATCATATATCATATAATACGAATCATAAGGCATTTAATAAACCATAACCATAATTTTAGCTGCTGCACTATACACTCCAATCCCGACATCACCTGATGTTTTGACGTTCTTGACGTCAATAAGGTCACAATAATAATAAGGCTACGCGTGCCACTCGGGTCTCAAATTCCGAGTTAAATCCCCGAATCCCGTTCGGGTACAGCATCACCTGATGCTTAGCGTCATAGACGCTGGACGTACCAGACGTCCGTGACCTCTCCGGGGTACCTCGCCGGAGGAGACAATATAATATGGAAGGATCTATACAGTGCAGTACCAAATAAATTTTATTGATATCCACATGCAAAGCATATATATATACATGGATAAAATCCAAACCAATCCTTTAAATTTTCATCAGACGGGTCTCAAGCCCAAATACCGTGAAACGTGCCATAACCATAATTTCCATATCATCAATCCGTTATTTGTTTTTAGCATGTGAATATGTATATAAAATGTGAACCAGGAAACCTTTGTTCAATTCCATTTTAGGGTCTCCGACCCGAAATCACATATATAAATCAACTGGACCCCTGGCCCGATTTCATAAGTTAACTGGGCCCCTGGCCCGATTTTACTTTATCAAATTCGTAACCGTTTCATGAAATCATATCCAACCACATTTTTGGAAATCAGTGCAAATCCAGAAAAATCTCGATTTACGTGAAAACACGTAAATCACCTCGAAATGCGTGAAATCATTTAAATTCACCGATATCCAAAGTAAATCATTTAATCATAATTATAACAATCATAAAACAGTTATGCATGCATCGAATTTATAAAACCAATGTCCACTCACAGACCGTTTAACCGAGCGCCTCGATACGCGTGCCATAGGCCTTTCCGGGCCACACCACTAACACCGGGACTCCCAATCCTGTCCAAATCACATTAGAGGATTAATAACCCCTTCATTAACATCCTATCAAAGTCCCGTAATTTTCCCGAATTTTTAAGTATTTTTAACCTCGATTTAAAACCTTCGGACATCCCGAACAATATCGAGATGGTGTCCGATCGACACGAAACCAATCCCAAAATGTTCGTTACATTGTATAGGATAAAATTCATGTTGACCTCACCTCGAGATTCGTGCCCACGCGCCGTCACGCGCCGCCGTGAGTGGCTGCGCGTGAAAGCCACGCGCCTGCTACAGTGACTGCTACAGTGTTCCTTCTTCACCCGAATGACTGGTAAACGGGTCTGATTACCCGCGATAGGATCCGGTTCAATCACACCCAATTCGACATCAATTCAATCCGTTCTTGATCCTATAACAATCACCAACCAACCAATTTCAGTTCTGTGACATCGATCAACATCAACCATTCCTTAAACTAGCCATCAACCCGTGATCACCCCAAACGGGTCAATCACCAAAACTCCTCCAATCCTCAACCATTGCCAAATTAACTTCACAGGAAGCTTATTAGGATTAAAACGAACCAATTCGAATAATCAATTGAACACGACGTTACCTCAATCACCACGACTCAAGCTTGGATTTTCCGGCCGTCCACCTCGTCCGTTCACGGCCCTAGGAGCCTCAAAGCCTGTCCCATTTGATTTGGATCGACTCGTTGAAGTTCCAGGAAGATCAATACATCATCAATTAGGCTTGGGCTGGCCTAAAAACCGAAGTTCGAATTTGAATTTCTCAGAACCCAGTTTCGGGTTTTTGAACAATTCCACACCAATTTTGCTCCTTCCCTCTCATTCTCAATCCCAGAACACTTCACTCAGTCCCTTAACTACATTGCCCACCACAATCCGCTCAATTGGGCCCTGGAAAGGCTGAACTCATGTGGGAAGCACTCTGCTTTTCATCGTGCACCAGCCATAGTTAATGGCCAAATCCACCGTCCCACACAGCCTGGCATCGCACAATGCCACTAAACAAACCATACAACCTATAAACAATAGTTTTAGGCCATCAATTTGCTCCATAAACGCACCACCCGTGCCCTGGCCATGTTCCCTCCACGGTGCTACAGTAACCGTTCAAACACTCCGTGAAATTACCATTCTGCCCTTGTGCAGTAAATTACCAAAATGCCCCTCACGCATCCTGACCCGTAACTCGATCATACGGACTCCGATTGATGCGTGCCGCTTGTCATTGGATTCGTATCGACGAGACCTACGTAACGGTCCTTGGCCCTCGGCCATCGGACATCTCGATCGAAAAGTCAACATTTTCCCTTATTTCGTACAAATTACGAAAACGCCCCTGAACTTCCGTACATCATAACTTTCACCACGAACGTCGGAATCGAACGTGCCACCTGTCTATGAATTCGTGACGTCCCGAACTACGTCACGGTCATCGGTCAAAGTCCATTTGACCATCCGAATTAAAAGTCAATGTTTTGCCCACGCCTAGGGGCAAAACGGTCATTTTGCACAATTCGTCCGAAATCGCTCAACTAATCCCAGATTAGTAAATCACAATTAAATATTATTACATCTCGATATTTGGGACGGGTCGTTACAACCTTCCCTCCTTAAAGAATTTCGTCCTCGAAATTACCAACATCCTTATTCCACAACCGCCTCGTGGAAAACATTTCGACCTCACATCTGTGTACACCTGTACACCCACTCACTGGAACAACACCAGTCACGTCTATAACCAGACATCCCATCACAGTCATACGTCATAATAGCAACAACACTCGACCACCGCGAGTGGAAATGATCACCTGATCCGCGATAAAATCGCCTAACCATTTAGCTGACTCCTTCAGCTAAACGGTTCCCTTCCATTGCCAATAAATCCTTACATTTGCTCCCATTGGGAGTCACCAAATCTCATTTGTCAGTCCATGCTGACACCATCAGTCAAACTGTCACCGCTAAGCTTTACCACCCTAGTAAAGCCCTAACCATCAGCCAGTCAGTGATAACACCACGTACTACATCACCCTCGATGTAGCGCAAGATCAACCACATGATCTCAATTCGCAGGGCAAGCCCATTCCTGCGATACAACATAATCTCAATGTCCATAATTGCCGGCTCCCTCAGCGAACCAAGACGCTGGAAACATCACGGTGTGAAAACATCACACAAGGCTACTCGTGGTTACTCTGACCACCAATTCACTCATCCTGAGTGTACGTATACCGTCAACTTACTCCATCAAGTGGTGTAACGGGAACACATGGATTACCCGCCCAGCAGTGATCACACATCACAATACTAGGGTTCCACTAGCCAACCGTGGCTAAGAGCACATGCTCATACAATCACTAAACCTGACAAAATCACTCTGCACAGCGCACAATATCCAATGCCCAGTCCACAATCACAACCAACAAATGATATCGGAACCAAGCCGATTCCCAACACGTCAATTCACACACCACTGGTACAACCCATGTACCGCCATTAGGCACCACTCAGCCTAACCAGTATCAATCCTCGTACAACGTACCCTGTACGTACATCAATCCATCAATCCGCCTACATCCACCTAGGTCGTAGCCCAACACGTTCCAATAATGGAGTACATTTGCCCAAACCATCATGAGACAAAACGAACTCCACCCGTCATCTAGTTCCAATTCCGAATCCGAATTCGCAATTTCGTAAGAAATCCCGAACCCGAACCCAGACATCATATTTTTAATCCATTCCCAAATCCGAATCCGAAATCATTATTCCGTAAGCTAGCATTGGAATAATCATTCCGCACCCAAATCTAGTAATCCATTTCCGAGCTTCGCAATCGAATCCTGAATCGTCACCCAGAAACTCGATACCAAAACCCAAAATCTCGTTTACGCCCACCAAGACGTAACAAAACCGAACCTATCGGTTACCTGCTCAAAACACCTGATTGACTTCATAGGGAAGCCAATCCCAATATCTACACGTCAAAGGTTGACAAAATCCGATCACTTCGGAAACCTACTCAACCAAGTAACAAACCATATGGACTTCTCCCCGAAAAGAAGTTCAGTCCCGTCATTTACGACTCACATACCGAGGTAAGAGTGATAAACTCTCACCCCATCTGGATCATCACGATCCTAGATCGTCACATCGTCCAAAGTTGACAACATCACAAATCAGATCCACCTAGGATCCACACATGCCCACATAGCTAACAATCCAACTGAAAGCTGATCGTAGGGTCTTACACCCTCAATTGAATCATTCGCCAAATTTCCCTTGGTGGAAAGATGACCTCGCATTTCACCACCAAATCCAAGATCACCCACAACTTCTTGTGTCCAATGACCCAAGGCCAAACATGGGTCCACCTACCAATACACGCTCAACGTACTGGTAACAACAATCATCATCTGCCACTGCAGGAAGTAAGAAGTCAACCCCAATGACTTCGGAATACCAATTACCAATGCGGAAACGAGCACTCCTCTCGTCTCCCAATCACAACTCTCCCCGAATCGGAAGTTCCAACCATGTTGGAAACTGACATGCTCCCAATGAGATGTCAAGTCCAACCACAGGACTACCCAAGTCCATACCTCACTTGGACCACCACGTGTCCAAAATCAATTCATTACTCGGACCTCACGTCCATCAATAACCATGTATGCACACACCCCGATTCCGAACGGATATTTCCAATTTCAATAATTTCCTTGTACTCTCTGGGGATATCGACAACACACAACCGTACCTATCTTGGAGTTGACAAAAACTCCACAAATCCACCAACTCTCATGACATAGGGGACATCATCCCTAGATCCCCCAAATTCCAATCATACCATTTGATCCATTCATCACTTGTCATCATATACCTGTTGGGACTTATCCCAACACGACACAACCTCCACTGGAACCTATCCAGTCCAAGACTCAACCACCTCTGAGTCACAGATACCAATCACATGTCCATCATGACAGAGTCACACCCCAACTGGTGGCTCATCGTCATCCCAATCACTGACACCTGCACCAGTGCTAGTACCAATACCAACGTACCATCATCAACACTAGTATCAGCACGCCGGCATCCATACTAGTATTGGCATAAAAGTATCGACATACCAACATCCATACGTAGCACACGAACATCCATGCTAGCACACGAACATCCATGCCAGCACACTGTGTGCAAAGTTGTTACCCTGGATCTCCGTTCATACCGAACGACGATCCCGTAACACCATTCGTACCCCCACGACTATGGGTACCTCCAATTTTTGCCATCAGCACATCAGGAAAATGAACGTTCCCTGAACATCCCCTGATCCCCAAGTATTAAAACCACACTAACTACCCTCGATAGCCAGTTATCTCGACACAACTATCGACCAACAGTCATCGTTGTCAAGATCCGTATCCACACATCATACTAATATTCGATCCAACACGGAAATTCCATATTTCCTCGTAACCGTATCCGTAGATCGAAACCCATAAGACTCACTAGAGTCATCCACATGGTCATCCATGACCTCAGCCGCACGTCGTAGCACAAGTTCCCAATTAAAGTTCACTTTCCAGTCCATCAATTATAACTTAGGGTTCCAAAATCACACCCTAGGGTTCCACCGAACCCAACTGCCTTCTGCAGTAGAATCCACAACCTGACCGACTCCGCGGTCCTAACATCGCATAGACGTCAAATCCAATCCAATTGTCAATTCAACGTGGGTTCCACCACAAAGGTCATCGGCTAACTCCGATGCACCAACACCCCGTACACTAGCCAACACTACTAGGGTCCACAACTTAGACCAAAACTCAACTGAGTTTCACATTTCCCTAACATTGTTCAGATGGGGTTCCTTGCACCCAGTTGTGCCCAGTAGCACAACCGCCCATCATCACATGACTGAATCGACGGTCCCGCATTACTAGTTAATCGTATACAACCCCACTTGGGTTGAATCGCATCAATGCACGGCGTATCGGGTCAAACACACCCAATCCACCATACAAACCCAAAACTATCTATCAGGTTGACAACGGAACCGCAGCCCCAAGAGACATCACACCCTCGACCTTCGCGCACAAAAGAGCAAAACCTTCTCTGATACCACTTGACACGACCCATCCCAATCCCTCCGAGATTACCATGGAATGTGACGTGCTCCCGTCTGACAAGAGGCGTTAGACAAGGGATAACCTATTGCCAGAGCCCAAACGGACTTCCAGAGTGCGTAAGGATCGATGGAGGAGGTGTGCGATGCCCAAGTCTCTACTGCAGCCGCATCCAGAATCAACCTGAAGGGCATTAAAAACAAAAGCTGTGAGTGGACGAAAATATACAAGTCTGTTTAAAACATTTATAAGACATTTATTAGGATTGCCAAATTAACTTCACAGGAAGCTTATTAGGATTAAAACGAACCAATTCGAATAATCAATTGAACACGACGTTACCTCAATCACCACGACTCAAGCTTGGATTTTCCGGCCGTCCACCTCGTCCGTTCACGGCCCTAGGAGCCTCAAAGCTTGCCCCATTTGATTTGGATCGACTCGTTGAAGTTCCAGGAAGCTCAATCAATCATCAATTAGGCTTGGGCTGGCCTAAAAACCGAAGTTCGAATTTGAATTTCTCAGAACCCAGTTTCGGGGTTTTGAACAATTCCACACCAATTTTGCTCCTTCCCTCTCATTCTCAATCCCAGAACACTTCACTCAGTCCCTTAACTACATTGCCCACCACAATCCGCTCAATTGGGCCCTGGAAAGGCTGAACTCATGTGGGAAGCACTCTGCTTTTCATCGTGCACCAGCCATAGTTAATGGCCAAATCCACCGTCCCACACAACCTGGCATCGCACAATGCCACTAAACAATCCATACAACCTATAAACAATAGTTTTAGGCCATCAATTTGCTCCATAAACGCACCACCCGTGCCCTGGCCATGTTCCCTCCACGGTGCTACAGTAACCGTTCAAACACTCCGTGAAATTACCATTCTGCCCTTGTGCAGTAAATTACCAAAATGCCCCTCACGCATCCTGACCCGTAACTCGATCATACGGACTCCGATTGATGCGTGCCGCCTGTCATTGGATTCGTATCGACGAGACCTACATAACGGTCCTTGGCCCTCGGCCATCGGACATCTCGATCGAAAAGTCAACATTTTCCCTTATTTTGTACAAATTACGAAAACGCCCCTGAACTTCCGTACATCATAACTTTCACCACGAACGTCGGAATCGAACGTGCCACCTGTCTATGAATTCGTGACGTCCCGAACTACGTCACGGTCATCGGTCAAAGTCCATTTGACCATCCGAATTAAAAGTCAATGTTTTGCCCACGCCTAGGGGCAAAACGTTCATTTTGCACAATTCGTCCGAAATCGCTCAACTAATCCCAGATTAGTAAATCACAATTAAATATTATTACATCCCGATATTCGGGACGGGTCGTTACAGATTATGATTTAGGTGATGAAAGAAAAAGTTTAAGTGTTTGACTTCAAAGTTGGTTAATGGAGCACACAAGGGTAGGATAAAGGATTAATTAGGGTTAAAACATGAATAGCCTACATCATCTCTTATGGTAAATTAAACTTAGAATTTAATAGCACCTACATAAAAGGTTAGTTCTTTAATAATCAATGCAAATAATGATATTGAGATCAACAATTATGAACAAAAATTGAAGAGTGTTTAAGAGTAGAAACAAAATAAATCCCTCTCAAAAATAGTAATAGGCTCAAAAACTCACAAGGGTAGTCTCCACTAATTTTCTAAAAGTCATTTAAACATACTCATATTGTCTACTTAATCAGGTAAAGTATGGCATTGTGAAATGCATAATTATGATACAAATTAAATATGGCATAACCTTAATAAAGCATTAATGATCAACTTAACATATACACCCTTATTAATAAGAAAAAAATAATGAATTTAATAAAAGAAACAAAATAATAATTTTTATAATTTTCAATTTTTTTGCACGAAATTAAATAAAAAAAACAAATTAATTTTTCTTTTTAGAAATGTTATTTTAGAAATTTTTTTCCGATTTTTACTATTATTATTATTATTATTATTTTCACGAAATTAAATAAAAAAGGAAAAAATGATTTTTTTTTTTACTTGTCAAAAATCCCCTTTCCAAATATATTTCTAATTTTTAAATTAAAGTTCATACCCCCAAATCTAAACTCAACATTTTCCTCAATGTGATTAAGTAAAGATTAAAGGAAAATAGTAAAGTTGAGGCATGGCATCAAACAAAAAATAAGAAGGACCAAAAGGAAAGGAAAGATCTAACCGGATTGGGTTGCACCCAATAAACACGTACCTAAAAAAACCAAACAAACTGAGTTAATCAACAATCTAAGATATATAGACACCGTTAAGGAACAAACACTCTACCAACGGCGCCAAAAAATTGTTGGACAAAATAGACAATATAAATAAATATAAAATCTATTCTATTCAGTTTAACTTTGCAATTGCACAAATCGTGAAGATAGTATAAAAAATAAGTAAGGGTCGAATCCCACAAGTACTTGTCATAACGTTTAATCCACATTATTACTTAGATTAATAAATCAACTAAGACATTTATTAACATTAAAATAAAACACGAACATATGCACACATTGGGGGGTTTTAAAGATTATTAAAAATAACAAATAATAAAATTAAATAGGTTAAGACACTCTATCCACCACTAACCAATTATAGTTGCTAATTAGATTCCCTTCACCTAATCACTATGCATGTTTCTGAAATTAAGCGCCCGTGTAGGGGTCCGGCTAAGGCTCACCCCATACCTATTATCTTCTCTTAGGTTGCATGTTTAAGCGTGATGTGCCCGCCTTTAAACAACTATTACCAATGGTGCGTGATAATGCATGAAACATGAAGAAAATTTAATGACACTATACTGTTCCTAGAAAAGTGATGTGCAATTCTAGGGAGTCATGAGTTTAGCTTACGAATAAGAGTTCCCCCCTTAAATATGATGCTACAAATTGCAGGGTGATACACAAACATCGAGGTGATCCGTTAAACAATTACATCCACAATTATGCACAAATAAGGTGATCAAGCTTATAAGCATAAATTGAGTTCATGAAGCGCAGTAATCCAACAAATTCAGTCATGCATAATAATCAAAATCAAGAGCTAGAAATATAATTAACAAACTAACATGGTTAGGGCTTGAAGAAGCCCTAACAAAAAAAACTACAAAATAAAAGAAATTATAAAAATAAAAGACAAAAGTATTTAGCCCTTTTTATTTATGAATCTAAACTAAAAACTCCGGCCCTCCAAAAAACTCCTAGTACCTCTATTTATAAGAGAATAATTAATCCTCCTACAAATATAAGTTTTACAATTAAATTCTATAAGGAAAAGACTTCCTAAATAATTAAGAAATCTAATTAAAACTTTTCCTACAAGTAAAGGAATTGAAAATAAGAATACAAAAGAAAACATGACTAAAATCCTTATACAATATGGAGATTAGGTGTGAAAGGAAGTTGGAATTATCCCAAAATTAGACAAAAACTCAGAATTAATGCTTCAAGAGCAATTTTCGGTGGTCAACCACCGAAATACGTGGTCTCGGTCAAACGTTGATCAAAGGCGCAAGCCTTCTGAGATAAGTTTCGGTGGACGCGCACCAAATCAAGAACAAATACTTCAGCAAGCGCGTGCCAAGATCAGAATATAGCATTCGGTAGGCGCGTACCGAACTGGAGTCTATGCTACAGTGCTAAAAGGATTCCTGGTACTGATTTCGGTGGATGGTTACCAAATTTCCTGTTCCATTTTCTTTCCTTCCTAACTTCTTCGTTACAACTCCAATTTAGGTGATTCTTTCGCTCAAATTCTTGTAATTCCAACCTCTATTTCATCTACATATTTCTCACAAAATATATTATTTTCTTCAATTGCATAGAACGAAATATTAACAAAACATAACTAAAAGGTTATTAAATCATGGATAAAACATGCATAAAATATGACCTAACAGATTTCATGGGCCAAATTCAAGACAGTAAGGTGCTTCCACCCCAACCAATTCTAAACCCCAATCATAGACCCAACGCTAAGGCAATTGTCACACGAAGTGGTAAGGTACTAAATGAAGTAGAACAAGATTTAGCCATTTCTAAGGCTAAGAAGCAGAAAATGGCGTTAAAGTTCAATAAGGCACCATCACCAAACCAATCCACCCTAGGGAAAGGTAATAACCTTATCCCTTCATGTTTAGTTGTTACTAATTCTTTGTTTGTGTGTGCACCATTTCCATGTAGGTTTTCAAAATCCAAGAGGGATGAATCTGATGAACAAATCTTAGAAATTTTCAAAAAGGTGCAAATCAGTATGCCTTTGATTGAGTGCATCAAGAAAGTGCTGAAATATGCTAAGTTCTCAAACTAGTTATGCACTCCAAGGCTCCAAACGACAGAGAAGATGATTTTGAAAGTGAGTGAGATAGTTTTTGTTGTCATTCAACGTAGGCTACCGCCAAAATTAAAGGACCCGGGGAGTTATTTTGTTCTCTGCGTGATTGGTAACACATCTTTTGATAAAGTTATGTTGGACTAAGAGCATCCATTAATGTAATGCCACATTCACTTTAGGTTGCTCTAGGTTTAGGAAAACTTAACCGAGATGATGTTATCATTCAATTAGCTGATCATTCTAATGTGTATCCAAAGGGATACGTTAAAGATGTCCTTGTGCAGGTAAACCAACTAATCTTTCCTCTAGACTTCTATTAACTTGACATGGAGGATTCTCCTACGAACCAAGCTCCACTGATGATGTTGGGAAGACCATTCATAAGGGTTTTCAGAACCACGATTAACGTATTCAATAGCACCGTAACCATAGAAGTCGATGGGGAGGAGATAGTGTTCAACATCTACGATGCAATTAGGTGCCTTAGTTCTACAACTGAAACTACGTTTTCTATTGATGTGTGTGATTCCTTTCCTCATAACCACTTAGAATTTATATGTGAGGATGCACTGAATATAACAATTCACAAAAAAGTATGACAAACTCGAATTGGGGAAGCCTTTGTTGAAGAGGCGAAGGACGAGCTAGACCCTCAGATTTTGGAAGTAGTAGCAACCTTAAATGAGGCGCCAAACTATGTAAGTCCCCTTGAACTTTTGTCCTTTCTGGTTATTTCTGATAAGACCCCATCTTCAGTTTTTCAAGCATGAGTTCTCGAGCTTAAGGTTCTTCCTGAGCATCTGAAGTATGCATATCTTGGAGAGGAGGAGTCCTTGCCCGTTATTATGACTTCTGCATTGAGCAAGGCGTAGGAAGATAAGTTGTTAAGTATTCTATCTAAGTATAAGACTGCTATTAGATGGACTTTGTCAGACATCAAGGGGATTAGCCCTACTACTTGTGTGCATCATATTTTGTTGGAGGATGGTCCTAAGCTCTATAGAGAAGCTCAACGTCGGCTCCATCCCACTATGATGGAAGTTTTAAAGAAAGAGGTAATTAAGTTGTTGGATTGTGGGGTCATCAATCCAATTTCTGATAGTAAGTAGGTCTCACCCGTGCAAGTGGTTCTAAAGTAAAATGAAGTCAATGTCGTGAAAAATACTGAAGGTGAGCTTGTGCCTTAGAGAACATTCATAGGATATAGTGTATGCATTAACTACAGGCGCCTCAACACAGCAACCAGAAAGTATCACTTTCCTTTGCCATTCAGCAACCAAATGGTTGAGAAGTTAGTCGGACATTCTTACTTTTATTTCCTAGATGGTTATTTAGGTTAAAATCAAATTTACATAGCCCAGAGTGATCAAGAAAAGATGATCTACACTTGCCCCTTTGGCATATTTTCCTATAGGAGGATGCCATTCGGCTTATGCAATGCCCCATGTACGTTCCAAAGATGTATGCTTTCCATTTTCTCTGAATATGTTGAAAATATAATTGAAGTGTTTATGGATGATTTCAGTGTCTTTGGTGATAGTTTTGATGCACGCTTAGAAAACCTAGAGTTAATCTTGCAAAGATGTGTTGGAACTAAATTAGTACTCAACTGGGATAAATATCACTTTGTGGTTAGACAAGGGATATTCTTAGGGCATATTATGATAAAGCTAAAGTTGGTCTTGTGAAGCACTTAACCTCTCCTACTTTTGTGAGAGAGATTCGTTCGTTCCTTGGTCATTCAGGATTTTACAGAAAATTTATCAAGGAATTTTCCCATCTAGCACGATACTTGTGTCGTTTGTTTCAGAAATAGACTCCCTTTGTCACGTGGATGGAAGCAAGTGTTCAAAAAGCTTAAGGAAATTTTGACCATGGTGACAGGACCAATCCCAATCCCCCTTGATTATTGTGGGATGTGCCCTGCTCCCATTTGAAACCACGTTCCAAGAAAGGGATAAAATCGTAAGCCGCCCGAGGTTACCAGAGTGCTCAGTGACTTGTGGAGTACGCAGTGGCATGTGATATCTCGGTCTCTGCTACAGCCTACATCCACGATCAACCTGAAGGGTATCAAAAATATTAAAAACTGTGAGTGGACAAAAATAAACAGTTTATAAAACCATTTAACGAAAATACATTTATACTCTTCACTTAAAAACATGCATGCATGGGAAAATAATATCTCAAATACTTTTTTAAAAATAAATCATATGGCTTTTCAAATCAATACACAGTGAAAACTTTCATCAATCAAAGCCATTTCCTGAGTAGGGTCTCAACCCAAAACAAAATCACAGTGTCTCAACCGAAACCAAAACCACGTGGGATCTCATCCCAAAACAATCTCATAAATCATCTCAATAGGGCCTCTGATTAAACATAGACTCACATCCAGAGTCTCATGAAAACATGAGTAACCAATCCTCTTTATCCAATATCTAGTAAATCATCTCAATAGTCACAATATCAGCGCTACGCTTGTGACTCGGAATTACACATCTGAGTATACACACAGGCTTGAAGCCCTTAGCTCAACGTCTAGGTGCTCTAACTCAAGCTCGAAACCCCTGACTCGATGTCTGAACGATGGTATCTACAGGATCGGAACTCCTCGCTCGACGTCTGAAAAATATCCATCTCTGACACTCCTGCAGGCTGTGTCATCATGACCTCTCCAGGATCTACGACGTCTAGAGGCTACAATCACGTCATAGAGGATGGTATTGTGGAAAACATTTAAAAAATCTCAAATCATTTAAAAATATCTCAATGGAACCTACGCCCGAAATATAGTTTCATCAAATTAGTTTCCACAAAAATTTCATAAAAACAGGGTTCAAAAACCATTCACAAATTCAGGATTCCTCGAGTCCTATCAAATCCAAACTCGTAAATCCACAACAGGGTCACAAACCCTAAATCTTATATCATAAATCAGAACTGGGTCACAAGCCCGATATATTCCACGTTTGACTATACTCTAAGTCAAACCATAAATCAACTAGGACACAAGGCCGAATATTATTTCCAAATACGAAAATCATTTCATAATTCAAATCATTTTTCCAAATCACCTTTGACTATAATCTTAGTCAAGGTCAATAATCAACTGGGTCTCATGCTCGATAAGCATTTCATGCATCTCCGTTAATCCATTCAACCAATAAACAAATCCTCAATTTCACGCATCTCCATGAAATCATTCAAATCATATAAATTATAAACACGTAGAATACTCGTCCTAAGCCCAAGTATCATATAAAACAAAAATCTCGAAATACGTGCAATATCACATTTTCTATGAAAATGCCAAATCGTCAACATATATCATATTAAAATCATATGCAACTAGTGCATTTAAATCATGTTCATAAAACATATTAAACAGTTATACATGCATCATTTTATAAAGTGTCCACTCACAGACCATCCATGCTGCGCGCTCACAATCCGCGCCGTAAGCCACTCCGAGGCTAATCCAACGTCTCTGGAACGTCCGGACCTGTCCAAATTATACCCAAAGGTCGCTAACGATTTGTACAATTTTATACCATAAACCCTCACGCACCGGTCAAACCTCTCATGTGCCTAATTAATACAGATCAATCGTGGTCAATGCTGATGTCACGCCGGTTAACACTGACGTCAGCTTCGACAGCCTGCCACGTGGCACACCCTGACTGGTGTCTCGTGTCCTGCCATATGTCACCACCCCACTAGTCTACATGGTCTGACAATGCTGACGTTGACCTGCCACATCAGCTGCCATGTCACTTGACAAATCCTAACAGCCTGCCACATGGAACCCTCCTACTGGTCCACGTGGTCTGACATGCCTGACGTGGACCTACCACGTCAGCTTCTAACTAGACTAACACGTCCTGACATCTTTCCACGTGGCACAAACCATCCTCAACCACTTGGTCTAACATGATGACATGGCTTGCCACATCATCGTCGTCAAGCTCTCAACGGGTCAACCCACACCACTGTAACAGGTTGTTCGACCCGTGACTCGACCCGATCCTAACTCGCTCAATTCTCAACCTCTTTCCACTATTTTTCTTCCTAGTCACTCGTCTACTTCCCAGAAAGGGTTCTACGACCTTAGATTCAAGAAAAAAAGGATGAAAATTACTTGTACGGATCCAAACCTTCACGGCGAAGCATCGAACGTCGTTCCAGGGCTGTCTAGTGGCCTATTCTCTGTGATTATTGGTCCTATGAGCTCGCATGAACTCTCAAAAGACCACCATAGCTTTAGTTTCCAATTATAACGTTCAAAAATCAAAAACCCAATCCACCAAAGTTTTACGGTTTACAGGTCTTACCTGGGTTCTACGGCTGGCATCTCTACCGTGGCTCCATCGTCCTCCTCCAGCATCTCAGATCAAAATGGAAGAAGGGAAAGTGGTAGATGCATGTATAAAAGGAGTGGATCAATGGAAGAGTGACACTTGTCACTCATCTATTAGTCCCCACAAGATATTTTGGATCCCACACTAAATTCCCAAAAGTCAACCATCTCGATTTTTATGCAATTATGAATAGTATGGAAATCCATCCTTGACCCGTAACTTTCTCGTATGATGTCCGATTTCGACGTGTCGCCTGTCTACGGACTCGTATCATCTCAATCTATGTAATGTAGCTCGGTCCGCTTGCATTTGAAATCGCGAGTTAAAAGTCAATATTTTTGCCTATCTAGGGGCAAAATCGTCATTTTACCCTGGTCGTCTAATAATGTTTGATTAATCTTTAATTAATCTCGTAGATTCGAGACAGGTCGTTACAATCTACCCCCCTTAAAGAATTTCATCCTCGAAATCACATTACTCCAAATCTGTACTGCATAAATCCAATCCTGCCTCCAACCTGAGGCACACATGAGAGCCTTTATCCACAGTATGCACCAACATCAACGTCACTCGACGTTAATTACAATCCGACGGTCAATGTTGAACTCTGCTCAATCATATGTGACTGTATGCAACAAACGCGTGACCAACTGTCACACGAAATTCCAACACTCAAATGCTCAATCTCAAGTCTCAAATTTCAAGTCTAGATCGAGACATCGATACTCGTCGGTCTCACCTGCCATTCATGCAGGTGTACTCAGAATTCGATCTAACAATCCTGCTACCAAGCTAACAATTCCGCCAGCAGAAGCAGTACCAAGTCCTCCGCCTCACTAGACGGTTCCTCAACCTCAATCACACTCACGACGCACCGTCGTGACCAACTGGTAACTCACGGCTCCACTGTTTTCGTTCGCGTTCCTCATTCACATCTAACTCGCTCTAGAGTCTCATTAGGGTACCTCATACCGTATCTCATCTCACTTAGAGACCAACGTTATGATCCTAACTCATCTTGAGTCTCAAACTGATATCTCACTCATCCTCTCGATACACTCGAGATGTACCTGGACTCCATCAAATACTTACTCTAACCGAGGCAATCACAATCAAAAATCACTAGGGTTCCTCTGGCCAGTCATGGCCCTGAGCTCCTTGCTCACCCAACAACTGAACCTTCTCAAAGTCACTATGCACTAGTGCACAGTATTCGATGTCTGGTCCTCGTACTCAATGTGTAATCAACATCGGACCCCGTCCGATTACCATATCATGTCCACCTCGGACTAAATCTGATGATCGTACCACATCAGTCAGACTGATCCATACTCAGCAATAATGTTGTCAAACGTGCACTACTCATAGGTGCACACACATCCTATCTATCACATCGATAATACTCATAGGGGTGCTCAAGGACTACACTCATGCAACGTCCGAGCTACGTACCAATATCCATAATCAAATAAACATACCACAAAGATCTCGGATCTAGTCCATCTATCATACCACGCCAATCGCAGATCCAATTTGATCATTATCTAGCTACCATGCCAATCGCAACCCAATCACTAGATCACATCCATCCAATCCCAAACCTGGAAAAATCACATACTAACTCAAATCTTCTCGGAGTTCTCCTAGTCACCCGACCATCACATGCTCCTCGAGATCTTGAAGCCTAACCCACTTACGTCTACCAAGACGTACCAATCCAAACCCTGACCCCCATCTTGATGATGTGAAGGGTCGGATCCTGAAACTGTGATATCAACCTCTAATCTAGCAACCTCTTAAACCAAAACGACTTAACTCGAGGGAGTCAATCACGTCAACGGGCTGTACTCATGGAAAGCAACCTCCACCCGATAATCGATGAAACGCATCGAGTGTGAGTGATTCCAATCTCAATCGTCATGATTGGCTGACGCCAATTCTAACACTATCTCGATCCTCAACCAACTCAATCGCAACCAGCTCGATCCACAACTACCTCAATCCACACTCATCTGGATCATCTTGATCCATAACCCAAATCGATCCCCTCGATCCACGACCAAATCGATGCTCGATGATCTATAGACAACTCAATGCACCAACGTTTCAATCAACAACCAAATCGATCCTCGACCGTCTCGATCCTCCCAGGATCCACACTAGCTCTCTCAGCCAACGTAACATGGCCCATAACACCAACACAGGTCCACCAAAACTGATATTCACTCATCACGTTAGGTGACACCAAGCACCTTCCGCTCCTCAACCCAATCAAATTCTGGTCCACAGCCCAATCGATTTCCACTAGGGTGACATCTCCATGAAACCCAGAAGTGATGAAGAAAGTTCACTTAAACTGACACGTGGTAAGGAATACTTGTCCCATACCAGCTTACTATCCAGCTGCCTCATCAAATCTACCTCTCGACTCTGTCGGTATCTCCCCTAGATGTGGCAACCATGTAAACCCTGTGTCATCGGAGGGAACTCGGCACAACTAACTATCTCCAAACTTACTGATCTAACTAGGGACATCACAACACAAGTCCCATGTCCTTCATGACCAACTTGTTGTATCGTCTTGGCCTCCAAGTCGTAACTCACTCGTACCACAAACCATCAGGACTGTCAAACACAACTATTTCTTCGGGTTACTTGCTCGCATGTCCTAACTCTATAGGATCAACTCATGTTGCACCTAATACTTTTGTAATCCGTCCAAGGATAACTAGGGTACCTGTCACCAATCCAGGCATACCCCGTACTCCTAGTAAACCAATCAAACTAGGAGGATACTGACATCTCGCTAAGCCACCCAGGATCCTCTCCATCCTGCTCATCGACCACTATGACTCTTACGTCTGTCACTCGATGAACTCAGATTGCTTCTAGCTCCTTGCCATCTACAGCCTCTAGACACATCCGGCATCATCCGAAATCATCTGCTCACTACTAGGATTCCGTCCAACTCATCTCAGTGGAGATGGGGCATCTCGATACAATCTCCACCAACGAAACCTCATCATTTCCTTCGTAATTAAACCATGAGCATATCATGACAAAATCCCAAACCTCTGCTCATACCGAGCTACCATCAAATCTCCAGCTCATGTCGGAAGAACTCCGCCTCTCTCGTATCTCGATAAGCCAAGGTTAAAATAGCATAAGAAATGTTCTTCAAACGTCGCCCAACTCTCAATAGTCTCATCCACGTCTGTCGATAGCCATATCTGTCACAAACCTCGTGCATACCAATCAAAGAAACATTCCGCTATTAAGATCAAGTACTCATGTGGGCCACACATCGCTCATACAATACGCTCAAAAGAGTAAGATTCACTGATCGGTCCACCCCGGGATCTGATCCACAAGTACCACGTTCTTGGTAACTTGTTCAACCAATCTTAACTAGGGTCATCAACGACCTCAGCTGCTACCAGCACCACATCCATCCTGACCAATCATCAGTCACGATTTTGGATGATCACGATGTTGGCATCCACTAAACCAGTAATTACTACCTGAGGATCCCATCCACTCGTAACTCTACAACCTCCAGCCACTGGGACCACAAGTAACTTGGCCCTTCTCAGGTCTAACACGCTGAAACACATCGTCCTATGCCAAACAGATATCCTACGTTCTTTCCCACTTAACTTTCCTATTCTTACCCTCACTATCAAGTTGATTACAGGTTGTCGTCATCGTAAAGACATCACATTCGGCACATGTGCAACACCACAAGAGCAACCAAATGCTCTGATACCAAATTGACAAGACCCATCTCAATCGCCTTGGATTATCGTGGGTTATGCCCTGCTCCCATCGGATACCACGTGCCTGGCCAGGGATAAAACCGTAAACCGCTCGGGGTTACTAGAGTGCACAGTGACTTGTGGAGTACACAACGGCATGTGATGTCTCGGTCTCTGCTACAGTCCACATCCGCAATCAACCTAAAGGGTATCAAAAACATTAAAAGATGTGAGTGGACAAAAATAAACAGTTTATAAAACCATTTAACAAAAAGGCATTTATACCTTTCACTTAAAAACATGTATGCATAGGAAAACAATATCTCAAATACTTTCTTAAAAGTAAATCATATGGCTTTTAAAATCAATACACAATGAAAACTTTCATCAATCCAGCCATTTTCGTAGTAAAGTCTAAACCCAAAACCAAATCACGTAGGGGCTCAGCCCAAATCAAAACCACATGGGATCTCAGCCCAAAATAATCTCATAAATCATATTAATAGGGCCTCTACCCGAAACATAGACTCATATTCAGAGTCTTATGAAAACATGAGTAACCAATCTTCTTTATCCAATACCCAGCAAATCAACTCAATAATCACGATATCAGTGCTACGGGTTCAACTCGGGATTACACATCCGATTATACACCCAGGCACAGAGCCCGTGGCTCAACTTCTAGGTGTTCTAACTCAGGCTCGGAACCCTTGGCTCGATATCTAAGCGATGGCATCTACAGGCTCTGGACCCTTGGCTCGACATCTGAAAAATGTCCATCTCTGACACTCCTGCATGCAGTGTCATCGTGATCTCTCCAGGATTTACAACGTCTGGAGGCTACAATCACATCATAGAGGATGGTATTGTGGAAAAAATTTCACAAATCTCAAATCATTTCAAAATATCTCAATGGAGCCTACGCCCGAAATATAGTTTCATCAAATTAGTTTCCACAAAACCATCATAAAAACAGGGTTCAAAAACCTTTCACAAATCCAGGATTCCTCGAATCCTATCCAATCCAAACATGTAAATACACAACAGGGCCACAAACCCGAAATCTCATATCATAAATCAGAACTGGGTCACAAGCCCGATCTATTCCACGTTTGACTATACTCGTGCCCGATAAGCATTTCACGCATCTCCGTGAATCCATTCAACTAATAAACAAATCCTCCATTTCACGCATCTTTGTGAAATCGTTCAAATCATATAAATTATACGCACGTAGAATACTCGACCTAAATCATGTTCATAAAACATATAAAATAGTTATGCATGCATCATTTTATAAAGTAAGTGTCCACTCACAGACCGTCCATGTTGCGCGCTCAAAATCTGCGCCGTAAGCCACTCTGAGGCTAATCCAACATCTCCGAAACGTCCGGACCTGTCCAAATCATACCCAATGGTCACTAACCATATGTACAAGTTTATACCATAAACTTTCAAAACTCCCAGAACAGTAAAAGCACCTCAAACATGCTTCCTGTGGCTAAAAACCTCCTAATGACCTATCAAACGATCTCTGATCGACCTGAAACCACCAACATTGGATTCAAATCGTCGAAACCTTTGGAATAAGATCGGTTTGACCTTGAAATTCATAATCACGTGCCCTTACGCGCTGGTCAAACCTCTCACGCGCCTGGTCAACGCCTGTCAACGCTGACGTCAGCTTGCTAACTCTGACACCTGTTAGCTCTGACAGCCTGCCACGTGGAACACCTTGACTGGTGCACATGTCCTACCATGTATCACTAACAAGTTTGACATCTCTCTGACACACTGCCATAAGGCACAATGACAGGACCCGCCCAGATTATCACCTCGATAACCGGGGAGAATCCTGCTCCCGTCTAACCATTGCACACAAACAACCGAAATAAGTAAATGATAATACATTACAAATACTGTCAGACCAGGGAGATTAAACGATACAACCAACTAAACAACAAGTCCACAGTTTCACAGAGCATAAATACAAACAAGATAAGGATAAAACCCTACTCTGCGAACTAACTACACCGCAACGAGAAAACTTTATGCCTCTGCCTCGGCGTTAGCCCCCAAAACTTGTACCACAACCTGGAGGGTATTAAAACAGAAAAGTGTGAGTGCACTAAAATAAATGGTTATGGAAAATAGTTTAATGAAATCAGGGTTCACCCTCTAGTTTCAAAACACGCATGCATAACTAAGTATCCGAAATTACTTATATAAACCCTATGAAAACCATTACCGTAGATAACTATAAAAACATGTAAAACCGAATGTAACATCAACAAATCAAACTGCTGGATCCATCCGAGTCTTTAAACTCATATATCAGGCCTTCCAGGGATATCAACGAGTCTTTAAACTCAAAACCAATCAAGGCCTCGGGGGACATCACAGTAACCGAGTCATTAAACTCACGAGTCTTTAAACTCTATCCGGGTCTTTAAACCCAATCCGGGCCCGCCCCCGTCATATCTCATCCGGGTCTTTAAACCCAAAACCAAATCCAGCAATCGTACCGGGTCTTTAAACCCAAAATCAAATGTAAATCATAACAAATTCAGGATCCATCGTGATCCAATTTCCAAAACCAATTTGAAATCACATTTTATCAAAATAGGACTTATGTCCGAATTTCACGTTCAATTTCCAAATCTTACTCACAAATCATAGTCAAATCATCATTAGAATGTCATATTCACAAATCGTATAAAATCACTCATCAACCATCATCAAAGTATCGAAGAACCCAGTCTCGAAATACGTAAAAATATGATAAATCACATCGAAAAGCGTGCATACACGTAAAACAGAAATATCATAAATATAATCATAAAATCATATATAGAACCATAAATCAAGGGAGTAAAAACAGTTATGCATGCTCGGTTAGAAATCAAAAGTCCACTCACGAATTCGAACGCGTCAATCGCGTCCCGTACGCTCCTCGGTTGCCTTGGGAATGTTCTGGCTTGCCAAAGATCACAATTTGGGTCACAAACACTTCCATTAAGCTTACATTAATTCTCCTAATTTTTTGGGGGTTTTCAACCCCTAATTTAATTAAAACCCTAAACTTTTGAACTCTCCAAACTATCTCGCACGACATCCGATCGACTCGATATTTAACTTAAAATGTCTGTTACACTGAAAGGATAAAATCACCTGTTGACCGTGACCGGAGATGTGGCCTCACGCGCCCTCACGGGCTGCCCAAAGTGGCGATGTGTGAAAGCCACGCGCCCTGCACTGTAGCTACAATGTCGTCTTCTTCACCCGAAACCCTGCTAAATGGGTTATAGACCCGCGACTCGACCCGGTTAAATCTCTAACAATTCCAGCTAATTCCTTCCCTTTTTCCACCGAAATCCTTCCATTAAGTGTTAATTTAGGTTCTCCCTTATTAATTTCCAACATCAAGCCCTAAATCGATCATTTCACACATGATCAAACAAACGAGTCGACTTTTGAAACTCACTCAAATCAACTTGGTTTTCTAATTAATTGACACAGAAGCTTCGTAAGACCTAAACAAACATTAAACCGTAACCAATTTCACAAATCCTTACCTGGAAGTAGTCGTCCTCAACCTTGAAATTTTCCAGAAACTGGAACTTCTGTTCTTGGCCAAACTGCGATCGATTTACTTCAATGTTTGTACAGTTGAAGTCTAAATGAGTCCAGAAGACTATTTTTAATCTCTGTTTGGCTCCTCTCAACTCATAGATTAAACTTTGAATTTCCCTCCAAATTTTCAGTTTTTCCGAATTGGGTTTTTCTCTCTGGCTCTTGGTTTCTCTCTTCTCTAAATGACCTCTCACACTCCTAACCTCTCTGTTTTCAAACCCGGCCAACCCAACAGCTCGTGGGAATCTCTCAGTCCTTATGTGACTCTGTTTCCCGCAAACAGCCCAAACTCAAAGAAAAATGGTGCCCGTGCTCTGTCTTCACCACACTCCTCAGCACCTGTTTCCACTCAGCCTTCCTCAATGTTACACAACTCCCCCCATTGTCACTAACATGGTTAAACAATTCACTGAACAGATAAACAGGTTTAAACAATTACACATCACTCACCACGGCTGTTTCAAACTGCAGCCTTGGCAAATTACCATTTTTCCCTCCTTCACAAAATTACCAAAGTGCCCTTCTCGTTCTAGAACCGTAACTCATCCGTCCGAGGTCCGTTTTCAGCGTGCCGCTTGTCTACGGACTCCGGGCATCGAGACCCACCTAAAGGTCCTCGAATTACGTGAAAAATAGTGGTCAAACAAAAAGTCAACAATTTCCTCCTTTTCGACCTAATTACGAAAATTCCCTTGAAATTCCGAATGTCATAACGTCTTCCCTAAATGTCAAAATTGGACGTGCCACCTGTCTATGGATTCGTGATGTCCCAAACTACGTCACAGTCATCGGTCAACGTCCGTTCGACCTGCCACCCAAAAAGTCAACATTTGGCCATACTATTCATAGGGGTAAAAACGTCATTTCATTTATTATTTTACTAATTTACATCCTTAGAATTTTCAAGGCATTACACACAACCCCACTAATCCACGTGGTCTGACAATATTGATGTGGACCTACCACATCAGCTGCCATATCACCTGACAGATCCTGACACCCTACCACGTGACAACCTACCACGTCAGCTGCTGACTGGACTAACACCTCCTAACATATCTCCACGTGGCACCAACCATCCTTTACCATGTGGTCTCACATACCACTCATCGTCATCAGCCTCTCAATGGGACAACCCGTATCACTGTAACGGGTCATTCGACCCGCGACTCAGCCCAGTCGTAACCCGCTCAAATCTCAACCTTTTTCCACCATTGTTCTTCCTAATCACTCGTCTACTTCCCAGAAAGGGTTCTACGACCTCAAAATCAAGAATCAAGAATGGAATTTACCTGTACGAATCCAAACCTTCACCGCCAAGCTTCGAATGTCCTTCTAGGGCTGTCTAGTGGCCCAGTCTCTATGTTTCTTGGTCCTAAGAGCTCGCATGAACTCCAAGAAGACCACCATAGCTTTAGTTTCCAATTATAACATCTAAAAATAAAAAACCCAATCCACCAAAGTTTTACGATTTACGAGTTTTACTTGGGTTCTACAACCAGCATCTCTGTCGTGGCTCTGCCGTCCTCCTCCAGCATCTCAGTCCCTCTATGTCTCTCTCTTTCAGGTCAGAACTAGGTGAAGTGGTGATGGTTCTGATTTTGGTGTGGGTTTCAGTTTTGGATCGAAATGGTAGATTCATGTATGAAAGGTGTGGGTCAATGGATAAGTGACACTTGTCACTAATCTATTGGTCCCCAAAAGATATATTGGGTCCCACATTAAATTCCCAAAAGTCAATAGTCTTGATTTTTGTGCAATCATGAATAGTATGGAATCCGTCGTTAACCCGTAACTTTCCCGTACGATGTTTGATTTTGACGTGTCGTCTGTTTATAGACTCATATCGTCTTGATCTACGTAATAGATCTCGATCCACGTGCATTTAACTTCTCGAGTTAAAAGTCAACAAAACCTTCATTTTACCCTGATCGTCTGATAATCCTTGATTAATCCGATTAATCCTTAATTAATCCCGTAGATTCGGGACGGGTCGTTACACACGGCACCAATCCTAGTTGCCCTTGATTACTCCTTTACTTTTTAGTTGATGTGTTACGCTTCGGATTATGCAGTTGGAGCTGTGTTAGAGCAAAAGAAGGACAAGAAGCTGTGTGCAATCTATTTTGCATGCCAAACCCTCAATGAATCTCAAACAAACTACACCACTACCAAAAAGGAGTTGTTAGCTGTAGTTTTTGATTTAGATAAATTATGTTCTTACTTACTTCAAACTAAATTTGTTGTTTACATTGATCATGCAGCTTTGAAGTACTTGTTAGCCAAGAAGGAAGGAAAACCAAGGCTCATCCAATGGATCCTTCTTCTTCAAGAGTTTGACATCAAGATTAAGGACAAGAAGAGCATGGAGATGCGGTAGTTGACCACTTGAGCAGGATTGTGCATGAAAGAGATTGTGTTCAAGAGACGTTCCCTGATGAACAACTCTTTGGGGTCGAGGTAAGTACTCCATGGTATGCTGATATTGTCAATTTCTTAGTCACTAGGACATTCCCCACCACTTTGCATCATTCCCAGAAGGACAAACTTTGGATGCATGTTAGGTAATACATTTGGGATGAACCTTACTTATGCAAACACTCTGCTAATTTGTTAATTAGGATATATGTCCTTCATAATGAACATATGTCTATTCTAGATTTTTTCCATAGTCATGCATGCGAGGGAAACTTTCGCTCTAGGAAAAATGCCCTGAAAGTCTAAGGATTTGGATTATATTGGCCTAGTCTCTTTAGAGATGCACATTCATTCTGTTTAGCATGTGATAAATGTCAAAGATCTGGAAACTTAGGACGCAGAGATGAAATGCCACAACACTATGTTTTAACCGTTGAATTGTTTGATGTTTAGGGCATAGATGTTATGGGACCTTTTCCTTCTTCTAATGGATATCTCTATATCTTACTCTTTATGGATTACGTTTCAAAGTGGGTGGAGACTAAGACCACCTGGACTAATGACTCTAAGGATATTGCAGATTTCCTTTGGACTAACATCTTTTTTATGTTCGGAATACCACATGTTCTTATCAATGAAGGGGGAAGTTGATAGGCCATTAATTAGGCTTTATTTTATATCATTTTATACCCTTTATACCTAATTTTTAATATTTAAATACTAAACAATCGGAGAAAATAATATATTTTGTGGGAATTTTGTAGAAATAAATAAAGTTTGGAATTTGGAGCATTTTGGCGAAAGAATCGTCCCAATCGGAATGATAACAGAGAAATTATGGATGAAAGAAGGAAGGCCACTGAAAATCTCAAGGAAATTTGGTGGAAGCCTACCAAATCATCCCAGGCCATTTAACTGCAGCCCAATCCAAAAAACAGCCCAGTAGCCCTTGTTGCAGCCCAAAAATGCGAGCCCAAAATACGCGGCCCACAACCCAAAATCTAGCCTAGTCCATCCTTCGACAGAAGCTGGCTGAACTTTTAATCTGTATTTCGGAGTGTATGATGAATATCTCATGCCTCTGTCAGCGCCTCACACGGGACTTCACATGCCCTGCTATATTCCATCACATCGAAGCCCACTCTCCTTTTTCAACGCCTGACACGCTGCCCACTTGCTCTAGTTCAGCCAGCCCACGTCCAAGGCCAACTGCTCCGCCCAGCGCCTGAACTACTGAATCAGGCCACTTCTGTTAGTAAAACCCTACCAAAAATCCTATGATGCTTCCAACTGCTCCAACTACTCCATTTTCCCTATTGTTCCAGCTTTTCCAGCTCTGATTTCAGCCCAAAATTAGCACACAATCATCATTATTCATCATTTTATTTTTATTATGTTTATATTTATTTTTGTATTTTATTTTTAGCTAATTCTTGACACTTCCTCTATAAATAGGAAGGTAATTTTCATTGTAAAGGGTCCCTATTTTTGTCCCCAAGTTAGTCCTTTTTTGCCCATTTTCTCTTTTTTGTAGCTCTTTTTTTTAGTCAATTTTCCCTCTTTGTTAAGTTCATGTTTCTCTCTTTTGAGATTTATTTTGGGACCATTTTTAGTTTCTTTTAATTTTCTTCTTATGTTTTCTTTTATTTTTTGTTCTCAGATTTTTCTTTTAACTTCGCTAACTTCTCTTTTAGACACGATTTTATGCATTCTAAATGTTTGAGAATATAAATTCGATCTTCATGTGTTTTACTTTCTAAATTTCATTTATTTCATAAGTTTTAGAGCTTCATACTTCAATTTGATACAAAGTGTCGGCCGATGTTGGTGCACTTAGAATAGGATTGAAGAGATTTAAATGTGCTGTCGGTGCATTTAATCACAAACTTAAGGTGAATCATATTGTAAGTGTTTGATGCATATTAATGTTTGACGTACATTAATGGTTGATGCATTCATAAAATGAAAAACGTATGCATGTACTTGAAATGATGAAGGTAGGATTTCGTGATTAGTTTAATATGAGCAAAATGTAAAGTGTTGGTAAAAATTGTGTTTGAAGGAAGTCTATTTTATGAGTAATTTAAATAATGTGATTGTTAATTTGAATTTATTTACGTAAAAATGTCGGTTTTGTCTAAGAAACTAATCTATGGTTTGTAAGTTCTAATTAGCATGAGAATTTTCATTTTAATTCTTAGTTTGGTTCAAAATGTAGTTTCAGTTACAATTTGTTCAAAACCCCTCATTTCATTCTTTTATTCTTTAATTCTTTAATTTTTTTAATTCTTTAATTCTTTAATTATTTTATTCTTTAATTATTTTATTCTTACATTCTTTAATTCATTAATTCATTTATTCATTCGTTCTTTGATTCTTTTATTCCTTAATTCATTTATTCATTTATTATTTAATTGTTTGATTATTTATTATTCTTTTTCACTAACCATTACTAATATTTCCTAATTTCCCCGATTAAGAACGATCTCTATTTACCTATACTACATCTACACAAAAGGGTTTAAATTGTAATAATACTCGAATTACGTGTTTATTTTAATGCGTAGTTTGAGCATTATCAAAAGTCATTTTTGCAACCGGACCATCGAAGCATTACTGAAAAGATATAGTGTCACTTACTGGGTGTCCACGCCATATCATCCTCAAACCAGTTGAATGGTCGAGGTAAGCAATAAGAAAGTTAAGAAGATCTTGGAAAGAATCGTGGCTCCAAATCGCAAGGATTGGAGTTCACAGCTGTGCATATAAGACGGCTTACAAGACACAATTACAGATGTCACCCTAAGACGGCTTACAAGACACCATTACGGATGTCACCCTACCGATTGGTCTATGGCAAGGCATGCCACCTCCCGATGGAATTGGAACACAAAGCTTGGTGGGCCGTAAATATGGCGTTAGATGAGGCTGGGTTGTAGCAAAGGCCCCAATTAAGTGAGCTTGAGGAAATTCTGAACATTGCATTTGAGAGCGCTTTGATTTACAAGGAGAAGACGAAGGCGTTTCATGACAAACATATCAAGAGCAAAACGTTTGACATTAGCTAAAAAGTTTTGTTATTCAATTTGCAACTTAAACTCTTTCTTGGTAAGTTACGCTCTAGATGGGTAGGTCCTTTTGTTATTACTAATGTGTTTTCCCATGGAGCTATACAGATCAAAAGCATGGAAACGGGAAAGGAGTTCAAGGTAAATGGCCACCGATTGAAGCCTTACATTGAGGCCATTGGAGAACATGATATGGAATCCAAAAGAATACATCGGCCTCACATTATTTGAGTTTATTGGAGTAGCCCTCGCCATTGGGCTGGGCCGGGCAAACAAAAGAAAACAGAGCATGAGCCGTGAGGAACTCACCCCACTATTTCCTTCAATCTTCAACCATGTTGCATACGTTGTGAAGGAAGCCGAGAGATTAGATGAAGGAGGAGGATGGTGGTGCTGTCACGACGGGCCGCCGTGGACGGTGGTCACGACACCGTGAAAATAGAAACAGAGGAACCTATGAACCAACCCAGTCAACCTCCCTTGATCCTCATCATTTGGTCGTAAGGTGTGAAGGAAACTTGGATAAGGAAATGGGATAAATGCAGTGGTAACCACGGCAGTGCACGACGGCGGTGGTGTGCTGAGTTTCCCGGGAAGCTTCGTTTAAATTCGAAATTGGTGTTGTTAGTTATAGGGCTTGTTGATCGATTATAATACTTGGACCCTGTTTTTAATGGTTCCAGAGGTTGATTGGGACCAAAACCAGGACTCTAGGAGGTCGGGAATGGTTGCAGAAAATGGTTGCAGAGCATTAGTTATACCTTGCATCGAGACGGTAAGCTTCAGGCCCTAACTTTCCATGTAAGGACCCGTCCCGAATATCGGGATTGAATATTAATTAATTATGGTTTAGAATGACTAATCGGGGATTAGTTGAGTGAAATCGGACGAAACATGCAAAATGACCGTTTTGCCCCTAGCGTGGGCAAAATGTTGACTTTTAGTTCAGGCGGTCAAACGGACCTTGACCGATGACGGTGACGTAGTTCGGGACGTCACGAGTTCATAGACAGGTGGCACGTTCGATTCCGACATTCGAGGAGAAAGTTATGATGTTCGGAAGTTGAGTGGTGTTTTGGTAATTTGGCATAGTAGGGGCCAAATGTTGACTTTTTGATCGGGAGGTCCGATGGACGAGGGCCAATGACCGTTACGTAGGTCTCGTCCATACGAATCCAACGACAGGCGGCATGCCGAAATCGGAGATTCGACGACGAAGTTATGGTCACGGAATCAGGCTCGATTAACCGAATGAACCGGGAATAAAATAATATTTTAATATGAACAGTACCCGGTGACTGGACACACTTGGATGAGTGACAAGTGTCACTCATACCTTAAAATCAGGCACAAAACATGGATCCATGATTTTGGGGGAGACCAAATAATTATGTTTTTTTATTTTTAATTAATTAATTATCCTCTAATTTCCATTATTTCCTTCTGTTTTCTTACCCGTGTGCAAGCAAACACAGAGAATGAGAGAGTCTGAAATTGTCCACCATTTCCTTCCATTTCTGAACCAAAGTGTGAGTAATTGAGAGGGTGTTGAGATTTAATTAACAAGGATTAACGAGGGACTGAGTGAGGGCTTGAATTTGGAATTTGGAATTTTCGAATTTTGAGGGGGGAAATTCGAATTGGAAGCTTGGAGCCGTGTTGATCGAAATTGAGTTCATTTCTAGTCTTCTGGGATTACCACGACCTGTTTCATCAAAAGAACGAAGGCAATTGAGGTCCAATTGAGGTAGAACAGAAGCACTGTAGTCGCAGAGAGTTCGAGCTTGAGTCGTGGAGTTTGAGCCATGAATTGATTCAATTGAGTTGGGGAAAATGCTTACCTGAGTCCCTTGATGCTGCTGGATTAATCAATATGGGGAAATCGTGTGACGGTGAAGGTTTTGGAATGTTGAACAATGGCCGGAGGTCCTTCGAATGATCGACTTTGATCGTAGGGTTTGAGGTATGGTTTTGTACAATTAACGTTACAGAACTCTAATTAGACTTGAATCAAAACTGACTGAATGTTCAATTGGTGGAATCAATGTCGAATTGACAGAAAATGAACCGGGTCGCCTCGCGGGTTAAATGGCCCGTTTTACAGACAAACGGGTTGGGACGGTGACACTGTAGCAGGCGCGTGGATTTCACGCGCAGCCACTCACGGCGGCGCGTGAGGGCGCGTCCGGCCTAGTTTCAAGGCGAGGTCAACATGACTTTTGATCCTCTCAGTGTAACAAACATTTTGACGTTAATTTCGGTGAAATCGGATATTGTTTCGATAATGTTCTGCGTATCCGAAGTTTTGTATTACGTTAAAAATACGTATTTAAATCCCGAAAAAATTGGGGAAAATTATATGTTGTATTTTGAGATGTTAGTAACCCTCTATAATGGTTTTGGACAGGAGTTGTGATTTCCAGATTTTACGGAAAAACGTGCAGCTCGGAAACGGACCGTTTTGGACGGTGTGTGTGTGAGTGGACTTTGTTTTCTAACCGTGATGCATGCATATATGATTTAAATGCCTTATTATATGATTTTATATGCTTGGGCATGATTTGTGTTTCGATCCGGTAATTTCTCGGTTTTATGAATATTATATTATTATTTTGGGCGATTTTCGAGAAATTACGAAATTTGGTAAAAAATGATGTTTGGACTTGGTTTGTGAGTCCGGGATTAAAATTGATTGAAAATAATGTTTGGACTCGGATTATTGAGTCATGGATTGAAGAATGATGTGATGACTCGGGGATGAGTCAAGGGTCAATTTTGTGGATTTACGTGAAATTGGCAACGGAGGTTGCAACGCATGGATTTGCGTGATAATGTATTTTGGGCATGAGAACCCAAGTGAATAGTGATTTTGACTCGGAATTGGAGTCATTTGTGAAATTGTGAAATTAATGGGATTTTATGATTATTTTAATCAGTCTTTTGGGCACGTTTTACGAGAAATGTGCAGATGATGTTTTGGGCTAGGCCCGGAGTCTAAATGATTTCTGAAATGATGTTTTGACTTGGTTGGTGAGTCAATGATGATTTGCGGATTATTCTATTGATTTAAATGTGATTTTAACGGTTTATGTGTAAAAGGTATTTTGGGCTTGAGACCCAGTTGAGAATGACCTTGACTTGGTATGAAGTCAAGATTTGATTGAAATGTTTTGGGATGTAATTCCCGGGATGGTTTTCCTTGTGATTGTGATATTCCCAGACGGTCAGAGCTTGGGGGGATTACCCAGACGACCGGAGCTTGGGGGATGTGATTGTAGGATCGGGAGTTGATCCTATGGTAGTCAGCTTCTCGGATGATACTGAGCCTGGATGTACCACTCGGAGGTGTCTGATCCTGGGGATGTGTTCGCCCAGAGGTGACTGAGCCCGAGGAGGTTGAGCCCAGAGGTGTTTATTCCCGAGAGAGTGACTGGATATTGGCCTACGCGTAGTGCAGCACTTGTGAGTAGTGCAGTTTGATTGATTATGCACTTGTGAGTAGTGCGGATTGATTGGATTGATATATTTCTTGTGCACTGGTTATTAGTGCTGATTGATGTTGTTGTGATGACGTACTGGTATTGAGTACGGGTTTTTGGTCTTTGTGGCCAGTGATTATGTTTTCATATGGTTTGGCCTGAGAGCCGGGATTTGATGTTTTATAACATGAACTGATTTGGTGAACATGAGTTTTATGGACCATGGGAAAATATGTTTTGATTTTATCGGTCACTCATGTTTTACGATATGCATGCAAGTTTGTGAAAACTGGAGGGTAAGATTGTATTTTGATAAATGTTTTTATAAGAGGTCATTTTTGTCCACTCACACCTTTTCTGTTTTGTGACCCTCCAGGCCGTGGTACGACGCTCGGGACTGATCGTGAGGCAGTGACAGCAGCAGAAATCCGTGCGAACATCCCTTGTCTGGCAAGTACCGAAGGGGAGTTTCGGACCTTTAGTTGACTTGTCAGACGGGAGCAGGACCGGGTACGGTTTTTGACGTCCAGTTGGGACGGGTCCTGTCAAATTGGTATCAGAGCATTTGGTTCTTGATTTCTGTTGATACGTCATGCCTCCGAGTCGTGCGTCCCGTACACGGTCTGAAGATGGGAGGGGCGAGAGTAGTGTTAGTAAAGGCCCAGATATTGAGCGAGCTCGACGGTTGGGAGCCACTGTGTTTCGTGGTGATTCGGGCCCGGATGGTGCCGAAGATTGGCTTACTCGATTGGAAAGGATTTTTGAGGTTATGATATGTCCCCTGGAGGACATGGTACCCTTAGCCACTTTTCTTTTGGATGGCTATGCTTACAGGTGGTGGCATAGTTTGCAGTTGACTGGCTGGGATGCCCGTACCTTGGCATGGGATGCATTCCGAGAGCGATTTTTGGATCAATTTTATCCTCGCTCATTTCGGAACGCTAAGGAGGTTGAATTTCTCCAATTGCAGCAAGGGAATCGGTCAGTGGTCGATTATGAACAGCAATTTTTGCACTTATCTAGTTTCGCTCCTCTGTATGTGGCTACTGAGGAGGATAAGTGTCGAAGGTTTGAGTAGGGATTGAGGAATGAGTTACGAGGTGCTGTAACTGTTGGCTCGTATTCTACCCTGAGGGAATTATCGGATGCTGCTATCCGAGTGGAGGCTACTATTTTACCCGTGCCAGAGCAATCTTTGGGCTCTGGACGACGCCGAGAGCGTCAGGATACTGAACAGATGAGTCAGGAAACAACGAAGCTAGTTAGCCTTCATACCCTTGTGTCGCAACCCTCGGTAGGTGTTCATTCGGGTGGAACATCAACCCAGTCGACAAGTAAACGGCGTGGTGGGGCAAGTCGCCTCAACACTGCCACTTGTCACTTTTGTAGGAAACTTGGACATTTGCGAAGGAACTGCCCCAATCGACTTGACCGTAGGTCAAAATAATTGTATTGATACCTTGTAAATGGTTTGTATTGTCCATTTGTGTTGTAATATTGTATCATGTGTTTTGGGTGTGTCGGACTAGTGTGGGTCCGGATGGTTGTTTTTGTTCACAGTTTGGTTTGTAGATGGGCGTGTTGGGCCCAGAATAAACTTGACCCGGGGATGAATATTGGTGTTATCGTTTGGGATCATCCTTGGTTTTCCCTAGGTGGGATGGCAAGGGTAGATATGAGGTAATCAGTGAGAACCCACAGTCGCGGCATGTCTCGTCGTTGACTGAACTTTCTAATTGTGGGCGTTAGTTGTCAAACGTTGTGACAGTACGCGAATTAGATGAGGGTGTCAGACCTTGTGGTTCCTAGTAGTTGACCGTGTGGATCCTAGGTGGATCGGGTTTGTGATGTCATGGACATTGGGCATTGTGACGATCTAGGATCGTGATGTTCATGGCCAGCTGACGTAGTGATGGATCTGGACCGTGATCCTGATGATCCAGTTGGGTAGAGAGTTTGTCACTCTTACTCCGGTATGTGAGTCGTAAATGACGGGACCGAACTTCTTTTCGAAGTGGAGCCCTTTTTGGTATATTACTCGAGTGAGTAGGTTTCCGAAGTGGTCGGATTTTGTCAACCTTAACCGTGTGGTTGTTGGATTGGCTTCCTTATGAAGTCAACCGAGTATAATAAATGGGTAACCGATAGGTTCGGTTTTGGTGTGTCCGAGTGGACGTGAACGAGATTTCGGGTTTTGGAATCGAATTTCTAGGTGACGATTCAGGATTCGATTTTAGAACTTGAAAGTGGAATACTGGATTTGGGTACGGAATGATTATTCCAAATGCTAGCTTACGGAATAATGATTTCGGATTCGGATTTGGACATGAATTAAAAATGTGATGTGTGGGTTCGGATTCGGGATTTCTTACGAAATTGCGGATTCAGATTTGGAATTGGAACTAGTTGATGGGTGGAGTTTCGATTTGTCTCTTGTTGGTTTGGGCAAATGGACTCCATTATTGGAACATGTTTGGCTATGACCTAGGTGGTTGTAGTCTTGTCAATGGATAGATGTATGTACCTTGTTTATGGTTTGAGGTACGATACTTTGCAGACTTGTGGTGTCGGGTGACGGTATACGGGTTATACCAGTAGTACGTTGGTGAACGTGTTAGTAGTCGGCTTAATCCTGATACCATTGGATGGGTTGTGAACGTGAACTGGACATTGAACACGATGCACTGGGCGGAGTGATTCTGATGATTTCAGTAATTGTTTGAGCAGGTGCTCTGAGCCATGGTTGGCTAGTATAACTCTAGTGTTGAGTTGTGTGATCACTGCTAGGCTGGTGTTCAATGTGTTCCAGTTACACCGTCTGTTTGAGTGTGATGATGGTATGTGAATACTCAGGATGAGTGAGTTGGTGGTTAGTGTGACCGCAAGTTGCTTTGCGGCGAGATGTTACCTTGTCGTGACCCTACCAGCATCTGGGATCGCTGAGGGGGAGACAGTTGTGGATACTGCTGTTGGTATTTGTCGCAGGATTGAGTTTGCCCTGCGAGGGGAGATCATGTTGTTGATCTTGTGCTACATTGACGGACGTGGTGGTATGATGTGTCGTCACTGATCTGTTACTGATTGGCGCTTTACTAGGGTGGTAAAGCTTGGTGGTGACAGTTTAGCTTGTGGTGTTAGCATGGACTGACTGGTGAGTTTTAGTGACTCTCTATGAGAGCGGATGTCAGGGCACATTAGTGATTACGTTGGACCATCAAGCTGAAAGAGTCAGCTTAATGATGACATTGCCAATTTCTGGTGATTAATTTTCACTCGGGGGTGGTCGAGTGTAGATTGTACGACGTGCATCGGTGATGTGACGTCTGAGTGCAGACGAGTTCAGCATTGGCTAGTGGGTGTACAGGTGTACACGTGTTGTGAGGCCCATTTGTTTTCCACGAGGTAGTTGTGGAATACGGAAAGTTGGAATTTCGGGGACGAAATTCTTTAAGGAGGGAAGGTTGTAAGGACCCGTCCCGAATACCGGGATTGAATATTAATTAATTATGGTTTAGAATGACTAATCGGGGATTAGTTGAGTGAAATCGGACGAAACGTGCAAAATGACCGTTTTGCCCCTAGCGTGGGCAAAATGTTGACTTTTAGTTCGGGCGGTCAAACGGACCCTGACCGATGACGGTGACGTAGTTCGGGACGTCACGAGTTCATAGACAGGTGGCACGTTCGATTCCGACATTCGAGGAGAAAGTTATGATGTTCGGAAGTTGAGGGGTGTTTTGGTAATTTGGCATAGTAGGGGCCAAATGTTGACTTTTTGATCGGGAGGTCCGATGGACGAGGGCCAATGACCGTTACGTAGGTCTCGTCCATACGAATCCAACGACAGGCGGCATGCCGAAATCGGAGATTCGACGACGAAGTTATGGTCACGGAATCAGGCTCGATTAACCGAATGAACCGGGAATAAAATAATATTTTAATATGAACAGTACCCGGTGACTGGACACACTTGGATGAGTGACAAATGTCACTCATCCCTTAAAATCAGGCACAAAACATGGATCCATGATTTTGGGGGAGACCAAATAATTATGTTTTATTATTTTTAATTAATTAATTATCCTCTAATTTCCATTATTTCCTTCTGTTTTCTTACCCGTGTGCAAGCAAACACAGAGAATGAGAGAGTCTGAAATTGTCCACCATTTCCTTCCATTTCTGAACCAGAGTGTGAGTAATTGAGAGGGTGTTGAGATTTAATTAGCAAGGATTAACGAGGGACTGAGTGAGGGCTTGAATTTGGAATTTGGAATTTTCGAATTTTGAGGGGGGAAATTCGAATTGGAAGCTTGGAGCCGTGTTGATCGAAATTGAGTTCATTTCTAGTCTTCTGGGATTACCACGACCTGTTTCATCAAAAGAACGAAGGCAATTGAGGTCCAATTGAGGTAGAACAGAAGCACTGTAGTCGCAGAGTGTTCGAGCTTGAGTCGTGGAGTTTGAGCCATGAATTGATTCAATTGAGTTGGGGAAAATGCTTACCTGAGTCCCTTGATGCTGCTGGATTAATCAATTTGGGGAAATCGTGTGACGGTGAAGGTTTTGGAATGTTGAACAATGGCCGGAGGTCCTTCGAATGATCGACTTTGATCGTAGGGTTTGAGGTATGGTTTTGTACAATTAACGTTACAGAACTCTAATTAGACTTGAATCAAAACTGACTGAATGTTCAATTGGTGGAATCAATGTCGAATTGACAGAAAACGAACCGGGTCGCCTCGCAGGTTAAATGGCCCGTTTTACAGACAAACGGGTTGGGACGGTGACACTGTAGCAGGCGCGTGGATTTCACGCGCAGCCACTCACGGCGGCGCGTGAGGGCGCGTCCGGCCTAGTCTCAAGGTGAGGTCAACATGACTTTTGATCCTCTCAGTGTAACGAACATTTTGACGTTAATTTCGGTGAAATCGGATATTGTTTCGATAACGTTCTGCGTATCCGAAGTTTTGTATTACGTTAAAAATACGTATTTAAATCCCGGAAAAATTGGGGAAAATTATATGTTGTCTTTTGCGATGTTAGTAACCCTCTATAATGGTTTTGGACAGGAGTTGTGATTTCCAGATTTTACGGAAAAACGTGCAGCTCGGAAACGGACCGTTTTGGACGGTGTGTGTGTGAGTGGACTTTGTTTTCTAACCGTGATGCATGCATATATGATTTAAATGCCTTATTATATGATTTTATATGCTTGGGCATGATTTGTGTTTCGATCCGGTAATTTCTCGGTTTTATGAATATTATATTATTATTTTGGGCGATTTTCGAGAAATTACGAAATTTGGTAAAAAAATGATGTTTGGACTTGGTTTGTGAGTCCGGGATTAAAATTGATTGAAAATAATGTTTGGACTCGGATTATTGAGTCATGGATTGAAGAATGATGTGATGACTCGGGGATGAGTCAAGGGTCAATTTTGTGGATTTACGTGAAATTGGCAACGGAGGTTGCAACGCATGGATTTGCGTGATAATGTATTTTGGGCATGAGAACCCAAGTGAATAGTGATTTTGACTCGGAATTGGAGTCATTTGTGAAATTGTGAAATTAATGGGATTTTATGATTATTTTAATCAGTCTTTTGGGCACGTTTTACGAGAAATGTGCAGATGATGTTTTGGGCTAGGCCCGGAGTCTAAATGATTTCTGAAATGATGTTTTGACTTGGTTGGTGAGTCAATGATGATTTGCGGATTATTCTATTGATTTAAATGTGATTTTAACGGTTTATGTGTAAAAGGTATTTTGGGCTTGAGACCCAGTTGAGAATGACCTTGACTTGGTATGAAGTCAAGATTTGATTGAAATGTTTTGGGATGTAATTCCCGGGATGGTTTTCATTGTGATTGTGATATTCCCAGACGGTCAGAGCTTGGGGGGATTACCCAGACGACCGGAGCTTGGGGGATGTGATTGTAGGATCGGGAGTTGATCCTATGGTAGTCAGCTTCTCGGATGATACTGAGCCTGGATGTACCACTCGGAGGTGTCTGATCCTGGGGATGTGTTCGCCCAGAGGTGACTGAGCCCGAGGAGGTTGAGCCCAGAGGTGTTTATTCCCGAGAGAGTGACTGGATATTGGCCTACGCGTAGTGCAGCACTTGTGAGTAGTGCAGTTTGATTGATTATGCACTTGTGAGTAGTGCGGATTGATTGGATTGATATATTTCTTGTGCACTGGTTATTAGTGCTGATTGATGTTGTTGTGATGACGTACTGGTATTGAGTACGGGTTTTTGGTCTTTGTGGCCAGTGATTATGTTTTCATATGGTTTGGCCTGAGAGCCGGGATTTGATGTTTTATAACATGAACTGATTTGGTGAACATGAGTTTTATGGACCATGGGAAAATATGTTTTGATTTTATCGGTCACTCATGTTTTACGATATGCATGCAAGTTTGTGAAAACTGGAGGGTAAGATTGTATTTTGATAAATGTTTTTATAAGAGGTCATTTTTGTCCACTCACACCTTTTCTGTTTTGTGACCCTCCAGGCCGTGGTACGACGCTCGGGACTGATCGTGAGGCAGTGACAGCAGCAGAAATCCGCGCAAACATCCCTTGTCTGGCAAGTACTGAAGGGGAGTTTCGGACCTTTAGTTGACTTGTCAGACGGGAGCAGGACCGGGTACGGTTTTTGACGTCCAGTTGGGACGGGTCCTGTCATTCCATGTTAAATAGCTAGATGAAGTAGGAATGGAAGATCGAAACTAATGGTGGAAATAGAGGGGGAAAAGGGTTTAAATTGGATGGAAACCTGTCACGCCGGTTTGAGTTGCAGAGGTCGGTCTAGACCGGTCTGAACCCGGCCTGACCAAGGAAGGTGATAATGAACAGTGAGCGTGTAGCTCCCACGCGAATCCCCTTTGGGCGGCGCGTGAGGGCGCGTAGAGCCTAGTCTGGGGAAGTTTTCAACATGTGAAATGATGTAATCGATGTAACGAACATTTTGATACTGGTTTCGAGTCGATCGAACATCGTCTCGAAATGTTTCGGGAGGTCCGAAGGTTTTAGGGCTCGTTTGAAAATAGCTAAAAATTCGTAAAAATTACGGGGCTTTAGTATGAACATTTTGAAGTAGTTAGTAACCTTATTATGGGATTTGGACAGGTTCGGGAAAGTCGATGATAGTGGATTGGCCGGGAACGGCGTAAGTGCACGCATATCGAGGCAGCGGCGTAACGGTCTGTGAGTGGACTTTGCTTTCTAACTTATGATGCATGTATAAATGTTTTTATATATTTTCTATATGTGATTATATGATTTTGATTATGATCTTGAAGATTTACGGTTTTGCATGTATTTCGAGATATTTACGTATTTGCATGTTTTACGAGTTTACGATTTATGCTGTGATTTGACCAACGGTTTTGATGATTTGATTTGGGGGATTTGAAATATGATTTGATTTTGGAGAAGTTATTTCGGGCTTGAAGCCCAGTTCATAAAAAGGGATTTCGATAAACGTGATTTCGGGTTTTGGAATCGGATTTTCGAAAAGGATTCGGTTTTGGAACTTGAAGTGGTTTTCCGGATTTGGGTCCGGAATGGTTATTCCGGATGCCGGCTTACATAATGGTTATTCCGGATGCCGGCTTACGGAATGATGGTTTCGGATTCGAATTTGGAAATGGATTATGGATATGATTCTGGATTTGGATTCGGGATGATGATTTCGGATTCGGTTTGGAATTCGAAATGATGATGTCGAATTTGGATTTGGACATGGATTTGGAAATGGTTTTAAAATGATTTTTGGATTGGGTTTGCTGGATCTGGTTATTGGGTTTAAAGACCCGGATAAGATTATGACGGGTCGGGCCTGGATTGGGTTTAAAGACCCGGATTGAGTTTAAAGACTCGGGAGTTTAAAGACTTGGATATTATGATTTTCCCCCGTAGGCCTATTGAGTTTAAAGATTCGGGAGTTTAAAGATTGAGGCCTGGATTGAGTTTAAAGACTCGAGAGTTTGAAGACTTAGATAGATCCAGCAGGTTCGATGGATTGCAAAGTGCATTTTGATGATAATGATGGTTTTCAATAACGGTTTTCCAATGTTTGGGGCTATGACCCGGATGATACAGATTTTTATGGTTTTGGGCGGAGGCCCGGGATTTGAGAAAAGAAAATGACTTATGGCTTTTGGTTTTATGCATGGTTATCATAAATGGTTTTATGACATGAGTTTTGATATGCATGCATTGGTTTTTGAATGGAGGGTATAAAAATGTCTTTTTGATAAACTATTTTCTAAACTTATCATTTATTTTTGTCCACTCACTGGCGTAGCACGTGTATCCACCACGTGAGCTAAGGAACCTTGGCATCCTTTACGCAACAACTTGCTAGCCTCAAGTGCCGAAATAACTCCAGTAGGGAGTGCACGCTGATCACCCTGAAATGTTGTCTCTAGTAATCCTGGACTCCGAAAGGTCACTCTTCTATCGAAACACTCGATAGAAGCATGATGTCTAGTTAACCAGTCCATACCCAAAATAACATCGAAGTCCTGTAGATCCAACAGTAACAAGTCTGCCACTAACTCGACCTCGCCTACCATCACTGGACACTCTCTCAGAACCTGAGCCACTACCAACACCTCCCTAGTAGGCGTACTCACCCCTAAGGCACAATCCAAGGTAGACACTTTTCTCTCCGTCACCAGACTACAACTCCGGGCTATAAACGAGTGAGTAGCCCCGGGATCTATCAAAACAAAAATAGTGTGGCCAAGTATGGTGAGTGTACCTGTCACCACTCTAGGTACTGATCTGGCCTCCTACTGGGTCATAGCAAAAACTCGCGCCTGCGGTCCTGATGACCGACCGCGCCCTCTTGAACTGCTCGTGGCACCACTGCCACCTCTAGGGCCTGCCACCCTTGACACAAATGCAGTACTCCGCCCGGGTTCTGCCGCACCTCGACCTGCTCCACCCTCCTGGGCCAATAACGGGCACTCTCTCCGAAAGTGGCCCCGCTCTCCACAATAATAACAGACATCCCGACCAGGTCCACCGGTCTGCCTCCCAATAGAAGCAACAGAAGTCGCACTCGCCTGAGAAGTCGGTTGTGCTCTAGCTCCCGGAAATTCAGAGCCCTGAAAACTGCCTGGTCTGCCAAACCGGGCTCCACCAGCTGATGAAGTACCACCATAGTTGCCCCGCTTCGGGATCCTCTGACTCGACGCTCCAGGAAAAGAATTCTCACGGCGTCGCACACGGCCCGAGTACTGTGGCCGGGCAGGCAAACTGGCCTCCACTCTCACAGCAGCGTCTGACAACTCCCTAAAGGTAGCAAAGGAGCCAGCTGTCACAATGGCCCTAATCTCTCCTCGAAGACCCAACTCAAACCGACGACACTTCTCAGCCTCGGTTGCCACAAATGAAGGAGCGAATCGGGACAACATCTGGAACCTCTACTCATACTCGACTACTGTCATGCTCCCCTGTTTCAACTGAAGGAACTCCGCCTCTTTGGCATCCCGGAAAGAGCGAGGATAATACTGGTCCAAGAACCGCTCCCGGAAAGTCTCCCACGTCACCGTATGAGAGTCCCAACCTGACAACTCCAGCGTATATCACCACTCATACGCTGCACCATCTAACAGAAAAGTAGCCAACAATACCCGGTCTCCTGGCGGATAATGCATCACCCCAAAAATCCGCTCAAGCCGGGTGATCCATCGGTGGGCTTCCTTTGGGTTTGCCCCACCACTGAACGTAGTAGCCCCGAGCCGCTGGGCTCGACAAACTCTCTGCTTCTCTCGCCACGTCTTCAGGACGGGGAGAGGGTTCACGTCTCGGAGGCATGGTCGAACGTACGCTGAAAGAGGCATAGAGTTAGTAAAACAACCTAAAGACAACCTCGTACCGACACAAAACGACAAACCTATGCTCTGATGCCAATTTTCAGGACCCGTCCCAAATATCACCTCGATACCAGGGACGAACCTTGCTCCCGTCTGACAATCACACTTAAAAATACCACAAGAACCTCAAAATAACCATAAGCATAACTATCAGACAAGGGAGTAAATATAATACAACTGTAGTACAGAGCATAGCGTTATACAACACAGGCACAAAAGTCCTACTAGGCTAATCTCGCAACGGAAGAACGTCGTAAGCTCTATTCCTCGGTCCCTGCCTCAACGTTCACCCCAGTGTTTTCACCACGACCTGGAGGGTAAATTAAAACCAGAAAGTGTGAGTGGACTAAAAGAAATAAGAGTTTCAAATACAATTTAGAAACAAACAAGGATTAAGAAAAACAATAAGATTTTTCCCTCCATTTTAAAATAAAGTATGTATGCCTAACGAAGTATTAGAAAACCACTACCTAAAACAGTATAACCAATATGCTAAGATCATATCATAAAAACCAAATCCACAAATATCAAGTCTGATCAAACCTGCTGGGTCTATCCGAGTTTTTAAACTCAAACCAGGCCTCAAATGTAATCCGAGTCTTTAAACTCCCGAGTCTTTAAACTCAATAGGCCTACAGGGGTAATATCGTAAATATCCGATTCTTTAAACTCCCGAGTCTTTAAACTCAATCCGGGCCCGTCCCCCGTCAATCAGAATCCGTGTCTTTAAACCCAATATCCAGATCCAGCAAATCCAATCCAAATCCAATTCTAAATCCATCTCCAAACCCGAATCCGAAATCACTGGTCTGATTCCCTTCGGGCATCCAGAACCGTCATTCCGAACCCAAATCCGAAATTCCACTTTCCAACTTTAAACCAAAACCTTGATTACCAAAATCATGTCTCATAATCCATTTATAACTATTGGAAAGCAGTTATAAATTGAAATCTCAAAAACATAGCATCAAAATCAGCACTCAAGCTTTTTCTCGAAAAACGTGCTAAAACCCGAAAATGTCTTGAAAAACGTGCAAATAGTTCAACCACATATAACATCATTTAAAAAGCATATAAATATACTTAAAATCATAAAACATAAATAAGAGTAGTTAGGCATGCTCGTAAGAAAAGAAAGAGTCCTTTCACAAGTCTGAAAACGTCAATCGCGCTCCGTGCGCTCCTCAACTATCTCAGACATCTCTCGTCCTGTCAATAATCACCAAATAGGTTCACAAATACGTCAAATACGCTAACCCTAATTTCCCAAAAATTTTGGGAATTTAAACGTAATTTAAATTTAAACCCTAAACCGTCCGGATTCTAGAACTATCCCGAAACAACGTCTGATTTACCCGAAACTTGTCCCAATAGATTTGTTATCACATTTAGACCAAAAACCATGTTGGAAGGTTCCTCAGAATCCTCCCCATGCGCCCTCACGCGCCGCCCAAAGTGGCTGCTCGTGCGCCTCACGCGCTGCTACAGTGTCCTCGTCTTCCTCGAGTCAGTCGGTTCGACTGCACTGAACCGTCGTGACCGGTTCTCTGCAATTCCGCCATGATTTTCACCCAATCCAATCCCATTAGGTTCGTCCAGTTCCCAGCAATCCATTCCAGTCCTAAAACCTAGAAATCAAAGCCCTAAACCTATCGTCTACAACCTCGAAATATTTTGCCCGAAAGCCCTGTTTTGGTCTCCGGCCACCCAGGTTATCCCTCGTCACGGCACCAACCTCAGACGAGTCCTAAGACCTTCCTAAACCTCACATCACTCACCAAACCCCTCGACTCTAAACCAAAAGCCACAACTTTCGAAATTAACAAAACGGGAAAAACAGGGGATTTAGGTCTCACCTTCGAATCGTCCTCCGCCGTCTGCACCGCCGTGTACCACGGTGTCCACTGAGTCCCCTGCAGTTGTCTTAGCCTCCTCTTAGCTTGGATTAAGCCAACACACGGCAAAACAACCACCTCTGTCCCACAGCTCTCTCTGTTTTCTCTGAAAATCACACCCTCCGACCACCGTGTTCCTTGCACGATTTCAATTCCAAAACCCGATCACTAGCCTCTCTTCCTCTCTCTGTTACTCTCACAACTCACAAGACTCTCACACACGTACAGAATCGATCACACTCACCACCGCCTCACCACTCTGTTTTCTGTTTCTCAAACCAAAATGCACGGTTGAAATCGATCAATATGTGCCCGTGTGTATAATTAACACCCTAGAATCCTCTAGTGTTAATCCACGTGTCCCCTTCTCCATGGTCATCAGCAAAAAATATCCAATCCCACTCATGCCACTTGCCCTTATCTAATTGGCCCTAAAGAGAAAAAGACCAAAATGCCCCTAGAATTAAACTTACCATTTTGCCCTTCAACTTTCCAGACCCATAACTATTTCGTCCGACGTCCGATGATAGTGTGCCGCCTGTCGTTGTACTCAGGACATCGAGACCTATCTAACGGTCCTCGGTCTACGTGAAAATCAAGAGTCCACTAAAAAGTCAACATTTTCTTCTATTTAGTCAAAATTACGATAACGCCCTCAACCTTCCGAACGTCATAACTTTTTCTCCGATTGTCCAAATCGGGCATGCCGCCTGTCTACGGACTCGTGACGTCCTAAACTTCGTCACGGTCAATGGTCAACACTCATCCAACCTGTAAATCAAAAATTCAACTTTAGCACACTATTCACAAGAGCAAAATCGTCCTTTTATACAATTCTTTTACAAAATTACATTTGTACCCTTCCTGAAGGTACGGGTTGTTACTTAGTGGATGGTTGGTGGACGACTCCGGATGAGTCCAATGTTGGGTTGCTCAGAGTATTGGACAACGAGAGAGGTTAGTTTCCCCGATTCGAGCGTAGATTAAGGGTTTTGGCTCGGTTTAAGCAGAGATTCGGGACTGGTGTGTTGTGAGCCCGAGATAAGAGACGATGTACCACTAGCCGAGATGCTTGTAGTGGTAGGTTGGGCACATCGTGAGTTGAGGTTGTGACCAGGTGTGTGGTGCAGGTGTCTGGTAAGAACCACGAACAGATTTGGGAGATGTGATGACCATGGGCAGGTCATGTTTGGGACAAACAGTCAGGATGCAATTAGTTTAATCAGAGTAGCACAGCGGAAGTGCGGTGGACCTATGCCTCATGTTGGATCGGGCTAGGTTGGTATGGTCAGGTTGACCATGAGCGAGTTTGGTCAACGTAGATACTGTAAGATGCGACGAATAAGTCAACAGATGTTGGTTGTGTCGAAGTGTGTTGGTAGTGGTGATGCTAAGGATGGTACTTGGTGACTCCTCGAGACTAGGGATTGCCGACTTCGAGGATTGTGACCGAGGAGTCCGAGGTGAGTGATTGTTGATTGTGATTCCGAAAGTTGGTGACCCGGAATGGAACCTCGGAAAGGTTGATACGCGAGAATTAGGATACGTGATGACTGACATTCTTTTGGATGTCCATAAATGGTGTTAACCGACATGCGAGTTGGTCGGTGAGTTATTTTGGTTACGGACACATGGGTGTGATCCGTAGGAGTTGAGGTTTTCCTACGTGTAGTAGTTGACGTTGGACGGTTAGTCCGGAGGTGGTATACTCATTGAGGATGAAGTCCCATGGTTGGAAAATGTGGATATACTTCCAACATGGTTGGAATATCGGAATCAGGAGATGTTGTAGTTTAGAAGATGAGACGTGTGTTGATTCCGAGTTAGTGTTAGATGTCGAGTATGAGAGATGGATACTTTGGAGTCTATTTGGGGATTCATTAAAGGAACTTCAGGAATTGTGACCCCCTTTGGTCGTGGACACGTGTGGATGTGTTCAGGAGTAGGAAGAGTACTTGGTGACGCTGGGAGTGGCTTGTGTGGCGAGTGTCAGGGGATGGTGTTAAGATGGCTTAAGGTAGAATGACTTGTGATGACGTGGTTAAGGACCATTGTGTGTTCCGTTGAGATGACAGAAGGAAGCTGAGAATGAGTGACTATAACTGATCGATATGTGGTTATTGAAGAGAACCCACAATCTAGGCGTGTGGTATTCTGGATTGAGTTAATTCGATATGATGGTCCGATGATAAGAGTTGGATGGATGAGAAATGGGATCCACTTAGGAGTGAGTGGATCGGGAGTTGGATATCTTGACCACCTTAGAGTTGCACAGGATGTGTGTGGTCTGTCTCGTGTATGTGTGGGTTTTGGTTTTGGACCTAGTGCTGGGTCTGCCCTGTGTACATAATTGAAATGTGATTGGAGTTCATACTGGTCGGGTGACCCAGGAGACCGGGAGACTCGGAAGGGACTCGAGTTGGACTTCCTCGGAAGACTTGTAGTTTAGCCTAGAGGTAAGATTAGACCGACGGAGCCCAAAAAGTGAAGTGTGATTGGCTTGCAGTCAGGTGGTAGTCAGTGTACATATGAGGATTTTTTGTGTGCCCTGGAGACACCCTGTGAGGGTGACTGGTACACTATGGTGTTGTTGGATGGACTTACCATAGGACGTCGTTGGAAGTACTCGAGGACGTACTCGACGAGCGATGTTAGAGGTATTCTACAATATCTTTGTGTTATTCAAATTCGTAGGGTTGTGGTTGCGTGTGTTTGGTGGTTTGCACCGTGATTCTGGTTGGTTGTGATCGGTGCATGTATTTGAGATGTGTCCCGATGCGATTGGATGTGCATCGTGATGTTTTGGTGATGATGTTGGTGATTGGCTTGGTGCCGAGATATATTGTTGGTTTTCTTGGTGAATCGGAACAGTTTTGATGTGATTGATCGGTTTAGATATGGACTGGATCCGAGTGATCCTGAGTGATCTGACTGGTTGGTAGAAGTCAGTACTGATATGAGTTGGATGCTCAGAGCCATGAGTGGCTGGTGGGACCCTCATATTGAGATGTGTGATCACGGGTTGACAAGTATGTGCTAGGGTCCAGTTGCAGACAGGTGGTGTAGGACGTGGATAGAGTTTCCGCAGGTTGACAGTGCTAGTGGTTAGTGGAACCATCGGTGGGATGATTGGTTGAGTTAGTGGTGTGAGCGAGTACATTGTGACTCCAGTAGGGTCGACGCGGATCGCTGATGGAAGTAGTACGGATCATTATACGGATATTGAAGAATAGAAGTACCAAGGTCGGTAGATGCCATTTTGTAAATTGATTACTCTGTTGACGACAGACTTGCACGATGTACTGAGGTGTTGGTACAGGGTGCGCTAGACTCAAGAAGGAGTCTGAGATTGTTGTGACCGGTAGCAGTGGTGTTGTGGCGCACCTACTGTTAGTGGAGCCAAGAGTGTCGGCTGGTGTGACGTTAGAAATATCGTGGGTACGAGTTGGAATGTGTTGACTTCGATGAAAATCAATGGATTACTAGATGGACTGAAAGTCGGTTGAATTGGTTCGCTTGGCGGAAATGTGGTGACAGTTTGGGAACTGTCACGTTAATGCTTGGTTGGTAGGTGATGGATACCGGATAGGAGACCCACGTGCAAGATAAGTCGGATTCCCCCAGGAAGTTATGGATGTACAAGATTCGGAATTTCGGGGACGAAATTCTTTAAGGGGGAGATTGTAAAGACCCGCCCTGGAAATCGGGATTAGATTAGTGGTTAGTGATGGCTTAGTGAAGTGAATCGGTGATTAGTTGGGTGATTTCGGACAGACGGTGCAAAATGACGATTTTGCCCCTAGAATTGGGCGAACAGTTGACTTTTGGTTTGAGCGGTCAATCGAACTTTGACCGATGACTGTGACATAGTTCGGGACGTCACGAGTCATAGACAGGTGGCACGTCCAATTCCGACATCCGAAGAGGAAGTTATGATGTTCGGAAGTTCAAGGGTAATTTGGTAATTTGGTTAAAAAGGGGCAATTTGTTGACTTTTCAAACGACATGGACTTTTCACGTAATTCGAGGACCGTTAGGTAGGTCTCGCTTTCGTGAGTACAACGACAGGCGGAACGTGTCAATTGGAGTTTGGATGACAACGTTACGAGTCTAGGAACTTGAGGGGCAAAATGGTCATTGTGGGGCCTTGGGATTTGTGCCCAGTGATAAATGGACATGTGGCTGCCTTGGGGAAGTGAGTCCACAAAGAGTTGGACACCTGGCCCTCTCTGGATGGATGTAGAATCCTCCTCACCGTCTCTCAAATTTGTCTCACATTTTAAATGATGATTGCACGACTTTGGGGGTTAAACAAAAGAAAACAGAGCATGAGCCATGAGGAACTGACCCCAATATTTCCTCTAATCTTCAACCATGTTGCATACGTTGTGAAGAAAGCTGAGAGATTAGATGAAGGAGGAGGATGGTGGTGTTGTCACGACCGGCCGCCGTGGACGGTGGTCACGACACCGTGAAAATATAAACAAAGGAACCTATGAACCAACCCAGTCGACCTCCCTTAATCCTCATCATTTGGCCGTAAGGAGTGAAGGAAACTTGGACAAATGTGAGTTTCTTGGGAAGTTTCGTTTAAATTCGAAATTGGTGTTGTTAGTTATAGGGCTTGTTGATCGATTATAATACTTGGACCTTGTTTTTAATGGTTCCAGAGGTTGATTGGGACCAAAACCAGGATTCTAAGAGGTCAGGAATGGTTGCAGAAAACGGTTGCAGAGCATTAGTTATACCTTGCAGCAAGACGGTAAGCTTCAGGCCTTAAATTTCCATGTTAAATAGCTAGATGAAGTAGGAATGGTAGATCGAAACTAATAGTGGAAACAGAGGGGAAAAAGGGTTGAAATTGGACGGAAATCGGTCACGCCGGTTCGAGTTGCAGAGGTCGGTCTAGACCGGTCTAAACCCGGCCTAACCAAGGAAGGCGATAATTAACAGTGAGCGCGTGGCTCCAACGCGCAGCCCCTTTGGGCGGCGCATGAGGGCACGTGGAGCCTAGTCTGGGGAAGTTGTCAACATGTGAAATGATGTAATCGATGTAACGAACATTTTGACAATGATTTCGAGTCGATCGAACATCGTCTCGAAATGTTTCGGGAGGTCCGAAGGTTGTAGGGCTCATTTGAAAATAGCTAAAAAATCATGAAAATTACGGGGCTTTAGTATGAACATTGTGAAGTAGTTAGTGACCTTATTATGGAATTTGGACAGGTTCGGGAAAGCCGATGATAGTGGATTGGCCGGAAATGGCGTAAGTGCACGCGTATCGAGGCAACGACGTAACGGTATGTGAGTGGACTTTGCTTTCTAACTTATGATGCATGCATAAATGTTTTTATATGTTTTCTATACGTGATTCTATGATTTGGATTATGATCTTGAAGATTTACAGTTTTGCACGTATTTCGAGATATTTATGTATTTACACATTTTACGAGTTTACGATTTATGCTGTGATTTGACCAATGGTTTTGATGATTTGATTTGGTGGATTTGAAATATGATTTGATTTTGGAGAAGTTATTTCAGGCTTAAAGCCCAATTCATAAAAAGGGATTTCGATAAACGAGATTTTGGAATCGGATTTCGGAAAAGGATTCAGTTTTGGAACTTGAAGTGGATTTTCGGATGCTGGCTTAAGGAATGATGGTTTCGGATTCGGATTTGGAAATGGATTATGGATATGATTCTAGATTTGCATTCGGGATGATGATTTTGGATTCGGTTTGGAATTCGAAATAATGATGTCGAATTTGGATTTGGATATGGATTTGGAAATGGTTTTAAAATGGTTTTTGGATTGGATTTGCTGGATCTGGTTATTGGGTTTAAAGACCCAGATATGATTATGACGGGGGCGGGACCGGATTGGGTTTAAAGGCCCGGATTGAGTTTAAAGACTTGGATATTATGATTTTCCCCTGTAGGCCTATTGAGTTTAAAGACTCGGGAGTTTAAAGACTCGAATTATATTGAGGCCTGGATTAAGTTTAAAGACTCGGATAGATCCAGCAGGTTCGATGGATTGCAAAGTGCATTTTGGTGATAATGATGGTATTCAATAACGGTTTTCCAATGTTTGGGGCTATGACCCAGATGATACGGATTTTGTTGGTTTTGGGCGGAGGTCTGGTATTTGAGAAAAGAAAATGACCTTCTGGCTTTTGGTTTTATTCATGGTTATCATAAATGGTTTTATGACATGAGTTTTGATATGCATGCATTGGTTTTTGAATTGAGGGTATAAAAATATCTTTTTGATAAACTGTTTTCTAAACTTATCCTTTATTTTTGTCCACTCACAGTTTTTTGTGTTTTTGATACCCTCCAGGTTGTTGCGGTGCGGGCTGTTGGTAGAGAGAGACAGAGACATCACACAAGCGATCCACAGTAGATTCTGCACGCTCTGGGAAGTCCGGTACTGGTGGACGGTTCATATTGGAAATCCCTTGTTCGGCTTACGTGTTACATGGAGGTTGGACGTCGGTTTAGCCTTCTTGTCACGCGTAAGTTAGATGGGAGTATGACTTAACCCTTAATCCCGGGGGATTGGGGGTGGGTCGTGTCATTCTCCCTCTAAAATCCTTCCACCAACCTACAATTGTGTAAGTATATGGGAGTGTGTTGGTTTTGGATACTCGGTGAGGGTTGGCCGAATGAGAGAAAAAAAAAAGGAAGAGAAGAAAACCATGAAACGGGGAGAAGTGAGTGATGACCAGGGATAAGGAAGGAAAGAGAAAAGAGAAGAGAGAAAGGTGAGAAAGAGGAAAGAATGGGTGAGGATGGAGAGGCTAAGAAATCACAGCCATGGTCCAACCCGTAAGGGTTCAAAACTACTAAATCAAGATTTAAGCCATCTTGACGTGTTGTAGCTTGAGTTAAGGCTTTAGGAAGCCTGTTAACTCCTAGGATCATTCTTAGCCAAGGAACTGAAGGCATGGACGTCAAAAACATAGCTGGGGAAAATTGGAAACCATGGCCGAAATATGCAAGGTGACTTTTCTCACTTTCTAGTGTGATTTTCGTGGTTTTAAGATCACAGAGGTGTTCCTTAGTTAGAAACGAGTTGAATGCATGTAATAAACGAAGGAAATGGACGTAAAAGAAAGGAAATACAATTGGGATAGGTTGCTGGGACGGGCGACCCAAATATCAGGATCCGCAAGAGGTTGAAGACAATCTCTGTGCAAGCGCGTGATGCCCATGCGCATAGGTTGTCCTCAAATTCCATCTGTGCATGTGAGCGCGTGACCTGGAATTTGGAATTTTAGCCAACATGAAAAATGTTTAGGTTGTCATTCTGAGTTTAATGGTTCATGGTTTGAGTTGATTGGACATCATTTGAGAAAGTTATGCTCATTCAAAGTTTTTGGTTTTATTTAAACAGTCTTAATTAATCCTAAAATTTGAGGATAATTAAAGGCCTAACTATGAACATATTTTGATCTATATGGACTTTTTATAATGAATTATGGTAGCTGAAATATGTGAAAATGGGTCTAGTGTGTGTAAATTATGTTATCGATTATTGAATATGATGTAAGGGATTTACTATGGTTATATTTGGAAATTAATATGTTGTTGATGATTACGAGGAGTGGTACAAATTTTTAAGGAGACGAGAATAATGATTGGTTGTAAGTGTTACTCATGTGAATAATTGAAGTATTAATATGGCAATTTAGAGAATTTTTTATAAGTGGAGGAAGCCTAAGGCTAATTTGGATGTTAATGAACCTTAATAGTAGTTATGGTGAAATAAAGAGTTTATGGGAAATATGGAAAACGGGTTTATATATATATTTATTAACTTAATTACTTTAAGATTATGGTTTATGGTATGTGAATATGGAAATAGAATATACAAAGGGTATATAAGTGTATAATTGATGTTGCTTTTCCGATAAATTTAATAAGGAAAGTAACATCGAATAGGGTTAAACTAGTAAATTTCCTCATCTTGTCGGGGTAGTGGGATGGACGTGGGCGGTAACCCCGCAAGGGTGGATTTAATTCAGGAAAAAAATTTGGACATAATTGAACTTGGAAAATCCCTTGGCTGACAAGGATTATTAGATGGGAATAGGTTCGGCCCAGTTTTCGTGGAATTTGGGACCTAGTCCTGTCATCGAGGTTAAAATCGTAAATTCACAAATTAATTATCAAACTGCCACAATTTGTGGGACAACTCGCAACACAAAAAACCCTCATGTCCCTATCTTGTTTGTGGGGTCTTTCTTTTAGTGTCATGCAGTACTTAGTGTCGAGTAGCTACTTGTGAACTACGTTGAGTCAACTTCTTGTGAGATTCGACCCTTACTTGTACCACTACGTTGAGTCATTATTAAGGATTGTGTGCATTTATTTATCATACTTTTCTTCTAACACAAGTGTCAGATCACACCAAGGTTTCAAACACAAAAGGCAAAGTCCGCACTAATTAGGATCACTCGAGATCCCTTCTCATATCGCGTTAATTAGCAAGCCTTCATAAGGTGACCGATCTATCGCATTACTAGAGATTCCTTCTAAGATTACGCTAGCGACCATTAATGCTCTAAACTCTTCGTATACACAACCCCAAGATCTTGACTTACATCAGATCACACTAAAGTTATAAACACAAAAGGAAAAGTTCGTACAAATTGACATCAGTCGAGGTTCCCTCTCAGATCGAGCTTGACAGGACCGCCCCCGAAAGGGGCATCGATTACCCTTCCCGGTCCTGCTCCCGTCTGGCAAGAGGATTGAAAATCCCAAGTTACCCTCAGTGCTTGCCAAACCAGGGATAGCCACATGTACTTACTCATGCCTCCGCCCCTCGTACAACCTCGAACAACGCGCCACGACCTGGAGGGTCAATAAAAACCAAAAGGTGTGAGTGGACAAAAATAAATCAGTTTAGTAAAACAGTTACAACAAACGTTTTTACCCTCCGCGTAAAAACGAATGCATGCATACACAAAACCATTTCGCAAACGGTTAAGATTTTCCACATAAGAAAAACGGTGTATCAAATTCCAACACAAGGAAAAACTCGTATGAACCTCAAAATCATTTTTCCGTTCTCAACCATCGGGTCTTAGCCCGCAATCATAAACACCGGGCCTCAGCCCAACTCAACTGAAACATCAGAAATCATCAATAAATCACAAGTCAATCATTTTGCTGGATAACAAGTGCGCCCGAGTCTTTAAACTCAAAACCATGCGCATAAACAGGCCTTCCCGGGATATCAACGAGTCTTTAAACTCATAACATAATCAATAGGCCTCGGGGGTATCACAGTAACCGAGTCTTTAAACTCATGAGTCTTTAAACTCATTAAGGGCCCTCCCCCGTCATCAATTAACCGAGTCTTTAAACTCAAAACGTGCTCCAGCAATAGCACCGGGTTTTTAAACCCAAAACAGTTTTCAAACACAACAACGGGTTTTCAAACCCAAAGCAGTTTTTAGCGGGTCTTTAAACCCCAAAACAGTTCATCAATCACGACCACGTGGGATCCATCCCAAAATCACATTTTTCACAACAGGACCCATGGTCCGAAATTCCACATTCATTTTCCCCAAATCATACTTTACAAACCTAATCAAATCATCATGAAACACGGGGCATGCAAAAACAGACCAAATCACTTTATTAAATCCTTTTTCCTTCCCGAATTCGAATTCGCAATAATGATTCCGTAAGCCGGCATCCGGAAGCATCATCCCGAACCCAAACCAAGAATCCACCTTAAATTTCCGAAAAACCGGAATCTCGTTTGTTAAAATTACTTTTATGCCCCGAGCATCAAGCCCGAAATCACCTTTTTCAAAATCCATTTTAATTCCTTGAAATCACTTCATTTCTCAAATCTCGTTATCAAAACATCAAGACCACAATCATAATTACCAAAATCACAATCCAAGCGAAACATACTCAAAACCCACATTTAAAATCCTCAAAATCACAAGTCTCATTTTAATTCCCCAATTCAAACACCAACAGTGATCAAATCACAATAACTCAAAATCTCGTAAAACGTGCAAATCCGGACTGTTCTCGAAAAACGTGTCAAAATCGTAAGTCACACTCGCAAATCATAAACAACCTTCTTAAATCACTTTACACCCACTTCGTATAACTTCTTTCATTAAACCCTCATTAAGCACACGAGTGATCATAGTCTCGAAATACGTGTAATTTCACATGTATAGTAAAAATACGTATAAATACGGGAATCGAATACGCATAAATACGGAAATCAAAATCAATCCCATCTTATCATCGTAATCATAAAATCATAGAAATAATTTATGCATGCATTAAATTTGAAAGCAACATCCACTCACACACCATCCTTAAGGCTCGGTTTTGCGCCGCACGCATGCCCGTAATTTCCGATATTTCCAGAAATTCCAAATCCTGTCCGAAAACATACTTTAGTGTCACCAAGGGCTTACATAACAACATACTATTTTCCCATAATTTTCCGGGAATTAATCGTTAATTACAAACGTAATAGAAATCTTCGGACCCACGGAACCACATCGAAACGGTGTCCGATAAATTCGATATCAACGTTAAAATGTTCGTTACGTTGTATAGGATAAAAGTCATTTTGAACTCACCTTGAACATCGGACCCACGCGCCGTCACGCGCCGCCGCAAGCGGCTGCGCGTGACACCCACGCGCCTGCTACAGTGACGGTGAACAGTTCGCCTTCTTCGCCCGTTTCCTCTGCAAACGGGTCCTGCAACCCGCGTGACAACCCGGTTAGATAGCTATCAATTCTCAATCAATTCCTTTCCTTTTTGATCCTAACCTCTTCTATAACCATTTAATTCCAGTTCTATGTCATCTCTTAGCCTCGACACTGACTAAATCGATCCATCCAAACTCGGACCTCAAATCGGGTCGACATTCCAAACTCACTCAACTCAATTCCATTTCCAAATTAACCTAAACAGGAGCTTAAGGGGACCTAATAGAACACTCTAACACGTCCAATTGAACACGAACTCACCTGGAAGTCGTCGTCCGCAACCCTGCGATTTTCCAGAAACTGGAGCTTGAGTTCCTGGACAAACCGTGATCATCCTCCCTCAATTTTGCACGGTTGGGTTCGTAATGAACCCAGAAAACTAATCCCTATCACTGTTTGGCTTAACACTCCTCACAAATTGAAAAACCAATTTTCCCTCCAATTTCTGATTTTTCCTTCCCGACCCAGTTCTCTCAACACTCAGCTCTCTCTGCGATTCCAAAATGGAAACTAACGCTTCCAACACTTTGTTAATCGATCAGAATGGACGGCAACTCGTGGGAATCCCTCTGATCCCACTGAGACTTTGTCCCCGCAACGGCTCCCAAAACCCAGAATTTTAAATTGTCCCCGTGGCCTGATCCAGGCACCAAACCATGCTCCATTGTCCCAATTTTCTTAATTAAATCCCCACTAACCAGCCCACTAATGCGTTAAACAATAGCCCGATCAGAGCACCACCCAGCACGGCGTGCAGGCTCGGTTTTCACGGTTGAGCTACAGTAACCCGTGCAAATGACCAAAATGCCCTCAGGGCAATAATTACCAAAATGCCCTCCAACTTCCGTGACCCGTAACTCGGTCACCCGGTGTCCGTTTCATGCGTGCCGCCCGTCGTTGCACTCGGGGCATCAAGAGCTTCCTAACGGTCCTTGGTCCTCGGCCATCGGACCTCCCGATCAAAAAGTCAACATTTTCCCTTATTTCGTCCAAATTACGGGAATGCCCCAGGACTTCCGAACGTCATAACTTTCACCACGAATGTCGGAATCAAACGTGCCACCTGTCTATGAACTCGTGACGTCCCAAACTACGTCACGGTCATCGGGCAAAGTCCATTTGACCGTCCGAATAAAAAGTCAACATTTTGCCCACGATTAGGGGCAAAACGGTCACTTTGCCACGTTCGTCCGATTCCACCCAACTAATCACCGAATAACCCCCATTAATCATGGTTAGTTACCAATCTAATCCCGAATTCCGGGATGGGTCGTTATAGAGCTAGTTTGCAAGCCTTCATATGGCAATCGATCTATCGCATTACTTGAGATTTCCACTAAGATCGCGCTGATTGGAAAGCCTTCACGAGGTGACCAATTTCTTACATTAGTTGAGGTTCGCTTTAGATCGTTGATCGGTAAACCTTCACGAGGTGACTGATCTGTTAGATTCCCTCTCAAATCGCACTGATTGGAAAGCCTTCATGAGGCAACCCATCTATTGCATCACTCAAGGTTCCTTCTTAGATCTCATTGATCAGAAAGCCTTCATGAGGCAACCAATATGTCGCATCGTTTGAGGTTCCTTCCAAGATTACTAATTGGCAAGCCTTCATGAGGTACAGTTTGTAATATGATTCGAGGGTTTCTTCTATGATCATACTGATTGGCAAGACTTCACAAGTTGACCAATCTACCGCATCATCCAAGGTACACTTCTTTACTCAATAACATGGGGGACTAAAGGTGCGCCCTTACTGATCGATCAACATGGGACTGCATGAAATTTACAAATCCTCAATTGAGGCAATCCATCTCAATCAACAACTTAGGTAGCTTCTGTTTATACCCTACCGATCAACCACAAGGAGGAATACAAACGATAAGAAACACGCCCAATAATGTTGATACATACCTAACCAATAGACTTTAGAAGATTTGGTTGGCTTATCTTGATCAACTATCTTTGGCCACAAGCACTTCAAGGTACCCACGGTCGGCACCCTCGATCAACGCCCCAAGTCAACACCCTTTACCAAAACGACAACGATATTGTACGGATGCGCTAGGAGAGACACCATCACTCCCCCAACACCTCAAATCCTTGAGACACGTGTCAAGATCCTTATGGGTGGCTGGGACAATACACCATTAGGGTTTCAACTACCACGTTCATTGCTACTATAAATACAGGCACCTTCCCCAAGAAAACGTAACTATTCCTTGTCCTTACGCTGCCTAATCCACGATTGATCTTTCTCGCTTACTAAATTAAGCATCAGAGTCTACTAGATTGGCATCCAACTGGTGTTAAGTGATCTAGTTATTGTCTCACAAGTTACCCAGTGAGCGAGAAGAATACCTATCAGAACCAGGCAAGACCATGTTCTATTAGGTCCATTTTTTATCGAACATCATTTATAGATGGAATTCACTACTTTTGTGTGAATGATGTGAGGACCCGTGCCCTGGAGGCATGGTTAGCAATGCCACATCGCCTGGGGGATCTAGAGGATGCGCCTTATATGTGTGGGCGCGCATCTATCCAATAGGAGGCCTTTTCGGAGCTCACTAGTTTTGGATTCCTAGGGAACTCCAAAGTTAAGGGAGTAGGAGCTGGTGCAATCTCAAGATGGGTGACTCACTGGAAAGTTGCACGTGAGCTCCCGAAAATAAAACTGTGAAGGCTGTGCCCAAAGCGGACAATATCGTACTAGAAGGTCGGGTCGTAACAAATGAAGTCTCCAAATTTTCATTTTCATAAAATTTACTCAAGGCTTAACTATTTAATGAATGTATGCTGCATTATAAGTACATATGCTCTTATAGTTGAAACTTACTAGTTGGTATAGGAGCAGAATCTCCAAAGTTTTTCTCTCAGTCAAATGTTAGTGGTTGGTTGGATGCATGCATGCCATGATGCAGTTTCATATGCATTTTATAGTTATTTTCTTTTCTAAAAGAAGGGACCAATTGGTGGAAAAACATGGAAGTCGTCCCCTTTCAAAGGTCAAGAAGACTAAGACACTCGTTACGAGGGACATGAAAACTCACACACTTGTTTTAGCGCACTTCTGACCATAATTAAAAGATACACCAATAAGAATCGAATTTATGACGTGCCAAAGATTTTGTACCGGTTATAAGAATACCCTAACTACTGGGCCAACCCATTGTGGTTCATATGCACTTATAGTTGGAAGTCACTAGTTTACATGTGTGTGGAATATCTTGGTTTTTTTTTTCAAATTTAATTCGAAATTTAACTATTCCATGGATGTAGAGTCACATTAGTTTTTTTTTTCCCTCTCTCTTTAAAACTCTATTTTCTTTTTAGCGGTTGTTTTTATACAAAATCAAAAAGCAATGGCCTATTATACCCTTCCACCTAAATTTTTTTAGTTTATTACTCGTCCACTAATTTTATTAATTTTTTCATTAATTACAGGTAATTTTTAGGGGTGGCAATGAATCGTGTTGTGTCGGGTTTATGTCGTGTCATGAACTCTGTTTTACCCAAATATGCCCAACTCGAATCCAACCCATTTAATAATCGCGTCAAGAATGTACAACCCGAACTTGACCTGTTAATGATTCAGGTAACCCGAGTAACCCGTATAACCCATTTAATAAACAGGTCGTATTGGAAATCCAATTAACCTATGACCCGTTTGACCCGTTTAACATATTTAACATGTTTAACATATTTAAACTATAAAATTTAATAGATATTTAAGTAGGTATATAGGTAGATATATATGAGTTAGTAATGACACATTTATTAAACGGGTCAATATATAAGTCAATATACAGGTTAACAAGTTAACTCGAAATTTAGTTATTTAGTAAATGAGTTAACATGTCATTATATGAGTTAACAAGTTGATACGAAACCCACCCATTTATTAAACATGTCATAACGAGTTAATCCGAAAATTTTAATCGTACGAGTTTATCAGAATAAATTTCGTACGGTTTTTGAAGTTTTAAGGGGAAAACGGAAATCTGCTACTGCTACTTTTCGTATTTGTAAGAGACTTCTTGAAATCATAAACTAAACCCACCTGCGCCTGCTTCATTCAATTATGGCGTCTCTCACAGCCACTGGGTTCCCCAAAACCCCAACGCCTTGTTCCAAAATCCCAACGAAATCCCACCAATACCTGCAATTTATATTCGTGAAACGGCCACGTTTTACCTGTAACGACCCGTCCCGAATATCGGGATTTAATAATATTTAATTATGATTTACTAATCTGGGATTAGTTGAGTGATTTCGGACGAATTGTGCAAAATGACCGTTTTGCCCCTAGGCGTGGGCAAAACGTTGACTTTTAATTCGGATGGTCAAATGGACTTTGACCGATGACCGTGACGTATTTTGGAACGTCACGAGTTCATAAACAGGTGGCACGTTCGATTCCGACGTTCGTGGTGAAAGTTATGATGTATGGAAGTTCAAGGGCATTTTCGTAATTTGGAAGATATAAGGGGAAATGTTGACTTTTTGATTGGGAGGTCCGATGGCCGAGGACCGAGGACCGTTAGGAAGGTCTCGATGCCCTGAGTCCGTAGACAGGTGGCACGCATCAATCGGGGTCCGTATGACCGAGTTACGGGTCAGGATGCGTGAGGGGCATTTTGGTAATTTTCTACACAAGGGCAGAATTGTAATTTCACACGGGGGCACTGTTTGATTGAAATGGCCGTGAGGTGGAATGTTTGTGCGATCGATCCCATGGTTTGTTTATCAATTTAATGACTGAATTGGGACAGTGTGAGGTGTGATTGCACATGTATTGTGCTAGCAATCGATCACAAGAACATGGACACTGGTTTTTCTATTGGTTTCGGGTCAGTGCAGGGAAACTTTACACAGTGGATTGTGGGCTACTTTGGGATGCCTTTAACGGCTGATTTGAATTAAAAGAATGGAGAGTGTGTTGAGGGTTACTCTGTGATTGAGAATGAAAGGAATGAGTGAAATTGGTGTTGGATTTCTCTGAAAACGCGAAACTGGTTTTTGTGAAGTTCAAATTCGAACTTCTAGTTTTAGGCCAGCCCAAGCCTAATTGATGAATGATTGAGCTTCCTGGAACCTCAACGAGTCGATCCAGATCAAATGTGGCAAGCTTTGAGGCTCCTAGGGCCGTGGACGGACGCGGTGGACGGCTGGAAAATCCAAGCTTGAGTCGTGGTGATTGAGGTAAAGTCGTGTTTAATTAACCATTCGAATTGGTTCGTTTTAATCCTAATAAGCTTCCTGTGAAGTTAATTTGACAATGGTTGAGTATTTGTGGAGTTTTGGTGATCGACCCGTTTTGGGTGATCACGGGTTGGTGGCACGATTATGGATTGATTGTTGTTAATCGATGTCACAGAACTGAAATTCATTGGTTAATGATTGTTATAGGATCAAGAACGGATTGATTTGATGTCGAATTGGGTGTGATTGAACCGGGTCCTATCGCGGGTTTTTCAACCCGTTTACCAGACAAATGGGTGAAGAAGGAACACTGTAGCAGTCACTGTAGCAGGCGCGTGGCTTTCACGCGCAGCCACTCACGGCGGCGCGTGACGGCGCGTGGGCACAAATCTCGAGGTGAGGTCAACATGACTTTTATCCTATACAATGTAACGAACATTTTAGCGTTGGTTTCGTGTCGATCGGATCCCGTTTCGATATTGTTCCGGATGTCCGAAGGTTTTTAATCCAGTTTAAAAAAACTTAAAAATTCGGGAAAATTACGGGACTTGAATAGGATGTTAATGATGGGGTTAGTGATCCTCTAATGTGATTTGAACAGGATTGGGAGTCCCGGTGATAGTGGTGTGGCCAGGAAGGCCTATGGCACGCGTATCGAGGCACTCGGTTAAACGGTCTGTGAGTGGACATTGGTTTTATAAATTCGATGCATGCATAACTGTTTCATGATTTTTATAATTGTGATTAAATGATTTACTTTGGATATCGGTGAATTTAAATGATTTCACGCATTTCGAGGTGATTTACGTATTTGCACGTAAACCGAGGTTTCTGGATTTGCACTGATTTCCATAAATGTGGTTGGATATGATTTCATGAAACGGTTACGGACTTGATAAAGTAAAATCGGGCCAGGGGCCCAGTTAACTTATGAAATCGGGCCAGGGGCCCAGTTAATTTGTGAAATCGGGCCAGGGGCCCATTTGATGTATATATGTGATTTCGGGTCGGGGACCCTAAAATGGAATTGAATAAATGATTTCGGATTTAAATCAACTATTTGGACTTATGACGGTTTTATGGAAACTCGGGGCAGGGCCCTTGTGATATTTTGGAAATGAATAATAAAATGTGTTCCATAAAACCATCTCAATATGAGGATATATATCCTGGTCTCCTCCAAGTGTCGGGGACACTGGAGAAGTCACGGTGCATTGCATGCGAGGGCTCATTGTACGGAGCTACCGGACCGTATAGTGATTCAGGAGCAGGATTGCTAGACGTCATGGACGTCAGACATCGGGGATGTCAGAGATATGGACCCGGTGAGACCCCGGGCAGCACGCGTTGCTTAATACCGTGAGATATGACGTCGGGAACATCAAGCGTCTAGGACGCTAGGCATCGGGGATGCCGGAGATGGAAAAAATAATAAATGAACATTACTGGATTTATGAAATAACTCTTGGATTGACTTTTGGGATTCGAAACTATGCTTTGGTTTCCGGGCTAAGGCCCTAATGGTTATTTCTAAATAAATATGGGATTATTGGTTTTTGGTGCATGCATATGCTTTTACTGAGGGGCATAAATGTCTTATAAATGTTTTAAACAGACTTGTTTATTTTCGTCCACTCACAGCTTTTGTTTTTAATGCCCTTCAGGTTGATTTCGGATGCGACTGCAGCAGAGATTTGAGCATCGCACACCTCCTCCATCGATCCTAACACACTCTGGATGCCCATTTGGGCAATGGCAATCGGTTATCCCTTGTCTGACACCTCTTGTCAGACGGGAGCATAACACATTCCATGGTAAACCCGGGGGGTTTGGGATGGGTCGTGTCACTACCTCTCAAAGATCGATCTTTATCAGAACCGCGATCAGAGCTTCCAATCCAAGCGCAGCCGCCGAGTCTTCTTCTCCAGGACTCTACTCAGCCAAGAAGTACGAACTCACTGTTCCAAACGTCGACTTGGTTCTTGAGGACGTCCGCCCCTATCTCATTTCCGATGGCGGTAACGTCGACGTTGTGTCCATTGAAGACGGCGTCGTGTCACTCAAACTCGAAGGTGATTTTGAATTTCTTTTCTCATTTGGAATAAGTTTTTTTTTTCCTTGTGAAGAATTTTGGGTCTTGTTGATTTGATCGTGAGGCAGTGGTAAAGAAACTCAATTAGGGAATTGAATTCCATTTCCATGAATAAACAGGGGCTTCGGAGCTGTCCAAGCTCTACAACCACCATGAAGATGGGAATTGAAAGGGTACTTAAGGAAAAGTTTGGGGATGCTCTCAAGGATATTCAACAAGTCTTTGATGAAGAAAACAAAGAGATCACTGTTGAGGTGAGTGCTTCCTACTTGAATTTAATGGATTTCTTAATTTCAAAGTTGAGATTTGAATCAAATGCACAAAATACTAAAGGAAATAGAGGAGCTCAAGTGCTCAACTAATAACTTCATTTAGGGTATCTTTAAGAGGATATTTCCGCTGGAAACATTTATTTTAGAATCTGGTGGAAATTTTTATTCGAATATAGGTGCTTTGTGAAAAAAACACTTGGAAAATTGCTCCCCTAAAAACACCTAGCACTAAAAATTGCTCTTTTAACCTCAAGGGTATGTTTGGATGAAGAACTTCAAAGTTCAAGGATTTTGGTTAAAAATAAATTTGTTGAAAATGAGGAACTTAACATTAGATTGAGGAACTTACAAATGATTAGATGCAGTATACTAAGAGTGATTTGTGAGAAAATCCATTTTTTAGTAGTTTTGTTATACACTCTCTTGCTAGTTGCTCAACTACCTAATACCTCCATTTAATTTTTCTAGTTCATATCTTAGTAATAGTGTATACATTCCTTGGTAGTTTAAGGGTAGGTTTGGATGAGGAACTTCAAAGTACCAAGGGATTAGGCTAGATTAGTTAAAAACAAGGAACTTAACATCTGAAGGGGGAGTTTCAAATGATTATAGACGTAAACGCATTCCATTTAATTTTTCTAGCTCCTATCTTAGTAATAGAGTATACATTCCTTGGTAGTTTAAGGATATGTTTGGATGAGGAACTTCAAAGTACCAAGGGATTTAGGCTAAATTAGTTAAAAAAAACAAGGAACTTAACATCTGAAGGAGGAATTTCAAATGATTATAGGCGTGAAGGCAAGATTAGTTCCACAAATCTCACTCCACTGACCATTGTAACCTCCTCCTCATTGTACAGAAATAAAGATCTGATTTATACGCTTTTAGTGGGTTTTTATGCTCATGTGCTGCATGTGGTCTCTTTCTAGTTTCTCATGTAGTTACTTACAAATCCTTTTAGCTTATAATGTGTAGTGCATTTCTTAGTAATAAACCCCAAAGCACTTGATACTTTTTCCTCCTCCAAACATACCTTAAAAGGTCTTTTAACTTGCTCCATCACTGCTGTAAAAAAGGTTTTTACTTTTTAGACCTTAAGAAAGTGTTCCTGGTGACAAATGTTGATGTTGTGGCCAAAATTGTAAGTGCAGGCAGTGAATAGGCATCTTTGGTGGAAGTTTGGTGGAAGTGTGGAAGTGTGGAAGTTTTATCAGTTGAAGGTGGAGATTGCCATGTGAATTATGTGGGACCTGAATCCATTGGATCAGGACTCAAAGCAGCTATTAAAGAGAAGTTCCCAGATATTGTCAATGTTGTCTTCACTGGATAATAGCTTTCGGAATGGACATGTTCGGTCCAGTCTCCATTGTACTTCCAGGTGGTTGTTCGTCTAGACATTTCAACTCAAGTTCGTGATTGTGTAGAAAAACTCTTCTAATTCAAATTGGTCATTTATTTGCAATATCCAGCTGTGAATCTGTGTATGCTGTTGAATAACCGATTTTTCATATGGAACATTGGATTCTTACACGACTTGTTGAACTCCACTTTGTTGTAAATTTTGTAGGCTTCTGAAGACTAATTATACTAACTTGTGTATTTTACGTAGCGAATGGAAACAAACTATTTACAGAATACATGAAATGTCTCTATCGTGTTCAACAGAAAGTACATGTATATGAAATGTCTCTAAAGGAAGAGGTAACTAAGAGGACATGTCCTCTGCATCGGCGGCACTGATCACCGATTTCAGCCACAGGGAATAGTTGACCAAAAATAGAATGTATATGAAATAACAAGGGAGTGTTCAACTCACAAGTCCCTGCAAAGAGAACTCAAATGTATCAGAGAACGAAATGTAGGGAGGATTAGCAAGTCAGTCTTTCATTTTCTTTAGGCTTTCAGTTACGCACCTCGCGGGAGACTTTAATATCTGCTTGTGGATAAAAAACAAAGGTGGAAGAATCTAAATATGTGCACCAAAAAGTTGAGCTCCAACATCAGCTATGGTATCTGATAATAAATACCAGGAGCAAGAAGAAAGAAGATAGATGAAAAAGAAGGAAGCCTAATTTCATCAATGGAACCTCACCCATGATGCTGGCAAGGCCAAAAATGCTTGCGAGGAGGAAACCGAACCATGTTCTGTTTACGGAAACCCATATGAACTCCGCCCCTGCACATAAGATGTAGGCTCGGGGCTAGGTGCTTCTCTTATAACCCGGAAAAATACTCTGACTTCACATGATAAATTTAGGATAAATTATACTTTACTACTATGTAATTTAGAATTTATAACAGGTTCATACTTATATTTTCAAATATTATAATTTTCCCCTTCAACTCTTCAAATTGTTACAATTTAACCGCTCTGTTAAAATTTTTGCCAAATTTAAAATGGAACCCACAATTTAAAATAGTAAAATATTAATTTAAATTTATAAATATTATTTATTTTAAAAAATACAAAAAATTACTTTCCGATAATAAAAATAAAAAAATTTACAAATGTACAAAATTAAGAAATTTAAAAGAAAAATCTAAAAATATTATTTATGTACGAAAGTAATTTGCCTCTCCATCATCTTTATTATTTCTCTTTTACTGACGCCTTATTTCACAAAAAAAAATATTAAAATATTAAAAAACATTATTTATGAAGAGAAATTACTTTCATACGTAAATACTTTTTTTTATTTTTGCAGATTTTTTATTTTTTAATTTTTTAATGTTTTTAATGTTTTTATTTTATTATATGAAAGTAAATTTTTTGAATTTTTCTCAAAATAAATAATTTTTACAAATTTAAATTAATATTTTGTTGTTTAAAATTGTAAGTTCCATTTCAGATTTGACAAAAAATTAAGAAAAGGATCAAAATGTAACGATTTGAAGAGTTTGAGTAGAAATTGTAATATTTGAAAACTTAAGTATAAATCTATTATAAGGTCTAAACCACAAGATAGTAAAGTATAAATTTGCCCATAAATTTACTTGCAACAATGAAGCAATTGCTTTCTCTTGGTTACTATCTAAACTCTTCAAAAAGACCCGTTCGTGGATGAGGAGTTGAACCAACCCAGCAGTGTAGTAGAATACACCGAGCAAGAGGGACCTAGCAACAAAATGGGATCGCAAATTTAATTGCAATCAGCAAAAAAAAAAATATTTGGCAAATGCGGATGAAAAAAATTGAGGAATGAGGATACCCAAATATTTGTGCAGAGAGGACCAATATCGATTGCCCCATTCTGGTACACCACAGCTATACCCTTGAATAAAGCCCATCGATCAGAAGCCCCAGGAAGAAACCCGAACCGAAAAGAGCAACTGAGATGGACGGCCAAGTGGTTTCTGAGGCTGCTGCTTCTTCTTGGTGTGCTTTGATTTCTCATGTGGCAGGAAAGCCTACTGGTATACTAGGGAAAACAATCCTGCACTTTGCATTGGCAATGGCATTGTTAGGGAAATGGAGACCAAAGCAAGAGCACGTCGCAACAAGATCTTGCATCTAGAAATCAGAAAGCAACACAATACTTTCTGTTTTTGAATCTTTAGTTCATATTTGAAAACTAAAGCAATTTGTAGTTACTATATTTTGAACCACACAAATGAAGTGGATATTCTGCTCCATTCTAATTTGGAACTATTAGACATTGACCAAACATACAAAATTGGCCTCAATGTGCTCTATAATAGCTGTCTAATATCGGAATTGAAATTGAGCTTCGCAAAATCTGCGGAACAGTACATCAAAATTTGAATGCCATTCTTATACACAAGTATTTACGGAAATATAACATTTATGAGCATTTGGCATAGGTTTTAACGGTTAACCTAATCCTAATCCTAATCCTATCCATCAACACCTCAACACATCCAAGGAGAGATGGAGAGAACAAAACCCTTGTGTATAATCTGAGATCAGCTCCCCGGGGTAATGTGTCCACGATTCCAACCATCATCTACTGTACATAATGTTAAGTTTCCTCAAGGCAGACAGAAATCGGGGCTTCCACTTCTGCTCTGCACATCAGAGTGCAGAGATGAGCAGCCAGCTCAGAATTGTTTACTGGTTAGTCCAACATAAAGGATTTTGCGGGATGCGCATCACCAGTCTGCTAACTGCCAATCACATGGAAGATGGGAAAAAAAATTAGAAAAAATTTCTATTACCATTGCACCTACGTTTGACTTCAATATAATTTCTTCGTGTAACGTCATCAGCAAGAGCTGATTAGCATATTCTGTTCTGGAGCTACAGGTCGGATGCCTTGAACTTTCTAGGTCTTTTAGACTGGGCAGGCGATGAAGGACCTTCTGCCCTACCTGGTGCCTACAGTGACACAATAGTGAAGAATGTTTATCATATCCAGGGAACAATGCAAGAGAAATAAAAGTGCCAAAAAAAAAAATTATAATTGTCAGAATTGGTTTGTACCTTTCGTTTCTGGTCTCGTTTACCAACTCTTTCCCCTGAGATCCAATGAATATACATGAGTTCAATATTAATAGGAATTGACTCAGAATAAACAAAATAAATAAATCAAACAAGAAAATATTAGGCACATGATGCAGCACCAGACATAATAGCCTATTATCACCTAATACATCACCTCCAAAACTCATCGAGTCAGGAACAAACGTACGATCCTGATCACCACATGTGAAGACAGAAAATAGTGTCAGAAAAATCCCATTGTTTTAGCACAAACTGGCTTATCAAGTGTAAAAGCTACCAATATGAGGACAACATACCTTGGGTGTGTCTGGTGCTTCATATGCACCATCACGGTAAGACGAGCCTTCTGCCTCCTTATACTGTAACTGATAACCAAAATTATTAGTTACTTCATATAAAACAAATAACTGAAGACTTATGCACTAATCATTTTTTTAACTGCAGATTAACAACCAAATATTTGAAAGCAAGTGTAAATGAAACTACAACAGAAGAACTATGCTCCAGTTGCTCAAATACATTCAAGACACTACATAAGATGCCACGTATAATGGAGATCAGAATAACAAAATCGACGCCCCCTCCTCGACCCCCCCCCCCCCCCCCCCCCAAACATTTGGAGATACGCATACCAATGATATTTGTGGAAGCCGATATTTTATATGCTCTAAATTACATTGAATATGAACAGTGTTTATAAAAGAAACAAATCCTGGCTAAGCAATACCTGTTTCTGAAGATTCAGTAGGGTCAATATTTCTCTTCTTAATTCAAGATGCTGTGAACAAACGGATTTAGTTGGAACTCTAGGCTTCAAATTAACCTGTCAAGAAGAATGCACAGCCTTCAACTTTTAGAAAGGTATAAAATGAAGAAAATTAAGATATTCATAAGATTAGTTGCTGTGAATAATCTAAGCACCTAGCAACTTCGCATGAAAACAGAAACACTTTGAGAAAACGGAAAAAAAACTAGAAAAGATACGCAATGATACCAAACTTTAAACAATAATAAGAATACACCCAAAACTGCGATGGAATTCAATGGGCATTCTAGAAGTTGTATGCCAGAAACAATGGTCTATAAATTAATCCAGATTTGTGAAAGGACAGACATTTGAAAGAACACGAATTTCTAAGTGATTTAGCTTCTATCATGATAAGGTAAGAGAAACCAAAGCAACCCAAAGGAGAGGTTTATGAAATTAGGAAACAAAGATTATATCATTTAATGAATCTGAAAAAAAGTAGCACAATGTAAATAAATTATGTCTGAGAATGAAAATAAACATCTATAATAAATCAATAGTTCAAGTAGTACAGACCCCAAGTTCTTGCAGACTTTGCTCAACCCGCTTGATAGTCCGAAGTCCAGCAGATGAGCTAGCAGCCTGGATCATTTGGTCAAGTGCATATGTTCGAAGATACACCCGAAGCTGAAAATTTTCTAAAACACTCAGATGAGCTAGCAGCCTGGATCATTTGGTATGTTTTCTTATATAGTTCAGAGTAAGGCCAATTTCTCTAAATAAGTAGGAGGCTATATTTTGAGGTAAGTCAAGAATCAGTTCACTCTTTCCTCCAAGATAGCACACATAGAGCTAGAAAACCAAAAAAAAAGTACAGTAACTTTGACAGGAGTGGGAAAAGTACAAAATGCAATTTGGAAAACAATCTAAACATACCATGCGAAGAGAAGCTAGAGTAGAGGCATTCTCTGGCATCACAGAAGGTGCAACTGCCATAGACTGAGAGTTGGATGAAGGTGATGCAATCTCACCAGAAACATTAACCCTCTCGATATTTTCGGGACCAGCATTCAATGTGACAGACAGCTCCAACTCTTTAGCACTCTGAAGGAAGAAAAACCAAGTATATAAATATGTGCAACACTCGGATGCATACACAAAACACCAATAAACTGGCACAGTATGGTCCCTATAACCTCCCTAAGTTGTGATCCACAAAAAAATACTTTTATGAATATTACAAAATAGTAATAATGATTATCAAATGGACACTGGTAAACCTGCCAAGTCCAAAAAAATTCAGAAAACAAGGATGTAGAACCCATGTAAAAATATCTTGATACCACTTAGCATATAATTGTACACAACATAAGAACATATACTCTAAGTACTTTAAACAATTGGCTAAAAAAATCAAGCAACAATTCAATCCTTCCGATTAATAAATGTTCAATGATGACCAAGATCATTACTTTCAGAACGAAAGTTAATTTTTTTATCAAATTTGTATTGGTTCTGCTATTACTAAGATGAAAATTGAAAAACTTTGAAGTAAAAATTTTTTTAAAAAAAAAAGAGAGAAAATCTCCTAAACCAAAAGGCAAAGGATAAGCATGACAATTCATACTCCCTACACATTAGGAGCTTCAAGCAAGTTAGAAACTAGAGTCTCCTAAATGGTTTTGAACTTGCCAATACATATAAATAAAGCATGGTAACATAATCTTACCCTTGCAACCATGCGTGCCTCAGCTATTCTTTTGGCTTCAGAAAGAACCTAATAAAATGTAAAAGGAATCAAACAAGTTAATGACATCCATTTGAAAAATCAAACTTCAAAAACAAATTCAGAGGGCCACATATATGATTGTATCACTAAACGATTCAGAGATGAAATTTGACCTCTGCATATTTTTTCTCTTGGTTCTTTGTTTGTGAGAGGACCATGGAAAGTGCTCGCTTGCGCTCACGCTCTTGTGTAACTTTATAAGGTTCCTAAACCAAGAGAAAATAAGTGAAAGTAAACCAGACCCTTAAGGTAAAATATTAGATGTATTATAGACATTCTGGTGATTCTGACATAAAAGCATCAAAGAAACTGTAAATAAAAATAATAAATAAATAAAACACAAGACCAGAAAAAAAAAAAAAAAGTCTGCCACCAATGCAAGAGACGGACATGCGCGCTACAACCATGTTCCCATATGGTGGAAAACCAAAAGGAATTAATATTCACCTAGATTCATTTGATAAAGCTACACACCTTAACAATAGGGTTCCTTGAAACATCTGCAGGTGACGGCGCTCTAGCAATTAATAAAGCTCGAGATACTACAACAAATAGTGGAGTAATTATCATCGTCAGCAAGAGCCAAGTTTAATAATCATTCTCAGATAATGAATTAAAAAGATTCAAGCAGAGCAATCAAAGCATAGTATGAATGTTATGAAAAAGTGACAACATCCTAGAGAAGTAAAAAATTGACAAGTACCACTGTAATAGCGATCCTTCAATTCCTCGACAGTATGAGACGATGGGAACCTGTCAGCTATCACAATGAAGCGGAGATCAAACTGTTGACACAATTCAAACAATTGATCTGTCTCCTCCCTTGCCCACATCTAATGATGACAGAATATAATAACAGAGAATGAGGCGATGAAATCATTTCTTATAATTAAATAAAATGATATATTAAAAATAAATATTGATTCGATACCTACAGGATCAGTCAGATACTTTTCATACTCCTCATCTGTGTATTTGATAACATCGACCGACTGCACAGAATCTTAAATAACTAAATATGCACTCACATTAAATAGAAAAATCATAATTCTATGCATGTAAGGAGAGGAAAATACTTTCCCAGAATATTGAAAAATACTTGTGCCCACCTTATTATACTTGGCAAAGGAGTAGTCACCTGTAGGTGGGACACCATTTACAACTCTAACCTGCAAAGTATAAGTGATAAGAGACATATTTAGAGACCAATTCAAACCAAAAAGGCGTGGACTTTAGAGGCCCATTTCATTCAGTGCAAAAACTTACCCAGTGGTAAAGCTGTAAATTATCTTCTCGAGCAGAACTTGTAAACGGAAGCCACTGCCAAGTGATCTGAAAGCAGAATGAAAGATTCCTCGTAATTAATTGTGGAAGTGAACTATAGGATTAATTTAACAATATTAGAATCAGAAACCAGCCGCACCTACAAGCAATTCAAACCTAAAACAGTAACATACTAGTCTCCTATCTACAATGCCCACCATATTGTACTTTCTGTGATCGAAAAAATGGCAGTAAATAAACTAAGAATGGACTAAATAACCTTTTCATCAGTTGGCAGCCGTCTTTTCAGCTGCGATGACTCCACTGCAGGCATAAGAGGTGGCATGCCACCAATAAGCGCATACACCTACAATTCAACAAGCCCAGACACTTTAAATTCAATCCACTAATCATTCAAAATAATGCACCCGAAATTGGAGAAACCCAGTAGGTATTAAGATCGAAATTAGTAAAATTTAAGCGAAAATTTAAGAGCCCTAAACACACACAAGCATACCTCGCGCGAAATGCCATCTGGCTTCCTCTGAGACTCCTTCTGAGGACGGGATTTCTTCTCCAGGGATGTTGGATGCGTGGTTCTGGCCAACCCTAAGATGTCCTTTGCATCCATTGTAATCCCCAAGAAATTAGGGTTTAGTTCTCTTACGCTCTGGACTTCGCGTTCGCCAAGAAAGCGAATTCACTGCGCTTATGGAAAAATTAGGTGTTGGTTACGGATTTTGAATTAGAAATGCATAGAATTGGAGATAGGGTTTTGGAATGGGCAGTGGTTACGTTTTCGAGCGCTAAAGTCTCGCGCAGAAGAATGAACTGGCGGCGCCCTGCACGCGAGGTGACTTTCTTCTCCCACGGGCCACGGGCATGGTAATGAGCCCCATCAATTTGGGCTTTTTATTGTTTTATTATTTTTGTAGAAACAATATTCAACAAAATATATACATCTTCCAATATTGTAAGAAAGTTAAACTATTTTATAATTTAATTGAGTTATTTTGAGGTCTTTATTTGGATCCAAATTTTTATATCATACCTGTTTTCCTATCATACCCTACATATACTAGATTTTAGAATGAACTAACTATAATTATTCTTTAATGAAGTTATTCGGCATATTCAAATGTAATGTTTGATTTCGATATATGGCTGGACATGATATATCGACACATTCTTAATTTCCCACTGCTTTTTCCTTTTGAATAATTAAATTCTTTTATACCTAGTATTCCTACTCCATCTTTACTGAAAATATTTTATTTTGTAAAAACAGTCGGCAACCAAGTTGCACGATAAATTATTGAGCTAACTACATGCTAACATAAATTATTGAGCTAAAATAACGATATGGCATTAACATTCAATTGAAAATTTAGTCTTATTAAACTCTTTTTAAGTTCAACGATATTGCTTATGCGCTCATTAACGTTCTCGCTCAGTGTTTGCAACGGCTCGGAAGACAGTTGTAAAGGTTGAGATGAAAGCCCAAGGCAAACTCCCATCAATTAGATCAACCTGTTATCACAATATACCTTTGATCCGTCAAGCGATAGCCCTTTCATAAAGGTACTCCAACCGAGGGGTATTATAGTATTGTCATCATATGTATTATGCAAATCTCCAAAAATACATTTTTAAGGCATAAAACCAGTAGTTAAGCCACATAGAGACCAGGGATCCCAAGCTCCTTATGTGATTTTTTTTTTAAATACTATTATCTATATTATTTTTAACATTTTTTTTCATCATTCACTAATTGTAAATCAACAAATTAAAAAAAATCCATTTAAAACTGACGAACCCATTTGAAAATTGTTCAACCGTAAACGAAATCAAACCTTTTGTGACCCGTAACTTTCCCGTACGATGTTCGATTTCGACGTGTCACCTGTCTATGGGCTCGTATCGTCTCGATCTACATAACTGTCCTCAGTGCACGAGCATTGGACCTCCCGGGTCAAAAGTCAACATTTTACCTTCGTCTAGGGGCAAAATTGTCATTTTATCCGAATCGTCCGATAATTCTCGACTAATCTCAATTAATTCTTGATAATCTATCATTAATCCTTAATTAATTATTCAGTTCGGGACGGGTCCTTACAACATATGCTCTTCGAATATTGTCATGTTCATTAACTGGACATTTGGACATTAAACGACGTAATCCCAAATCACGTTCAAGATAGTTCATATTAAAATCTTATACATCATTGTGTAACGACCCGGAATTCGAAAAAGGAAAATTTGAAAAAAATTGAAGGAAATGACGATTTTGCCCCTAGAATTAGGCGAATAGTTGACTTTTGGATCGAGTGGTCAAACAAACTTTGACCGATGACTGTGACGTAGTTCGGGGCGTCACGAGTTCATAGACAGGTGGCACGCCCGATTCCGACATTCGAAGAGAAAGTTATGATGTTCGGAAGTTCAAGGGTGATTTGGTAATTTGATTAAAAAATGGCCATTTTGTTGACTTTTTGATCGGGACCATGTTTGGACATTCTGTAAGTACCGTTGAGTAGGTATCGAGATGCTGAATCTGTAGACAGGCGGCATGCGTCAATCGGGATTCAGATGAAAAAGTTACGAACCTCGGAATGCTAAGGGCATTTTGGTAATTAGCCATGAAGGGCATTTTTAATGTGATGAATTAGCAATTGGGTGACTCACGTTGTTCCTTATGTGACACATGTCACCTGGCAAAGAGAGATTAGTGGCAAGTATTTGATGGATTTGTTTGAATTTATACTTGGACGGGTATATGTGCCTTTGCGAAGAACAAAAACAGAGCAGTAGGCTCAGCAAATCATTCAATCTCCCTGTCTGATCGAGCTGTGAGAGGAATAAAGAAAGAGAGAAATTGAGAGGAAGAACATAGCAAGTCGAAGAAGCAAAGGGGGAGGAAAAACCCAGAAAACTGAAACCTAAAAACCGATGAAATTGGAACATACTTCAATTTCGAATTTGAAACCAGGGACTAGGATTGTTGTAATTGATCTTGCAGTTAGCCTTCAGGGATTCATTTGAGTTGAACCCAATTAAATTCGAAGGAAATTCGAGTTGTTTTGGACTAGAACAGAGAGGGGGGAGACTTGGAATTTTTTAGCTTGAGTCGAGGAATTTGAGACATGGAATGATGAAATTGGACTTGGAAACATGTTCATTAGGACCCCACGATGCTCCCTGATGCATCAATTGAAAGAAACAATGAGAGATTGTGAAGATTGGACGATGAACAGTAGTCAATGTTCTTCACATAGTTGAGATTGATTCGACTGGATTGAGGTAAGAGTTGATGTAATTCGGTTTATAGAACTTAAATTGGATCTATGACGATGAAATTAGCTTAATCAATTGAAGGAATTAACTGGAAATGGACAGGATTCCAACCGGGTCAACATGCGGGCAAAAGGACCCGTTTTACAAACAAACGGGCAAAGACGACGACTGTAGCTTTTACTGTAGCAGGCGCGTGGACTCACGCGCAGCCACTCACGACAGCGTGTGAGGGCTCGTAGGCTCGAATTCCAAGGTGAGTTCAACATGACTTTTGTCCCATTTCATATAACGAAACATTTTGACACTGGTGTCGAGGAAATCGGACACCGTTTCAATATTGTTTCGAGGGTCTAAAGGTTTATGTTACGTTTAAAGTACGTATTTAATTCCCGAAAAAAATGGGGAAAATTACATGAGGTATATTGAGATGTTAGTGACCCTTGATAATGATTTTGGAGAGGAATGGTGACTTCTGAAATTTACGGAAAAACGTGCAGCTCGGAAAGCGAGCGATATGGACGGTGTGTGAGTAGACTTTTATTTTCTACCCTGAATGCATGCATATATGTTTTAAATGCTTTATGATATGATTTGAAATGCTTTGGCATGATTGATTTTTCGATGTGGTGATTTCCGGATTTTGGGAATATTATATTGTTTTATATGATTTTGAGCACGATTTTCGAGAAAACCATGAAACTGTTGTTTTGGGCGAAGGCTCGGGATTTGAAATTGGGTTTGACTCGGATTATGAGTCGGGAATTTGTTCGATGAAATTGAAATGCTTTGTGCATATGTTTTATGGATTTATGTGAAAATGGCAATTGAGGTTGCACTTACGCGGATTTGCGTGAAATTGATATTTTGGGCGTGAGACCGAATGGAAATGTGATTTTGATTGGATTGGTATTTCCATGTGATTACATGATGATATTGATGGTTTTCGGATTTATGAAATGATTGGGACTCTTGTTTTATGGACTATATTTGGGCTGAGACCCTCTGTTGAAAATGGTTTTGATTTCAAATGCAACTGTTTTTCACTGGTTTTCATGATGATGATATGTTGTGGATATTAGGGCTTTCAGGGTGGAATATGTTTCCCCTGGAGTGCACCCTGGATTATGGATATTAGGGCTTCCGGATGGGAATGTGTTTCCCCAGAATGAACCCTGGAGATAACGCTCGCCTTCGGAATGGATGTGTGTACCCCGGAGAGGTCACGTAGCACGGTCTGTTGTCGTGCAGCCGAGGGAGGCTCGACTCAGATCAGATGTGCTGGATTATATGGAGATCGGTTGGTGATGTGTTCACGACGATCTGGATTGCCGGCTGGTGATGTGTTCCCAGCGACGGATGCTCGGATTTTGAGCGGTCCTTGAGCCTATTGATTTGCACACATTGTAGGGATAGCGTGACTATATGAGATTGGATGACAGGACCCATCCCAATCCCCCCGAAATTAACGCGGGATGACCCTGCTCCCGTCTGACACGAAGTGACAGACAAGGGATATTTCTGACCTTTGCCCTCCCGGGCTATCAGAGTACGCCAGGATCCGGAGGAGGCATGTGATATCTCGGCCTCTGCTACAGTCCACATTCGATGTCAACCTGAAGGGTATTAAAAACAGAAAGACTGTGAGTGGACAAAAATAAAGCGTTTATAAAACATATTTCATAAAACACCTTTATACCCTTCACTAAAAAGCATGCATGCATGCATAGTAAAACCATTTATCCAATCATATATGTTAAAACATCCATAATTAGGGTCTTAGCCCCAAATTCCGTAAATACAAGTCACCCAGGCTCCTGCCCAAAACCATTTACAGAAAACCATAGTATAGTAAACATACGTGGGATCTCAGCCCAAATCCATTTATCATTATAAACACAATTTCCCAAACCAATTGAAATCATGTTTATCCATTATATTCATATCCAGAACCTGTCACGATGAAATAGAGCTACACGTGTGCTAACCGAGGTCTCAAACCGAAGTCTCTCTAGGGTCCACCCAGGTCAATGTCCGTAGATCAATGACCCTCCCTGAAGGTAACGAACCATGCCCATCCTGAGAGTAAGGAACCCAACTGGGGGGCGACTCCACTCAGTTAGTGCTCCGTGACTACTCTGGGGTCCACCCAGGCCAACGACCCTCCCCGGAGGAGACAATCATATATAAAGGATGGCATATGAAAAACCTTTTGAAATCATTCTTTAAACCTTGAAGGATTCATGCCCGGCCCCCATAAGCCGTCATGAACCATAAAACCTTTCATGGGTTCGTGCTGGTTCCCATAAACCGTCATGACCCGTAAATCCATTTCAAGGGTTCATGCCGGTTCCCATAAACCGTCATGACCCGTAAAAACCATTTGTAACACATAACTGGGCCCTAGGCCCGAATCCACATCCAAACTGGACCTCAAGTCTGATTCGTAAACCAACTGGGCCTCCAGCCCGATGCCTCGTTGAATCAACTGGTCCTCAAGTCCGAGAGTTCGTAATTCAAATGGGTCTCATACCCGAGTTTACCTTTTCAAATCCAAAATCATTTCATTAAACCATTTCCAAAACCATAAGAATGGAAAATCAGAGTAAAACCGGAAAACCTAGATTTACGTGTAAGCACGTAAATCGCCTCGAAATACGTGAAAACATATAATTCACAATAATCCAAATCAACACCATGAAATCACAATCATAATCCATAGAAAAAATTTATGCATGCATCACAGTTTAGAAATCAAGGTCCACTCACAGACCGTCCGAAGCCGCGCCTCGATACGCGTGCCATAATCGTCTCTCGGGTTAATCGTTTCACTGGGACTCCCAAACCTGTCCAAATTCATTTAGAGGGTTACTAATAGCCTCATTAACCTCTCATTGAAGTCCCATAATTTTCCCGATTTTCTAACTATTTTTAAAACCGAACCTAAACCTCCGGACAGCCCGAAACCTATTGAAACGATGTCCGATCAACTCGAAACTAGTCCCAAAATGTTCGTTACATCGTATAGATGATTTGACATGTTGGAACCATCCTCAAATTCTCCCCCACACGCCCGTACGCGCCGCCTGAAGTGGCTGCACGTGGGAGCCACGCGCCAGTGAACAGTGTCGTCTTCCTCCTCGCGACAACCGGTCTGAACCGGTCCAGTCCGGTTCGCCTGCAACTTGGACCGGTGTGACCAGTTCAAGCCCATAACCGGTCCAATCTTCACCGTTTTAAAGCCTAATCGATCCTAATCTTCATATAATCATCCTAGGAACCTAACCCAATCGATTAGAATCCCTAAAACCTCTAAAACCCGACCGGTCCAAGAAATCCCTCACGGTTCGAATATCCCCCCTCCTACTCAGGGCTTCCCCGACGTCCAAAGCCTCCAAAAACCTTCCTATTTACTCCCTAGGAACCTAATTAGTTCGAAATCAACACCCAAAACGGCCCATAACACTCAAAATCGAAACTAGAATTAAAAAGGTTAAAACAGATACCTTGCTCGGTTTTTCTCCTCCGCCATGCACGGCGGCCCTTCCTGGTCAGCCACCATGTCCAGCCAGTCCTCAGTTCACTCTCTGACTCTCTCAAATGGGTTTAAGGTTGAAGGGTTTGGATTTGGATGAAAATGGTGGATCGGGTTGGGTTTAGGAACAAAGAAAGGAAATGATCGATGAAGCTAAAAGGAGATGCATGAATCAATTTGGGTGGCCTGTGGATGGCTGACAAGTGTCACTCATCCATTGGGCCCCCATAAAATATATGGGCCCCACTAAAGTCCAAAAGTGCAACCGTCTCGTAATTCGTGCAATAGTACCCTTGAACTTCCGTGAACCGTAACTTTGCCGTCGAACGTCCAAATTCGACGTGCCGCCTGTCTATGGATTCGTATCGTCCCGATCTACGTAATGGTCCTCGGCCCTTAGCCATCGGACATCCCGGTCAAAAAGTCAACATTTGACCCCTTTTAACCAAAATTACTAAAATGCCCTAAACTTCCGAACGTCATAACTTCCTCCTCAGACGTCGGAATTGAACGTGCCACCTGTCTACGAACTCGTGACGTCCTAAAATACTTCATGGTCATCGGTCAAAGTTCATTTGACCGTCTGAATGAAAAGTAAACGTTTTACCCATGCTAGGGGCAAAACGGTCATTTTGCATCGTTCGTCCGATTTCGCCCAACTAATCACCGATTAACCTCACTAATCGTGATTAGTCACTAATCTAATCTTGGAATTCGGGACGGGTCGTTACATTGGATATGAGACTGGATATGGAAATGAGTCCCGTGGTTTTTATTGTTCATGATTTGTGATTTATGAACATTTGTGCCCAGATTTATTTTACTAATGATTTACGATATGCATGCATGTTTGTGAAACTGGAAGGTAGGAATGTAATTTGATAAATGTATTTCTAAAACTTTGTTTTGTCCACTCACACCTTTTCTGTTTTATTGACCCTCCAGGTCGTGGCGCGATGATCAAGGCTATTCGGGAGGTGGAGGCATGAGTGGGCACAGGTACGATTATCCCTTGTTTGGCAAGTGCTGAGGGTAATTTCGGAACTTCAGTTGACTTGTCAGACGGGAGCAGGACCAGGCACGGTTATCTATGTCCTTCGGGGACGGGTCCTGTCAAATTGGTATCAGAGCACTAGGTTGCTGATTCTGTTGCCACATCATGCCTCCGAAATGTAAGCCTCGTGGGCGACCTGGTAGTTAGACGGGTATACGATGGAATATGAGACCTCGTGGTTGATCTCGGAATGAGAGTGACCCTGGATTGGGGGTCGGATGTTAATCAGTGTACACTGTGAACTACTAATTGGTAAACGCAGATTTATGTGGGTCCCGAGAATGAATGAGCCCAGAAGCTAGAAAGGTAGCACAAATGGGCAAGTTGGACTCGGGATGAGATTATTCTCAGTGAATGCTTTAAGTGGAATGTGTGTCTAACGAATTTAGAATATGATGGGATATCCCTTAGGCCTTAGAGGTCGTATCAGATGTGATTCACTAGCGGAATTTGCTCGGTGATCGGGTATGCCAATGATGGCATGGATGATTGTTATGAGGTTGGACTCAAAAGGAGTCAAGATTGGACTCAAGAGGAGTCGAGACAAGAAAATGGGACTCAAAGTGAGTCAGGATATCGAGATGAGTCATGGTAATGTATCAAGGCTCGGGATGAGTCGTACAGGTTGAAATATGACTATGCTTTTTGACACGCCCGACCCTTTGATTGAGACATGTTTGGCACCAGGGATGCCAAGGATTGGAATAGGGCCAGATACTGATGGGTTATGAATTTATGGATTGGTATTGTTTAACCCTTTTTATTAGACTTATGGATTTGGATGGGTCGTTCCAATTTCACTTAGTGATTGAAAGTTTGGGCAAAGACTCGGAGTACACAGATATTTGGACTTAGGAGATGATCCATTGCAGTGGGACGCCAGTTGGGTTGTCAAGACCGGCCCCAAATCCCCCGGAAATAACGTGGGACCTGCCTGATCCCGTCTGACACGAAGTGTCAGACCAGGGAAAATTCCATCTCTAGCCCTCGCCGGGGCTATCAGAGTGCGTCAGGATCGTAGGAGGAGGGGAGTGATGTCTCGTCTCTGCTACAGCCCGCATCCGTGATCAACCTAAAGGGCATTAAAACATGAAAACTGTGAGTGGACAATTTAATATTTTAATAAAACATTTTCACATAAAGACGTTTATGCCCTTCAATAAAAACATATGCATGCATTCCAAAAACCATTTAGCAAAACATTCATAAAGACATTTGAAAACATTCATAAAGACATTTGAAAACATTCTCAAAACCTTTCAAGGGTTCATGCCGGTTCCCATAAACCGTCATGAACCATAAATCCATTTGGGTCTTCGACCCGAAATCCCAATTCAAAACCCGTAGGTCAATCAATAGGGACTCAGCCCAAATCACATCACGTACGGGGTCTCCACCCCCAAATCATTTTATAATCATAAAACATAGGTCTCCGCCCTCAAATCTCGTATACGGGGTCGCAGCCCCAAATCATCTTTCATAAAACCACATACGTATCGACATACGTATAACCCATCCTAGGCACTTCCGGAGAACATGCCAACTCGGGGCACACAGCCCCTAGGGAACACAACCCCGATAAATGTCATGATATCATATCTATACTAGTGTGCACACTATTCGAGGTCTCACTCCGAGTCTTCTCCCAGGAATCCCCATCTGGGAGGCTCAATCACTGGATCTAGTCCGAGCTCTCTCTCTGGATCTAGTCCACATATCTCACCGGAATCTGGTCCGGGACCACAACATAAGTAACCTCCACTCCTGGAACGGGATCCCTATGGGGATACCCATTCTGGTCTGTGGATCGTGACTCTCCAGGTCGACGCTGGAGGAGACCATATAAACATATGGAAGGTTCATTCATTTCAAGTACTTTCTTTCTTTTCTTAAAATCATATTTCAACTGGGTCTCAAACCCGATTCATCTCAACGGGATTCCTCGAATCCGATTCAAATCCATTTCATAGGCCTCGGCCTAAATCCTCAGTTCATCTGGGTCTCATGCCCGAATTCTCATTTCATAAATCGAACTGGGACTCACGCCCGATTTCACAATCAATAGGGCCCTAAGCCCGAACCATGACTTAATGGGACCTCACGTCCGGTTTCACAACCAACGGGGCCTTAAGCCCGAAATCTCAACTAAATGGGTCTCAGGCCCGATATCATCAATCAACGGGGCATCAAGCCCGATAGTACTACTAACTGGGCCTCAAACCCGAATCGTAAACCAAATGGACCCTCGGTCCGATCGTATGGCTCAAATGGACCCTAGGTCCGATTCCTCGTCAAATCAAATGGACTCCAAGTTCGAGACTTTGTAAATCAAATGGGTCTCACGCCCGAGTTCATGTTTCCAAATCCAAACTCCATTTATAAAACCCTCGTTAAAACGTAGTACGCTAAGGTAGGACATAAAGCCGAAAACCTTGAAAAACGTGCAAATATGTCAATCATAAGCTACCACAATCAAATGCACTCAAGGCATCACAAAATATATTCTAAAACAATTATAAAACATTTATGCATGCATAGAATTCGAAAGAAGGGTCCACTCACAGACCGTCCGAAGTGCGCCTCGATACGCGTACCATAATCGTCTCCCGAGTCAAACGTCGCCTCCGAGATTCCCGAACCTGTCCAAATTAATTTAGGGGGTCATTAACTACTTATATAACCCCTCACTAAAGCCCCATAATTTTCTGGAATTTCTAACTATTTTTAAACTCGAACCTAAACCTTCAGACAGCTCGAACTATATCGAAACGATGTCCGATTGACACGAAACCAGTCCCAAAATGTTCGTTACATCGAATAGATGATTTCGTATGTTGGAACCTTCCCCCAATTCCTTGCCACGCACCGTCACGCGCCTAGAGAATCCACTGCGCGTGGGCTTCACGCTCCACCGCACAGTGCCTTCTTCAACTTGCCGCGAATCGGCCGTTCCGGTTTTTCCTGCAAATCTGGTCCGCCTGGAGCGGCGTGACCGGTCCAAGGCCCTCCCATCTTCATTTCTCATCCGTTTGGTCTCATTTTAATCCCTAAATTCCTATTTTATTGTTTTCTATCATTCCCAATTAATTAAACCATCTAAAACCAACTAAAACCGGTGAACCCATTTTTAACCATACGATTCAAACTTCCCCGATGAACCTCCACGGCGTCCCAGCCGTCAACCACCACCAAAACCCTCTTAAAACCTTCCTAACATCCTAATAATCATTCCCTAATCATTCAAAACCAACCATAATGCTCAAATCGAAAAATATGGAAAATGGGCCTAACCGTGCAATCGGGTCCTTTTTGGCTTTCACCGCCGTGCACAGCGGCCCAGCCACCGTCCTATGCTCCCTCAGCCTCTCTTTCACTCTCTGGGTCTTAGTTATGATCAAGGGAAGGTTTGGATTGGTTTAAGGGGGAGGGTGAGATTGGGTTTGTTTGGAATGAAGGAAGAAAAGTGATCGATGAAGATGAAGGGTGAAATGCATGAAGGAAAATGAATGGCCAGTGGATGAATGACACTTGTCACTCATCCATTGGGCCACTGACAAATCCCTGAGCCCCACCTAATTTCACTTGCCTCGAAAAATGCGCTATCATAAATAGTACTTTCGTACTTCCGTAAACCGTAACTTCGTCGTCGAACGTCCAAATTCGACGTGCTGCCTGTCTACGGATTCGTATCATCGTGATCTACGTAACTGTACTCGACCCTCGACCATCGGACCTCTTGGTCAAAAAGTCAACTTTTGACCTCTTTTACCCAAAATGACCAAAAATGCCCTTGGGCTTCCGAACGTCATAACTTCCTCCTCGGACGTCGGAATCGAGCGTGCCACCTGTCTATGAACTCGTGACGTCACGAACTACGTCACAGTCATTGGTCAAAGTCCATTTGACTGTCCGAATGAAAATTCAGCGATTCGCCCATTCCAAGGGCAAAATCTTCATTTCACCTCGACGTCCACTAATCCTCGCCTAATCTCCGATTAGCCTTGCTAATCCGTCATTAATTCTTAATTAATTCCATTAATTCGGGACGGGTAGTCACATGGTTCCATTGGGTGATAAAAATGTTAAGGCTAATTGTTGCTTATCAATGTGAGTCGTCTGGTCACATCATAAAGAAATGGTTATATCGATTGATAAAGTGATACGACACTGTTAGGGTGCAATGGGGCAGGGATTGGCTCCTGCATTGATGGTTGATGTGACAGGCGAGGGAAAAGTTGGTAGGCCCGTGAGGGACTGTAGGGGGCGTGGTTAGTTGGGACCACATGCCCGAGAATTGTAATTATTTAGCAGGAGGCCTGAGTAGCCCCTTGAGTGATGACATTATTTGTGGTCATGATGTACGTATTTGGTAGGTCCCAGGCTATCCACTCTTCCATGTCTTGAGATTGTATATTGGACGGATATGGAGATGTCCGTGATTGGTTAAATTATGGAAGTCAGTAAGCCGACTAGAGCTACAGATGTGATAGAATTGATGATATTTATGTGGTAACCTCGGTAAGGTAATTATATATGGTAAAATTGGTAAAACTTAAGGGGGGTAGACCTACCGATGTGAGGCTACCCAGGATGACAGATGTTATTAGCCTAATGGCTGACCTAGGGTGTTCCTGGACTTGGATGATTTGGATATAATCCTTGGGATGGATTGATTGATGACTCAGGATACCTCTATCGAGGATGTCAATTAGAGAGGGATATGTGGAGTCCAGGATTACCATAGGTTGTATTTCAGGGAGACTCGGAGATGTTACCCTATAGAATGATATTGAACCTCACAATCGATAGACTATTGGTGTGAGGTAATCAAAGTTCACTGGTCAGATGTGTGGTATATGCGATTAGTGTACGAGATGCCTAATCATGGCTGAAGATGTACATATTTTGCAATATGTTTCCTGAGATTTTTCCAGGATGAGAGATTGAGTCTATGATAGAGATCATGTTGAGTATACGAGTTGTTTCTCTGACACTTTGGTATATGGCACCTACGGAGTCGGAAGGACTAAAGGTGCAAGTACAGGACTTGATAGACACTGGTTCGTTCGGCTCAGTGTTTCCGTGGGGAACCCCATGGTATTAAAGAGGAAAAAGGGATGATGGTCTGAGCTTACATGTCGATTATGGACAACCTAATAAGGTAACAGTATGGGATAAGTATCCCTTATCACGAGTTATTGATTTGTGGTTCTGTTGGAAAGATGTGATTATTGGGCCTCGTGAGAGTGGCCAACAGGGTGATGATTAACAGTCATGAGTAAAAGAGAAAAATATGATATCCGGAATTGATGTGGCTAAGGGTAGCCAATGGTGATGCCTTTGGATGGGCAAATGAACCGGTTATGTTTGCGAGATGATGAGTCTGGTATTCAGACCATATTTGGATGGTGTATGGTACCATGATTGATGATTGATTGATGTATTTACATGTACAAATGGGCATGTGATGTACTGGACAGATGTAGTGAATACTCTCAGAGAGAAAAATGTATGGTTGAATAAGTGTTAGGACTGGTCGACCAGAGTAGGTTTGTGGAAACATGGGGAAACATGAGTTGTTTGAGATTGGATGTATACCACAGAGGATTTTAGAGGGGTTCTCTACAATGTGTTGCCAATTATGGGGATTGACCCGGAAGGAGGTCAGAGTTATTGGAACTGAGAACTGAAATAGAATGATTACAAGTGGAGAAATTGTGACTTATGTTCGATGTGACCCTTTCGGTGTGCATAGTGATATGTCACTATGAGATTTGGGATTTGGCGAGGTGTGCTTTGGTAACATAGGGCTGGGATTGCCGATGCTAGCTGAACCCTCAGGAGTTTTATTTTCCTTGCATGATATGGGATTGATCATAGTGACCCATGGATCAAGTATGCAGAGGTCATACCTCTGGGAATGAATGTATAAGTACTGTATTGACCATCAGGATTAAAAGTGATTGATAAACAGAAAGGCTTAATGTGTGATGAGGCGATGGTCATGATACATTGAGATTATGACCCCACTGACGGGTCAGGTATCATTCGTGGGGAGGCTAATGAGATAGCCGGTCAAGAATGAACATGTTTGATAACGTAAGGATAGTTGAAATCCTATTATTGATGGAACTCCATAGGATTGGAGTGGTACCTGATTTTGATTATTTGGACTACTGGAGTCCAACTACAGGATCATACTAGGTATATGATGTTGGTGTATGCTGTTGAATGGAACTGAGGTTAAGGAATGGATATGCTTTGCGATACTGTATGAATGATTGTACTGAGTGCCAGTGATTGGCAGGAGGTAGGCATCAGTGAGGCCTATGATGAAAAAACAACAAAAGCAAAAGTTAAATTCATTATGCTTAGTGACCCTGGAAAAGGGGTATGGAGTGATTGACTTGATGAGGGGAATGAGTTCCAGATTTATTGGACCCTATGAGGTTATTGGTCTGGTGGCTTATGTATGGTGATTTAAGCCAACGTACCATGTCATGAGTGGATGACATGTGATTGGGATGATGGTACTGGTACTTGTGAATTTTGGGATTGTATATACTCAGACGTTGAGCGAGGCTCCGTATCCTGAGTAAGCTTAGATCTAACTGCCCGTAGGGCAGAGGTTTACAGAGAGATATGTCCTGATGTTGACCCAGTGACGGGGACTGGATTATTAAGGTTCCATAAGTTTTATTTGGACTGATATTTGGTTTGATTGAACCAGAAGGGTATACGGTTGATTATGTTTCTGGTTCACATACATATACCTCGGGAAAACTATCATAGTACTACTCATTAAAATTTCGAGGATGAAATTCTTTAAGGGGGGAAGGTTGTAACGACCCGGAATTCGAAAAAGGAAAATTTGGAAAAATTTGAAGGAAATGACGATTTTGCTCCTAGAATTGGGCGAACGGTTAACTTTTGGATCGAGCGGTCAAACGAACTTTGACCAATTACTGTGACATAGTTCGGGACGTCACGAGTTCATAGACAGGTGGCACGCCCGATTCCAACATTCGAGGATAAAGTTATGATGTTCGGAAGTTCAAGGGTAATTTGGTAATTTGATTAAAAAGGGGTCATATGATGACTTTTTGATCAGGACCTTGTTTGGACTTTTCATAAGTACCGTTGGGTAGGTCTCGAGACGCTGAATCCGTAGACAGGCGACACGCGTCAATCGGGATTCGGATGAAAAAGTTACGAACCTCGGAATGCTAAGGGCATTTTGGTTAATTGTGTTTTAAAGAGGGGGGGGGGGGGGGGGGAACTTTGTCCTTTAGCTAATGTGATGAATTAGAAATTGGGTGACTCACGTTGTTCCTTATATGACACATGTCACCTGGCAAAGAGAGATTAGTGGCAAGTATTTGATGGATTTGTTTAAACTTATACTTGGACGGGAATATGTGCCTTTACGAAAAACAACAACAGAGCAGTAGGCTCAGCAACTCATTCAATCTCCCTGTCTGATCGAGCTGTGAGAGGAATAAAGAAAGAGAGAAATTGAGAGGAAGAACATAGCAAGTCGAAGAAGCAAAGGGGGAGGAAAAACCCAGAAAACTGAAACCTAAAAACCGATGAAATTGGAACATACTTCAATTTCGAATTTGAAACCAGGGACTATGATTGTTGTAATTGATCTTGCAGTTAGCCTTCTGGGATTCATTTGAGTTGAACCCAATTAAATTCGAAGGAAATTCGAGTTGTTTTGGACTAGAACAGAGAGGGGGAAGACTTGGAATTTTTTAGCTTGAGTCGAGGAATTTGAGACATGGAATGATGAAATTGGACTTGGAAACATGTTCATTAGGACCCCACGATGCTCCCTGATGCATCAATTGAAAGAAACAATGAGAGATTGTGAAGATTGGACGATGAACAGTAGTCAATGTTCTTCACATAGTTGAGATTGATTCGACTGGATTGAGGTAAGAGTTGATGTAATTCGGTTTATAGAACTTAAATTGGATCTATGACGATGAAATTAGCTTAATCAATTGAAGGAATTAACTGGAAATGGACAGGATTCCAACCGGGTCAACATGCGGGCAAAAGGACCCGTTTTACAAACAAACGGGCAAAAACGACGACTGTAGCTTTTACTGTAGCAGGCGCGTGGACTCACGCGCAGCCACGCACGACAGCGTGTGAGGGCTCGTAGGCTCGAATTCCAAGGTGAGTTCAACATGACTTTTGTCCCATTTCATATAACGAAACATTTTGACACTGGTGTCGAGGAAATCGGACACCGTTTCAATATTGTTTCGAGGGTCTAAAGGTTTATGTTACGTTTAAAGTACGTATTTAATTCCCGAAAAAATTGGGGAAAATTACATGAGGTATATTGAGATGTTAGTGACCCTTGATAATTATTTTGGAGAGGAATGGTGACTTCCGAAATTTACGGAAAAACGTGCAGCTCTGAAAGCGAGCTATATGGACGGTGTGTGAGTGGACTTTTGTTTTCTACCTTGAATGCATGCATATATGTTTTAAATGTTTTATGATATGATTTGAAATGCTTTGGCATGATTAATTTTTCGATGTGGTGATTTCCGGATTTTGGGAATATTATATTGTTTTATATGATTTTGGGCACGATTTTTGAGAAAACCATGAAACTGTTGTTTTGGGCGAAGGCTTGGGATTTGAAATTGGGGTTGACACGGATTATGAGTCGGGAATTTATTCGATGAAATTGAAATTCTTTGTGCATATGTTTTATGGATTTATGTGAAAATGGCAACTGAAGTTGCGGTTACGCGGATTTGCGTGAAATTGATATTTTGGGCGTGAGACCCAATGGAAATGTGATTTTGATTGAATTGGTATTTCCATGTGAGTACATGATGATATTGATGGTTTTCGGATTTATGAAATGATTGGGACTCTTGTTTTATGGACTATATTTGGGCTGAGACCCTGTGTTGAAAATGGTTTTGATTTCAAATGAAACTGTTTTTCACTGGTTTTCATGATGATGATATGTTGTGGATATTAGGGTTTTCGGGGTGGAATATGTTTCCCCCGGAGTGCACCCTAGATTATGGATATTAGGGCTTCCGGATGGGAATGTGTTTCCCTATAATGAACCCTGGAGATAACGCTCGCCTCCGGAATAGATGTGTGTACCCCGGAGAGGTCACGTAGCACGGTATGTTGTCGTGCAGCCGAGGGAGGCTCGACTCAGATCAGATGTGTTGGATTATATGGAGATCGGTCGGTGATGTGTTCACGACGATCTGGATTGCCGGCTGGTGATGTGTTCACAACGGCGGATGCTCGGATTTTGAGCGGTCCTTGAGCCTATTGATTTGCACGTGTTATAGGGATAACGTGACTATATGAGATTGGATATGAGACTGGCTATGGAAGTGAGTCCCGCGGTTTTTATTGTTCATGATTTGTGATTTATGAACATTTGTGCCCAGATTTATTTTACTCATGATTTACGATATGCATGCATGTTTGTGAAACTGGAGGGTAGGAATGTATTTTGATAAATGTATTTCTAAAACTTTGTTTTGTCCACTCACACCTTTTTTGTTTTATTGACCCTCCAAGTCGTGGCGCGATGATCGAGGCTATTCGGGAGGTGGAGGCATGAGTGGGCACAAGTACGATTATCCCTTGTTTGGTAAGTGGTGCGGGTAATTTTGGAACTTCAGTTGAATTGTCAGACGGGAGCAGGACCGGGCACGTTTATCTATGTGCTTCGGGGACGGGTCCTGTCACATTGGCTCTTTGAGACTCACATCTCTCTACTTGAGACTTGAAAATAGAAGACTTAAGACGAGTTTTATCACAAATTGGAGTAGATAAAGACTCTGAAGGCTTGCTACCTGATAATGAATCATTCTTTTTCTATATAATAAAAAAACAAACTTTTTAACTTTGATTTCTTGGGATTTCGATTGTGATCCGTTATAATGAAAGAAAACTTATTGATGATGATTAAAATTCATATTCCCATACACATAACAAATTTTTATCAACCCAAACTGTTAAAAGAATTCCCACAAAGGCAAAAATTAAGAACAAGAAGGCTAGCTATAAGTTCATCTACTAGCCAACTAATCAAGGAAACCAAAATAAATCAATTTCACAATTGCAACAATACAGATTTAAAAAATAAACCATCTTTACCCAATTAATTCGATTAAACATTCAACATCAACAATTAGCAAAATAAAAAAATTATCAGTTACTAACCTTGCTTCCCACAATAAGAACTAGCATGTGAATTGAATTCTCATAGTCATAATCTTAACTCAATGTCTCAATTACTCCTACAAAAACTCCAATTTCAACATTCAAAATTTAAAATTGTCAAAACTAAAAAACATCTCTAATGCTCATATTCCCAAACCAAAACCCTATATTCAATTTATATATAAAGCTAAAATTAAAGAGTAATACCTTATGCTTTGAAAATTTGAGAATGGAAAAACTCACACCCGAATTTTTTTTTTAAGAGAATATGTGAGAAGAAAATGGTTAGATGAATTTGAAGAAGAACAACAAGAAGAAGAAAAAATAAATAAGGAAGATTTTTTTTTTGCTACTGGCTGCTGCAGTGCTGCCCGTGTGAGAAGGTTCTCTTACTAACTTCAATATGTACAATTGATATCGGGGTTGGGTTGCTGTAGTTTTTTTTTTCTTTTAACTTCATATTGGGCTACATAATAAAATTAAAATAGGTTACGTAATAAAAGTAAGATAAACTATAAATTAATATTGAGATACACTATAAATTAATATTGATATGGGTTAGACCATAAATGTGTAAGGGAGCAAGTTTAGGTGGGAAGGGCTACATCCCTTCCAGCTCAAGCCTTAGTCCTGTCACTACATCAAAGTCAATACATATCAAATGCAAAATTAGATGTGTATATGATAACGGGATTCAAGAGGAGTATTAGTAGACATAAAAGAAATCTTTTATAATTCAATATCCTCAAAATTATTAGGATTATAAAGGTAAGTTTCAGTCTAACAACATCCAATCTTCTCACAAATGAAAATAAATTCACTTTAACATTCAAAACATATTAAATTTAAATACGTTAAATTTGACATGTAATCTAATCTTGTCATCTTCATGTCGATTTGCCTTACTACAAATTAAAGCATGTGCTTATCCCAATTTCTGCTCAAATATAGTAAATAACTTGATGTGCAAACCAGCAATGCAAAACATGTTGAGAAAGTAATAAAATTTAGCAATTTAGCATAACCTGGTGATATTCAGTATTTATTTTTCTGATATTTGAAAGAAAAATATCAATATATAACTGAGAGCTATTTTGTAGAGTATAGAACATGAAATGACTATATACGTAATGCAAAAGATCCTAGCTACGATTATACTTATCAAAAACTAATTATTTATTAGGCTCCCTATTTACTTTAATTATTCTAGAAACACTCTAGCTTATAATTTATTTTTTAAAGGATAATATTCGTATATCATTGTACCACCATTTTGATTGATTGAATATATATGTATATATTATAATCGGAACTATTTAATTTCTAAATTCAAATTTCAAGATTATTTACACAAAAAAGGATCAACTAAGTTGGAGATCATTTGGATATTTATATGTGTAAACTAAAATAACGTTGATTTTACTATAAGGAGCTTCATTGTTTCCAATACTGTTGATTTGTTTGATATATATATATATATATATATATTAAAGAATCTTCAAGGTTAAATTTGTTGATTTTTTGTTGAGATGATCTTTAAATAATAATTTAGACCCAAATTTTTCCAAAGTAGAGCCCTTTGGACTCGCCCGTAAATAACAAATAGAAACCAAATTGAACGACTTTGATTATAACATTTGTACAAAGATTACTCAATATATCAAAATATAGTATACATAGATAATTTTAATGCTAACATGTTAGATAATACTAATGCTAACATGTGAAATAATAGCCTTACATTGACGGAGTTAGGCGGTAAACTTACATATTTGTGGTGGTTGATTTCACATTAGCATAATGGAATGGGGCAATTTGTAATTAAGGTGATTTTCAAATAGTCAAAGTGTTTGCAGGGCCGGCCATCAAGGGAGGCAAGAGGGGCACAGGTGTAACGAACCGAAAATTCGAAAAAGGAAAATTTGGAAAACTTGAAGAAAATTACGAATTTTCCACTAGAATTGGGCGAACGGTTGACTTTTGGTTCGAGCGGTCAAACGGACTTTGACCGATGACTGTGACGTAGTTTGGGACGTCACGAGTTCATAGACAGGTGGCACGTCCGATTCCGACATTTGAGAATAAAGTTATGATGTTCGGAAGTTTAAGGGTAATTTGGTAATTTGATAAAAAAAGGGGCAATTTGTTGACTTTTCAAACGACATAGACTTTTCACGTAATTCGAAGACCGTTGGTTAGGTCTCAAGACGCTGAGTCCGTAGACAGGCTGTAACGACCCGAAAATTCGAAAAAGGACAAATTGGAAAATTTGAAGAAAATGACGATTTTGCCCCTGGTTTCGAGGGCTGAAAGTTGACTTTTTAATCAGGTCCTTGTTTGAACTTTTTGGGAAGACCATTGGATAGGTCTCGGGATGCTGAATCCGGAGACAGGTGCATGCGTCAATCGGAGTTCGGTCGCGGAAGTTATGGGTCTAGAATTGTGAGGGGTATTTTGGTAATTATGTGTGCAAGGTTAAAATGGTAATTTAACTAGTCCTGGCTGATTCAACTATATTAGTGATGTGTTAAATTAAATTGAGGACACCTGTGCTCGTTAAATTGGATGAGGATTTGTTGCATAGTGACATCTGTCACTTGGTGAGGGGGATTAGTGGCCTGAAGTGTTATCTAATATGTGGATATATATGTGTTGAATTATCAAAACCGTGTGTGTGTGTTTCCCTCCAACAAAAACAGAACATGATCTCAAGTGACAATTGAACTCTAGGGCTGGGTTTGTGAGAAATTAAATGAAATCCAGAGAGAAAAACGAAAGGATATTGAAGGATGAATGATGGGCTTCGTGAGTGAAATTGATCTTGAATTTAGCCTTCTGGGATTCATTTGAGTCGACCCATTGCAAAAACGAAAGAAATTGGAGTCGTTTTGGACTAGAACAGAGAGGGGGAAGACTTCGAATTTTCGAGCTTGAGTCGAGGATTTGAGACATGGAACGATGAAATTGAACTTGAAAATATGTTCATGAGAATCCCACGAAGCTCTCTGATGCATCAATTGAAGTAAAACAACGAGAATTTATGGAGATTGGACGATGAACAGTGTTCGGTGTTCTTCGAATAATCGAGTTCGAACTGATGAATTGAGGTAAGTGTTGATGTAATTGGGTTTACAGAACTTTAATTGGATCCATAACGATCTTAATGGACGGCCTAATTGTCGAAATGGATGCAGAATTGATGGGGATTGAATCGGGTTAGCATGTGGGTCGCATGATTCGTTTACGAGTTAAACGGGTAAGGAATGAGACTGTGCAGGTTACTGTAGCACGCACGTGAGTTTCACGCGCAGCCACTCACTGCAGCGCGTGAGGGCGCATGGGCCCGATTCCCGAGGTGAGTTCAACATGACTTTTGTTCTATGTAATATAAAGAACATCTTAGCGTTGGTTTCAAGTTAATCGGACACCGTGTCAATATTGTTTCGAGGGTCCAAAGGTTTATATTACGTATTTAATTCGTAATTAATTCCTGAAAAATTATGGGGAATTAATATGATGTTAATTAAGTCATTAGTGACCCTGAATAATGATTTTGGACAAGAGTCAAGATTCCTGAAAAATGTCGGAAATTATGGAAATGCGTGCAGCTCGGAAAGCGAGCGGTTTGGACGGTGTGTGAGTAGACGTTTGTTTTATAAACTGATATGCATGAACAGTTAAATGTTTTACATGATTTATGGCATGATTTGAATTGCAATGATTTGGTATGATTATTTACTGGATTTAATGATTATTTTAATCAGTTTTTTGGGCACGTTTTTCGAGAAACTGTGATATTGCTGTTTTGGGCGAAGGCTCGGGATTTGAAATTGGTTTTGACTTGGATTATGAGTTGGGAAAGTGATTTGATCGATTTGTAATGTTTTTCGGAGATTTTATGGATTTATGTGAAAATAGAAACTTGGGTTGCGGTTGCACGAATTTACGTGAAAATGAGATTTGGGTATGAGACCCTGTGATAAATGATTTTGACATGGTTTTAATGATGATTTTGAAATAATGATTTTGATTTTGTATTGATGTTCGATGCCCCCAGATGTGTAATTGCTGGGTAGACTTCGGATGTGTAATTCCCGAAGTGACTCCGGATGTGTAATTCCCGGAGGGACTCCGGATGTGTAATTCCCGGAGGGACCTGACGTGTAATTCTCGGTGAGGCTGGATGTGTAATTTCCAGCAGGATGACGACTCTGGACGTGTAATTCCCAGAGGACCCTCGGATGTATAATTCCCGAGTTATATTCTTTATTATATGATAAAATGGTTTTATAAAATGATTTAAATGGCATTTGGGCTTGAGAGCCGGGATTTGATGTTTTCATGTGATTTGGCTTGGGAGCCGGTGATTTATATGTTTGATTCTATGTATGCATGGTTTGATAAACTGGAGGGTAAATGATGTATTTTTGAAATGTGTTTTAAATGATATTATTTTTGTCTACTCACACCTTTCTTGTTTTGATGACCCTCCAGGCCATGGCACGACGTTCGGGGCTGATCGAGAGGCGGAGACATGAGAGGAAATCAGTGCAGTTATCCCTTGTCTAACAGGCACTGAAGGATAGTTTCGGGACTTCGGTTGACTTGTCAGACGGGAGAAGGACCGGACACGATCATCAAAGTCCAGTTGGGATGGGTCTTGTCACAGGTGGCATGCGTCAATCGGAGTTCGGACGACAAAGTTACGGGCCTAGGAACATGAAGGGCATTTTGGTCATTAGTAAGGAAAAAGGGAAAAATGGTAATTGATCAATTGAATACGAAATGGGATGGTGATTGGGCTGATTCATCCATGGTTATGCCATCAAGTGTCATCTGTCACTTTCTAAGGAAGATTGGTGGCAAGTGCACGGTGTGTGTGTGTGTTGTGGCGGTGGAATGAATCTAGTTTAAACCTTGTGTGTGTGTTTAAAAAACAGAGAGAACAACCTTGCTTGATCGACCTCCCCAACAACCAATTAAGAGAAAAGAAGAACTTGAGAAGAATTAAGAGAGGGAGAACAGAGAATTGAGATTGAGAGAGGAAGAAAAGTAATGAAAATTGTGAAAGGAAAAGCCAAAACCCGAAACTTGTTCTTGAGAGAACTAGAATTCAATTTCGAGTTATAGACCAGCCCAAGTCAAATTAAGGTTAGATTACGACTTCTGGGACCTTGATTAGTCGAACCCAATCAAAAACGAAAGTAATTGAGGAGGTATTAGCCAAGAATAGGACCTGCGAACTGTTGGAATTTTTGAGCTTGAGTTGTGTAATTGGAGGAGTTGGACGATGCAATTGAGATCGAAAACAAGCTTATGATAATCCTACGAAGCTGTTGCTCGATCAATTGAAGAAAAACAATGGAAATTGATGAACTTTGATGAACGAACAGTGCTCAGATGTTCTTCGAAAAGTCGAGTTCAATTTGAAGGATTGAGGTAAGTATTGGTGTCATTTAAATCACAGACCTCTAATTAAGATTAGGACGATGCAAATGGATGCTTTAATTAGTGGAATTGATGTTGAATTGAAGGAATTGCAACTAGGTTGTGTCGCGGGCTAACAAGTTGAATTTGCAGGAAACAGGTGATAGGGATGAGTACAGTAGCTGGCGCGTGAGCTTCACGTCCAGCCACTCAAGGCGGCGCGTGGGGGCACGTGAGACCGAATCCTGAGGTGAGTTCAACATGAAATTTTCTCCTTTTAATGTAACGAACATTTTGGCACTAGTTTCGAGGAAATCGGATATCATTTCAATAGTATTCAGTGTATCCGAAGTTTTCGTATACGTTTGAAATAAGTATTTAAATCCCGAAAAAATTGGGAAAAATTATAAGAGGTATATTAAAGGGTTAGTGACCCTCGATAATGATTTTGGATAGGAATTATGATTTCCGGAATTTACGGAAAAACGTGCAGCTCAGAAGAAGGCCGTTTGGACAGTGTGTGAGTGGACTTTGCTTTCTAAATTTCAATGCATGCATAATTGTTTCCTATGCTTTATATTTATGATTTCTATGCTTATGGTTATGGTAATTGCGATTTTAGTATTTACACGTATTTCGATATGTAATACGTAATTGCATGTATTTCGAGACTATGATTTCTCATATGCTTTGATGATGGTTTGATGGATGATTTTATATGATTTGTACGTATCATGTTTTGATGATGTTTTGATTATGAGTTGTGAGTATGATTTGGGATTTGAACGTGAAATTCGGACATGAGTCCCATTTCAATTAAAATGTGATTTCGGATTTGGTTTTGAAAATTGGATTACGATGGATTCTGGATATTCTATGATTTACACATGGTTTTGGGTTTAAAGACCCGGTACTATTGTTGGATCATGTTTTGGGTTTAAAGACCCGGTTGATTGATGACGGGGGAGGGCCCTTGATTGATAGGTTTTGAGTTTAAAGACTCGGTTCTTGTGATATCCCCCGAGGCCTATTGATTGTGTTTTGAGTTTAAAGACTCGTTGATATCCCGGGAAGGCCTGATATGTGTGAGTTTAAAGACTCGGTGATTGAGATCCAGCAGATTGATTGATTTGTGATTTAATGTTGATTTTCGATGTTTTCGGATGCGTTGGGCAGTGGCCCGGTTTATATGGCTTGATGAATTTTTGGGCTATGTTCTTGTACTTGAATTTTGATTCATGATTTTGGGCTGAGGTGTAACGCCCCGGAAATTGGAGGAATGTAAAATTGTAAAATAATAAATGAACGTTTTTACCTCTGTGAATAGTATGGTCAAATTGTTGACTTTTTGATTGGTAGGTCAAACGGACGTTGACCAATGACCGTGCCGTAGTTCGGGACGTCACGAGTCCATAGACAGGTGGCACATCCAATTCCGACGATCAGTGAAGAAGTTATGACGTTCGGAAGTCCAAGGGCATTTTCGTAATTCGAATGAAAAGGGGGAAAATGTTGACTTTTTGATTGACAACTGATTTTCACACGATTCGAGGACCGGTAAGAAGGTCTCGATACCCTGAGTCCGTAGACAAGCGACACGCTGAAAACGGACATCGGACGGTTGAGTTACCGGTCTAAAAAGAGAAAGGTATTTTGGTAATTTTTGGACAGAAGGGCAAAATGGTAATTTTTGCAGGAGGTTTTCCCAGGGCTTGCACCACTGTGCTTGGTGGTTCTGATCAAACAATTGTTTAACATATTATTAGCTGGGCAAGGTGATTTGTTTATTGGATTTGAGGCAGTGGAGTGTGGACTGAAGCAAAAACCAGTGCACGGGTACCATTTTGTTTAACTGGTTTGGGACCTTTGCGGGAAACATTTTCCAGAGTGGGACTGAGGGATTCCCACGGGTGTTGGCTGCGCGATTCAGTTAACAAAGAGATAAGGATTGAGAGAGGGTCATTTCTATTAAGGGGAGTTTGAAAACTTGAGAGAAAACAGAGACTGGAGAATTTGGAAATTGGAGGGCAAAATCGAGTTTTGATTTGTGAGGCGAGTTGGACAAAACCAAAGATCGAAATAGCTTTCTAGAACCATTTGGAGTTCGACCATATCAATCTTGAGGTGATTCGACCACGGTTTGGCCAGCGACCCAAGTTCCATTTTCGAAGGATTTTCAAACCTGAGGACCACGACTTCCAGGTGAGGATTTATGAAATTAGTTGTGTTTTATTGTTCATATAGGTGCTAGTAAGCTTCAGCTTAAGTTAATTTGGATTTGGAGTTGAGCTGAGTGAAGAACAACGGTTGACCCGTTTGTTTGATCACGGGTCAAGTGAACGATTTAGGACCTGTTAAGATTAATTAATGGATCAGAGCTTAAATTAGAAGGTTAAGGAAGGTCGTATGTAACGACCCGTCCCAAATTCCATGATTAGATTAGTGACTAATCACGATTAGTGAGGCTATTAGTAACCCTTTAAATGAATTTGGACAGGTTTGGGAGTCCCGGTGATGACGATTGACCCGGGAGACGATTATGGCACGCGTATCGAGGTGCAGCTTCAGACGGTTTGTGAGTGGACCTTGTTTTCTAAATTGGTGCATGCATAAATGTTTATTATATGTTTTAAATACTTATTTGTGATGCCATGAGTGCATTTGGATGTGTAGTTACGTATAGGCACCTATTTCGAGGTTTCGGCCCTATACCGTGCCTATACGGGTCTGTATTTCTTTTATTGGTCTAAATTAAATGGTTTTGGATTTCAAAAGGATAAACTCGGGTATGAGACCCATTTGGTTTTGTCTCGGGCATATGATGCTATTTACGACCTTCGGGTCTAAATTGTGGTCGCGACGGGTGCTATGTGCACGACGATCAACGATACGACGCTCGCCTCCGGATTGTGATGTGTTCCTTCCGGAGAGGTCACGATGAACGATTCGTGGTCGGGCAGCCTGGGGAGGCTCGACTTCGGAGTGCTGACGGTTCAGGATATCGATCGGTGATGAGTGCACCATGATCTTGTGGTGGTCGCGTCGGTTGATTCGTTCACGGCGACATACCAGGATTGAGAGCGGTCCTGGATGGATGGTTGCACGCATCACTATGATCGGAGTCGTGACTGACCCTTAGATATCGGGCACGGTGCCCAGTTGAGCCATATGTTCGGGCACGAGACCCAGTTGTTTTACACTGATGATTTCGGGTCAGGGACCCTAGATGGATTTCCAAGTTCATGACGGTTTATGGGAACCGGCATGAACTCTGGAAAGGTCATTGTGGTTCATGACGGTTTATGGGAACCGGCATGAACCTTTGTCAGGTCATTCTGGTTCATGACGGTTTATGGGAACCGACATGAACCCTTGTTATGGATGTTATAGATCATGACGGTTCAAGGGAACCGGGCATGAATGTTTTTGTTATGTATATATATGTATTCATATACCTTCCTTTACTTCTATTATCTCCTCCGGGGAGGGTCGTTGGCCTTGGTGGACCCCGGAGTAGTCACGGAGCACCGACTGAGTGGAGTCACCCCCCAGTTGGGTTCCTTACTCTCAGGAAGGCTATGATTACTATTACCTCGGGTAGGGTTAGTGGTCTGCGGACATTGATCTTGACTTTGAGAAGACTCGGATTGAGACCTGGGTAGCACGCGCGTAGCTTTGGAAACCGTGACAAGATTGGTTGTGTGAATTATATGTATATATGATGTATGCTATATGAGATATATGATATGTGATATGCACAGGTTTTGGGCAGTGGCCCATGTACGTGGTTTTACTATGGTTTGGGCTGAGTCCCGTATGGTCGTTTTCATTATAATTCTTTCAATATTGGTTTTGGGCTTAGCTCCCACATATGGTTTCTTTCGGTTAAATGGTTTTTGAATGCATGCATGCTTTTTAGTGAAGGGTACAAATGTCTTCTCGTTAAAATGTTTTTATAAACTCGTGTTTTGTCCACTCACAGTTTTTAATGTTTTGACTGCCCTTCAGGTTGATATCGGATGTGGATTGTAGCAGAGACCAAGATATCACATACCTCCTCCGGATCCTGGCGTACTCTGATGGCCCGGGAGGGCAAAGGTTAGAAATATCCCTTGTCTGAAACTTCGTGTCAAACGGGAGCAGGGTCATCCCGCACTAATCCCGGGGGGATTGGGATGGGTCCTGTCAGCGTGGTATCAGAGCGGGGTTGTCTCTATTCGAGCAACCGTGTAGCTCTCGGAGTAATGCACAGGTCGAGGATGTGATATCTCAATGGGCTATAGTTTGTTATCAACCTGATAGTTAGGGTATCGATACGATAGTTAGTAGGACCGTATCGTGGAATGTTTTGGTTCGGCAGTGTGGAACCCTATGAATGGTGAACGTAGTATTACGTTAGAGTTTTGGATCGTGAGACGGTTAGTTGGGATCGTCTTCACGATGTCGTAGGATCGGTTCCGACGATTGGTTGGGAATTATGACCATCGATGTTCGGATTTTGTTGAGTTAAATGGATTGTACTGCAGTTAGTAGCTTGCAGTTGGGTTCAGAGTGACCCTAGGTGTGATTGTGGAACCCTACCTTAGGTGTATGGTTCGGGGATGTAAGTTGACGAGTGGTTTGACTTGGACGACTATTCGAATTTGGATTCGGTAGTCGATCTAGTCATGTCAGCTTGTGTTGGGACTGCACTTCGTAGTCGGGGTTGTACTTATCGGTTAGACCTAGCAGGTTGTCGTGCTACCATAGTTGTGATGGATTATTGGTACAACTAAGGTCATGGACGACCTGGTAGACGACATTGGTTTAGTCGAGTTATGACTAGTTAGAGATGGTTTGGACAAGTTATCAGGGTTGGTACTTGTCGATGGAATCCCGGAGCGGGGATACCAAGTAGTTGGTACAGGCGGTTGATTCCGTTGGATGCGAAGTCTGGATATCGAGATGTCTGGTAGTTAGGTCTGCACGAGGTTGTGGCAGATGCTACTATCGATAGACGTAGTCGAATTTTATCCGGTCGAGTAGACTCAGGTTGTCGTGACGATTGTGACGATGGGATTGTCAGTCGTGACGATGCTACGAGGTGCGTGAATAACGCATATGTATGAGTAGTGATTCTGGATTCGACTTGGTTACGACTGAGTGCGATTGCAGAATGAGACGGGGACGTTCAGGGGACGTTTCCTTTTCTCGTATGAATTGTCAGGGTGACTATACCCAGAGTTGTCGGGTACGAGGGAGGCAGAGTTTCTTCTATTCGAGTAGAGGTACGGGGTCGTCGCTCGGTATGAGCGGAGATCCAGGGTTGTCAGTTTTGCACATGGTATGCTAGTGTTATTGATGATGCTTGTGTGCTGATGGTGATGGATTATAATGGGATACTGGTACTGGTGTTGGTGCTGGTGCCGGTGATTGTGATGACGATGAGTTACGAATCGGGATGTGACTCCATCGAGATACGTATATGTTCAGTATCTGTGGTTCGGGAGTGGATCACAGATAGTGACGGACTGGATTGGATCCAACAGTAGTTGGGACTCGTGGTACGAGATGCGTGTGTTGGATGCCGTTTAGGCACATTTGTAAATAATATACAAGGTTTAACCTTGAGTTGCATGAATTCCACTCCGAATGAGTGTTTCTAAATAAATGGTGTAAACCGACAGTCGAACTTGGTAGTGAGTTTGACTCGTTATGGTCGCATGGTTGATGTCCTAGGGTGTCGGTTCCGATATGATTGGAATTTCGGAATCGAGAGGTTGTAATTGTGGTGACGAGAGGAATGCGGGTTTTCTGCATTGGTATTGGGTATTTCGAAGCCATTTTGGGTGACTTCTCAGGTTCTACCATGATTGATGATGGTAGATGATATTGATGATGTAGATGTTGCTGGTTTCCACTAGTACACTGATCGTGTATTGGCTGGTGGACCCGGGATTTGTTCTGGGTCATCAGGAGGTGATGAGTATATCGAAGTTAGGTGACTGAGATTTCTCATTTTCTGCTTGGTGGCAGATGATGTTGATTACATGGCATGGTGAATGCAGCGAGTTTTATTTGCATTCACGAGGATGGATTTTGTGTCATCGTCTTGTATCATCCTTGATTTTCTAGGTGGAATGCCAAGGATCGATACGAGGTAGTCAGTGAGAACCCACAGTCTCGACGTGTCTCGTCGTTGACTGATCTGTTTAGATGTGGGAATTGGTTTAGGACTTTGGGTATCGTTATGGATCTGGATCGTGATTTTGATGATCTAGATAGTTGGAAAGTTTATCACTCTTACTGGGATGTTTGAGTGGAGCATGATGAGACTGAACTTCTTTTCGAGATAAATCCCGTATGGTATATTACTCAGGTGAGTAGTTTTCCGACGTGGTCGGATTTGGTTAGCTTTGGATGTACGTATATTATGATTGGCTTCCCTATGAAGTCAATCGATGGTAATGTGGTAATCGGTTGAATAGGTAACCAATAGGTTCGGTTTGGATGCGTCTCGGTAGACGTGAACGAAATTTCAGGTTTTGAGATCAGATTTCTGGATGACGATTCAGGATTTGATTTTGGAACTTGAAAGAAGATTTCTGTATTTGGGTTTTGGAATCGGATTCTGGGTGACGATTCAGGATTTGATTCTAGAGCTTGACTGTTGATTTTCTTTTTATGGATTTGGGTTCGGAATGGTTATTCCAAATGCTAGCTTACGGAATAATGATTTCGGATTCGGATTTGAACATGGCTATGGATAGGATTTCTGGGTTTGGATTCGGGATTTCTTACGAAATTGCGGATTCAGATTCGGATTTGGAAATAGATGATGGGTTGGAGTTTCGATTTGTCTAGTCCGGGATTGGACAAATGGACTCCATAGTAGAAATGTGATTGGCTACAACCTAGATGGGTGTAGGCTGATTGATGGGTAGATGTACGTACCTTGTACGTTGTTCGAGGTACGATACTGGATAGGCTGGTGGTGTCTGGTAGCGGTATTCTGGATATACCAGTGATACGTTGGTGAGCGAGTTGGTAGTCGGATTGGTTTTGATACCATCGGATTAATCGAGGTCGTGAACTAGACATTGGATACTGTGCGTTGGGTCATAGTGTTTCTGATGGGTCTAGTTACACACAGGTTGAGTAATTTGGTGGTTAGTATAACCACAAGTAAGTATGGTGTTAGTTTCTGACTGACGACTGTCAAGTGGTGACAGATTGTCAGAGGTGTCAGCGTGGATCGGTTAGTGAGGTCTGATGACTCTGGGTGGAAGTAGACGTCAGGATAGTTAGAGATTGAGCAAGGAACTGGCTAGTTGTTTATGTCAGTGAAAGGGTAGATTTGACAAATGGTGTCAATTCGAAACGGGTGACTACTGTCATTCGACGTGGTGAAATGTAGTCGATGTAACGAGAGTGTTGGTGGTACGTCTGGGTGCAGACGAGCAAGTATTATTTTGGTTAGTTGGTGTATGAGTGTACACGAGTTTCGAGGTCGATTCTACTTTCCACGAGGTGGATGTGGAATCAGGATAGTTGGAGTTTCAAGTACGAAACTAATTAAGGAAGGAAGAACGGTTAGATTAGGTCGGTTGGAATTTCGAGGACGAAATTAATTAAGAAGGGAAGGTTGTAACGACCCGTCCCAAATTCCATGATTAGATTAGTGACTAATCACGATTAGTGAGGCTATTAGTAACCCTTTAAATGAATTTGGACAGGTTTGGGAGTCCCGGTGATGACGATTGACCCCGGAGACGATTATGACACGCGTATCGAGGCGCGGTTTTGGACGGTCTGTGAGTGGACCTTGTTTTCTAAATTGGTGCATGCATAAATGTTTAGTATATGTTTTAAATACTTGTTTGTGATCCCATGAGTGCATTTGGATGTGTAGTTACGTATAGGCACTTATTTCGAGGTTTCGTCCCTATACGGTGCCTATACGGGTCTGTATTTCTTTTATTGGTCTAAATTAAATGGTTTTGGATTTCAAAAGGATAAACTCGGGTATGAGACCCATTTGGTTTTGTCTCGGGCATATGACGCTATTTACGACCTTCGGGTCTAAATTGTGGTCGCGACGGGTGCTATGTGCACGACGATCAATGATACGACGCTCGCCTCCGGATTGTGATGTGTTCCTTCCCGATAGGTCACGATGAACGATTCGTGGTCGGGCAGCCTGGCGAGGCTCGACTTCGGAGTGCTGACGGTTCAGGATATCGATCGGTGATGAGTGCACCATGATCTTGTGGTGGTCGCGTGTTGATTCGTTCACGGCTACTTACCAGGATTGAGAGCGGTCCTGGATGGATGGTTGCACGCATCACTATGATCGGAGTAGTGACTGACCCTTAGATATCGGGCACGGTGCCCAGTTGAGCCATATGTTCGGGCACGAGACCCAGTTGTTTTACACTGATGATTTCGGGTCAGGGACCCTAGATGGATTTCCAAGTTCATGACGGTTTATGGGAACCGGCATGAACTCTGGAAAGGTCATTGTGGTTCATGACGGTTTATGGGAACGGGCATGAACCTTTGTCAGGTCATTCTGGTTCATGACGGTTTATGGGAACCGACATGAACCCTTGTTATGGATGTTATAGATCATGACGGTTCAAGGGAACCGGGCATGAATGTTTTTGTTATGTATATATATGTATTCATATACCTTCCTTTACTTCTATTATCTCCTCCGGGGAGGGTCGTTGGCCTGGGTGGACCCTGGAGTAGTCACGGAGCACCGACTGAGTGGAGTCACCCCCCAGTTGGGTTCCTTACTCTCAGGAAGGCTATGATTACTATTACCTCGGGTAGGGTCAGTGGTATGCGGACATTGATCTTGACTTTGAGAAGACTCGGATTGAGACCTGGGTAGCACGCGCGTAGCTTTGGAAACCGTGACAAGATTGGTTGTGTGAATTATATGTATATATGATGTATGCTATATGAGATATATGATATGTGATATGCACAGGTTTTGGGCAGTGGCCCATGTACGTGGTTTTACTATGGTTTGGGCTGAGTCCCGTATGGTCGTTTTCATTATAATTCTTTCAATATTGGTTTTGGGCTTAGCTCCCACATATGGTTTCTTTCGGTTAAATGGTTTTCAAATGCATGCATGCTTTTTAGTGAAGGGTACAAATGTCTTCTCGTTAAAATGTTTTTATAAACTCGTGTTTTGTCCACTCACAGTTTTTAATGTTTTGACTGCCCTTCAGGTTGACATCGGATGTGGACTGTAGCAGAGACCGAGATATCACATACCTCCTCCGGATCCTAGCGTACTCTGATGGCCCGGGAGGGCAAAGGTCAGAAATATTCCTTGTCTGACACTTCGTGTCAGACGGGAGCAGGGTCATCCCGCACTAATCCCGGGGGGATTGGGATGGGTCCTGTCATCTTAGGTGGAAAAACGAAGGAAATCGAGTGTGAATTGATGGGGATTTGGCCGGGTTGAGTCGCGGTTTTGGGGACCCATTTAACAGGCTTCCGGGTAAGGACGATGACACTGTAGCTACAGTGCTTGGCGCGTGGCTTTCACTCGTAGCCACTTTGGACTGCGCGTGAGGCGTGTGAAGCCTCATCTCCGATCACGGTCAACTTGAGTTTTCATCCTTTCAATTTATTGAACATTTTGGGCTAATTTCGAGTCGATCGGAGATAATTAAGTTGGGCAAAATAGGGTCTATTGCCTCGGGAAGCGTGTTTGGGCGGCTTTCCCGGGCCGATTTCAGTTTAGGATTTCTTGGTTGAATGTTAAGGACTTGTAGTGACCTTTACGTGTGATTTGGACTGACAGGAATCGTACAATAGTACCCATACGAGGTTATACGCGCAGTTTTGCAGCAGGATTGTACAGTGAGTGGGCCCGATTTCATTAAACCCTTGCATGCATAACTATTTTCACTTATATATATATGTGAATCAAGCAAAGGTTTCGTTTATCTTGAGTTATGGTTATGGCACCATTTACGATGTTTGGGCTTGAGACCCGTCTGGTGAAATTTAAGTAATGTTTTGGATTATATATATATATATATATATATTTGTGCATGTGGATGTCGATCTTTGGTACTGTACTGTATAGATCTACCTGTGTGATACTGTCTCTTCCGGATGTGGGTACCCTGGAGTGGTCACGACGCATTGCCTGCGAGGGGTCATTCTACGGAGGGACCGGACCGTAGGATGACTCAGGAGCAGGATTGCTATGATGCGACGTCTGGGACGTCAGGCATCTGGGATGCCGTACCCGGACTGGGTTCAGGGATTGGACTCGGGATTGAGACCCCGGGTGGCACGCGTAGCCTTGGGAATGTGACCTTATTGGACGTCAGGGACGTCAGACATCTGGGATGTCAGGGTTGGAGTGTATAGTGCAGTGGCTGTGGTTATGTTTATGGTTATATTATATGACTTGTGATACCTTATATGATTTTATGGTTTTAAATACTAATGCATGCATGCTTGGAAAACGGAGCGGTAAAAGTATATGTTTTTAATTGCTGAACTGTTTTATAAACTTTGAATTTCGGCCCACTCACCCTTAATGTTTTGTTGACTCCTCCTGGCTGTGCTACTGAGGTAGAGGAGGATCCCGAAGCAGAGGCATAGATCTACACTGCGCACCTGAACCCCCTGCTGGGTAAGTTAGCCCGCAGGATAGCTTAGAGTCGTGCTCAGAACTTGTAATTTTGGACATTACCCCTTGTCTGACATTTTTTGAATTCAGATTTTATGTATGATTTTAATTTGGATATTTATGCATTTGAACTTTAAAGGTTAAAATTGGAATGTTAGTTTGGGTGTCAGACGGGAGCAGGGCACGTCCCCTTGTGGTCCCCGGGGGATCGGGGCGGGTCCTGTCAGCTTAGTATCAGAACCAGGTTGTGGCCAGCATGCTAGACTAGCGGTCAGTACTAGGTACTTTTCATGTTTAAGGATAATGTTATCTAATCTAGGCCTCTTAACAGTTGGTTATGCCTCCAAGGAGAATTCCTCACGCAAGGACTGACGAAGAACTATAGAGAGAAATGGAATGCGCAACTATCGAACGGGCTCAGCGTTTGGGAGCCACTCCTTTCAGCGGGGGATCAAACCCCGAGGATGCCTACGAATGGATTGCTAAGTGGGAAATGATTTTTACGGTGATGCACTGCCCACCGGGCGAGCGGGTGACATTGGCGGCTTTCCTAATGGAAGGCGGAGCTTATCAGTGGTGGCATGGCCTAGAGATGTCAGGATGGTCTATCCACACCACTACCTGGGAGGTCTTCCGTGCCCGATTCTTGGATCAGTACTACCCGCGATCGTTTCGCGCTGCTCGAGAGGCAGAATTCCTACGGCTGAAGTAGGGAGATATGTCTGTTGCGGACTATGAGCAGACCTTTGGGAAACTTTCTCGGTTCTCGGTAGCTTTTGTGAGCACAGAGGAAGACAAGTGTCAGAGGTTTGAACTTGGACTCCGAGGGGAGATTCGGGGAGGTGTGACAGCTGCCAGTGACGCTACTCTGAGAGACCTGGTCGACGCAGCGGTTCGTGTCGAGGCCAGTCTGGCGGCACACCAGGCATGACAGCCTTCAGGCGAGGGGCGACGTCGGGATCGTCCATACCTTGGACCAATGGGCCAGAGTAACACAAATGGAGGAATTTACAGAGGAGCACCTTCATCTTTACGGGGTCGTGGCTGGTCGGGTCGACATGGGAGCTCTCAGAGGACAGGATCGAGGTTCAGCTCAAGACAGCATTCATCTTGGAGTGGTGCATCCGATGGGTCTTCGGACAGGCCGAGGACAGTCAGCTGCTTTGCTTATGGAGGATCGGGCCACTATGCTCGAGATTGCCCACTGTTGTCTAGGAGAACGATGCAGGGGCCTTTAGTGTTGTGCAGAGTTCGGCTTCCAACACTGTCAGAGGTCGAGGACAAGAAGGTGACCGTGGTACAGAGCGTGGCGCGCGTGGGCGCGGACAGACTGCAGGACCCAAGGCTCGAGTATTTGCAGTGACTCAGCAGCAGGCTAGGACAGTCCCAGGTGTGGTTATAGGTACTCTTCATATCTCAAACCTTCTTGTACGTGTATTGATGGATGCGGGGGCTACTCACTTTTTTATTTCGAGGAGTTGTGTGGGTATGCTAGATTGTGAGGTATCAGCTTTAGATAGCGAGATGGGCACCGACACACTGATGGGAATCGTGTACTTGGTGAATCAGGTGATTCGGAGGAGCCAAGTGAGAGTAGAGGATGTGGATCTACCGGCGGATTTAATCATTTTGGATATCCATGACTTCGATGTGATTTTAGGGATGGATTGGTTATCGGAGCATGGGTCGCTCATTGATTGTTGTAGTAGGCAAGTGGTTCTACGAAGTCCGGGTTTGCTGGAGGTTATCTTTCGGGGGGAGCATGACGGTTCGCTTCCTGAAGTGATTTCTTCACTTGCCGCTACCAAACTTCTGCAGAAAGGATGCCAGGGTTATCTGGCGCATGTTGTGACGGAGTAGGTTGATACTCCGAGTACCGATGAAATACTAGTGGTGCTAGAGTTTCCGGATGTGTTTCCGGAAGACCTACCTGGATTACCACCACAGCGGGAGATCGAGTTTACGATTGAACTACTCCGTGGTACCCGACCTATATCCCAGGCACCATATCGGATGGCGCCGGCCGAGTTACGGGAACTCAAGACTCGGTTGCAGGAGTTGGTGGATTTGGGATTCATCCGACCGAGTACATCACCGTGGGGAGCACCGGTGTTATTCGTAAAGAAGAAGGAGGGGAGCCTTCGATTGTGTGTAGATTACCGGCAACTCAACAAAGTGACACTGAGGAACCAGTACCCTTTACCCAGGATTGATGATCTATTCGACCAGTTGCGAGGAGCGTAGTACTTCTCGAAGATTGATTTACGGTCGGGGTATCACCAACTGAGAATTGCGGAGAAGGATGTTCTGAAAACGGCATTTCGGACCAGATACGAACATTACGAGTTCCTAGTGATGCCCTTCAGCTTGACCAATGCTCCAGCAGCATTCATGGATCTGATTAACAGGGTCTTCCGATTTTACTTGGATAAATTTGTGATTGTGTTCATTGACGACATCCTGGTGTACTCAAGGAGTGCCAGAGCACATGAGAAACACCTACGGTCGGTGTTAGGGAAATTGAGACAGAAACAGTTGTACGCCAAGCTGAGTAAGTGCCAGTTTTGGCTGAGCAGTATTGGTTTTCTGGGACATGTGATATCGGCAGATGGGATTAGTGTGGATCCCCAGAAGACAGAAGTGGTAACTAACTGGGCCAGGCCGACAACGATAACAGAGGTACGGAGTTTTGTCGGGTTAGCGGGTTACTATCGGAGATTTGTGGAGGGATTCTCCAAAATTGCTGCACAGTTGACTCGATTGACTCGAAAGGGGGTGAAGTTCATTTGGGACGAGTAGTGTGAACAGAGTTTTCAGGAATTGAAGTATCGATTGACCACTGCACCCGTCCTTGCACTGCCAGATGACAGTGTAGAGTTCGTGGTCTTTAGTGATGCATCGCTACAAGGTTTGGGCTGCGTGTTAATGCAGAATGGTAAGGTTATCGCTTACGTATCACAGCAGCTAAAGACTCATGAATTGAACTACCCTACCCATGATTTTGAGTTGGCAGCGGTGGTTCATGCTCTAAAAATCTAGAGACATTACCTATTCGGTGCGACATGCAGGATATACACCGACCACCAGAGCCTAAAGTATCTATTCACCCAGAAGGAGCTTAACATGAGGCAACGGAGATGGTTGGAGCTAATAAAGGATTATGACTGTACGATTGAGTACCATCCGGGTAAGGCAAATGTGGTGGCAGATGCGCTCAGCAGGAAATCAGCGGGGTTAGTTGCACACTTGAGGATGGTGTATCTCCCTTTGTTAGTGGAACTCCGGAAGGCTGGAGTTATACTGGGGACAAACAAGCAGGGAGCTTTGTTAGCCAGTTTCCATGTACAACCGTTGTTAATCGATCGGATCATCGAAGCACAATTACAAGATCCGACACTTTGTATCTACAAGATTGAGGTCGAAGCAGGTGAAAGGCAGGATTTTACCATCCGAGGTGATGAAGCTCTAGTGAAGTTGGGCCGATTGTGTGTACCTGCGGTGGCAGAATTACGGGCCGAGATTTTGGAGGTAGCCCATAGTTCGGCTTATTCTATGCATCCGGGAGGTACAAAGATGTACCGTACCCTCCAGAGCCATTATTGGTGGCCAGGGATGAAAAAGGACATTGCAGAGTTCGTGAGTAGATGCTTGACCTGCCAGCAGGTTAAGGCGGAGCGGCAGAGACCTTATGGGGCTATGCAGCCACTTCCGATTCCCGAGTGGAAGTGGGACCATATCACCATGGACTTCGTCTTTAAGTTTCCAAGGACCCGGAGTGGATTCGACGGAGTGTGGGTGATTTTAGACCGGTTAACCAAGTCAGCCCATTTTCTGCCAATACAGGAGACTTTTAAACCCAACCGACTTGCTCAACTGTTTGTGAAGGAAATCATTCGACTTCATGGTACGCTGGAGTCGATTGTGTCTGATCGCGATCCGAGTTTCACTTCCAGGTTCTGGCAGAGTTTACAAACCACCTTGGGTACAAAGCTACATTTTCAGTACTGCTTTCTATCCACAGACCGATGGACAGTCAGAGAGGACCATTCAGACCCTGGAGGACATAATGAGGTCTTGTGTGCTACAGTTTCAGGATTCGTGGGATGCTCATTTGCCGTTAATGGAATTCACATACAACAACAGTTATCAGCCAAGTATCGGGATGGCACCCTACGAGGCACTGTATGGTCGGCAGTGCAGAACATCTATCTGTTGGATGGAGATAGGAGAGCGAGCGGCAGTAGGACCGGATTTCATGGACATAACCCAGGAAGCAGTCCGCATTATTAGAGAAAGATTGAAAGCGGCACAGGATAGACAAAAGAGTTATGCTGACCGACGGATTCGAGACTTGGAATTTGAGGTTGGAGATTTTGTTTTCCTGAAGCTATCCCCATGGAAAGGGATTATCCGTTTTGGTCGACGGGGGAAACTGAGACCACGATATATCGGACTATACGAGATTGTTGAGAGGATTGGCCAGGTTGCTTACAGATTAGCACTACCTCCAGAACTTTCTAAATCACACACCTCTAATTAAGATTAGGCCGATGCAAATGGATGCTTTAATTAGTGGAATTGATGTTGAATTGAAGGAATTACAACCAGGTTATGTCACCGGCTAACGGGTTGAATTTGCAGGAAACGGGTGATAGGGATGAGTACTGTAGCTGGCGCCTGAGCTTCACGCGCAGCCACTCACGGCAGCGCGTGGGGCACCTGAGACCAAATCCTGAGGTGAGTTCAACATGAAATTTTTTCCTTTTAATGTAACGAACATTTTGGCACTAGTTTCGAGGAAATCAGATATCGTTTCAATAGTATTCATTGTATCTGAAGTTTTCGTATACGTTTAAAATACGTATTTAAATCCTGGAAAAATTTGGAAAAATTATATGAGGTATATTGAAGTGTTAGTGATCCTCGATAACGATTTTGGATATGAATTATGATTTTCGGAATTTACGGAAAAACATGCAGCTCGTAAGCGGGCCGTTTGTACAGTGTGTGAGTGGACTTTGCTTTCTAAATTTCAATGCATGCATAATTGTTTCCTATGCTTTATATTTATGATTTCTATGCTTATGGTTATGGTAATTACGATTTTCATATTTACACCTATTTCGATATGTAATACGTAATTGCACGTATTTCGAGACTATGATTTCTTATATGCTTTGATGATGGTTTGATGGATGATTTTATATGATTTGTACGTATCATGTTTTGATGATATTTAGATTATGAGTTGTGAGTATGATTTGGGATTTGAACGTGAAATTCGGACATGAGTCCCATTTCGATTAAAATGTGATTTCGGATTTGGTTTTGAAAATTGGATTACGATGAATTCTGGATATTCTATGATTTACACATGGTTTTGGGTTTAAAGACCCGGTTGATTGATGACGGGGGAGGGCCCATGATTGATATGTTTTGAGTTTAAAGACTCGGTTCTTGTGATATCCCTCGAGGCTTATTGATTGTGTTTTGAGTTTAAAGACTCGTTGATATCCCCGGAAGGCCTGATATGTGTGAGTTTAAAGACTCGGTGATTGAGATCCAGCATATTGATTGATTTGTGATTTAATGTTGATTTTCGATGTTTTCGGATGCGTTGGGCAATGGCCCGGTTTATATGGCTTGATGAATTTTTGGCCTATGTTCTTGTACTTGAATTTTGGTTCATGATTTTGGGCTGAGGTGTAACGCCCCAGAAATTCGAGGAATGTAAAATTGTAAAATAATAAATGAAATGACGTTTTTACCCCTGTGAAAAGTATGGTTAAATTGTTGACTTTTTGATTGGTATGTCAAAAATACATTCACCAATGACCGTGACGTAGTTCGAGACGTCACGAGTCCATAGACAGGTGGCACATCCAATTCCGACGATCAGTGAAGAAGTTATGACGTTTGGAAGTCCAAGGGCATTTTCGTAATTCAGACGAAAAGGGGGAAAATGTTGACTTTTTGATTGACAACTGATTTTCACACGATTCGAGGACCGTTAGGAAGGTCTCGATGCCCTGAGTTCGTAGACAGGCGGCACGCTGAAAACAGACATCGGACGGTTGAGTTACTGGTCTAGAAAGAGAAGGGCATTTTGGTAATTTTTGGACAGAAGGGCAAAATGGTAATTTTTACAGTAGGTTACTGTTTGAAAACCGTGGGAAACAGGGCCTGCACCACCGTGCTTGGTGGTTCTGATCAAAGAATTGTTTAACATGTTAGTGGCTGGGCAAAGTGATTTGTTTATTGGCTTTGAGGCAGTGGAGTGTGGAATGAAGAAAAAACCAGTGCACGGGTACCATTTTGTTTAACTGGTCTAGGACCGTTGCGAGAAACATTTTCCAAAGTGGGATTGACGGATTCCCATGGGTGTTGGCTGCACGATTCAGTTAACAGAGAGATAGGGAGTGAGAGAAGGTCATATCTTTTAAGGGGAGTCTGAAAACTTGAGAGAAAACAGAGACTGGAGAATTTGGAAATTGGAGGGAAATTTTGAGTTTTGATTTGTGAGGCGAGTTGGACGAAACCAATGATCGAAATAGCTTTCTAGAACCATTTGGAGTTCGACTATATCAATCTTGAGGTGATTCGAACACGGTTTGGCCAGCGACCCAAGTTCCATTGTCGAAGGATTTTCAGACCTGAGGACGATGACTTTCAGGTGAGGATTTGTGAAATTAGTTGTGTTTTATTGTTCGTATAGGTGCTAGTAAGCTACATCTTAAGTTAATTTGGATTTGGAGTTGAGCTGAGTGAAGAACAACGGTTGACCTGTTTGTTTGATCACGGGTCGAGTGAACGATTTAGGACCTGTTGAGGTTAATTAATGGATCAGAGCTTAAATTAAAAGGTTAAGGAAGGTCTTAGGTGGAAAAACGAAGGAAATCGAGTGTGAATTGATGGGGATTTGGCCGGGTTGAGTCGCGGGTTTGTGGACCCATTTAACAGGCTTTCGGGTAAGGACGATGACACTGTAGCTATAGTGCTTGGCGCGTGGCTTTCATGCGCAGCCACTTTGGGTGGCGCGTGAGGGCGCGTGAAGCCTCATCTCCGATCACGGTCAACTTGAGTTTTCATCCTTTCAATTTATTGAACATTTTAGGCTAATTTTCGAGTCGATCGGAGATAATTAAGTTGGTTAAAATATTGTCTATTACCTCGGGAAGCGTGTTCGGGCGGCTTTCCCGGGTCGGTTTCAGTTTAGGATTTCTTGGTTGAATGTTAAGGACTTGTAGTGACCTTTACGTGTGATTTGGACTGACATGAATCTTACAATAGTACCCGGACGAGGTTATACGCGCAGTTTTGCAGCAGGATTGTACAGTGAGTGGGCCCGATTTCATTAAACCCTTGCATGCATAACTATTTTCACTTATATATATGTGTGTGTGTGAATCAAGCAAAGGTTTCGTTTATCTTGAGTTATGGCTATGGCACGATTTACGATGTTTGGGCTTGAGACCCGTTTGGTGAAATTTATGTTCTGTTTTGGATTATATATATATATATATATATATATTTGTGCATGTGGATGTCGATCTTTGGTACTGCACTGTATAGATCTACCCGTGTGATACTGTCTCCTCCGGATTTGGGTAACCCGAAGTGGTCACGGCGCATTGCCTGCGAAGGGTCATTCTACGGAGAGACCGGACCATAGGATGACTCAGGAGCAGGATTTCTATGATTGGACGTCTGGGACGTCAAGCATCTGGGATACCGTACCCAGACTGGGTTCAAGGATTGGACTCGGGATTGAGACCCCAAGTGGCACGCGTAGCCTCGGGACTGTGACCTTATTAGACGTCAGGGACGTCGGACATCTGGGATGTCAGGGTTGGAGTGTATAGTGCAGTGGCTGTGGTTATGTTTATGGTTTTATTATATGACTTGTGATACCTTATATGATTTTATGGTTTTAAATACTAATGCATGCATGTTTGGAAAACGGAGGGGTAAAAGCATATGTTTTTAATTGCTGAACTGTTTTATACACTTTGAGTTTCGGCCCACTCACCCTTAATGTTTTGTTGACCCCTCTAGGCCGTGCTACTGAGGTAGAAGGGGATCCCAAGGCAGAGGCATAGATCTACACTGCGCACCTGAACCCCCTGCTGGGTAGGTTAGCCCGCAAGATAGCTTAGAGTCGTGCTCAGAACTTGTAATTTTGGACATTATCCCTTGTCTGACATCTTTTGAATTCGGATTTTATGTATGATTTTAATTTGGATATTTATGCATTTGAACTTTAAAGGTTAAAATTGGAATGTTAGTTCGGGTGTCAGACGGGAGCAGGGCACGTCCCCTTTGGTCCCCGGGGGATCGGGGCAGGTCCTGTCATGAGGCCCCGTAGTTATGGTTTCGGGCTAAGGCCTGAGGTTTGAGAAAAGGAAATGATTTTGGTTTTCATACACGATTTTCTTATACTGGAAATGAAATGGATTATTGTAACAACCCGTCCCGGAAGTCGGGATTAGATTAGTGGTTATTGACGGGTTAGCAAGGTAAATCGGTGATTAATTGGATACTTTTGGACGGATAGCGCAGAATGACGATTTTGCACTTGGAATGGTAAAAAAGGTTGACTTTTAGTTCGGGTGGTCAAATAGACTTTGACCGATGACCGTGACGTAGTTCGGGACGTCACGAGTCCGTAGACGGGTGGCACGCCCGATTCCGATATCCGAGGAGGAAGTTATGATGCTCGGAAGATTGAGGGCATTTCCATAATTTGGTTAAAAAGGAGGAATTTGGTTACTTTTTGTGTAACGACCCGTCCCGGAAATTATGATTAAGACGGTGATTAGTGAAGGATTAGTGAGCGTAATTGGTGGTTAGTTGGTGACACTAGAGTCGTTAAGGTAGAATGACGATTTTGCCCCTAGCATGGGCAAAATGTTGACTTTTAGTTCGGGTGGTCAATTGGGTATTGACCGATGACCGTGACGTAGTTCGGGACGTCACGAATCCATAGACAGGTGGCACGCCCGATTCCGACATCCGAGGAGGAAGTTATGATGTTCGGAAGGTGGAGGGCATAACCGTAATTTGGAGAAAATAGGGGAAAAGTTGACTTTTTGGACGATCGGGTTTTGGCACATTGACCTAGGACTGTTAGGTAGATCTCGTCGTCCTGAATTCAACGACAGGCGGCACGTGTTCATCGGAGTTAGGATGTGTGAGTTCCGGGTCTAAAACGGTAAGGGTAAAATGGTAATTTTGGCTTAAGAGGAAGGGTATTTTGGTATTTTGCACTTTTGGATTTGTGCAACAGAGAGGGACAAATGGAGGGCTGAGATTGAGACATTTGTGAGGGAGAGCAGAGGATTGTGACACGTGAAGGAGAACTAGAGGGTTCTAGGATTTTGTTCACGAGTCTAAATAATTGGGGGTGCCCATGTGTGTATTCTTCGACTCAGAGAGAAAACAGAGACTAGGATTTGGGGAGAAATCGATCAAGCACGTTGAGGGTGTGAGTTTTGTGAGTGTGCGAGAGTGAGCAGAGATTGAATGAGAGTTAGTGAGTGAGTGGAGGAGGTTTGGAGGTGCAGTGGTCGCGGGTGTGTGCGGATGTGAGCCACGGGAAACCAGGGGGAAACAGAGAACAGAGAGGAGTTTTGGGTGGTGGTGCTGCCGTGTTCGACCAATCGAGACTGGTGGTGGCGTCTAGAGGACGGAGGAGGACGAGAGGAGATACTTACTCACGGTTGAGCTCACGACGGCGACCGGAGGGCGGGTAATTCCTTAACTTTTCCTCTATGCTCTGTTTTGCCGTCGATTTTCAAATCGAAAGTCGTGAAGTCTGGGGTTGAGTCGAGAGTTTTGGTGAGTTGGGTGAGCTTCAGGGAGGTCCTAGGAACAGTCTAAGGTAGCCACCGTGACGAGAGGTGACCTAGTTGGCTGGATCGTGAAATAGGGGAAGTGTTCGGGTTTCTGTTCGAGCTTGAGTCGACGGGCTATAGGTCGAGTCGAGATGGTTGAGTGAGGGGGATGAGTTCCTTAGGACGGGACGAAGCAGATGGTGAAGAGAGGAGCAGTTTTGGTGGCAGGATGGCGGAGAACCGGCCACGCCAGTTCGAGTTGTAGTGACTGGTTCGAACCGGGTCGACCAGAGGTTGCTGGTGACACTGTAGCTGGCAAGTGAGGCCACGTGCAGCCACTTTGGACGGCGCGTGGGGGCGCGTGCGGCGGCGGTTGGGAAAACGGTCAACATGGTTTTTGGTCTAGGTGTTGTGACGAGTCCATTGGTATGGGTTTCGGGTTATTCGGACGTCAATTCAATATAGTTCCGCGAGGGTGAAGGTTTATGGTTTAGGTTCATTACGTTTAGGACCCGGGGATTTTGAGGAAAATTAGGTGGACCTTCGTAGACGTGTTAGTGACGTTCTTTGGTGATTGTTGACAGGATCAGGATTTCCCGAGGAAGCTGAGGAACGTACGGGACGTTCGGGACGCGATTGAGGGCTCGGTACTGTGAGTGGACCCTTTCCTTAAACTCAAGCATGCATAACTGTTTTTCTATCCTTGTTTTATGGTTTTATATGTGATTTCATGATTTTTGAATATGCTATGTTGGTTTTACATAATTGCACGGTTTTCGAGAAATAATATATTTGGCACGTTTTACGAGGAATGTCGATTTCTGAGTATAATGCCATGGTTTTGGGGTTTTCAAATGATAACTGGTTTTGAATGCTTATAAATGAATTTTGGAACGTGATTTTGATAATAAAGGTTTTCGGTTTTGAAATCGAATTTCGAAAATCGAGGTTTGGTTTTAAAGTTGAAGAGTGAAGTTCCGGATTTGGGTTCGGAATGACGGTTCAGGATGCCGGAAGGGTTTCAGACCAGTGATTTCGGATTCGGGTTTGGATATGGATTTCAAAATGTTTTTAAAATGGTTTTGATTGGATTTGCTGGATCTGATTATTGTGTTTAAAGACCCGGATATTGTGATTGACGGGGGACGGGCCCAGATTGGGTTTAAAGACCCGGATTGAGTTTAAAGACTCAGATATATTGATATTTCCCCCGTAGGCCTGTTGAGTTTAAAGACTTGGGAGTTTAAAGACTCGGATATTATTGAGGCCTGGATTGAGTTTAAAGACCCGGGAGTTTAAAGACTCGGATAGGTCCAACAGGTTTGATCGGTTAATGATGGCTTGGTACTTATGTTTTCCGATACGGTTTATGATGCTTAGGATATGATTTCTATAACTGTTTTTATAATGATTTTGCAAACGTTTTTATGATGATCTTTATGTGGTTTATAATTGTTTTAAATAACTAGGTTATGCATGTGGTTTCAAAACGGAGGGCAAAAACCCTGGTTTTAATATGAAATGGTTTTTCAGAAATTCTTTTCTTATTTATGGTCCACTCACACCTTCTGTTTTAATTGCCCTCCAGGTCGTGGAGATCGCGTGGGGTTTCGGCGTCGAGGCAGCGTCGGAGGCATAGAAGTTATGAGAGCGACCCCGAAGTGTTTTAAATTTTCCGTGTGCGTGTATCTGGTTTATCGGTTTTCTTTCTTTTGTATTTAGTACTATGCTCTGTAAACACTTAAACTTCGGGATGTTTTTATAGTTTCTCCTGCGTCTGACTGGGTACTTTGGTGGCTTCGAGTGAGTTTACTTTGGTTTTGTTTCGGGGAGTCAGATGGGAGCAGGATTTACCTCAATTTTCGGGGTGAAACCGGGGTGGGTCCTGACATTTTGCGCGACAAGTTTTCTTCATGCAAACCAAGGACCGATAGATAGGCCTCGACGTCCTGAGTACAACGACAGGCGGCACGCCTTCATCGGACATTGGACGGACGAGGTATGGCTCTAAGAAGGTGAGGGGTAAAATGGTAATTTAGACTTGCAAGGGCATTTTGGTCTTTTTACTCCTTGGGAAGTGTGCCAATCAAATAAGGACACTTGGCTGTTAACTTGGATTGGTGCTCATGGGATTGTGACGCGTGGCCTTCTCTGGATGGTCTTAGAACCATCCTTCACCGCCGTAACTGGTTTAAACATTTGTGCACGGTGAGGAACAAAGAGGAAAACAGAGGGATGTGAGGGTGAGATCATGGATCCAATTTTCCACAAACGTTCTGCTCACTGTGCGTAAATGGATTAAAGCAGGGGACTGAGGAGATTGTGGTGGCGTGGCCGTGATGACTGCCGTGAGGTGGCGGCCTGAGAAGTGAACAAATAGGGGAACCGTAACCCAAACTAGCTAAAATCTTTCGATCCTCAACACTAGGCCTTGGTGTGTGAAGGACAGTTGATGAGAGTGATGAGATGACCCTGGTAGGGCCACCGTGGAGGACAACCAGGGGTGGTGGCCGGTGTTACCATAATCGGTAAGGTTTAAAGATTTAAAATGGAAGTTTGGTTCTAAAGCCTGCTGAATGGTTTTAAATCCTCGATTTCATTCAGGATGCTTGAACAAATCTTTTGGGACAAAAATGACAGATGGAAGGGGCCAGAATTATGGAAACCGGATGAAGGGAAGGACGGCCGGTTCAGGGAAGGTAAGATTTTCGTCTAATTTAGAATGTTTTGAGGTTATAGATTAATATGAAATATTGAGAAGGAACTATAGGACCAATTAGATTTGAAATCGGACCGGAAATAAAGGAATTATAGGGACGAACCGTGAACGCTGGTTTGGGTTGGACCAGTCTGAACCGGACCGGTCTGGACCGGGTCTGTCCAAGGTTGAAGATGAACAGTAGCAGCGCGTAAAGCCCACACACAGCCACTTCAGGCGGTGCGGGTGGGCGCGTGGTACTCCTTTTTAGGAAGGTTCGAACACGGCTTTTAAAGTATTTGATGTAACGAACATTTCGGCGCTGGTTTCGAGTCAATCGGACACCGTCTCGATATGTTTCGGAATGTCCGAAGATTTAAGTGTTCGGTTAAAAATAATTAAAAATACGGGAGAATTATGGGGCTTTAGTATGAGTATTGTGAAGTAGTTAGTGACCTTAGTATGGGCTTTGGACAGGTTCGGGAAAGCCGAGGATAGCGGAATGGCCAGGAACGGCGTAAGTGCGCGCGTATCGAGGCGACGTCGGAATGGTCTGTGAGTGGACTTTTCTTTCTAACTCTTAATGCATGCATATAAGTTTTAATATGTTTTTATATGTGATTCTATGATTAGATTTATGATCTTGATGATTTATGACTTTGCACATTTTTCGAGATATTGTACGGAATTTCACATTTTACGAGGTTTTGATTTCTCTTGTGATTCGACAATGGTTTTAATGATTTGATTTCGGGATTTGAAATATGATTTGATTTCAATGACTTGAAATGGATTTCGGAAAAGTGATTCGGGTTTGGAGCCCTGTTCATGAGATTACGGTTTTCAAACTGGATTTCGGAAAGGAAGTCTGGATTTGGGTTCAGGATTATGGTTCCGGATGCTAGCTTACGGAATCATTTTTGCGAATTCGACTGTGGATTTTCTGTGGTTTTCAGTGATTGAATGAAAAATGGTTTTGGGTTTAAAGACCCGGAAAGAGAAAAACCCACTGGATATGGTTTTAAGTTTAAAGACTTGGATTGATTAACGGGGGAGAGGGCCCTGGATTGATGTGTTTTGAGTTTAAAGACTCGGTGTGGTTTTGAGTTTAAAGACTCGGTGTGGTTTTGAGTTTAAAGACTCGGTGATTGTGACACCCCCGAGGCCTGTGATTGTGTTTTGAGTTTAAAGACTCGTTGATATCTCGGGAAGGCCTGGTTATTGCGCATTGTGTTTTGAGTTTAAAGACTCGGGCGCACTTGAGATCCAGTAACTTGTATGATTGATATTTTCACTAGTTTTCACTAGTTTTCATTTGTTTTAGGCGGTGGCCCGGATGAGTTGGATTTGATGAGTTTTGGGACTGAGTTCCCGGATTTGAGATGGTTTGTGGTTTTGGGCAGAGGCCCTGGATTTGAATGACGAATTTGTTTCGGGTTTTCAATGTTGGTTTTTGATATGAATGGTTTCATGACTTGGAATTGATATGCATGCATTGGTTTTTGAACGGTGGGTATGAATGTAATTGTGTTTTCTGATAACTGTTTTGAACTTATACTTTGTTTTTGTCCACTCACAGTCTTTTCGTGTCTTCGATACCCTCCAGGTTGTTGCGGCGCGGGCTGTTTGTCGAAAGAGACGGAGACATCACAACCGAAATCCACAGTAGTTCGGCGCACTCTGGGAAGTCCTGATACTTTTAAGATAGCTGGATTGAGAATCCCTTGTTTGACTTATGTGTCACATGGAGGTTGAACATCAATTTCGCCTTCATGTCATGCGTATGGTAGACGGGTTTTGTCAAGACCCAACCCTCTTCGGTTAGAACCCGACTCATCTAGCACCATATTCTCCGCTTTGGGCCTCGCCCTCACGGTTTTGTTTTAAGGAGCTCATGGTGCAACTTCCTAGGGGGTCACCCATCATGGAATTGCACCAGCCTCAACTCGCTTAACTTTGGGGTTCCAATCCCCCCCAAAGCCACTTGAGCTCCCAAAATGCCTAGTGCTAGATAGGTGTGTTGTAACTACCTGGAAATTCGAAAAAATGAACATTTGGAAAATTTGAAGGAAATGACGATTTTGCCCCTAGAATTGGACGAACGATTGATTTTTGGTTTGAGCGGTCAAACGGACTTTGACCGATGACTGTGATGTAGTTCGAGATGTCACAAGTTCATAGATAGGTGGCATGTCTGGTTCCGACATTCGAGGAAAAAGTTATGATGTTCGGAAGTTTAAGGGTAATTTGTTAAATTGGTTAAAGGGGCCATTTGTTGACTTTTTGATCGGGACCATGTTTGGACTTTCCGTAAGTGCCGTTGGATTGGTCTCTAGACGCTGAATCCGTAGACAGGCGGCATGCGTCAATCAGAGTTCGGATGACAATGTTACGGGCCTCGATACATGAAAGGCATTTTAGTAATTTGTGAGAAGAAGGGCACAATGGTAATTTGAGTTGGGCGGTTAAATGGCTGATGTTGAGATTATGTTGAACCAACAGTGGACACCTGGAATTGTTGAATTGGGCGTGGAATGGTCATTAAGTGACATTTGTCACTTGGTGAAAGAAATTAGTGGCAAAGATTGATGAGGATTAATTTGAATACGTGTTTCTGTATGTCGTATACATTCATAAAAAACAGAGGACCCAAAACCTTGATCCTTCGATTCAATTGTAACCAGTTAACATCCTTTGAGGAAACTTCTATAATTGTGAGATTTAGAACAACAAAATCGAAAGGCAAGGAGACTTGAAAACCCAGCTAGACCCACACTCAAAATCACCCGTCGTTCATGTTTTTCCCAAATTCGGAATTGGAGTTTTGAGCTGTAAGGAAGGAAACTGAACATCAATTGAGTCTTCTGAGCTTGATTGTGGTGTAATCATCTCAAATTTGAAGAGGATTGACACAGAAATGGACAAGAACACACCTGGCGACTGTTCTGAAATCCCATGCTTGAGTTCGAATAATTACGGGTAAGATGGACTCAAATTGAACTAGAACTCGTGATTAGAATGAAGATATGATACTTCCTGTGCGATTAATTGAAGGAAATAGCTTGAAATTGGGTGAAACCCAATTAAGAACCCATCGGGTATTTACTTCTAGTCGAGTAATTTGGGGCCCAATTTCATGAAATCAATGATACATATCCTAAATTAAACTTACTTCGATGCATATTAACGTTTGAATTGTCGAAAACGAAGTCGAATTGACTGCGAACTAACCGGGTTGTATCGCGGGTTTTAGACCCGTTTGCAGGGAAGTCGGGTCGAGAAGATGAACAGTGCCATGTTACTGTAGCAGGCGCGTGGATTCACACGCAGTCGCTTGCGGCGGCACGTGGGGGCATGTGAGTGGGAATCCCGAGGTGAGTACAACATGACTTTTGTCCTATTTAATGTAACGAACATTTTGGCACTAATTTCGAGGAAATCGGTTATCGTTTCGATAGTGTTCTGAGTATCCGAAGTTTTAATATACATTTAAAATACGTATTTAAATCCCGAAAAAATTGGGGAAAATTATATGAGGTATATTGAAGTGTTAGTGACCCTCGATGATGATTTCGGACATGAATGGTGACTTCTAGAATTTACGGAAAAACATGCAGCTCGGAAAGCGAGCGATATGGACGGTGTGTGAGTGAACTTTTGTTTTCTACCCAAAATGCGCATATATGTTTTAAATGCTTTATGATATGATTTGAAATGCTTTAGCATGATTGATGTTTCGATCTGATGATTTTCGGATTTTGGGAATATTATATTGTTTTATATGATTGTGGGCACAATTTTCGAGAAAACCATGATATTATTGTTTTAAGGGAAGGCCCGGGATTTGAGATTGGTTTTGACTCGGATTATGAGTCGAGAAATGATTTGATGGATTTGTAATGCTTTGTGGATTTAGGTGAAAATGGCAACTGAGGTAGCGGTTACACAGATTTGCGTGAAATTGATATTTTAGGCGTGAGACCCAATGGAAATGTGATTTTGATTGGATTGGTATTTCCATGTGATTACATGATGATATTGATGGTTTTCGGATTTATGAAATAATCGGGACTCTGGTTTTACGGACTATGTTTTGGGCTGAGACCCTGTGAGGAAAATGGTTTTGATTTCAAATGGAACTGTTTTTCATTGGTTTTCATAATGATGATATGTTGTGGATATTAGGGCTTTTGGGGTGGAATATGTTTCCAACTGCACCCTGGATTGTGGATATTAGGGCTCCTGGTTGAGAATGTGTTTCCTCGGAATGAACCCTGGAGATAACGCTCGCCTCCGGGATGGATGTGTTTACCCCAGAGAGGTCACGTAGCACGGTCTGTTGTCGTGCAGCCGAGGGAGGGTCGACTCAGATCAGATGTACTGGATTATATGGAGATCGGTCGGTGATGTGTTCACATCGACGGATATTGTCGGCTGGTGATGTGTTCACAGCAACGGATGACAGGACCCGCCCCGATCCCCCTGGGACCACCCGGGACGTGCCCTGCTCCCGTCTGACACCCGACATTAAAATACCAAAATCACCCTTATTGAAAATAAAATGCATAAAGAAAATCCAAAGTTAAGTCATACATGGCACACCACACAAATATCCGAATACAAATAGTGTCAGACAAGGGATAGTTCCCGAATACTGTTTATTGAGCACGACTCTAGACACACTACGTGCCGACCTACCCAGCAGTAGGGTTCAGGTGCGCAACGTAAACCTATGCCTCTTCCTCGGGATCCTCCTCCTCTTCCTCGGGATCCTCCTCCTCAATAGCACTACCTGGAGGGGTAGTAAAACAACAAGGGTGAGTGGGCCGAAACTCAAGGTTTACAAAATAGTTTACCATTCCGAAAACATATAGATTTTTCCCTCCGTTTTCCGAAAAGACATGCATTAGTATTATAAACCACAAAATCATATAATCATAAGCAGAGTAATATCAACATAATATAATCTCAGTCACTGCACTATACATCCCAACCCTGACATCCCAGATGCCCGACGTCCCAGACGCCCAATTTGGTCACAGTTCCAAGGCTACGCGTGCCACCAGGGGTCTCAATCCCGAGTCCAAATCCTGAACCCAGTCCGAGCATGGCATTCAAGATGCCTGACGTCCCAGACGTCCAACAGTAGCAATCCTGCTCCTGAGTCACTCTACGGTCCGGTCCCTCCGTAGAATGACTCCTCACAGGCAATTTGCCGTGACCACTCCGGAGTACCTACATCCGGAGGAGATAGAATCCTAGGGTAGATCTATACAGTGCAGTACCACAGATAATATCGAGATCTATTATACATATACATGACTCAAAACCATTCATAAACAACCAGACGGGTCTCATGCCCAAACATCGTAATACGTGCCATAAATCATACTCAAGATAAACAGATATTTTTACTTGAATCACATATAGATATAATAGAAAGTAAAACAGTTATGCATGCCGAGGTTTAGCGAAATCAAAGGCCCACTCACAGTACAATCCTGCTGCAATCCCGAGCGTAAAGCCCCGTCCAAGGGTTAAAGTACAATTCCTGTCATGCCCAAAACATACGTAAAGGTCACTTTAAGTCCCTACTAAACAACTAAGAAACCCTAGACGGAAACCGGCCCGGGGAACCGTCCGAACACGCTTCCCAAGGCATCAAATCCTAATTTGACCAACCTAACGATCTCCGATCGACATGAAACCACCGTCATTGGATCCGTATCGTCGAAACCTTGAAAATGGCACTGGTCCCACACAAAACACTGTTCACACGCGCCCCCCCACGCGCCGGTCAACCCTCTGGTCAACGGTGCTACAGTGATGATGACGTCAGCATGACGTCACTACTGACGTCAGCATGACGTCATCACTGACAATGTCAGAGGACACGTGTCAACAGCCCATTGGTCCTTGGTATGACAGTTTCCTGACATGATGACATCATCATGACGTCACTGTTGACGTAAGAATGATGACGTCATCAGCTACAGTACCAGGTCTGAGAACCGGGTCACTGCAAACCCACGGTTCGACCCGATCAGTTCTCATCAACCCGACCACCAAAAACGATGGGATTTGTTCCTATGAACTCGTCTAATCATGTTCTATGGTTCTGTGTAAATTAAACGAGCTTTTGAGTTGAAGTAACCACCTGAAAATCGACAGGAAACCTGCTGCCGGCTCTGGTTCGTCTTCTCCGGCGTGTCGTCCCGTATCCAGCCACGAACTTAGGTCCAAAATGCTCGTCTAGTCTCTTAGGATATGACTCAATAACAACCAAACATTTCCAACGTAAAAAACGGACGTTTCGAGACAGGGAAGGAAATCGGTGTCTCTCGGGTTTGCAGGCTTACCGGCGCCGTGTCGTCGCCTTGGGCTGCCTAGCCCAGTCCTGAGTCGTCGAGCCGTCCCAGTGGTCCTAGCCCTAGGTTTGTTCGAGCCCAGAAGTCATGGTTTGGACGGTTTGGACAGTTTGGGCTGATCGGGTTCTTCTCGGGTTTGGGAGTTTTCCGGCCGTGCAGGGTGGCCGTGGTGGTGCTGATTGTCGTTTGGAGGTAGCTGAGAGGTGGTCTGGTGTGTGGGTTAAGGCTGAGAGGTGGTGTAGTCGCTGGTGTGTTTGTGCAGAGAGTGAGAGTACACGGTTTTGAGAGAATGAAAATGTGAGAGTGTGAGTCTCTGATGATTTTAAAAACAGCATAGGCATTAGAAACCAACGGCTAGGATTGAGTCTGACTTAAGGATGAAAGGTGAGGATTTAAGGAAATTAATTAATTAATTAATCAAAAGGCAGACAAAGATACTGGTTCTAGGGAGTGTGGGGATGAGTGACACGTGTCACTCATCCAAGGGTCCAGATTGGTTTGAATAAAGTAATCCGATTTCATTATTTTAATATTATTTTGATTCGGTTCTCGGTTAGTTCGGTGAATCGCGTTTTACGTCCTAGACCATAACTTTTCCGTCGTACGTCCGATTTCGGCGTGCCGCCTGTCTACGGATTCGTATCGGTGAGACCTACGTAACGGTCATTGGCCATCGTCCGTTGGACTTCCCGGGTCAAAAGTCAACATTTGGCCCCTAATTGACCAAATTACCAAAATAGCCCTCGACTTCCGAACGTCACAACTTCTTCCTCGAACGTCGGAATCGAACGTGCCACCTGCCTATGAACTCGTGACATCCTAAACTACGTCACGGTCACGGGTCACAGTCCTAATTACTTCCCGAGGTAAAAGTCAACTTCCCCCCTAGGGGTAAAACGGTCATTTTACAATAAAATAATAATTACGAAAGTTCGGGTCGTTACAATCTACCCACCTTACAAAAATTTCTTCCTCGAAATTTACTCAAATAAAAACGGGTACTGCTCCCTCATCAAGTCTTCGGGTTCCCACGTCGCTTCCTCGACGTCATGGTTCCTCCATAGGACTTTCACCAACCGAATCGTCTTGTTTCTCAGAACCTTGTTCTTCTGATCCAGAATCTGCACTGGTTTCTCCTCAAAGCTCAGATCAGTCATCAGTTCCACTGGTTGTTCTGGCAAGGCATGTGAATCGTCCCGTAGGTATTTCCGTAACATGGACACATGAAAAACGTCGTGTACTCTGGCAAGTTCTGGAGGTAATGCCAACCGGTATGCCACTAGTCCAATCCTCTCTATGATCTCGAACGGCCCAAAATAACGTGGACTCAACTTCTCGCGTCGACCAAAACGGATAATTCCTTTCCAGGGAGATAACTTAAGGAACACAAAATCTCCCACCTCGAATTCCAAGTCTCGAATTCGTCGATCAGCATAGCTCTTTTGGCGATCTTGCGCTGCCTTCAATCTTTCCTTCATGATTCGAACTGTTTCCTGGGTCATGTCCATCAAATCCGGTCCTAATGCTGCTCGCTCTCCTACCTCCATCCAGCAGATAGGTGTCCTGTACTGTCGGCCATACAGTGCCTCGTAGGGTGCCATCCCAATACTTGCCTGATAACTGTTGTTGTATGCGAACTCCATCAAAGGCAAATGAGTATCCCACGAATCCTGAAACTGCAGTACATAAGACCTCATCATGTCCTCCAGTGTCTGGATAGTCCTCTCTGAATGCCCATCGGTCTGTGGGTGGAACGCTGTACTGAAATGTAAGTTTGTACCCAAGGCGTTCTGCAAACTTTGCCAGAACCTAGATGTAAAACGCGGATCTCGATCAGACACTATTGACTCCGGCGTACCATGAAGTCGAATGATCTCCTTCACAAACAGCTGAGCCAGTCGGTTTGGCTTAAATGTCTCCTGTACCGGTAAGAAATGAGCTGACTTGGTCAATCGGTCGACAATCACCCAAACTCCATCGCATCCTCTCTGAGTTCTAGGCAACTTGAAGACAAAATCCATAGTAATGTGATCCCACTTCCACTCGGGAATCGGAAGTGGTTGCATAGCTCCATACGGTCTCTGCCGCTCTGCCTTGACCTGCTGACAGGTCAAACATCTGCTCACGAACTCTGCAATATCCTTTTTCATCCCAGCCCACCAATAGTGGTTCCGGAGGGTACGGTACATCTTTGTACCTCCCGTATGCATGGCATAAGCCGAACTGTGGGCTTCCTCGAGAATGTCTGCCCGTAACTCTGCCACTGCAGGAACACACAAACGGCCCAGTTTCACCAGAGCTCCATCTCGTCGGATAGTAAAGTCCTGCCTCTCATCCGCGTCGACCTCGATCCTGTAGATACAAAGTGTCAGATCCTCCAATTGTGCCTCGATAATCCGATCGACTAGCACAGGTCGTACATGAAAACTGGCCAACAAAGCTCCCTGCTCATCCATCCCCAGCATAACTCCAGCTCTTCGGAGTTCCACTAGCAAAGGAAGGTACACCAGCCTCAGGTGTGCAATCGATCCTGCTGACTTTCTGCTGAGTGCGTCTGCCACAACGTTCGCCTTTCCTGGATGATATTCAATCGTACAGTCATAGTCCTTAATTAGTTCCAACCACCGTCGCTGCCTTACGTTCAGCTCCTTCTGAGTAAACAAATGCTTTAAACTCTGATGATCGGTGAAGATCCTGCAAGTCACCCCGTACAGATAATGTCGCCAGATTTTCAAAGCGTGAACCACAGCCGCCAACTCCAGATCATGCGTCGGGTAGTTCAGTTCATGTGTCTTTAGTTGTCTTGATGCATAAGCGATAACTCTACCATTCTGCATCAACACGCAACCCAAACCTTGCAATGATGCGTCACTGTAGACTTCGAACTCTTCACTGTTATCCGGCAAAGCAAGAACAGGTGCGGTAGTTAATCGACGTTTTAATTCCTGATAACTCTGCTCACACCGTTCATCCCAAACAAACCTTACTCCTTTCCTGGTTAAACGAGTCAACGGTGCAGCAATACTAGAGAAGCCCTCAACAAATCTCCGGTAGTATCCTGCCAAACCAACGAAACTCCGTACCTCTGTCACGGTTGTCGGTCTAGCCCAATTTTTCACCGCTTCGGTCTTCTGGGGATCCACACTAATCCCGTCTGCTGACACCACATGTCCCAGAAAACCAATGCTGGTTAACCAAAACTGACACTTACTCAGCTTGGCGTACAACTGGTTCTGCCTCAGCTTCCCTAACACCGATCGTAAGTGTTTCTCATGAGCCTGAGCACTCCTTGAGTACACAAGGATGTCATCAATGAACACGATCACGAACTTATCCAAATAATATCGGAAGACCCTATTCATCAGATCCATGAATGCTGCTGGAGCATTCGTCAGGCCGAAAGGCATCACAAGGAATTCATAATGCTCGTATCTGGTCCGAAACGCTGTCTTCGGGACATCCCCCTCAGCAATCTTCAACTGATGATAACCAGATCGTAAATCAATCTTCAAGAAGTACTGTGCTCCCCGCAGTTAATCAAAGAGATCATCAATCCTGGGTAAGGGGTACTGGTTCCTTACCGTAACCTTGTTGAGCTGTCGATAATCTACACACAAACGGAGGCTCCCCTCCTTCTTTTCACAAATAATACCGGTGCTCCCCACGGTGATGTACTTGTTCGGATGAATCCCAAATCCACCAACTCCTGCAATTGAGTTTTCAGCTCCCGTAACTCCGCTGGTGCCATCCGATATGGTGCCTGTGATATAGGTCGTGTGCCGGGAAGTAGTTCAATCGTGAACTCAATCTCCCGATGTGGTGGTAAACCAGGCAAATCTTCCGGGAACACATCCGGAAATTCTCGCACCACAGGTATATCATCGGCACTCGGAGTATCACTCTGCGTTGTCACAACATGTGCCAGATAACCATGGCATCCCTTCTGTAGAAGCTTCGTAGCGGCAAGTGAAGAAATTACTTCAGGTAGCGAACCGTTGCGCTCTCCCTGAAAAGTAACCTCCGGTAAACCCGGACTCCGCAAAATCACCCGCCTACTACAACAGTCGATGAGCGAACCGTGCTCCGTCAACCAATCCATTCCCAAGATAACATCAAAGTCATGGATATCCATAAGGATTTGATCAGCTAGCAGATCAACATCCTCCACCCTTACTGGGCATCTCCGGATCACCTGATTCACTATGTACACAACGTCCATCGGTGTACCAACACCCATTTCACTATCCAAGGCTGACACCTCGCGATCTAACATACCCGCACAACTTTTTGAAATGAAAGAATGAGTAGCCCCAGCATCCATTAACACCCGTACCACAATATTTAAGATATGAAGAGTACCTGTAACCACGCCTGGGGCTGACCTCGCCTGCTGCTGAGTCACTGCAAAAACACAAGCCCTGGGCCCTGCAGTCTGTCCGCGCCCACGGGCGCCACGCTCAGCACTCTGCCCTCGGCCTCCGGCAGGGTGGGAAGCCGAACTCTGTGCAACACTAACACCTTTAGCCTCGTTGTTTCTTGACAGTAAAGGGCAATCTCGGGCATAGTGGCCCGCTCCTCCACAAGCAAAGCAATTAACTGTCCACGGTCCATCCCAAGACCCTCCTGATGCACCACTCCAAGCCTGATGCTGTCCAGAACTGAATCTCGATCCGCCCCTCTGAGAGCTCCCATGTCGACCTGACCAGCCACGACCACGTAAAGATGAGGGTGCTCCTCAGTAATTTCCCCCCTTAGAGATCTTTGGGCTGGTTGGTCCAGGATGTAGACGATCCCGGCGCTGCCCCTCGCCTGATGATTGTCGCGCCTGGTGTGCCGCCAGACTGGCCTCGACACGAACTGCAGCGTCGACCATGTCCCTCAGAGTCGCGTAACTAGTAGCCGTCACACTTGCCCGTAACTCTCCTCGGAGTCCCAGCTCAAATCTTTGACATTTTTCCTCCCTAGTACCCACAAAAGATGCGGCAAAATGGGAAAGCTTCCCGAAAGTCTGCTCGTAATCTTCCACGAACATATCTCCCTGTTCCAGCCGCAGGAACTCTGCCTCTCGTGCCATGCGAAATGATCACGGGTAATACTGATCTAAGAATCGGGCACGAAAGACCTCCCATGTGGTGGTGTGGACAGACCACCCTGACATCTCAAGACCATGCCACCATTGATATGCCCCGCCTTCCAGTAAAAAGGCCGCCAGTGCCACCCGCTCGCCGGGTGGGCAGTGCATCACGGTGAAGATTCTTTCCCATTTCGCAATCCACTTATGGGCATCCTCGGGGTTTGATCCCCCGTTGAAAGGTGTGGCTCCCAACCTTTGAGCCCGCTCAATGCTAGCACATTCCATCTCTCTCGCGATTTCCTCGTCAGTTCGTGTTTGAGGAATTCTCGTTGGAGGCATAACCCACTGTTAAGAGGCATAGATTAGATACTGACATCTTTTAAACTAAGTACTGACCACTAATCTAGCATGCTGACCACAACCTAGTGCTCTGATACCAAGTTGACAGGACCCGCCCCGATCCCCTTGGGACCACCCGGGACGTGCCCTGCTCCCGTCTGACACCCGACATTAAAATACCAAAATCACCCTTATTGAAAATAAAATGCATAAAGAAAATCCAAAGTTAAGTCATACATGGCACACCACACAAATATCCGAATACAAATAGTGTCAGACAAGGGATAGTTCCCGAATACAGTTTATTGAGCACGACTCTAGACACACTACGTGCCGACCTACCCAGCAGTAGGGTTCAGGTGCGCAACGTAAACCTATGCCTCTTCCTCGGGATCCTCCTCCTCTTCCTCGGGATCCTCCTTCTCAATAGCACTACCTGGAGGGGTAGTAAAACAACAAGGGTGAGTGGGCCAAAACTCAAGGTTTACAAAATAGTTTACCATTCCGAAACATATAGATTTTTCCCTCTGTTTTCCGAAAAGACATGCATTAGTATCATAAACCACAAAATCATATAATCATAAGCAGAGTAATATCAACATAATATAATCTCAGTCACTGCACTATACATCCCAACCTTGACATCCCAGATGCCCGACGTCCCAGACGCCCAATTTGGTCACAGTTCCAAGGCTACGCGTGCCACCCGGGGTCTCAATCCCGAGTCCAAATCCTGAACCCAGTCCGAGCATGGCATTCAAGATGCCTGACGTCCCAGACGTCCAACAGTAGCAATCCTGCTCCTGAGTCACTCTACGGTCCGGTCCCTCCGTAGAATGACTCCTCACAGGCAATGCGCCGTGACCACTCTGGAGTACCTACATCCGGAGGAGATAGAATCCTAGGGTAGATCTATACAGTGCAGTACCACAGATAATATCGAGATCCATTATACATATACATCACTCAAAACCATTCATAAACAACCAGACGGGTCTCATGCCCAAACATCGTAATACGTGCCATAAATCATACTCAAGATAAACAGATATTTTTACTTGAATCACATATAGATATAATAGAAAGTAAAACAGTTATGCATGCCGAGGTTTAGCGAAATCAAAGGCCCACTCACAGTACAATCCTGCTACAATCCCGAGCGTAAAGCCCCGTCCAAGGGTTAAAGTACAATTCCTGTCATGCCCAAAACATACGTAAAGGTCACTTTAAGTCCCTACTAAACAACTAAGAAACCCTAGACTGAAACCGGCCCGGGGAAGCCATCCGAACACGCTTCCCAAGGCGTCAAATCCTAATTTCACCAACTTAACGATCTCCGATCGACACGAAACCACCGCCATTGGATCCGTATCGTCGAAACCTTGAAAATGGCACTGGTCCCACACAAAATACTGTTCACACGCGCCCCCCCACGCGCCGGTCAACCCTCTGGTCAACAGTGCTACAGTGATGATGACGTCAGCATGACGTCACTGCTGACGTCAGCATGACGTCACTGCTGACGTCAGCATGACGTCATCACTGACAATGTCAGAGGACACGTGTCAACAGCCCATTGGTCCCTGGTCTGATAGTTTCCTGACATGATGACGTCATCATGACGTCACTGCTGATGTCATCATGATGACGTCAGCAGCTACAGTACCGGGTCTGAGAACCGGGTCACCGCAGACCCACGGTTCGACCCGATCAGTTCTCATCAACCCGACCACCAAAAACGATGGGATTTGTTCCTATGAACTCGTCTAATCATGTTCTATGGTTCTGTGTAAATTAAACGAGCTTTTGAGTTGAAGTAACCACCTGAAAATCGACAGGAAACCTGCTGCCGGCTCTGGTTCGTCTTCTCCGGCGTGTCGTCCCGTATCCAGCCACGAACTTAGGTCCAAAATGCTCGTCTAGTCTCCTAGGATATGACTCAAAAACAACCAAACATTTCCAACGTCAAAAACGGACGTTTCGAGACAGGGAAGGAAATCGGTGTCTCTCGGGCTGTAGGCTTACCGCCGCCGTGTCGCCGCCGTGGGGTGCCCAGCCCAGTCCTGAGTCGTCGAGCCGTCCCAGTGGTCCTAGCCCTAGGTTTGTTCGAGCCCAGAAGTCATGGTTTGGACGGTTTGGACAGTTTGGGCTGATCGGGTTCTTCTCGGGTTTGGGAGTTTTTCGGCCGTGCAGGGTGGCCGTGGTGGTGGTGATGGCCGTCTGGAGGTAGCTGAGAAGTGGTCTGGTGTGGGGGTTGAGGCTGAGAGGTGGTGTAGTCGCTGGTGTGTTTGTGCAGAGAGTGAGAGTACACGGTTTTGAGAGAATGAAAATGTGAGAGTGTGAGTCTCTGATGATTTTAAAAACAGCATAGGCATTAGAAACCAACGGCTAGGATTGAGTCTGACTTAAGGATGAAAGGTGGGGATTTAAGGAAATTAATTAATTAATTAATCAAAAGGCAGACAAAGATCCTGGTTCTAGGGAGTGTGGGGATGAGTGACACGTGTCACTCATCCAAGGGTCCAGATTGGTTTGAATAAAGTAATCCGATTTCATTATTTTAATATTATTTTGATTCGGTTCTCGGTTAGTTCGGTGAATCGCGTTTTACGTCCTAGACCATAACTTTTCCGTCGTACGTCCGATTTTGGCGTGCCGCCTGTCTACGGATTTGTATCGGCGAGACCTACGTAACGGTCATTGGCCCTCGTTCGTTGGACTTCCCGGGTCAAAAGTCAACATTTGGCCCCTAATTGACCAAATTACCAAAATACCCCTCGACTTCCGAACGTCACAACTTCTTCCTCGAACGTCGGAATCGAACGTGCCACCTGCCTATTAACTCGTGACATCCTAAACTACGTCACGGTCACGGGTCACAGTCCTAATTACTTCCCGAGGTAAAAGTCAACTTCCCCCCTCTCAGGGGTAAAACGGTCATTTTACAATAAAATAATAATTACGAAAGTTCGGGTCGTTACAACGGATGCTCGGATTTTGAGCCGTCCTTGAGCCTATTGATTTGCACGCGTTGCAGGGATAACGTGACTATGAGATTGGATATGGAAATGAGTCACATGGTTTTATTGAGATTTATGATTTATAAACATTTATGCCCAGATATATTTTACTCATGATTTATGATATGCATGCATGTTTGTGAAACTGGAGGGTAGGAATGTATTTTTGACAAATTTATTTCTAAAACGTTATTTTGTCAACTCACACCTTTTCTGTTTTATTGACCTTTCAGGTCGTGGCGAGATGATCGAGGCTGATAGGGAGGTGGAGGCATGAGTGGGCACAGGTGCGGTTATCCCTTGTTTGGCAAGTGCTGAGGGTAATTTCGGAACTTCAGTAGACTTGTCAGACGGGAGCAGGACCGGACACGGTTATCTATGTCCTACGGGGACGGGTTCTGTCATGTGTGCCTACACCTGTAAGGCACACCACCATCCTCTCCCAGACCATTCCCCCTCGCAGGAATGTGGGATTGTTCACTGTTCCCACTTAGGGCTCAGCATCCTCGCTGGCACACTTTCCGGTCGGGGTCTGGCTCTGATACCAAATTGTCAGGACCCAACCCTCCTCGGTCAGAACCCGACTCATCTAGCACCATATTGTCCGCTTTGGGCCTCGCCCTCAAAGTTTTGTTTTCGGGAGCTCATGCTGCGACTTCCCAGGGGGTCACCCATCATGGAATTGTACCAGCCTCAACTAGCTTAACTTTGGGGTTCCAATCCCCCCCAAAGCCACTTGAGCTCCCAAAAGGCCTAGTGCTAGATAGGTGTGTGCATACACTTTTAAGGCACACCACCATCTTCTCCCAGACCATTCCCCCTCGCAGGAATGTGCCATTGTTCACTGTTCCCTCTAGGACACGGGTCTTACACCCAAACTCTAATTTCAAGTTCTTAACAATTGGCTTTTCCAATCAAACCCTAATATCTGTGTTCTCTTTATCTCTCTTTTTTTACACTATCATGAGCTCAGTGCTCACCATATTTGTGTAACTTGCTGTGGCTGTGCTGCTCTGGGAGTCTGGAGAAGAGGGGAAGATTGCTAATTTGCGAATTTGGGATAGGCCATAGGGAAAAACCGAACAACAAAGAGAAGCAATGGCCGAGTAGAGACTATGGAGTGGGTATGCTACCATATTGTCAATTTCTCAATTTGTGCAAAATGTGCAATTGAATTCTCCATAATTTGTCAATTTCTTTATTAGCAGTTGGGTAAAAATGGGGAAACTTTATTTTTAATTTTTCAACCACGGACCACCCATCTAGTGTTCAGTAATTATCAATTTATCATGATAATTGATAAATGTTTAGGTAGCTGTAGCTACGGCTAGAGATGTCTATGAACAATTGAAATTGATTATCACACTTCACTAATTTCTACGGCTAGAGCTGTAGCTACCCACCATTTTTGTTTATGGCTGATTTGTGACTAGAACAATTGAAATTACAAGAATTAGAGGAATGTTTTGAATATGTTTTACGGAAGCCACAAAGTAAGATATTATGATATAGAGGAGCAGGTCAATTCATTTTAAGCATACAATTGATTTCACAGAAAAAGCAAAACAGAAGCTTGCTTTTCTTTGTTGTAGCTAATAGACTTATTTTTTTTTTTTCTGTAGCTAATAGACTAACCTGCTTGTCTTCATTCTTCAATTCTGTGTTGTACTTTTTTACATGTACTTTGTGATATTAACAAGCAATCAGTAAGGTGAAATCAATGAATTTGGATTTGGTTTGATGCATATAAGCAACTGCTTTAAGATTCTAAGGTGAAATAAATTTTCTCAAAATCCCATTATAAAGTCTTATCATGGGAAGCAAAGTAGAAATATCATGAGAAAATTGATTTTGTCCACCCATTATAAAGTCCCATTATAAATCCCATTATCAATTTTCTCAATTTCCTCTCTTTCTTTCTTCATGTTTATGCTTGATTTGGTTTGATGCATATAAGTAACTGCTCTGGTCTTTCTTCATGCTTCTGCTTGCTTATTCAAAATAGATAATATAATGCTCTTTAACTAAAGTTTAGTCTTTTATTGGATGGGATCCCTATTACATATTTACATTAATCATTATTGCAATTAAAGAAAAATGTGAAGCAAAAGTTGAAGGCTTCTTTAGCTAGTGTTGTTTTTCTTCTACAAGTGTTTTTTTTTTCTGCTATTGATTACATTTTAGGCTAGTTAAATGATGGAACTCTTCATTGAAGACCATTTTTGTTTTGAATATAGAAGCTTGTATAGAGTTGCAGATTGCTTACTAGTTTCACCAAAAAAGTATAAGATTTTTTTTTTAAAAAAATAAAACTAAATGTAATGTGTTTAACATAAGGTACTATTTTTCCTTTGTTAGGGGTTTTGTTCCAATAGGTTTTCCCCTAACAAAGATTTTAACGAGGCCTCTTAATATAAATATAATATAATCAATTTATAAAATATACATTTTTAATAATTATGTAAATTGAGGATCCATTTTTTATTTTTACCCTAAGCCTCTAAATGTTTGGACCGGCTCTGACACCAAGGCACCAACCATGGAACATGTAGTGGAGTGGTTTACATCCAAACTTGGAGGATGATGTCTATTTTTAAAAAATACTAAAGAATTTTTACAAGAAGATGGGGGGGGACGTACAGAAAGATTTGTTAAATCAATAACTCAAAATTTTCTAGTTAAAACTAAAATATTATCACTTCAACAATCAACACCACAAAGATGGTATCTATTACGTACACCCGAAATGTTTTACCTATAACATGCATTGCTACAACCCCAATAGCGTTGGTGGGGTAGTAGAGGTCAAATTGGGGGGCTATGCATAAAATGTCTCTGATTGCCTTTCGATGTCCTCCATGTCGCCGAGTCATTGATTTACCCATTCAATGTAATGTGAGTTCGCTGCAGTGAACTCCAGGAATTAAACCCTAGGTTACCAAAAATGATAATAATAAATAAATAAATAACATGCATAGCTACTATAGATATAAATGCAGTCTCCTTTAAAAATAACTATTCACTTTGTTCTTTATTCTACCAAAATTACCATTTAGTCATCTCTACCTATTAATCTAGGCATCGGAGACTGCCGGTACCACAGGTGCTCCTTCACTGTTCTTTCTTCCAAATAGATCATCCAACACCCAAGGAGAGCGAGAGGATTGACCTCAGCAAAGCAAATCTAATTAAGTAAATTCATTTTTTTACATCAACACAATTGAATAATCTTTTTATCTTTATTTTGGTATAGAGCATAAATCTTATATTATTGGAGGAGAATCAGTATAAAGTTTAACATAACCCCACACATCATTTATATATTTATCAAAAAAATTATGTGTATAGAAGAGTATACTTACGATGCATTCTATTAGAGAAATCTACTTTTTTTACTTGTTTTCATTTCCTAAATTTTTTTTAGGAAGATTTTTCAATTTTCATAATCAGAACCGCTTATCACTTAAGTTATCTTTGTGTAACATAATAATCGGTGAATTATGAAAATCTTAAATTGCTAACAAAATTTTTGACTTGTTTAATTTATCCTATTCATACACCTGTGTACGCATGTATACATGAATTAATTTTATTTTTAATTTATGTTTTATAATTTTTAAGAAATATGGTATACAATGAAAATAAAATTCAAAAAAAAATAAATAAAAAATAATGAGTATCCTTATTTAATTTTTTAATTTTATTTTAATCTAAATATTTTATTTCTTTTGTATCCTTATTTATTAATATAAAAGTTACTAATGAATGAGTATTTTTGTAACAAAGTAATTATTAATTTTATGGTCTTTTGTAAATATAATTTCAATAATAAATATTTACGAGATAAACAATTCTAGTTATATCATATTAGCCTTTTTACAAGCTCTTATGCATATGACATTTTTTTAGTATGTACACGATGCTTTTTTTTTTATTTTTTTTATTTCTTTATATTTGGCATAAATAAAGTTATTTTACTCTTTTTTTTTAAAATTTCTTTATGCTCGACATAAACAAAGCTATTTTGCATTTTTGTCATTGACACGCAGTATCGTAAGTTTTCAACCAAGGACTAGTCTATGTCAGGGGCTGAAAGAGTCACAAAGCCATTTCAGTCCTCTTGGCCAAAAGTCAAAGCGAATTTTGTGTCTCGAATTGAAGACCATGATGCAAACCTGACTTGAAATTCGAATTTTCATTAGATCACTTGCTCGTGATTAAGTTATTTCATTTTTTAAATTTATACGTACACTATTATTTATAATTAAGTTTTCAAGAAAGGAAGCATATATAAAGTAGTGGCGGTTGTAAGAAGGTGGGAAAAAAATAGGATTTATGGAAAATAATTTGGTGAAGCTTGTAACATCAAATTCATGGCCACTTGGATTTATAATAAGTTTAAGAGTAAATAATAGATTACTACCCTACAATTTACACTCGATTGCAAGGGTGTTGAAGAAAAAAAATTCAACAAAGATAAATATAAAAGGGGCTTCAAAATTTAATAAGGATAAATAGAAATATATAAAATAAAAGGGACTAAACAAAATCAAAATCCCTAATTAGTAGGAGATAACATCAAGTGATGGATTTATCCATCAAATGCCTCACGGCAAGGTTGGAATGGAGCCTTTATTTGGATCAAGTTGGGGTCCTCATTGAAGTCCACTCCTTCAAGTAGACCTAGAATTTAGGCTATGACTAGTGTTTGACAAAAAATAAACACTAGGTTGATAAGGATGTGTAGCTAGCCATCTATATCTCCAACACATGACTTAGCCTATATAAAGGCATGACAGTTCAAGGGAAAAAAAAGAAAAAGGGGGAGAGAGGGCAGCAGATACGCAGAGGAGAAACAACACAGAGAGGAAAGGCAAGAGTAGAGATAATTGAAAGAAGGTAAAATTTGATGCCATTTTATTTTCTTCCTTTGTACGATTAGATTACATGCCTTATGTCATTATGCGAGTGTGGTTTACTAGAAACTAAAAAAAGAGACGTATAGAAGGCTTACTTCCTTCGTCGGCAACAAAGGACAAAAAGGTCCAAATTAATGTCACCTGCAAGCATGAGGAAAAAGGGGTTTTGGTAAAAAGGGATGGAGGAGATATTTAATTGAAGTGGAAGAAAATTGTTGGCAGACTGCCAATATCTATCTCACCCTCTCTGAGCATGGAAGAAAGTCCAAGCCCTAGGTGGCCTTTTATACATATATAATGACAGGACCCATCCCAATCCCCCCAGGATTAACGTGGGATGACCCTGCTCCCGTCTGACACGAAGTGTCAGACAAGGGATATTTCCAACCTTTGCCCTCCCGGGCTATCAGAGTACGCCAGGATCCGGAGGAGGCATGTGATATCTCGATCTCTGCTACAGTCCACATCCGCTGTCAACCTGAAGGGTATTAAAAACAGAAAGACTGTGAGTGGACAAAAATAAAGAGTTTATAAAAACATTTCCTCAAAGACCTTTATACTCTCCACTAAAAAGCATGCATGCATAGTAAAACCCTTTATTCAAACACATATGTTAAAATATCCATAATTAGGGTCTCAGCCCCAAATTCTATAAATATAAGTTCTACGGGCTCCTGCCCAAAACCATTTACAGAAAACCATAACATAGTAAACATATGTGGGATCTCAGTCCAAAACCATTTATCATCATAAAACATAATTTCCCAAACCAATTTAAATCATGTTTATCCCTTATATTCATATCTAGAACCTGTCACGGTAAAATAGAGCTACACGTGTGCTAACCGGGGTCTCAACCCAAGTCTCTCCAGGGTCCACCCAGGTCAATGTCCGTAGATCAATTACCCTCCCTAGAGGTAACGAACCATGCCCATCCTGAGAGTAAGGAACCCAACTGGGGGGCGACTCCACTCAGTCAGTGCTCCGTGACTACTCCGGGGTCCACCCAGGCCAACGACCCTCCCCGGAGGAGACAATCATATATATAGGATGGAATATGAAAAACCTTTTGAAATCATTCTTTAAACTTTTCCAGGATTCATGCCCGGCCCTTCATAAGCCGTCATAATCCATAAAATCCTTTCATGGGTTCATGCCGGTTCCCATAAACCGTCATGACCCGTAAATCCATTTTAAGGGTTCATGCCGGTTCCCATAAACCGCCATGAACCATAAAAACCATTTGTAACACATAATTGGGCGCTAGGCCCGAATCCACATAGAAACTAGACCTCAAGTCCGAATCGTAAACCAATTGGGCCTCCGCCCCGATTCCGTAAATCAAATGGGTTTCAAACCCGAGTTTACCTTTTCGAATCCAAAACCATTTCATTAAATCATTTATAAAATCATAAGTACGGAAAATCAGTATAAAACTGGAAAACCTCGATTTACGTGCAAGCACGTAAATCTCCTCGAAATATGTGAAACCATATAATTTACAAATATCCAAATAAAACTCATCAAATCACATTCATTATCCTTTTGGAAATCCAAAACCATTTCATTCAGACCAATAAAGACGTACGGACTCGTATAGGCACCGTATAGGGCCGAAACCTCGAAATACGTGCCTATACGTAACCACACATCCAAATGCACTCATGGAATCACAAACAAGTATTGAAAACATATAATAAACATTTATACATGCACCAATTTAGAAAACAAGGTCCACTCACAGACCGTCCGAAGCCGTGCCTCGATTTGCGTGCTATACGGCTCCCCGAGCCGATCACCGTCACCGGGACTCCCAATGACAGGACCCGCCCCGATCCCACGGGAACCACAAGGGGACGTGCCCTGCTCCCGTCTGACACCCAATAATTCATACCAATTTTAACCTCAAAACATTTAAATGCATAAATAACCAAATTAAAGTCATACATCAAATCCGAATTAAACGAATGTCAGACAAGGGATGAAATCCAAAATTACAAATTTACGAGCACGACTCTAAAGTAAACCTGCGGGTACACCGCCCAACAGGGGATCAGGTACGCAGAAGTAGATCTATGCCTCAGCCTCTGGTTCCTCATCTACCTCAGTTTCCCGACTTGGAGGGGTTATCAAAACATTAAAGGTGAGTGGACCGAAACTCAAGTTTATAAAATCGTTTGATAAGTAAAACATATAATTTACCCCTCCGTTTTCCAAACATGCGTGCATCATAATTCAAAATCATAAACCATATAATATGAACCATAAGGCATATAATAAAACCATAAGTATAATTTTAGTTGCTGCACTATACACTCCAATCCCGACATCCCTGATGTCTGACGTCCCTGACGTCAAATAAGGTCACAATCACAAGGCTACGCGTGCCACTCGGGTCTCAATTTTCCGAGTTAAATCCCCGAACCCCGTTCGGGTACAGCATCACCTGATGCAGCATCACCTGATGCTTAGCGTCATAGACGCTGGACGTACTAGACGCCCGTGACCTCTCCGGGGTACCTCGCCGGAGGAGACAATATAATATGGAAGGATCTATACAGTGCAGTAACAAATGCATTTTGTTGATATCCACATGCAAGGCATATATATACATAGATAAAATCCGAACCAATCATTAAGTTTCATCAGACGGGTCTCAAGCCCAAATACCGTGAAACATGCCATAACCATATTTTCCATATCCTCAAAACCATTATTGTTTTAGCATGTGAATAAGTATAAATAACCAGAAAACATTTATGCACGCAAGGGTTTAAGAAAATGGTCCACTCACAGTACAATCCTGCTAGAAACCGAACGTATACCCTCGTCCTGGTACAAATGTACAATCCCTGTCAAGTCCAAAGTATTCGTAAAGGTCAATACAAACCCCTAACATTCAACCATGAAAGCCTAGGTCGAAACCGGCCCGGGAAAGCCGCCCGAACGGGCTTTCCAAGGCAATAAACCTTAATTTGACCAACTTAATGATCTCCGATCGACCCGAAACCACCGCCATTGGATCCGGATCGTCGAAACCTAAAGAATGGTGGTGGTCCCACCAAAAACACTGTTCACACGCGCCCCCACGCGCCGGTCAACGCGTCGGTCAACGCAGGAACAGTTCCTGCTGACGTCATCGCTGACGTCACTGCTGACGTCAGCATGACGTCATGCTGATGTCATCTGATAGCTGTCAAGTCTGACGTGTCAGACTCTGACAGGTGCCACGTGTCAACATCCGATTGGTCCACTTCACTGATCTGTCAGACCACGTGTCAGATCTGACATGTGCCACGTGTCAGCACGGCACTGGTCCACGTCACTGACATGTGAGTGACACGTGGCAGTCCCTGACTGGTCCACGTCACTGACATGTCAGTGCTGACTGTGCACTGACATGTGACACGTGTCGGCTCACGGTTGGTCCACGTCATCTGACAGACTGACAGGGTGCCACGTCATCACCGCTGTCCTCAGACGGGTTGACCCGAATACCTGCAACTCGGGTCGATCAGACCCGCGATCATGACCCGGTTGCCATAACTTCATTTCTGGATCATTTTCGTTCCTTTCAATTCCTAACTACTCGTCTGAGTCCCTAGATTGGTTCAGTGTAAATAGAATGGAGAAAAACCGAAAGGATCGAGGGCCTACCTCGAAGAACAGAACCGGTTTCCTTCAACGTTTAGTCACCACCCTGAGCTCCTCCGGTCACGAGTTCAATCGCAGAAGGTTCCTGGCAGTCCCTAGAGTCGATTAGGATCCAATGGATTTACCAAAATCTGGGTTTGAAAACCGCCACGGGTTCCCTGATTCCTTCCCCGCCGCCGTCCTCCGCCGTGGTCACTGCCGTCGCTCAGCCTCGCTAGTGAGTCCCCAATACGCAGACACAGAGAGTGGATGATTTGCTGGGATGTTTGATCGAAATGGGCAGAATGTGCTCTGCGGGTATGAAATATAAAGAAATGGAGGGAAGGAAATGGACGGTCCAGATTTGATCTCCAGATTAGATCAAGGGCTCAGATTAGATCAGGGGTTTTCAATCTAAGGGCTGGAATTTAAAGCTTATTCAAATGTTAATTAATCCAATAGTGGATCTGATCCAATCTAGCCAATGGGTGAGTGACACTTGTCACTCACCAGGTGTCCTCCAATCAGATTTCCTGAATATAATATTCGACACGAAAACCGAGACACGAACTTCCCGAATTCACGTTTCTGACCATAACTTCCTCGTACGAAGTCCGATTTCGGCGTGCCGCCTGTCTACGGACTCAGGACGTCGAGGCCTACCCAACGGTCCTTGAGTCAACTGAAAATTAGTTGTCAAAAGAAAAGTCAACATTTTTCCCCGAGAGTCCAAATTACGGTAATGCCCCTGAACTTCCGATAGTCATAACTTTTACCCTGATCGTCCGAATTGGACGTGCCACCTGTCTATGAACTCGTGACGTCCCGAACTACGTCACGGTCATAGGTCAAAGTTCATTTAGTTCACCAATCAAAAATTCAACAATTTGACCATACCAATCACAAGGGTAAAAGCGTCAAATCACACATTAAATTACAATATTGAAATCCTCGAATTTCCGGGGTGTTACAACCTTCGCCCCCTTAAGAAATTTCGTCCCGAAATTTCAAAGAAACAAATGAGGAAATTGTTCTCGCATCTGAGCCTCAGGCTCCCATGTGGCTTCTTCCACATTCTGGTTTCTCCAGAGAATCTTCACAAGAGGGATCGTCTTCCGACGTAGTACCTTGTCCTTCCGATCCAAGATCTGTACTGGTTGTTCTTCAAAGCTCAAATCCTCCCGTAGTTCAACAGGTTGTTCCCCAAGTACATGAGAAGCATCACGTACGTACATCCGCAACATCGATACGTGGAAAACATCGTGAACTCTAGATAATTCTGGAGGTAGCGCCAATCTGTATGCAACTCTGCCAATTCTCTCCACGATCTCATATGGTCCGATAAAACGTGGACTCAGTTTCCCCCGTCGGCCAAAACGGATAATCCCTTTCCACGGAGACAACTTCAGGAAGACAAAATCTCCCACTTCAAACTCCAAGTCTCGAATCCGTCGGTCGGCATAACTTTTCTGGCGATCCTGTGCCACCTTCAATCTCTCCTTGATCACGCGAACAGTTTCCATGGTTAAGTCCATCATCTCCGGCCCTAAAGCCGCTCGCTCTCCTATCTCCGTCCAGCAGATAGGTGTCCTGCACTGTCGGCCATACAATGCCTCATAAGGTGCCATCCCGATGCTTGCCTGATAGCTGTTGTTGTAAGCGAATTCCATTAATGGCAAATGAGTATCCCAAGAGTCTTGAAACTGTAGTACACATGACCTCATCATGTCCTCCAGGGTTTGAATGGTTCTCTCAGACTGTCCATCGGTCTGTGGATGGAAAGCAGTACTGAAACGTAAGGTTGTTCCCAAAGTAGCTTGCAAACTCCGCCAGAACCTGGAAGTGAAACGCGGATCACGATCGGACACGATCGATTCCGGCGTACCATGAAGTGGTATGATTTCCTTCACAAACAACTGAGCCAGTCGGTTAGGTTTATAGGTTTCCTGAACTGGCAGAAAATGGGCTGATTTGGTTAACCGATCCACGATCACCCATACTCCGTCCACTCTACTCTGAGTCCTCGGTAACTTAAAGACGAAGTCCATGGTGATGTGATCCCACTTCCACTCAGGAATCGGAAGTGGCTGCATAGCCCCATACGGTCTCTGCCGTTCCGCCTTAACCTGCTGACAGGTTAAGCATTTGCTCACGAACTCAGCAATATCCTTCTTCATTCCTGGCCACCAATAATGGTTCCGGAGGGTACGGTACATCTTTGTACCTCCCGGATGCATAGCATAGGCCGAACTATGGGCCTCCTCAAGAATCTCGGCTCGTAGCTCTGCCACTGCAGGTACACACAAACGGCCCAATTTCACAAGTGCTCCATCATCCCGGATGGTAAAATCCTGCCTCCCATCCGCATCGACCTCAATTCTGTAAATACAGAGTATCGGATCCTGAAGTTGTGCTTCAATGATCCGATCAATCAGTACTGGTCGCACATGGAAGCTGGCCAACAAAGCTCCATGCTCGTCCGTACCCAAAATAACTCCCGCCTTCCGGAGATCCACCAGCAAGGGAAGATACACCATCCCCAGGTGTGCAATAGTTCCCGCTGATTTCCTGCTGAGTGCATCCGCCACCACATTGGCCTTACCCGGATGGTACTCGACCGTACAGTCATAGTCCTTCAGCAGCTCCAACCATCTCCGTTGTCTCATGTTAAGCTCCTTCTGAGTGAATAAGTATTTAAGACTCTGGTGGTCGGTGTATATCCGACACGTTACGCCGAACAGATAATGTCTCCAGATCTTGAGAGCATGAACCACCGCCGCCAACTCCAAATCATGGGTAGGGTAGTTCAACTCATGAGTCTTCAGCTGCCGGGATGCATAGGCGATAACCTTGCCAGTTTGCATCAACACGCAGCCCAACCCTTGTAGTGAAGCGTCACTGAAAACCACAAACTCTCCACTGTCATCCGGCAATGCAAGGACAGGTGCAGTGGTCAATCGATCTTTCAACTCTCGAAAACTCCGATCGCACTGCTCGTCCCAGATAAACTTTACTCCCTTCCGAGTCAAACGAGTCAATGGTGCAGCAATTTTGGAGAAGCCCTCCACGAATCTCCGGTAGTAACCTGCTAATCCGACGAAACTCCGCACCTCGGTCACTGTTGTCGGTTTAGCCCAGTTGGTCACCGCTTCTGTTTTCTGGGGATCCACGCAAATCCCGTCCGTCGATATCACGTGTCCCAGAAAACCAATACTGCTCAGCCAAAACTGACACTTGCTCAGCTTGGCGTACAATTGTTCTTGTCTCAGTCTCTCCAAGACCAACTGTAGATGTTCTTCATGTGCACGGGCACTCCTCGAGTATACCAAAATATCATCGATGAACACAATCACGAACTTATCCAGGTAGGGTCGGAAGACCCGGTTCATCAGATCCATGAATGCTGCTGGAGCATTCGTCAAACCAAATGGCATAACAAGGAACTCGTAGTGCCCGTAACGGGTTCGAAAAGCAGTTTTCGGAATATCCTCCTCCGAAATCCTCAGTTGGTGATACCCAGATCGTAAATCAATTTTCGAGAAGCACTGAGCTCCCCGCAACTGGTCGAAAAGGTCATCGATCCTGGGTAGAGGATACTGATTCCTCAGCGTCACCCTGTTGAGTTGTCGATAGTCAATACATAAACAGAGACTTCCTTCCTTCTTCTTTACGAACAACACCGGTGCTCCCCACGGTGAAGTACTCGGTCGGACATATCCCAAATCTACCAACTCCTGCAATTGAGTCTTGAGTTCTCGTAACTCGGCCGGCGCCATCCGGTATGGTGCCTGGGATATGGGTCGGGTACCCGGGAGTAGTTCGATAGTAAACTCAATCTCCCGCGATGGTGGCAATCCAGGTAAGTCTTCCGGGAATACATCCGGAAACTCACAGACCACCGGTATTTCGTCGATAACCGGAGTATCGACCCGTTTCGACACGACATGCGCCAGATAACCCTGGCATGCCTTCTGTAGAAGTTTGGTAGCAGTAAGTGACGAAATCACTTCAGGAGGCGAACCATCACGTTCCCCCTGAAAGATAACTTCCGGCAAACCCGGGCTCCGCAAAATCACTTGCTTGCTACAGCAGTCGATGAGCGATCCGCGCTCCGACAGCCAATCCATCCCTAGGATTATATCGAAGTCGTGGATATCCAGAATAATTAAGTCTGCTGGTAAATCCACATCCTCAATTCTTACCGGGCACCTCCGAATCACCTGATTCACAAGGTACACGGTACCCATCGGGGTGCCAACACCCATTTCGCAATCTAAAGTTGATACCACACAATCAAGCATACCAGCACAACTTTTCGAAATAAAAGAATGTGTAGCCCCCGCATCCATTAATACACGTACAAGAAGGTTAAAGATATGTAGTGTACCTGTGACCACGCCTGGAGCAGTCCTCGCCTGCTGCTGGGTCATTGCAAACACTTGGGCCCTCGGCCCTCCGTTCCGTCCGCGCCCGCGCGCGCCACGTCCAGCACCACGGTCACCTCCCTGACCGTGACCTCCATTAGTGTGGGAAGCCGTGCTCTGCACCACACTCGAGCCCCCAGCGTCGTTGTTCTTGGACAACTGCGGGCAATTACTGGCATAGTGGCCCACCTCCTCGCAAGCGAAACAAGTTACCGGCCTTGGCCTGTCCGAATGCCCGCCAGAAGCACCGCTCCAAGATGAGCGTTGTCCAGAGTTGTATCCAGATCCTCTGCCCTGAGAGCCTCCACGTCGACCCGACCAGCCACGACCCTTGAAGGATGAGGGTGCTCCCCTGTAGCTCCCTCCCTTGTTGTTCTTATGGCCCGATGGCCCAAGATGTGGGCGATCCTGACGTCGCCCCTCCCCCGAAGGTTGTCGTGATTGGTGTACCGCCAGACTGGCCTCGACACGCACCGCTGCGTCGACCATATCCCTCAGAGAAGCATGAGTGGTAGCAGTCACACTGGCCCGGATCTCCCCTCGGAGTCCAAGCTCAAACCGCTGGCATTTGTCCTCCTCCGTGCTTACGAATGAAGCAGCGAACCGGGAAAGTTTCCCGAAAGTTTGCTCGTAGTCTGCAACAGACATGTCACCCTGTTCCAGCCGCAGGAATTCCGCCTCCCGCGCCGCGCGAAAGGATCGCGGGTAGTACTGGTCCAGAAATCTGGAACGGAAAGCTTCCCAGGTAGTGGTATGGACAGACCACCCAAACATTTCGAGTCCATGCCACCACTGGTAGGCTCCTCCCTCCAGTAAGAAGGCCGCCAGAGTCACTCGTTCGCCCGGAGGGCAGTGCATCACCGAGAAGATCCTCTCCCACTTGGTGATCCAGTCGTGAGCATCCTCGGGGTTTGATCCCCCGCAGAAAGGAGTGGCTCCCAAACGTTGAGCCCTTTCGATGCTCGCGCATTCCATCTCTCTTTCTAGATCCTCGTCCGTTCGAGTATGAGGAATTCTCCTAGGAGGCATAACCAACTGTTAAGAGGCATAGATCAGAAAACAATATCCTTAAAAGTCGAAAAGTAACTAGTACTAATCGCTAGTCTAGCATGCTGACCAATACCCTAGAACTGACCACAACCTAGTGCTCTGATACCAAGCTGACACGACCCGCCCCGATCCCACGGGAACCACAAGGGGACGTGCCCTGCTCCCGTCTGACACCCAATAATTCATACCAATTTTAACCTCAAAACATTTAAATGCATAAATAACCAAATTAAAGTCATACATCAAATCCGAATTAAACGAATGTCAGACAAAGGATGAAATCCAAAATTACAAATTTGCGAGCACGACTCTAAAGTAAACCTGCGGGTACACCGCCCAACAGGGGATCAGGTACGCAGAAGTAGATCTATGCCTCAGCCTCTGGTTCCTCCTCTACCTCAGTTTCCCGACCTGGAGGGGTTATCAAAACATTAAGGGTGAGTGGACCGAAACTCAAGTTTATAAAATCGTTTGATAAGTAAAACATATAATTTACCCCTCCGTTTTCCAAACATGCGTGCATCATAATTCAAAATCATAAACCATATAATATGAACCATAAGGCATATAATAAAACCATAAGTATAATTTTAGTTGCTGCACTATACACTCCAATCCCGACATCCCTGATGTCTGACGTCCTTGACGTCAAATAAGGTCACAATCACAAGGCTACGCGTGCCACTCGGGTCTCAATTTTCCGAGATAAATCCCCGAACCCCGTTCGGGTACAGCATCACCTGATGCAGGTCATAGACGCTGGACGTACTAGACGCCCGTGACCTCTCCGGGGTACCTCGCCGGAGGAGACAATATAATATGGAAGGATCTATACAGTGCAGTAACAAATGCATTTTGTTGATATCCACATGCAAGGCATATATATACATAGATAAAATCCGAACCAATCATTAAGTTTCATCAGACGGGTCTCAAGCCCAAATACCGTGAAACATGCCATAACCATATTTTCCATATCCTCAAAACCATTATTGTTTTAGCATGTGAATAAGTATAAATAACCAGAAAACATTTATGCACGCAAGGGTTTAAGAAAATGGTCCACTCACAGTACAATCCTGCTAGAAACCGAACGTATACCCTCGTCTTGGTACAAATGTACAATCCCTGTCAAGTCCAAAGTATTCGTAAAGGTCAATACAAACCCCTAACATTCAACCATGAAAGCCTAGGTCGAAACCGGCCCGGGAAAGCCGCCCGAACGCGCTTTCCAAGGCAATAAACCTTAATTTGACTAACTTAATGATCTCCGATCTACCCGAAACCACCGCCATTGGATCCGGATCGTCGAAACCTAAAGAATGGTGGTGGTCCCACCAAAAACACTGTTCACACGCGCCCCCATGCACCGGTCAACGCGTCGGTCAACGCAGGAACAGTTCCTGCTGACGCGTCGGTCACTGACATGTCAGTGCTGACTGTGCACTGACATGTGACACGTGTCGGCTCACGGTTGGTCCACGTCATCTGACAGACTGACAGGGTGCCACGTCATCACCGCTGTCCTCAGACGGGTTGACCCGAATACCTGCAACTCGGGTCGATCAGACCCGCGATCATGACCTGGTTGCCATAACTTCATTTCTGGATCATTTTCGTTCCTTTCAATTCCTAACTACTCGTCTGAGTCCCTAGATTGGTTCAGTGTAAATAGAATGGAGAAAAACCGAAAGGATCGAGGGCCTACCTCGAAGAACAGAACCGGTTTCCGTCGCCGTTTAGTCACCGCCCTGAGCTCATCCGGTCACGAGTTCAATCGCAGAAGGTTCCTGGCAGTCCCTAGAGTCGATTAGGATCCAACAAAAACAAAACTAAACGTGGGAAATGGATTTACCAAAATCTGGGTTTGAAAACCGCCACGGGTTCCCTGATTCCTTCCCCGCCGCCGTCCTCCGCCGTGGTCACTGCCGTCGCTCAGCCTCGCCAGTGAGTCCCCAATACGCAGACACAGAGAGTGGATGATTTGCTGGGATGTTTGATCGAAATGGGCAGAATGTGCTCTGCGGGTATGAAATATAAAGAAATGGAGGGAAGGAAATGGACGGTCCAGATTTGATCTCCAGATTAGATCAAGGGCTCAGATTAGATCAGGGGTTTTCAATCCAAGGGCTGGAATTTAAAGCTGATTCAAATGTTAATTAATCCAATAGTGGATCTGATCCAATCTAGCCAATAGGTGAGTGACACTTGTCACTCACCAGGTGTCCTCCAATCAGATTTCCTGAATATAATATTCGACACGAAAACTGAGACACGAACTTCCCGAATTCACGTTTCTGACCATAACTTCCTCGTACGAAGTCCGATTTCGGCGTGCCGCCTGTCTACGGACTCAGGACGTCGAGGCCTACCCAACGGTCCTTGAGTCAACTGAAAATTAGTTGTCAAAAGAAAAGTCAACATTTTTCCCCGAGAGTCCAATTGACGGTAATGCCCCTGAACTTCCGATAGTCATAACTTTTACCCTGATCGTCCGAATTGGACGTGCCACCTGTCTATGAACTCGTGACGTCCCGAACTACGTCACGGTCATAGGTCAAAGTTCATTTAGTTCACCAATCAAAAAGTCAACAATTTGACCATACCAATCACAAGGGTAAAAGCGTCAAATCACACATTAAATTACAATATTGAAATCCTCGAATTTCCGGGGTGTTACACCCAAACCTGTTCAAATTTTAATAGAAGTTTAATAACTACTTAATTAACCTCCCATCAAAGCCCTGTAATAACTACTTAATAGAAGTTTAAACCGACCCTAAACCTTCCGACACCCCGAAAACTATCGAAACGATGTCTGATTGACGCGAGACCAGTCCCAAAATCTTCGTTACATCGAATAGAAGATTTCCCGTGTTGATCACTTTCCGAAATTATGGACGACGCGTCCTCACGAGCCCCTAGAAGGTCGAAAACACTGTTTATCGGCACTAACCTCCAGCAGACCGGTTTTACTGTTCATGGCCGGTTCACCTGGTTTGGCCGGTTCAACTGGACCGGCGTGACCGGTTCACAGCCCTAGACACCCTATTCTTCATCCTAGTTCTTCCTTTTTGGTTCCTTTCATCCTATTTTGATGTTTTCTATCCATTCCAATCCTTAAACGCAACCGAAAACGTCTAAATCCTATGGCTCGATTTTGAACCAAACGGTTCAAGTTTCCAAAACTGTACCCATGGCTGCCCAGCCATCCCAAGCTTCCTTAAACCTTCCTAACATGTCCCTAGCAACCTAATGGACTCATTAAAACCATTAAAAACCAACCATAACATCAAAAATGGAAAAATGGATCAAAATGGACTTACCGTGAACCTCACGGGTTCTTCCACCCCTCGCCGCCGTGGACGGCGGTTCTGGCCGCCCAGCAACCTCCTAAGGCTCCCTGGTCCTCTGTCTGGTCATGGGCTGAAGGTAGGATGGGTTTGGGTTGCACAAAGATGGAGAGAAAAGGGTGAGATCGGGTGGGTTTGGGTGTGTGTGTTTGAAATGGGAAAAAGGAAATGGCTTGCACGGTGCATGAATCAATATAGGTGGCCTGTGGATGGGTGGCACTTGTCACTCATCCATTGGGCCTCCCTTAAATATCTGGGCCCCACTAAAGTTCAAAAGTTAACTCGTTTCGTAATTCGTGCAATAGTGCACTCGAACTTCCGTGAACCGTAACTTCACCGTCGAACGTCCAAATTCGATGTGCCGCTTGTCTATGGATTCGTATCGTCCTTATCTACGTAACAGTCTTCAGCCCTCGGCCATCGGACCTCTTGGTCAACAAGTCAACATTTGACTCCATTTAACCAAAATTACCAAAATGCCCCTAAACTTCCGAACGTCATAACTTCCTCCTCGAACGTCGGAATTGAACGTACCACCTGTCTATGAACTCGTGACGTCACGAACTACGTCACGGTCATCGGTCAAAGTCCATTTGACCGCCCGATCAAAAATTCAACGTTTTGCCCACGCCCAAGGGTAAAACGGTCATTTTGCATCGTTCGTCCGATTTCGCTCTACTAATCACGGATTAGCCTCACTAATCGTGATTAGTCACCAATCTAATCATGGAATTTGGGACGGGTCGTTACAACCTTCCCTCCTTAATTAATTTCGCCCTCGAAATTCCAACGGACGTAATTCTAGCCGTTTTTCCCTCCTTAATTAGTTTCGCTCTCGAAACTCCAACTATCCTGATTCCACAACCACCTAGTGGAAATAATTCGATCTACCTCGCAACACGTGTACGCTAGTATGCCAACTAACGAGAATAATACTTACTCGTCTGCACCCAGACGTACCACTAACGCTCACGTCGCATCGTCTACATTCGACCACGTCGAATAGCAGAAGTCGGACGCTCTGAACTGACACCACCTGTTAGAATCAGAGTAGCCCCAGTATCCTATGATCGACCCACTTGTCAAATCTACCCTTTCGCTGACATAAAAAACTCTACGGTTCCTTCCTCAATCTCTAACCTATCCTGACGTCTGCTCCCACTGGGAGTCATCAGACCTCACTAATCGATTCACGTCGACACCTCCGACAAACTGTCACCACTTGATAGTCGTCAATCGAAAACTGTCACTATACTCCCTCGTGGTTACACTAACCACCAACTCACTCAACCTGAGTATACGTATCCAATGTCCAATTCACGACCTCGACTAATCCAATGGTATCGGAACTAAGCCGACTACCAACACGCTCACCACGTACCACTGGTATATCCTATATACCGTCACCAGGCACGACAAGTCTACCTGGTATTGTACCTCGAACAACGTACAAGGTACGTACCTCTACCCATTAATCAGTCTACAACCACCTAGGTCATAGTCAATCACGTTTCAATTATGGAGTTCATTTGTCCAATTCAGCATTAGACAAATCGAAACTCCAACTCATCATCTATTCCCAAATCTGAATCCGAATCCGCAATTTCGTAAGAAATCCCGAATCCAAACCCAGAAATCATATCCATAATCATGTCCAAATTCGAATCCGAAATCATCATTCCGTAAACCGGCATTAGGTATGACCATTCCGAACCCAAATCCATAAGAGAAATCCACAGTCAAGCTCTAGAATCAAATCTTGAATCGTCACCCAGAATCCGATTCCAAAACCCAAATCCAGAAATCCTCTTTCAAGTTCTAAAATCAAATCCTAAATCGTCATCCAGAAATCTGATTCCAAAACCTGAAATATCATTCACGTCTATCGAGACGTACCAAAACCAAACCTATCGGTTACCTGCTCATTCGATTACCACATTACCATCAATTGACTTCATAGGGAAGCCAATCCCAACATCAACACATCTAAGGCTGACAAAATCCGACCTCACCGGACGCCTACTCACCTGAGGAATACACCATATGGGATTTACCTCGAAAAGAAGTTCAGTCCCATCATGCTCCACTCAACATCCAAGTAAGAGTGATAAATTCTCCACCTATCTGGATCATCAAAATCACGATCCAGATCCATCACTACGTCAACCGACCATAGACGTCACGATCGAGGATCGTCACAACGTCCAAAGTCCTAGACCATTTCCCACATCTAAATAGATTAGTCAACGACGAGACACGCCGAGACTGTGGGTTCTCACTGATTACCTCGTATCGATCCTTGTCATTCCACCGAGGAAAATCAAAGATGATACAAGACTATGACATCAAAATTCATCCTACGTGAATGCAACCAAAACCCCGTTGCACTCACCACATCATGTAAACCAACAGCGTCTGCCACCAAGTAGAAAATGAGAAATCTCAGTCACCTAACCTTGATATACTCAACTCTTCATAATGACCCAAAACAAATCCTGGGTCCACCAACTAATACACGATCGGCGTACTAGTGGCAACCAACAATATCTACATCATCAACATCATCTACCATCATCAATCATGGTAGAATCTGAGAAGTCACCCAAAACGACTTCGAAATATCCAATACTAATGCGGAAAACCCGCATTCGATTCGTCACCTCAATCGCAACCTCTTGTGATTCCGAAGTTCCAACAAAATTGGAAACAACATACCCGGACATCAACCACGTGTCCCCGTTAGACTGGTTATGGACACATCCCCATTTACGACCGTATATGTACATCCAAAAGGATGTCAATTCATCCTAATCTGATGTACCACTCTACTGAAAAGTCACAACAGACCCATGCTGTGATCTGCAGTCAAATCTCTGCATACCGCCGTATCTGACCAATCTTGACCAAATCTGACCAAGACTGACCAACTGGTCGCTAGTCCCCCACAACAGTACTCGATTCTCACGTCTCAACTACCGTTGGATCCTATCCAGTCCATCACTATCCGTGATTCACTCCCGAACCACAGATACCAATCATAAGCCCATCACGTCGGAGTCACATCCCGACTCGTAACTCACCGTCATCACAATCACCGGCACCAGCACCAGCACTAGTACCAGTACACCACCTGTCAGCATCAGCACAAAGTGTGCCAATCAGACAACTCTGGATCTCCGCTCATACCGAGCGACGATCCCGTACCTCTGCTCGAATAGGAGAAACTCTGCCTCCGTCGTACCCAACAACCCTGGGTACAGTCACCCTGACATCCCAAACGAGCAAAGGAAAACGTCCCCTAAACGTCCCCGATTCCCAACAACTGTAACTACAACCATCCTCGGTAGTAATGCCTGCCACACACTCATGCAGACCTAACTACCAGACATCGCCATCGAGGTTCACATCCAACGGAATCAACCGCCCGTATTAACCACTCTGTATCCCACTCAGGGATTCCATCGACAAGTACCAACCCTGATAACTTGCCTAACCAAACACTAACCAGTCGCAACTCAACTAAACCATTGTCGTCTACCAAGTCATCCACGACCTTAGTTGCACAAAACCACAAATAAGTAGCACGACAACCAAATAGGTTTAACCGATAAGTACAACCTCGACTGCAAAGTGTAGTCCCCACACAAGCTGACATGACTAGACCGACTAGCGAATCCAAATCCGAATAGTCGTCAAAGTCACACCACTCGCCAACATACCTTTCCGAACCATACACATCCTACCATAGGATTCCACGATCACCCCTAGAGTTCTTCAGAACCCAACTGCATAAGGCAGTAAAATCCACGATCTGAAAGACCCCGCGGTCCCGACATCGTAAATACGTCAATCCAAGCATACCGTAAGCCTAACCAGGATTCCCCGAATCCGGCTGCCAACTGCCATAAGTTCAACCAGAGTTCCCCGAACTCGACTTCTAATCGCCAGCAGCAACGTAATCCCTAAACTGACCAACCGATGGTCAAAATTCCGAAATGTACTCAAATCGATCCTACGACATCGTGAAAGACGATCCCAACTAACCGTCTCACGATCACCCTCCAAAATACGAATACGTTTAACCGTTTGTAGGGTCCCACACTGTCATCCACGACAGAACTATGGAAACCCCGGCATCGAATGCCGAACCAAGACGTTCCACGATCCAATCCTACTAACTATCGTATCGGCACCCCAACTATCAGGTTGATCACGAACTGTAGTCACTTGAGATATCACATCCTCGACCTGCGTACATTCCAAGAGCTCCGTGGTTGCTCGAATAGAGACAACCCCGCTCTCAGATAAGCATCCTATGAGCAATCCAATGCTCTGATACCACGTTGACAGGACCCATCCCAATCCCCCCGGGATTAACGTGGGATGACCCTACTCCCGTCTGACACGAAGTGTTGGACAAGGGATATTTCCAACCTTTGCCCTCCCAGGCTATCAGAGTACGCCAGGATCCGGAGGAGGCATGTGATATCTCGATCTCTGCTACAGTCCACATCCGCTGTCAACCTGAAGGGTATTAAAAACAGAAAGACCGTGAGTGGACAAAAATAAAGAGTTTATAAAAACATTTCCTCAAAGACCTTTATACCCTCCACTAAAAAGCATGCATGCATAGTAAAACCCTTTATTCAAACACATATGTTAAAACATCCATAATTAGGGTCTCAGCCCCAAATTCTATAAATACAAGTTCTACGGGCTCTTGCCCAAAACCATTTACAGAAAACCATAACATAGTAAACATATGTGGGATCTCAGCCCAAAACCATTTATCATCATAAAAAATAATTTCCCAAACCAATTTAAATCATGTTTATCCCTTATATTCATATCCAGAACCTGTCACGGTAAAATAGTACACGTGTGCTAACCGGGGTCTCAACCCAAGTCTCTCCAGGGTCCACCCAGGTCAATGTCCGTAGATCAATGACCCTCCCTGGAGGTAACGAACCATGCCCATCCTGAGAGTAAGGAACCCAACTGGGGGGCGACTCCACTCAGTCAGTGCTCCGTGACTACTCCAGGGTCCACCCAGGCCAACGACCCTCCCCGGAGGAGACAATTCCAGGGTCCACCCAGGCCAACGACCCTCCCCGGAGGAGACAATCATATATATAGGATGGAATATGAAAAACCTTTTGAAATCATTCTTTAAACTTTTCCAGGATTCATGCCCGGCCCTTCATAAGCCGTCATAATCCATAAAATCCTTTCATGGGTTCATGCCGGTTCCCATAAACCGTCATGACCCGTAAATCCATTTCAAGGGTTCATGCCGGTTCCCATAAACCGCCATGAACCACAAAAACCATTTGTAACACATAATTGGGCGCTAGGCCCGAATCCACATAGAAACTAGACCTCAAGTCCGTATCGTAAACCAATTGGGCCTCCGCCCCGATTCCGTAAATCAAATGGGTTTCAAACCCGAGTTTACCTTTTCGAATCCAAAACCATTTCATCAAATCATTTATAAAATCATAAGTACGGAAAATCAGTACAAAACTGGAAAACCTCGATTTACGTGCAAGCACGTAAATCGCCTCGAAATACGTGAAACCATATAATTTACAAATATCCAAATAAAACTCATCAAATCACATTCATTATCCTTTTGGAAATCCAAAACCATTTCATTCAGACCAATAAAGACGTACGGACCCGTATAGGCACCGTATAGGGCAGAAACCTCGAAATACGTGCCTATATGTAACCACACATCCAAATGCACTCATGGAATCACAAAAAAGTATTTAAAACTTATAATAAACATTTATGCATGCACCAATTTAGAAAACAAGGTCCACTCACAGACCGTCCGAAGCCGCGCCTCGATTTGCGTGCTATACGGCTCCCCGAGCCGATCACCATCACTGGGACTCCTAAACCTGCTCAAATTTTAATAGAAGGTTAATAACTACTTAATTAACCTCCCATCAAAGCCCCGTAATTTTCCCGAACTTTTAACTATTTTTAAACCGACCCTAAACCTTCCGACACCCCGAAAGCTATCAAAACGATGTCTGATTGATGCGAGACCAGTCCCAAAATCTTCGTTACATCGAATAGAAGATTTCCCGTGTTGAACACTTTCCCAAATTATGGACGACGCGTCCTCACGAGCCCCTAGAAGGTCGAAAACACTGTTTATCGGCACTAACCTCCAGCAGACCGGTTTTACTGTTCATGGCCGGTTCACCTGGTTTGGCCGGTCCAACTGGACCGGCGTGACCGGTTCACAACCCTAGACACCCTATTCTTCATCCTAGTTCTTCCTTTTTGGTTCCTTTCATCCTATTTTGATGTATTCTATCCATTCCAATCCTTAAACGCAACCGAAAACGTCTAAATCCTATGGTTCGATTTTGAACCAAACGGTTCAAGTTTCCAAAACTGTACCCATGGCTGCCCAGCCATCCCAAGCTTCCTTAAACCTTCCTAACATGTCCCTAGCAACCTAATGGACTCATTAAAACCATTAAAAACCAACCATAACATCAAAAATGGAAAAATGGATCAAAATGGACTTACCGTGAACCTCACGGGTTCTTCCTCCCCTCGCCGCCGTGGACGGCGGTTCTGGCCGCCCAGTAACCTCCTAAGGCTCCCTGGTCCTCTGCCTGGTCATGGGCTGAAGGTAGGATGGGTTTGGGTTGCACAAAGATGGAGAGAAAAGGGTGAGATCGGGTGGGTTTGGGTGTGTGTGTTTGAAATGGGAAAAAGGAAATGGTTTACACGGTGCATGAATCAATATAGGTGGCCTGTGGATGGGTGGCACTTGTCACTCATCCATTGGGCCTCCCTTAAATATCTGGGCCCCACTAAAGTCCATAAGTTAACTCGTTTCGTAATTCGTGCAATAGTGCACTCGAACTTCCGTGAACCATAATTCGTGCAATAAAGGCAATAGCCTTTTGGTTATTTCTTTCAACTTTCCTCCATTTTGGTCAATGAAAGGTACAACAAAGGGAGCAGCAAAAGAAAATGCCAGGGCACGCCATCTGCCAAAATGAGAATTAAATGGCATGGCACGGCATGTTAATTATCCCAACAAAAGCGCATGTCAGTTATCAATGAAGAAGGAGGATGATAAAACCGAATATTTTCGTCATGTGTTTGGGCCAACTTTGCTGCAAAGAAGATCAATCCACCAATCACGTTTTGGTGAAGCTTACCGCAAAGACGAAGAGACAATATACTTGACCCTATGATTCGTGGGTTGGTCCGTACGGTGAACCCGCAATACTGCGGATTCAAAGTTAGCATCCTAATTGGCAAATAATTGTCTCTGATGGCTCATTTAGTAAATCCTACGATGGATTAAGTGGGCATCGTCACCAAAAATCGATGTGATTGTCAAATAATGGGTTCGAAGTCTCAAATTCACAAATGACGAATTATCTAGTTTAAATCCAAAAATGCTCGTCAATTTGTAAATCAAATTCAAGTGGCACAAAACTGTCACAGAATTTTGGACGGGTCATCTACCTATTCAATCCTAAATTTCCAGGCTCCAAAATTCATTCCAACACCAAAAATCAATGAACTACGCCGGTTTGATTCCCGCAAAGGGATACGTAGGCAATCTAAAATTTAGATGCAACTGCAAGTCCAAACAGAATCCCTGGTTTAATTATCCTAACCAAATTCGCCCCAAACTTTTCCTTGCTAAATTCAATTCAAATAGCACCATGGCCAAATAAGCCTCAAATACTACAATTACCATCCAAATTCTCTAAACAAAAATTAGTGAACTACACCGGTTTGATTCCCGCAAGGGGACACGTAGGCAATCTAAAATTTTAGATGCAACCGTATTTTCCAAATCGAATCCCTGGTTTCTCTAACCAAATTCATCCAAACAGTCATACACTAAATCAAATACATCTTTTCATATTTTAATGGGTCAAATTCTCTCATTACAAATTCCAGAAATACGCCGGTTTGATCCCTCTAAGGGTACGTAGGCAATCTGGACTATTCTAGATGCAACCACCCCCTCTAAATAAAATCATACTTCTTTAAAGTTAATTCTATTTTTTTAAATAGGCAAACACAGTTTTTTTTTAATGGGTCATTCACTCATTAAGAATCCTGGAGCTACGAGTGGCTTGATTCTGGTGACGGATACATAGGCAGCCTAAGGTTTGACTTAGGTGCAGCTGCAAAATTTAATAGGACACCATTTTGTTATTTCTTTTGAAGTTAGAATCAAAGGGTTTCTTCCGACAACAATGAAGTATAATTAAGAGGCAATTATGCTTCGGATGGGTCGTACCTTAAATATAATAAAAACCACTATTGTTTACGCAGTGGTGGTGAGATTATGTTACGGAACAAAATTTTCCCCAACATAGTTTTTGGCACGCCCGGTGGGACCCATCTTCCTTTTCATCTCTAATTGCAACGGAAATAACTCCTTTTCTATATTGTCTTCATATCTCAAGTATCCAAATGGCACCACAAGTCACCGTCTTCTTCCGTAGCATCCCTACAACCCAGATCAGACGTATTGGAAAAATTGGTTATCGTGTTTCATTCCATTTGGAGCGAACTCCGATAGCCTTCACAGTTCCCGAGACTGTACTCAATCCACATGAAGCCAAAGTCACTCCAAAAACTGTTGTGAAAGCTAGCAAACTCCAACCAAAGCAGACTCCATCAAAGTGTGCCCTTCGCAATGCGAGGAAAAGGGTTGCACGCCGTCTGAGGAGGGAGAAGGCGAGGGTGGATGCGATTAGATCCATCTTGGAAGAGGTCACTACAATAGAAGCTATCAAACCAAAAAGTCAGCCAATCAAACCTCAAGTCATCCCTACCAGTGGTCCGTCAAGTACCGTCGTGATCGGTACTATTCCTGTCCTCCAATACGTAGGAGAATCGGTACTGGTGGCTTCTACTGATGAGGGAGCTCAGGGGGCTTACCCCCAACAGGCTGAGAAGGAAGGCACTGAAGCCTCAGAGGTCCAAGAAAATCTAGTGGTTCATACAAACAGAATACGTGAGAGCACTGACAGAAAAGGAAGAGATACACTTGGATCTCCGCGAACAACAATGAGCGGGAGCAAGGGTTTTCGCCTTCATAAACATGTCGATATATCTCTCAAGAAGAAAGGAGTAGAACCTACCAACATTTATAAGGCAAGAATGATTGTACCTGCAAAGAGGACGAAGAAGTCTCAAGCTAGTTATGAAGGTCCGTTGACTCGTGCCAAGTCTCGAGATATGCTTAGTCTCACCATTGCTGAACTAACAGCCTTACGTCCTGCTACCCTATCTTGGAATCCTCTTTATGATCAACCTCAATCCCCGCCCATGGAGGCATACAATTTGGAGGAGAGAATCCTCGAATCGGAGGGGGGGAATATAGGCGAAGCAGCTGAAACCACACAGGTATTGGTGACAGGTGAGGAGAATCCCGAAGACCAACATCCTAAAAATGTTGAAGAAATGCTCCTATCGATGAGAAGAGAGATGGAGCAAAGACTAGCAGAGAATGACAGAAAGCTAGCAGAGAAAGATGCTGAGATAGCCTCACTAGCTTCTCAACTTGCCATTCAACTAAACCTGAATGAGCGCAAGAAGGGAAAGGTACAGGAATCCGAGGAGAGGAAAGAAGAAATTGGGGAATCTTCAAAGTCAATAACTCCAGTGGACATAAAGACACTCATTGCTGAAGGAATCCGAGAATTCCAAATGTCCATGGCTACTCCTGTCCTTGGGTACCGGAAGCCATATCCTCCCAGATATGATGCTGTGGCTTTTCCCAAAGGTTACCAACGACCAACATTCGACAAGTATGATGGGATCCATGGATCTCCCCATGAACATCTAGCTCACTTTTATTCAGCTTGTGGCGAGACGTCGCAATTAGATGCTCTACTGGTTCGACAATTTTTCCAATCGCTGAAGGGGGCTGCATTCACTTGGTACACCCAGCTACCACCAGAACCCATCTTAACATGGGATGATATGCAAAAAGCATTCCTCGCACAATTCGTGAGTTCAAAGAAGAAGGTTTCGATAAGTGAGCCCGCACAAACGATGCAAATGGCGGGTGAAGGTGCAAACGACTTCATTATGAGATGGAGGAGTCTCAACTTGCAGTGTCCAGAAAAGATTACTGAGCAATCAGCAGTACAAATGTGCTATAATAACCTCATACCGAACATTGCAACCTTTGTAGCCACTACAGAACCACAATCCTTCGACGAGCTAGTGTCTAAAGCAAGCAATGTTGAAAGACAGATCGCTCGAAAAAGGATGACCACACAAAAAGTCCAAGTTGGAGACAAGTCAAATGACAACAAGAAAGCGACACAAAAGAAGGGAGAGTCAATGGCGACATTTGTCAAAACAGAAAAGAAAAATGACAAGGTCAATGACAAAGAGCAGTCCAAACGTCCAACTCTTCAGGAACGGAAAGCAGTCAAGTATTCTTTTGATGATGATGACGTCGAGGTAATATTTGATGAGCTCCTCAATGTCCAGGCCATCACCCTTCCTGATCCCAAACGTCCAGCTGAGGTTAATAAGACAAAAGACCCCAAATATTGTCGATATCACCTAATCCTCGGACATACACTGAAAGATTGCTATGTGGTGAAGGATAAAATTCAGGGGATAATCAACAAGGGCGAGTTGGAGTTGGATTCATACTCCCAAGGAGTAGCATCAGCAAACATGATAGGGGAAGAAGCCATACCAACTGAATCACCACCAGAGGCTGCAATCTCGGTAGCTTTTCAGGTAGACGATGAGGTTACAATTGTCAAAGTATCCCCAGACATGCCACGACCGGGAAACCCTCAAATCCCATCCTTTTATGAGTTAATGACTGCTCTGACATTTGAGGTTTGGGAGGATTTATCATCTGAAGGATCTGCAGAAGATTGGGAAACCATCGGCAAGAGTAGTAAAACTATGACTAGGCATACCAGCAAGCAGGACTCCTTGACTCACCCTGTCATCAGAACTCGAGGAGCGTCAACTCGGAAAGATAAGAATAAGAGGAGAAGGTCATCAAGAAAGGCCCATGTACTACAAGAAGAAAAGTATGAACAACCTTCTAGGGTACCGGTTACTCTCACTGAGTTCTTACCTATCAAATTCTTCAACACAGAAGTTGAGAGGAGTGCACACTCCTGTCACATGGTCTCTACAAAGGATTGCGAGTGCGACTCAGAGATAGATAAAGTAAGCACGCCAGACGTGCAAACTACTCAGAAATCCAAACGGAGCTTTGGGTATAAATGGTCTGACGAAGTCAATGAAGAAATAGAAGCTCAAACATCCAGTCTTAAAATGATCCCTAAGCAGTCTAAGTTATATTCCAAACCGGCAGGAGAGCCAAAAATATCGGTGAAAGTGTGTGCACAATGTCTAGCCACGGTGACATTCAATGACATCGATCTCTTGCTGGGGCCCAAAACACAGAATCGACCTCTCTACGTCACTGGTGAACTCGGAGGTACGATGATCAACCGAATTTTACTTGACTGTGGTTCTGCCGTTAACCTCATACCGTTGAAGACATTACGCTCCATTGGGATGAATGTACGCCAATTATCCCCATCAATGCTAACCATTCAGGGGTTCAACCAATTGGGGCAGAAGGCTTTAGGATCAATAACCATACCATTGATGGTAGGAGAACTCTACACGGAGGCATTGTTTCATGTAATTGATGCGGATACATCCTACAAAGTGTTATTAGGAAGACCATGGCTCCACAGTAATGGCATCGTCCCCTCTACCTTACACCAGTGCTTCAAGTATTTCGCAGACGGAAAAGCTAAAAAGGTTTCTGCAGACACTGATCCCTTTTGTGGGGAAGAGGTGAATTACTCAGATGCCAAGTATTATCAATCATCAGGTAGTACGATGGTGTAATCTGCGAGGATGGGAGACACACAACCAAAGGAAGAAGAGAAAGTGCATGTTCTCCCTAAAGTAGTTCGTGTCAAGGTGAAAGGCCCAAAAAAGGAGGAGTCGAGCTCAAAAAATTCAAAACTCAAAATCGTTGTGAAGTGCCCCACAAAAGCTAAGAATGAGCCAACTTCCATCAAAGATACCATGGAATCCTTGATGACAAGTTATACTCGGCCTCTTCGAAAAATTGATCAGTCCATCCCAAAGAATGATTTGACTATCTCGACTCACTTTACTGAAGGAAACAACAAAGGTAAGCGAGTTGTTCTTCATAAAAAGTCAAACACATCACTGGAATCATCCAAACCTCTGAGAATAAAAGTCAAAAGACGAAAAGCCAAGAGGGACAATACCAACATCAAAGTTTGTCAAGGAAATGGTATCCTCAAGGTGATTATTCCAAACATGGAGGAATTGCCCAGACTAAAGACAATTGAGCCAGAAATCCTCACCGATCGGGAGAAAGGAATGTTCAGAGAAGAGATGATAGAGGAGCAAAAGCCCCGCATATCAGTATTTCAGCGGCTTGGGAACACAAGGTCACCACGCACCTCAGTCTTCCAGCGACTCGGGGAGTGTTTCTACTTTCTAATTTAAAAATAGGCCAGCAAGTAAAAGTTGGGGGGCTAAGAAACGAATAAATGTGACCTTTAAAGGAAAAAAGGGTGTCGCTACTCACGCTCAGGTAAACTGCACCTCGTCAAGCACATCTGGTACATCAGAAAACCCAGACTCAGAAGTCGAGCGTAACGACAAAATTGAGGAAGAGTTCGTAGATACTGCCATGCCTGCACCATCACAAATCGAGGATGGAGGACAAGCCACAGTGGATGACCTTCAAGAAATTAACCTCGGAACAATTGACAATCCAAAGCCGATATTTGTCAGTGCATTGTTGACCCAACAAGAGCTGGAAAACTATACCCAAATCTTGCAAGAATGCCATGATGTATTTGCATGGGGATATCAAGACATGCCGGGGTTGGATCCAAAAGTCGCAGTTCATAGATTAGGCGTGTCAGAAAAAAGTCGATGGGTAAAGCAAGCTCCACGCCGTTTTCGACCTGAGCTATCAGTTCAAATTGAAGCAGAGATTAAGAAATTAAAGGCTGCAGGTTTCATTCGAGAATTGAAGTACCCAACCTGGCTCTCAAGCATTGTTCCTGTTAAGAAAAAAACTACAGGAAAAATTCGAGTCTGTGTGCATTACAGAGATCTCAACGAAGCATGCCCTAAAGATGAATTTCCGCTTCCGAATACAGAATTATTGGTAGACGCCACAACTGGTTTCGCAGCATTATCCTTCATGGATGGATTCTCGGGCTACAATCAAATAAAAATGGCATCAGATGACGAAGAGCTCACTGCATTCCGTACGCCAATCGGAATATATTGCTACACTGTTATGCCTTTTGGTTTAAAAAATGCAGGAGCAACATATCAAAGGGCCATGACGGTGATCTTTAGCGACATGCTACACAACACCATCGAGTGCTATGTGGATGATTTGGTGGTCAAAACAAAGGAAAGATGTCATCATCTCGGTGATCTGAGAAGAGTCTTTGAAAGACTCCGCGAGCATCAACTTAGAATGAACCCTCTAAAGTGTGCTTTTGGCGTAGTGTCAGGAAAGTTCCTGGGCTTTGTTGTCAGATACCGGGGAATCGAAATTGACCCTGCTAAAATAAAAGCAATTCAGGAAATGCCTCCTCCCCGAAACTTGCGTGAGCTACGAGGGCTGTAGGGGAGATTAGCCTACATCCGCAGGTTCATCTCAAATCTTTCTGGAAGATGTCAGCCCTTCTCAAAGCTTATGAAAAAGGACACGCCATTCATATGGGACAAGGCATGCCAAAACGCTTTCGACAACATTAAACAATACCTGTCAAAGCCACCAGTATTGATGGCCCCAATTAGGGGGAGGTCGTTGGTTCTCTATATTGCAGCACTTGAGCGCTCGTTGGGGGCATTGCTTGCACAAAACAAAGATGATAAGAAAGAGAATGTGCTCTACTATCTAAGCAGGACATTGGTAGGGGCGGAAGAAAACTACTCCTCCATCGAAAAAATCTGCTTATGTCTAGTCTTCGCTGTACAGAAGCTTCGTCATTACCTCCTGGCGCATAATATCATCCTAATCTCAAGAGCCGATCCTCTTAAATATTTGATGTCAAAACTAGTACTGTCGGGGTGTTTAGCCAAGTGGTCCCTAATTCTGTCCAAATTTGAGATAAAGTATGTGCCTCAAAAGGCAATAAAGGGACAAGCATTAGCCGACTTCTTGGCTGCACATCCTGTGCCAGCAGACATAGAGCTCTCGGAAGACCTACCTGACGAAAATGTGTTCTTAACCGAACCTTCATCATGGCATTTATACTTTGATGGAGCAGCTCGGAAGAAAGGGGCAGGAGCAGGCATTGTGTTCATCACACCCTCAGGAGGCTTGGTCCCTTACTCTTTCACACTTATGGCCCCATGCTCAAACAATGTGGCGGAATACGAGGCATTAATTATTGGTCTTGAAATTGCACTTGAAATGCACCTGGATCATCTACGAGTATTCAGTGACTCCCAATTGGTTATCAAACAACTGAGCGGGGAATATGAAGTGAAAAATACCAATTTAGTGCGATATCATGAAAGGGCCAAGCACTTGACATCACAGTTCGAAGATATTGAAATAAGCCATATCCCGAGGTTGGACAATGATAAGGCTGACACACTAGCTAGCCTAGCTGCATCTCTAACACTACCAGATGAAAGAGAAGTACAAATCACCATTGAGGAACGGTATCTACTACCACCAGCTCCGGATAGAATAGATGAACACGATGAATCCAACGTTGCTACCTCTTATGAAATCGAAGAGCATGATTGGCGCCAACCAATTGTCGAGTATCTTCAGCTAAGGAGGTTACCTTCAGACCCAAAGAAAAGAGTTGAAATTAGAAGACGAGCAACTCGCTTCGTGTACTTAAACCACTCTATATAGACGGTCCTTTGACGGAGTGCTCTTAAGATGTCTCTCAACCCATGAAGCATCACAAGCCTTATATGACACCCATGCTGGGATATGCGGCGCTCATCAAGCTGGCCCAAAATTAGCTGCCCAAATTAGGAGACTCGGATACTATTGGCTGACAATGGTCCAAGACTCAATAAGATTTGCAACCACTTGCAAGGATTGTCAGTTACATGGAGACTTCAAGCATCAACCACCAAAAATGCTACATCCGTCAATTCTATCTTGGCCATTTCAAACATGGGGATTCGATGCCGTAGGCATGATCAGGCCAAAGTCCTCACATCTGCATCAATATATCCTAGCAGCAACAAACTATTTCTCCAAGTGGGCTGAAGCAATCCCGCTGAAACAAGTGAAAGCTGAAGATGTCACGAAGTTCATAAAAGACCAAATCATTCATCGATATGGGGTGCCAGCAAAAATCATATCTGACAATGCCACGTACTTCAGGTGTCGAGCCATGATTAAACTATGTGAAAAGTACAAGTTTCAACACTCATTTTATCTTGGCCATTTCAAACATGGGGATTCGATGCCGTAGGCATGATCAGGCCAAAGTCCTCACATCCGCATCAATATATCCTAGCAGCAACAAACTATTTCTCCAAGTGGGCTGAAGCAATCCCGCTGAAACAAGTGAAAGCTGAAGATGTCACGAAGTTCATAAAAGACCAAATCATTCATCGATATGGGGTGCCAGCAAAAATCATATCTGACAATGCCACGTACTTCAAGTGTCGAGCCATGATTAAACTATGTGAAAAGTACAAGTTTCAACACTCATTTTCTGCGAGCTACAACCCCTCATCAAATGGTCAGGCAGAAGCTTTCAACAAAGTATTGTGTAACATTCTAAAGAAAGTGGTGGCATGGAACAAAAGAGACTGGCATGAACGCCTCCCCGAGGCATTATGGGCCTATCGAACAACCATTCGCAATTCTACCGGATGTACACCATACAATTTGGTTTATGGCTCAGAAGCGGTATTGCCGCTTGAGGTTCAATTGCCTTCGTTAAGGGTAGCCGTACAATTTACAGATGCAGATGAGAACACGAGGGTTCGACTGGCAGAGCTCGAGGCTCTTGATGAGAAAAGACTCGATGTCCAACAGAAGCTCGAAATTTATCAAGCGTAGGTTGCTGGAGCTTTCAACAAAAAAGTCAAGCTTAGAGCATTCTCAATGGGTGATTTGGTCTTAACTGTTCGAAGGCCCGTAGTCGTCACTAGAAAAATGCAAGGTAAATTTGAGCCAAAATGGGAATGACCTTATGTCGTTACTAAGGTTTTTGCTAAAGGAGCCTATGAATTGTCCAACTCAGAAGGAGAATGTATTTATCAATGCGTAAATGGAAAATTCATCAAGAAATTCTACGTCTAAGGCGGCACTTATATGAGAAAACAACCTGTGTGAATTGAAGGAACGTTGCAAGTCAAAAATCAAGGCGGAAAAAGAACCTATCAAATTGAAAACCTGAAAGGACAATTCGAGCAAAAGTCAAGGCTGAAGTAATAAACTGCTCGTTGGAATGAAAACCCGCAAAGGGCGGTCCAAACAAAAGTTAGAGCATTGAAAAAAAAAAACACTACACTATCACTGAACTACGGATGGCTTGATCCCTCAAAAGGGGTACGTAGGCAATAGCCTCAAACTAGATGCAGCTTTCAAATCCCCATCCCCTTTTAAGCACCCTAAATCGAAAGGGGTGAACTACGTTTGGCTTGATCCCTTCACAGGGTACGTAGGCAGTCTAATTCAAAATTAGATACAGCCATAAAATTTTAATTCCCCTAAAAAAATAAGGGATGAACTACGTTTAGCTTGATCCCTTCACCGGGTACGTAGGCAATCCAGCCCAAAAGCTAGGTGCAGCCATAAATATCCAAAATAAATATCCTCAAAGGGAAAAATTCAAAGTTGTAAAGGAAAAAGGGTTGGCAGACACCTCTTCAAACTTCAAGCTGAGGAGGAAAGAATACATATGTAAGAGAAGAGGCGTTTGATGCGAGGGGGATGTCGACGTAAAGCTAGTAGATCCGCGGCATTTCCAAGTAGGTTTCAAAGAAAGAGGGACATGTCACTCTACTTGTCTGTTACAGTCGTTCAGCGAGGAAAAAAAGAAATGGAAGAATAAGAGCAGCTCATCAATGTTTCAAGAAATAGATTGCAGAAAGCGAAGGCACGGTGAAATTCTTGAAAAAAGATTAATCTTATTCCATCTTATTAAAAAAAATACAAAGGCAGTTCTTCCAAGAAAATAAATGAGGAGAAAAGAAAAGCACAAAAAAAGGCTAATCTAAGGCCGAAACATCTACTCTCTTCAACTACAAAAAGAAATAAGAGAGTCAACTAGTTTGCGGATTCGCTTCTCTTGAATCTGGCTTGAGATTTGAGCTTCTTTAAATTCAGAGGCGCGCTCTTCCCTAGCATCGACTCTCGACTGGCGAAGCTTCTGCTCCAACTCACGTTGCTCTTCCAAGGATGTTTCCACATCTTTTAGTTGCTCCTCAAGAAGGTTCTTTTTGACTTCAAAATCCTCGCGCTTTTGACTAATCCGCTCCTCCTCTTCCTTAAGTTCAACTTCTGTAGCTTTCCATACTTCAAGATTTTTGGTAGAATCAGTTAGCTGCAAACCCAAGTTCTCCATGACAGTGAGACATTCAGCATGCTTATATACCAAGTCATCAATAAGATCAACATCTATGTCAGCATTCGCTTCCAGAAACTCGAGGCTTCTAGCATATTGTGCTGACATTTTAAATATGTGATCTATGATAATTGTGAACCCCTGGAATTCTGCCTTCCCAATACCAAGAGCATCAATCATGGGATAGAGAAGCTTTAATGAAAGGTCAATGCTCTCATAACTGGCAAGTAAATCTCTCGGTGTTTTAAAGGAAGAAAATTTGTCAAAAATACTCTGCACCTCCCTGCTAATATAATCTCTCCGGTATACTTCCATTTCCCCACCAAGTAGCCGGTGAATAAAATTTTGAACCGAAGGAAGAGAAGGTATGCAATTCACAAATGACATGAGGCATATTTCCTTTGAAATAGGAGTTTCAGGATCCGGCGGGTTGGACATCATATTGTCATTCCCACTACGGACATCCAAATCACATTCATGAACTGCATTCTCTTGATGGTTTGAGCTACCGCTGGAACCATAGTCTGTTTGTTTATTAGCATCTGACGGCGCAAAATTCTCATCTTGAACAACAGGAAGGTTGTGAGGCTTCTCATGACGGGACCGCTTGGGGTTAGCATTTGAGCTTTGGGAGTTGTAGACACGTTCTCTCCTTTTCTCCTTCGAGGGGGAGATGATTCCTGTGTCGGGTGACGTGGGCCCTTGCCTTTATCATTTATGACAAAGATACGATATGAGCGACCACGTTGTTTACTCAGGGAGTTATAAAGTCTAGATACCGATAATCCCATAAATGGTCCAGAAGCACTCATCCACCACCTACAATACCACCAGGTGTTTTGTCCGGAACGGGTAGTACGAGGGATATAGAAACGTGCAGTTGTATCTCGCTGAAGCAGAGTTAGCTGGGCCCTCGCTAAATCTTCAACATTACATTGTTGTCTTCTAGAGACGCTAAAAGAAAGTTTGTTTGCCGGAACGCCTTGATCAAAGCCAAACTGGCGAGCAAACCTATTTGGGTAATATGGTTCTAACCAAAGATGGCCACCCACTCGAACGGGCAAAAGGGCAGAACGGGTACAAACCAAAAATTCAAATTTCTGATCTGACAAATTCTTCAGGTCACCAAATGAGCGTCCACTAACTTCAATAAATGGGTTTGGGCGATAGTTGACGTGTTTATCACTTCTAAAAATAGCCCTGGCATGATTAATTCCCATCGAAATGGGTGCTACACCGCCATATTTTGCCAAATAGGGGAGACCATCTGCAGGACTGATATCATTGCGAGCCTCATACAAGCCAGGAATATGTTCAGCAAGCCAGCCCAGAACGTAATGGATCGGGAGACAAGCACCTGATAAACCGGGACCTTTAGGATATGTGGCGGCCTCTCCAAGACCATGATAAATATACCCCAAAACAGTTGGCGCAAGAGAAACCTTGACTCCTCGTGCCATCATGCATGCCATAAAAAACGTTTCAGGTCTAATCCTGGAATTCTTTGAGGGCAAAACAAATCGGCTTAGCCAGTAAGCTAGGAAAGCAGCTAGATGTCCCTCATCAGAGATATGAAGATCAATTGCTGGGGTGTTGGGTCTAGGACAGGCCGGCCTCCCATTGGAGGCGTATGCTTCATACCTAATCTCCGCACGGTAAAAATACTCAAGCCATTGACTCCAATAAATTTCGGGCTGACTATGATAAACACATAACTCAGAGTTGGTCCTTAAGAGTTCAGTGACAGTCGAAGGATACTTGTGGCCTCGCTGTAAATCCTCATTCGCAGGAGTGAATTCCTCATAATGAATATCCCCTAAAATGGGAAGCCCACCAATAACCTTAAGATCGTAAAGCGTGATGCTCATTTCTCCATTCCCATGGTGAAAAGTGTTAGATAAAGGGCCCTATAGCTCACAAAAAGCCCTCCAAACGTTTGGCAAGCATTCGTACGGATAACAGGAGACTACTACAACCCCGAAAAAGTTGCTTTTACGTAGGATATCGCCAAATTCGCTCATAATATTCTCAGTCCATTCCCTCGCACCAATTTCAAATGTGGCCAGACCAAAAAACCTAAAGTTTGAGCCCCATTCGATCTTGTGCTTGATCATTTTGTACAAGGCAGGAAAAAATTCTTCTCGCACTTGGAATTTCTTGTCTCCGTCAATTTCATTGTTTACTTTCATCAAACAATGAGCAGTGAAAATGGCTTTATAGGATTGACACACCGAAATCACCTTGTCTTCAGCGTGAGGTTGGAATTCAAGGTATCCAGCGTTCACAAATTCGGTAATGTACCAGGTGGGTCGACTTTCAGCGGGTACAACAAGTTTGAGGGCGCTCAAGGCCATTGATCTTTTGTACCTCGGGCCATAGGAAATCTCTTTCCCTTGTCCATAAAAGATCCGTTCAGTTCCGAGAAAGCCTCGCGAATCCATCTCCTGAAAAGAAAATGAAGACATGTTAAAAGGGATCCAAGTGAAGTCATCAATCCTTGCACGTAGGGCATATCCTACGCACAATGATCGAGGGGGCATCTGTTGAAGAAAAAAAATTCAACAAAGATAAATATAAAAGGGCTTCAAAATTTAATAAGGATAAATAGAAATATATAAAATAAAAGGGATTAAACAAAATCAAAATCCCTAATTAGTAGGAGATAACATCAAGTGATGGATTTATCCATCAAATGCCTCACGGCAAGGTTGGAATGGAGCCTTTATTTGGATCAAGTTGGAGTCCTCATTGAAGTCCACTCCTTCAAGTAGACCTAGAATTTAGGCTATGACTAGTGTTTGACAAAAAATAAACACTAGGTTGATAAGGATGTGTAGCTAGCCATATATATCTCCAACACATGATTTAGCCTATATAAAGGCATGACACTTCAAGGAAAAAAAATAAAAAGGGGGAGAGGGGGCAGCAGATACGCAGAGGAGAAACAACACAGAGAGGAAAGGCAAGAGTAGAGATAATTGAAAGAAGGTAAATTTTGATGCCATTTTATTTTCTTCCTTTGTACGATTAGATTGCATGCCTTATGTCATTATGCGAGTGTGGTTTACTGGAAACTAAAAAAAGAGACGTATAGAAGGCTTACTTCCTTCGTCGGCAACAAAGGACAAAAAGGTCCAAATTAATGTCACCTGCAAGCATGAGGAAAAAGGGGTTTTGGTAAAAAGGGATGGAGGAGATATTTAATTGAAGTGGAAGAAAATTGTTGGCAGACTGCCAATATCTATCTCACCCTCTCTGAGCATGGAAGAAAGTCCAAGCCCTAGGTGGCCTTTTATACATATATAAATATGGAGCAACTCACCTTTCAACAAAGAAGCAGAGAAAGGTTTTGTCCTTTCCAAAAGGAGCTACACACCACCTGCAGTCTCCAAAGCCTACACGCCACCTACAAAGAAGTAAAACATATATGCGTCAACATCATTGACAAAAGAAAAAGCTCAAGTATGGAAAAGGGGTGACCCTTTACTCACTTTGTGTTCAAGTCCAATGAAAAAAGACGAACACCAGTCTTTATTCTCTGGTATTTTCGCGCATGCAAAGGTTAAGGAAAAAAACCTTTGTATAAAACTGTAATGGACTGAGGGGAAAAAGAGGCTCACGACAAGAAAGTGATGGGACGCCAACCGTTGGTTTGCTGTAGGGTGTCTCAGACCTTTTTTTAGACGCATAATGAGCATCAGACTTCAATCCTTTATAGGATCTAGCTATCGCAAATCCTTGTATGATATAAATTAGTCCTTCTGGGGTTTCTGTTCAAATTAGAACTAAAATGTTCGGTGAATTTGAATACGATAAAAAGACTAATTGTTCTTTTATTCAGATTGAGCTTTCAATTTAATTTCATAGTGTTGGGTCATCAGAATTTAGGCCCAATGAATTCGGAATCCTACCGGGCCAAAATCCATATTTCGGCTTCGACATGGGCTTTCAAAGGAAAAAAAATTGAAGAATGACAAATAAAATACTTATCCATGATATGACGATTACGAACGTCGGTGGACTATCCATACAAGAGACGTCCATATTTATCTCCGAAATTGTTCGTACTCATCGGTCACACACGGAATTAGCAAATCGAATGAATCACCTTATCATGGAAGGGAGTTTGCAAACTGCGAAATAAAGAAGCGGTAATGCTCGCGGTACGGTGTGGATAATCTCAAAAAATTTCATAAACACTCCATGGCAAAAAATGTAAGTATGCAAAACCATGCATAAAGACATGCAAAAGCATGCACAAAGGGACAAAAGATGAAGTTAAGCTACGGAAAAGGAAAAAGATGGGAGCAAGTGACAATTGATAAAGGCAATAGCCTTTTGGTTATTTCTTTCAACTTTCCTCTATTTTGGTCAATGAAAGGTACAACAAAGGGAGCAGCAAAAGAAAATGCCAGGGCACGCCATCTGCCAAAATGAGAATTAAATGGCATGGCACGACATGTTAATTATCCCAACAAAAGCGCATGTCAGTTATCAATGAAGGAGGAGGATGTAAAACCGAATATTTTCGTCATGTGTTTGGGCCAACTTTGCTGCAAAGAAGATCAATCCACCAATCACGTTTTGGTGAAGCTTACCGCAAAGACGAAGAGACAATATACTTGACCCCATGATTCGTGGGTTGGTCCGTACGGTGAACCCGCAATACTGCGGATTCAAAGTTAGCATCCTAATTGGCAAATAATTGTCTCTGATGGCTCATTTAGTAAATCCTACGATGGATTAAGTGGGCATCGTCACCAAAAATCGATGTGATTGTCAAATAATGGGTTCGAAGTCTCAAATTCACAAATCACGAATTATCGAGTTTAAATCCAAAAATGCTCGTCAATTTGTAAATCAAATTCAAGTGGCACAAAACTATCACGGAATTTTGGACGGGTCATCTACCCATTCAATCCTAAATTTCCAGGCTCCAAAATTCATTCCAACACCAACAATCAATGAACTGCGCTTGATTCCCGCAAAGGGATACGTAGGCAATCTAAAATTTAGATGCAACCGCAAGTCCAAACAGAATCCCTGGTTTAATTATCCTAACCAAATTCGCCCCAAACTTTTCCTTGCTAAATTCAATTCAAATAGTACCATGGCCAAATAAGCCTCAAATACTACAATTACCATCCAAATTCTCTAAACAAAAATTAGTGAACTACGCCGGTTTGATTCCCGCAAGGGGACACGTAGGCAATCTAAAATTTTAGATGCAACCGTATTTTCCAAATCGAATCCCTGGTTTCTCTAACCAAATTCATCCAAACAGTCATACACTAAATCAAATACATCTTTTCATATTTTAATGGGTCAAATTCACTCATTAAAAATTCCAGAACTACGCCGGTTTGATCCCTCTAAGGGTACGTAGGCAATCCAGACTATTCTAGATGCAACCACCCCCTCTAAATAAATTCATACTTCTTTGAAGTTAATTCTATTTTTTAAAATAGGCAAACACATTTTTTTTAATGGGTCATTCACTCATTAAGAATCCTGGAGCTACGAGTGGCTTGATTCTGGTGACAGATACGTAGGCAGCCTAAGGTTTGACTTAGGTGCAGCTGCAAAATTTAATAGGACACCATTTTGTTATTTCTTTTGAAGTTAGAATCAAAGGGTTTCTTCCGACAACAAGGAAGTATAATTAAGAGGCAATTATGCTTTGGATGGGTCGTACCATAAATATAATAAAAACCACTATTGTTTACACAGTGGTGGTGAGATTATGTTACGGAACAAAATTTTCCCCAACAAGGGGCATACCTGATGTTTCAGAATTTTCACTTCACATCTTAAAACTATGTAAAACAGTACAAGTTTGTCCCTCCGTTAGTTTTCCATCCACAACGTTATTAACTCGTGACGTGGAAATTTTTTGGGCCCACTCTAATTCAAAATATCTTATGTTGAAGGGTAAACTAGACATTCTCTTCCAACTGAACCCTAATTGGTACAACAGCCCAATCTTGGCCGCATCTCTCCCTCACAGCCTTACCTTCTTTGCACATTCTCCTTTCTCCCTCACATTCCTCGCACTTTCTGTCTCTCCATTTTTCTGGGTTTGCGAAAGGCATCTTTAATCTCTCTCCATCATCTTCCACACACGATTTTGATGTCGCCCTCATCGCGATCTCGCCCTCATCGTGGTCTCATCTCGCCCTCATCGCGATCCCTCAAAGGTAGCAGGCGCCTTTCGCTAAATATTGCTGGAATTGCAGCGCCTCTCATGCTTTTGATCCTTCATCGCGAAATATTGCTAGGATTGCAGGCGCCTCTCGCGAATTCGACTCTCCCTCACTGAAATCATCTGGCTCTCCCTCACCAAAATACTGTTCAATTTCTGGCTTCTCTAATTTTTATTACATTGGGTTTAGGGTCTATTGATTTGTTTAATTGTGTAGGAACTTGGGTCAAAGTTTTTGCTCCAAAACTGTTGACTTCTGGTTGCTCGAAATTTTGTGTGTGATTATATCTTTTTATAATAGAACATTTCTTGAATGCTGAGAAAGTCATTGAAGATATTTGCATATTGAAATGGATACCAAGGTTATTGAAGATATATCTAGGTTCTTGGTTTCGCTAATTGCTAAGCATAATCTAACTTGGAAATGGAAAATCGTTTGTGCTTTTGTGGACAGAGAGCAGTAATGCATACTAGGTGGAGGAAGGAAAATCCTGGGAGGCTATTTTGGACTTGCAAAAATGTAGGTAAATGGTTTGGTATGGTCCCATGTTGTGGGTATGAAGTAAATTGAAGTTGATTTATGTTTTGTGCTCATTGGCAAGGAAAAGGGTGTGGGTACTTTGATTAGGCAGTTCTGCAAATTTGTGAACGTGCGAAGATGATTATTCCTAGTTTGCTCATTCTAGTTAATTCTCTGGAGTCGAAATTGAAACAATTCGGAGCCAGGGTTAAGCGTCTTAGAGCAGGTCTTGCGATAAGTGTGGCAGTGATTATAATATTGTTCGTAAGGTCAATGGGGGAAAGGGCTGAATTTTCAACCCATAAGGAAACCTTAGAACTTCTTTGAAGATAATAGAGACTACGTTATTTAGAATTGATTTATGCTTGTCCTATTAGAGTAGAAGTTGTTGTTTTAGTAGTATTTTTCTTTTATAGAGACTTTGTCATAAATTATGGACTATTTTCTTTGTTGAATGGAATAACTTGGGCATGGTTTCTTTATTGAAATGCAAGTTGCAGATGGTTTAAATGCAAGGTGCAGATGGTTTAAAGGAAAGGTGTAGGAAAACATCAGTATTCGATTCTGCCTCCAACTTGAATGAATATCCATCCATGGTTGCCTTGTGTTCCATGCATTTGATAATTTTGATCCCATCTTATACACAGATCCCTCATCTCATCCCTAATTCTCACCACTTCCAATGCCAACCCAACCTGCAAATCAATGGAACCTTTATGCCAACAAGTAACATCAAAAGCGGTCTTGAAATTAAAAGAGGTCTTTAAATTAAAAAAAGGTAATAGAATTATCCAACAAGTAACATTCAAAAGAGAACAAAATAGAAGTCATTAACTAACAAAGTCATATATAATAAAGTACAAAATAGATTTTGAAATTCTTTGTTCAAATATGTGAAAAGGATCCACTTTGTAAACGTTTTCAAGTGAAGTTAGAAGTAGATTATTGGGTAGCATTACTTGTTTTCTTCAAATCTCTCCTTGCCTGAAAATATAAAATTAAATTAATTTTAAACATTCGAAAAATTATTTAAAATTGTAACATGTCAATGTTAAAGTTTCATTACCTTGCGCTTATTTGCCCTTAACTTAGCAATTTCCCTTAGTTCATTCGTTCTTTTCATTTTAGCTGCTTCAAACTCAGTTGAACTTAGTGCTGGAGCTATCCTTTTTGTACCCTGGACACAATTATGTACAATCACTACTGTATCACAATTCAAATGTGTGTTAAAGTGTGACTTGGACCAATGTTTGGATGGTCTCTCTACAGATGCGAATCTGCATAAAAAACTTCATTCAAAAACCATATCTACAACAAAAACAACATTCACAAATCAAGAATTGCATTCACAACTCAAATCTGCATTAGAAGCAGCACTCACAAATCAAACCTGTATAAAAAAGCACTCAAAAATGAAGAACAGCATAAAAAACAACATTCACATATCATATCAGCAGCAAAAACAGTATTCACAAATCAAATCTGCATAAAAAATAGTAGAGGTGGGCAAATCGTCCCGAAATACAAAAACCATCATGTTCTGTATCATAACAAACTGGAAAAAAAATTGAATAGTAAAATCGAATGGATGATCGGTACGGTACCGAAACCATACCGATTCAAATCAGTATAGATCAATTTTGATGTAGGGAATGTCATCCCATACCGAAATCGAACCGGTTTTAATTTTTCTAATTAATTAAAAAATAAATTAAATCCAAAAATGAAAAAAAAGAAGACCAAATAGTCTAATAGCTAATGATGGATTTAATTGTATATTAATTTTAGTTGATAGATTTAGTTGTATGTTAGAGCTTTTTAGTTGATAAATTTAATTGTATGTTAATTTTACTTGATGAGTTTAATTGTATGTTAGAATTTTTTAGTTGATAAAGTAAATTTTAGTTGATATATTGAGATTGATTGGTTGCCTAATGAATTTTCTATACATTTTGAGTAATATGTTACCCAACAAGAGGCCTAATTTCTCAACTTAAAGAGAAACTTAAAGGATACTTTTAGACGTTCAATCAAGTAATCCAGAAATGGAATTATGAATTTGGCCTCAAAATTGAAATCGTATCGAACATAATTGGTATGGTACGGTACAATATCAATTTCCTATTTTGACATACCGTACCGTTCTGAACCGGTTAAAATTACTTGGTACAATTTCAGTATCACCTCCATACAGAACCGTACCGAACCATGCCCAGAGCTAAAAAAACAGCATTCACAAATCAAATCTACATAAAAAAATAGCCTTCATAAATCGTATTTCCATAAAAAAAACAGTACTCAAAAATCAAGAACAACATCAAAAACAACATTCACAGATCATATATGCATCAAAAACATCATTCACAAATCAAATATGCATCAAACCCTTTTCAAAAATCATATCTGCAACAAAAACAACATTCACAAATCAAGAACAACATTCACAAATCAAGAACACTCAAGAATCAAGAACAACATAAAAAATCAAGAACCCATGTTATTATTCAAAAAAAAAAACAAAAAAAAGACAAGAAAGCAGCACCTTTAATGGTGGAACCCAATCCCAAAAATAAACCCTAAATGTATGAAAGGAACCGTAATCTTCAAACAAAAGTAATAGCTTACCGTATTTCGGAAGTTTCCCTCCGTGTTTGTTACGGATGCAATACATCTTACCAAAACAATTTCTCCAAAGTCTCTGGGTTTGGGAAGAAAATTAAGAAGATGAAGAAGAAGAAGGAGAATGAGAAGCAAAAGAAGGAGAAGATTGAGAGGACTTCATTATTGCCGAATCTGAAGCTTGTAAGGAGGAGAACAAAAAGAAAGTCGCTGGGTAACAAAAACAAAGTAGTTGGGTTTGGGAAGAAGAAGAAGAAGAAGAAGAAGAAGAAGAAGAAGAAGAAAAAGGAGAAGACTTCATTATTATGAAATCTGAAGCTTGTAAGGAGGAGAACAAAAACGAAGTCGCTGGGTAACAAAAACGAAGTCGTTGGGTAACAAAAAAGAAGTCGCTGGGTTTGGAAATAAGAAGAAGATCCTAAAATTGAACGGTGGATGGGCAAGAGAAACTACAGGGTTGCTAGTTAAGGGGAATTGCACGGTGCCTGTAAGGGGAATTACATGTTGTTTTGTTGTGGGCGAGAGAGATGAGATATTTAGGAGGGAAATTTAGTCAATACAACTTGAAATTGGGTTAGAGTGGGCCCAAAAAATTGTCATGTAACAGGTTAACAGCGATGTGGATGGAAAAACTAATGGAGGGACAAACTTGTACTGTTTAAAATTATTCAGGGTATGAAGTGAAAATTCTAAAAATTACGGGGTTCCAGAAACCGATCTAGTGGCCTGAGTGTCTCCCTTGCTAGTCCCGATGCTCATTGCAGCAACTCTAGTTCAGGTAATAAACTCTTCACTGCTTTAGCTTCCAGTTATATTTCATTCCATTATGTCATAAATGAGTCATCTTTTTCGTATTTCTTTCCATTTTCTTGTCAATTTTGAGGTTGAAATATGCAATGGATGATTCCAAGTTATAGTAGGTAGCTTCATATGGGGTGGCTCAAAGACAAAGAACAAGAAACAAGAAGTTGTAAAGGTGTCACGGACATGGATCATTAGACAGTGGACAACTGAATCCCCCCCAAATAACATTCCACCAGATCAAAGTCTAACTCAAAGCTCTGCATTGGTTGCTTGGCAAGCATCACGACCATTGGATATTCGTAACTCTCATGTTGATATTGATTTGATGCGAGGGTAACTACTTTTAGTTTCGTGAGTTTTGTATGTACATTTCAGTTTCATGGCTTAGTCAAACCTATTTTTTGTCGATCCTTTGATGATGATTGATGAACATAGAAGCCATCTGATTCTAGGATTTCATAATTCTAACTTCATTTTCATCCATGATAGACAACAAGGGATGTACTTGTATTTCTTTACATGAAGAAACTTTAGTTTGAAATTAAGCATTTATCGCTATTACAATTTACTTTCATCTTCATCATTCTAAGCCTAGACAGACACTAGGGTAATTGTGTAACTAAATGTCGAACCATGAGATGCCCAATATTTACTTTCATCTTCATCATTCTCAGCTTACTCTCCTACACCGCCGCTCGTGTAAAAGAGTGGTTTTTTACTCGTCACTCAGAAAAAGAGAAAATTGCAAGCTTCATCGTCATCTTCTTCAACTACCCAACAAGACCAGAAAGACGAAGAAGAAGACAAAAGAAGAGGGTGAAGAAGAAGATAACTTTGACCTTAGCCCTGAAGACCTCGAATACGTCGGTCCAATCAAAAGTGTAACGACCCGTCCTGAATTTTAGAATTTAATATTAATTAATTATGAATTTAGGATGACTAATCGGGGATTAGTTGAGTGAAATCGGACAGACGATGTAAAATGACCATTTTGCCCCTAGAATTGGGCAAATGTTGACTTTTGACTCGGGGAGTCAAACGTACAAGGATCGATGACCGTGACGTAGATCGGGACGTCACAATTCCGTAGACAGGTGGCACGTTGAAATCGGAGGTTCGATGGAGAAGTTAAGGGTCTAAAAAGGAAAACGACACTATTACACAAAAATCGAGAAAGAGGACAAGTGGCAAGTTTTGATTGGGGAAGGTTCTGGAAGGAACCACCAGATGAGTGACAAGTGTTACCCATCTGATTGGCCCATTCCCCCACACAGTGGATATTTCTCCCTTCCCACATGATCAATCATTTTCATCATTTTCCCTTAAACCCGTGACCTTGCAACCCATTCCCATGGCCCTTCAATCTTCATTTTCTAGCTTTGGTGTGTGAATGAAAGTGAGAGAGAGAGATGAGACGATGAGGATGGTGGCCACGGCTTGCGCCGCCGTGGATGGCGGCTGGAGAAACCATGAAAGGTAAGTTTGTGTTTCAAATTTGGAAGTTACGTTTTTGGAGTTTGTTGATGGGCGTTGTTAATGGAGAAGTGTTTTGGAGGTTGCTAGGAGACTAAGGGACTTGAAACGGTGGCCATTGGTGGCCGGAATCTTGGAAAACCGATGGGGGGTGTTTGGTCGGTTCAACTAATCGATCGGGAAGGTATGTTTTTGGTTTTGGTTTTCACGTTTTGAACTCATAAATAGATTAGGAATGTTTAGAGGATTGTTTAGGAGAAAATTGGGGTGAAAACGGGTTGAGGAAGGGGTTGAATTTGACCCGAAAGCGTCACGCCGGTCCAGTTGGACCAGCTGGACCAACCAAACTAGACCGGACCGGTCTACCTGAGGTAGGGGATGATGAACAGTAGGCACATGGCTTCCATGCACAGCTCCTTTGGATGGCCCATGGGAGCACGTGAGGGACCTTTTGGGGAAATTTTCAGCATGTGAAATCATTTATTTGATGTAACGAACATTTTGGGACTGGTTTCGTGTCAATCAGACATCGTTTCGATATGTTTTGGGGTGTCCGAAGGTTTACGATCGAGTTTAAAAATAGTTAAAAATTTGGAAATATTATGGGGCTTCAATGAGAAGTTAATGAGGTAGTTAGTAACCCACTAGTATGATTTGGACAGGTTTGGAAGTCTCAGTGATAGTGGTGTGACTCAGGGACGCTTATGACACGTGTATCGAGGCGGCAGCGTAGGATGGTCTGTGAGTGGACATTATTTTCTAAACTGTGATGCATGCATAACTGTTTTATATGTTTTACATATGTGATTTTATGACGATGATTGTGGCATTAGTGGTTTACATGATTGCACGTATTTTGAGGTAATTCCATATTTACACGTATTTCGAGGTAATTCCGTATTTGTATGTATATCGAGATTTATGGTTTTAATAATGGTTCCATGGCATGATTTTGAATTTGAGAATATGAATTTCAGCATGGGACCCATTTGTTTTAGAAACCCTCAGACTTGGAGTCCATTTGAGTTGTATTATTGGGCCAGCGGCCCAGTTGGTTACGAAATCGGGCATGGGGCGCATTTGTTTTAGAAACCCTTGGACTTGGAGTCCATTTGAGTTGTATTATCGGGCCAGGGGCTCAGTTGGTTACAAAATCGAGCATGAGACCTAGTTGTGTTTTATGAATGTGATTTCGGGTCGGGGACCCATAAATGGATTTGGATAATGGTTTTGGATTTGAGAAATCAGAATTGTGGATTTTGATGGTTTTATGGAAATCCCGGGTGACAGGACACGTCCCAACTGGATTTTGATAACCGTGCCCGGTCCTACTCCCGTCTGACAAGTCAACCGAAGTCCTGAAACTACCCTTCAGCACCTGTCAGACAAGGGATAACTGCACTGATTTCCGCTCATGCCTCCAACTCTCGATCAGCCCCGAACGTCGTACCACGGCCTGGAGGGTCATCAAAACAGAAAAGGTGTGAGTGGACAAAAATAATATCATTTGAAAATACATTTCATATAGACCATTTACCCTTCCAGTTTATCAAACCATGCATGCATAGGGAAAAACATATGAATAACAATCACCGACTTTCTAGCCAAATCACACGACAAGTATCAAATCCCGGCTCTCAAGCCAAACATATGAAAACACTAACCTGGCCACAAAGACCAAAACCCGTACTCAATACCAGTACGCAGAGAATGACCAAAACCCCGTACTCAATACCAGTACGCAATCAAAATCAACATCAAACAACACTACTCACAAGTGCACAATCAATCACACAACCACATCAGCACTACGCGTAAGCCACCGTCCAGCCACATTCTCGGGATCAGACACATCTGGACTCAACCCTCGAGATCAGTCACATCTGGGCGAACACATCCCTAGGCTCAAACGCATCCGAGTGGTACATCCAGGCTCAGTCGCATCCGAGAAGCTAGCTTACCATAAAAACAACTCACAGTCATATCCCCCAAGCTCCGGTCGTCTGGGTAATCCCCTAGATTCGACCGTCTGGGCGCTCACAATAACAATGAAAATCATGCCTGGATTACATCCCAAAACATTTCAATCAAATCCTTGACTTCAAACCAAGTCAAAATCATTCCCGACAGCTTATCAAGCTCAAAAGCCATTTACACGTAAATCCGTAAAATCTCATTTGAAAACATTAAAATAATCCCGAAATCAACCTTGACTCACCAACTAAGTCAAAATACCCTTTTTAAAACCTTTTTGACTCCGGGCCTAGCCCAAAATATCAATTGCACATTCCTTGTAAAACATGCCCGAAAGACCGATTAAAATAATCATTAAATCACAAAGAATTATGTCAAATCACTATGACATCATTGCCAACCAAATCATGCAATCAACCATGTAAAACATTTAACTATGCATGCATATCAATTTATTAAACAAACGTCCACTCACACACCATCCAAATCGCTCGATTCCGAGCTGCACGCCTTTCCGTAACTTCCAAAAATCCTGAATCCTGTCAAACAACATCATCACGGGTCACAAATGAATCCAATAATAGCATATTAAAATCCCAAAGTTTTTGGGAATTAAATACAAATTTAAAACGAAACATAATCCTTCGGACCCTCGAAACATTATCTAGACGGTGTCCGATCAAGTCGAAACCAACGCCAAAATGTTCGTTACATCGATTACATGAAAAAGTATGCTGAACACTTCCCCAGAAGGTCAACCACGCGCCCTCACGCGCCGATTACATGAGCTGCGCGTGAACTCACGCGTCGATGAACAGTACCACTACTGTTCATCGTCCCAACCCGATCGCCTGGTTAACGGGTCTGCAACCCGCGGTGCAACCCAATCAGTTCTCTGTCAATTCGACCCCAATTCCTTCGTTTCTTTCACTTATTTTCATCTATTCAATCTTAATTAGGGATCTATATGCTCAATTTCATGAAATCACGTCTTAAACAGGTCGATTTCTAAGTCTATTCCTGATCGGCCATAACTCCAATTTCAACCCCTCTCTTAATTCCAATCATCCCGTAAGTGTCCTAAGACTCATGAGAACATGATTTCAAGATCAATTTCAATTTTGCTTACCTCTAATTATGTGAACCCAAGCTTGATTTTTCGAAGAGTTGGGAGATGCGGTTCTCGGCTAAAACGATAGTAATCCTCTTCGATTTTGAGATGGATTAGCTCGGAATGATCCCAGAAGGATAGATTCAAGGTCAATTCGGGTCCTCAAGGTCCACAACTCCAAGTTCGAAACCCCACTTTGTTCTTCAATTTTTCGAATATAGGTTTTTGGTTATCCTCTATATCCCTCGTGTTTTCCTTTCTGTCCCAAGCTCCTAAGCCTCTCAATTGCATCCAATTGCATCAATTGTTCTCAGTTGGTTACTGGGAAGATTAATCAGGCATTTCTTTCTTCTCTGCTGTTTCCCTCAAAAGTCCACACGACAAGGCTTCCCCCCATTTCAATTTAACTTTTTCCCACCAACACATATCTCTTTGGCCACTACTTAGCCTTAGCCAAGTGACATGTGTCACTTAAGGACACAATGAGTCACCAAACATTGACTCATCAAAATGGCCGAATCATCAAATCTCATCCCAACCAAAATTACCATTTTACCCTTACCTTAAAAATTACCAAAATGCCCCTTATAGTTCTAGACCCGTAACTTCTATGTCCGAACTCCGATTGACGCATGCCGCCTGTCTACGAACTCAGCGTCTCGAGACCTACACAACGGTCATGGCCAAAAGTCCAAAAGGCATCCCGAACAAAAAGTCAACTTTCGGCCCCATAACCAAGGGCTAAATGGTCATTTTACATCCAACGTTTCCAATCTTTCCTTTTTTGAATTTCCGGGTCGTCACACCGGGCGTAACCCCATTTGAACGGTTTGAGATGATTTATGAAATTTTTTTCCATAATACAATCCTTATATCTATGGATTATCCTGTAACGACCGGTCTCCAATTTCGGAATTAGATTAGTGACTAATCACGATTAGTGGGGTACTTTCGGACGAACGATGCAAAATGACCATTTTGCCCCTGAGCGTGGGTAAAACGTTGAATTTTCGTTCAAGCCATCAAATGGATTTTGGTCAATGACTCTGACGTAGTTCGGGACGTCACGAGTTCATAGACAGGTGACACGTTCAATTCCGACATTCGAGGAATAAGTTATGACGTTCGGAAGTTCAAGGACATTTTGGTAGTTTTGGTTAAAAGAGGCAAATAGTTGACTTTTGGTCCGGGAGTTCCGATGGTCGAGGGCCGAGGACCGTTACGTAGAGCGGGACGATACTAATCCGTGGACAGGCGGCACGCTGAAATCGGACTTCGAAGGGAAAGTTATGGGTCACGGAAGTTTGGTTTCACTATGCACGTACTTCGAGACGATGATGAGTTGGCTTATTTTGATTGGGCAGATATTTTGGTAGGACCCATGGATGAGTGACAAGTGTCACTCATCCCATTGGTCAATCCCCTAAAAAGTGGATCTAACTAATTAAATATTATTATTATTATTATTTTAATCTAATCTACTCATCACTCAATCCTAGCCCTCCATCTAATTTAATCTCTCAATCCTCACCATTGATCTCATCCCTCTCCCTCTCATCTGATCAGCCCTCATCTTCTTTGTTTTCCCACAAAAACCCAAAACACCATTTCATTTCTTCTTCTTCTTTCAAAAATCGAACACCCACACCACACCTCACCACCATATTCATGCTAAGTGCTCGTGTGTGTGATCGTGAGAGAGTGAGGGGAGGGACGGTGACAGAGTGTAACGACCCGTCCCAAATTAACGGGATTAATTAAGCATTAATGACGGATTAACAAGACTGATCGGAGATCCGACGAGGATTAGCGGACGTTCGGTGCAAAATGACGATTTTAAACCTAGAATGGGCAAAACATTGACTTTTTGTTCGGACGGTCAAATAGAATTTGACCAATGACCGTGACGTAGTCCGGGACGTCAAGAGTTCATAGACAGGTGGCACACTCGATTCCGACATTAGAGGAAGAAGTTGTGACGATCGGAAGATCGGGGGCATTTTGGTATTTTGGGTGAATAGGGGCCAAAGGTTGACTTTTGACCCGCGAGGTCAAATGGCCAAGGGCCAAAAACCGTTATGTAGAACGGGACGATACGAATCTGTAGACAGGTGGCACGTCAAATTCAGACGTTCGACAGTGAAGTTACGATTCATAGAAGTTCAAGTGCACTATTGCACGTTTTCCGAGACGGAAGCTTGTTTGGCATTTAGTGGGCCCTAGATCCTTCTCAGACCCAATGGATGAATGACAAGTGTCATTCATCCATTCCCCATCACTTTTCCCTCATGCATATCCCTTCCCTGTCCATCGATCATTTTCCATTTTTCCAACCCAAAACCCTATGCACTTTGCATCCCAAATCCAAACCCTTCAACCTTGTACCGTGATTGAGAGGCCCAGAGAGTGAAGTGAGGATACTGGATGTGGTGGTTGGCCCAGATAGAGCCGCCGTGGACAGCGGCGGAGGAACCGATCGAGGTAATGGGTTTTAACCAATTTTCATCCATTTTTAATTCTCATTATTATGGGCCGTTTTTAATGATTCTATTGAATTAAATAGGTTTTTAGGAGGCTATGAAGAAGGTTTTTAGAGAGGTTAGACGTTGAGGAACCCTGGGGAAGGTTTAGGAAAACTGGACCGTGAGAGCAAGGATTGGACCAGTCGGTTTTGAGTGTTTTAGACGTTTTGGTTAATTAGTTTAGGTTCCTAGGAGAAAAATAGGAAGGATAGGATCGATTAGGGAGGAAAACGGTGAAGATTGGACCGTGTAGGAGCCTGGACCGGTCATGACGGTCCAAGTTGCAGAGAAAACCGGGCCAGCCGGTTCGGACCGGCCTGACCGAGGTTAAAGACGCAGTGTAGCGTGGCGCGTGAGGCCCACGCGCAGGCCACTCCCAGGGCGTGTGAGGGCACATGGCAGAAAATCTAGGGAAGATTCCAACATGTCAAATCATCTATTCGATGTAATGAACATTTTGGGACTGGTTTCGAGTCGATCAGACATCGTCTCGATACAGTTCGAGCTGTTCGAAGGTTTCGGTGCACGTTTAAAGATAGTTAAAAATCCCGAAAAACTAGGGGGCTTTAGTGAGGGGTTAATTAAGTAGTTATTAACCCTCTAAAGGGATTTGGACAAGTTTGGGAATCCTAGAGAAGACGGTTGACCCGAAAAGGCTTACGACGCGCATATCGAGGCAGCAGCTCCGACGGCCTATGAGTGGACTTTCTTTCTGAAATCGATGCATGCATAAATGTTTTATATATGTTTTAAAATTGGGTTTTGGGTTTCCTTGAGTGCATTTTGGTGTGTGTTTACGTATGGGCACTTACTTCGAGCATGAGACCCAATTGGATTTAGTTTTGACTCCGGCATGAGACCCTATTGACGACCTTTCGATCTGAGTCATGGTCGCGACGGGTGCTGTAACGACCCGAACTTTCGTAATTGTTATTTTATTGTAAATTGACCGTTTTGCCCCTGAGGGGGGGAAAAGTTGACTTTTACCTCGGGAAGTATTTAGGACTTTGATACGTGACCGTGACGTAGTTTAGGACGTCACGAGTTCATAGGCAGGTGGCACGTTCGATTCCGACGTTCGAGGAAGAAGTTGTGACGTTCGGAAGTCGAGGGGCATTTTGGTAATTTGGCCATTTGGGGGCCAAATGTTGACTTTTGACCCGGGAAGTCCAACGGACGAGGGCCAATGACCGTTACGTAGGTCTCGTCGATACGAATCCGTAGACAGGCGGCACGCTGAAATCGGACTTACGACGAAAAAGTTATGGTCAAGAACGTAACCGAACTAACCGAGACTCGGAACTTAAATTAATAATAAAATATTATAATCTGTTTTACTTTAACCCAATCAATCTGGACCCTTGATGAGTGACACATGTCACTCATCTACCCCATCCACATCATCCCCAACATTCTGGATCTTGGTCTGCCATGGGATTAATTAAATGGTTTATTTTCCTTAAATCCTCACCCTTCACTCTTCACTCAGGATGAATCACAGCCATCCATTCTATTTCTCCTTCTGTTCTTAAGCCATCAGAGACTCATTTCTTCATTTTCATTCCTTCCTTCAAACCGTGCAACCTCCCATCCTTCAAACAATCACACCAGCAGCTAACCACCCAACCTTCTTCATCAGGCAGCACCAGACCGTGCACCACCACCACCAGACACCGGCCAACGCCACCACGGCCACCCTGCACGGCCGGAAAACCCACAAACCCGTGAGGACCCGTGCAGCCCAAAATCATCAGACCATCCAAACCACGACGTCTGGACTCGAACCAACCTAGGGCTAGGACCATTGTGACCTCTGGACGGCGTAGGACTGGACTGGGCAGCCCACGGCGGCGACACGGCGGCGGTAAGCCTGCAAACCCGTAATGGCCGATTTTCCTTCCCTGCCTCAAACCGTCCGTTTTTAACGTTGCATTTGTTTGGTTGTTTTTGAGACTTAACCTAGGAGACTAGACGAGTGTTTTGGACCTGAGTTGGTGGCTGGAAACGTGACGGCTCGCCGGAGAAGACGGACCAAAACCGGCAGCCAATTCCCCGTCGTTTTTCAGGTGATTCCTCGATCTTAAAATCCAGTTTTGATCACACAGAGCCATAGAACATGTTCAGACGAGTCCATAGGAACAAACCCCATCGATTTTGGTGGTCGGAATCACGATCTGTGATCGGGTCGAACCGTGGGTCTGCGGTGACCCGATTCGCAGACCCGATACTGTAGCTGATGACGTCATCATGCTGACGTCAGCAGTGACGTCATGATGACGTCATCATGTCAGAATATTGTCAGACCAGGGACCAATGGGCTGTTGACACGTGTCCTCTGACACTGTCAGTGATGACGTCATGCTGACGTCAGCATCACTGTAGCACTGTTGACCAGAGGGTTGACCGGCGCGTGGGGGGCGCGTGTGAACAGTGTTTTGTGTGGGACCAGTGCCATTTTCAAGGTTTCGACGATACGGATCCAATGGCGGTGGTTTCGTGTCGATCGGAGATCGTTAAGTTGGTCAAATTAGGGATTGATGCCTTGGGAAGCGTGTTCGGACGGCTTTCCCGGGCCGGTTTCAGTCTAGGGTTTCGTAGTTGTTTAGTAGGGACTTAAAGTGACCTTTACGTATGTTTTGGGCATGACAGGAATTGTACTTTAAACCTTGGACGGGGCTTTACGCTCGGGAGTGCAGCGGGATTGTACCGTGAGTGGGCCTTTGATTTCACTAAACTTCGGCATGCATAACTGTTTTACTTTCTACTATATCTATATGTGATTTGAGTAAAAGTATCTGTTTATCTTGTGTATGATTTATGGCACGTATTACGATGTTTGGGCATGAGACCCGTCTGGTTGTTGATAAATGATTTGGAGTCATATATATGTATAATGGAACTCGATATTATCTGTGGTACTGCACTGTATAGATCTACCCTAGGATTCTATCTCCTCCGGATGTAGGTACACCGGAGCGGTCACGGCGCATTGCCTGTGAGGAGTCATTCTACGGAGGGACCGGACCGTAGAGTGACTCAGGAGCAGGATTGCTACTATTGGACGTCTGGGACGTCAGGCATCTAGAATGCCATGCTCGGACTAGGTTCGGGATTTGGACTCGGGATTGAGACCCCGGGTGGCACGCGTAGCCTTGAGACTGTGACCTTATTGGGCGTTTGGGACGTCAGGCATCTGGGATGTCAGGGTTGGGATGTATAGTGCAGTGACTAAGATTATATTATGTTGATATTATTCTGCTTATGACTATATGGTTTTGTGGTTTTGATACTATGCATGTCTTTTCGGAAAACGGAGGGGAAAAGTTATATGTTTTCGAAATGGTAAACTACTTTGTAAACCTTGAGTTTCGGCCCACTCACCTTTGTTGTTTTACTACCCCTCCAAGTAGTGCTTTCGAGGAGGAGGATCCCGAGGAGGAAGAGGAGGATCCCGAGGAGGAAGAGGCATAGGTTTACGTTGCGTACCTGAACCCTACTGCTGGGTAGGTTGGCACGTAGTGTGTCTAGAGTCGTGCTCAATAAACTGTATTCGGGAACCATCCCTTGTCTGACACTATTTGTATTTGAGTATTTGTGTGGTGTGCTATGTATGACTTAACTTTGGATTTTCTTTATGCATTTTATCTTCAATAAGGGTATTTTTGGTATTTTAACGTCGGGTGTCAGACGGGAGCAGGGCACGTCCCGGGTGGTCCCAGGGGGATCGGGGCGGGTCCTGTCAACTTGGTATCAGAGCACTAGGTTGTGGTCAGCATGCTAGACTAGTGGTCAGTACTTAGTTTAAACGATGTCAGTATCTAATCTATGCCTCTTAACAGCGGGTTATGCCTCCAAGGAGAATTCCTCAAATACGAACTGACGAGGAAATCGCGAGAGAGATGGAATGTGCTAGCATTGAGCGGGCTCAAAGGTTGGGAGCCACACCGTTCAGCGGGGGATCAAACCCCGAGGATGCCCATGAGTGGATTGCGAAATGGGAAAGAATCTTCACCGTGATGCATTGCCCACCCGGCGAGCGGGTGGCATTGGCGGCCTTCTTACTGGAAGGCGGGGCTTATCAATGGTGGCATGGTCTTGAGATGTCCGGGTGGACTGTTCACACCACCACATGGGAGGTCTTTCGTGCCCGATTCTTAGATCAGTATTACCCGCGTTCATTTCGCATGGCACGAGAGGCAGAGTTCCTGCGACTGGAACAGGGAGATATGTCCGTGGCAGATTACGAGCAGACCTTCGGGAAGCTTTCCCGTTTTGCCGCAGCTTTCGTGAGTACTGAGGAGGAAAAATGTCAAAGATTTGAGTTGGGACTCCGAGGGGAGTTGCGGGCAAGTGTGACGGCTACTAGTTACGCGACTCTGAGGGACATGGTCGACGCTGCAGTTCGTGTCGAGGCCAGTCTGGCGGCACACCAGGCGCGACAATCATCAGGCGAGGGGCAGCGCCAGGATCGTCCACATCCTGGACCAACCGGCCCAAAGATCTCTAAGGGGGGAAATTACCGAGGAGCACCCTCATCTCTACGTGGTCGTGGCTGGTCAGGTCGACATGGGAACTCTCAGAGGGGTGGATCGAGATTCAGTTCTGGATAGCATCAGGCTTGGAGTGGTGCATCAGGAGGGTCTTGGGATGGACCGAGGACAGTTAATTGCTTTGCTTGTGGAGGAGCGGGCCACTATGCCCGAGATTGCCATTTATTGTCAAGGAACAACGAGACTAAAGGTGTTAGTGTGACACAGAGTTCGGCTTCTCACCCTTCCAGAGGCCGAGGACAGAGTGCTGAGCGTGGCGCGCGTGGACGCGGACAGACTGCGGGACCCCGAGCTCGTGTTTTTGCAGTGACTCAGCAGCAGGCGAGGTCAGCCCCTGGTGTGGTTACAGGTACTCTTCATATCTCAAATATTGTTGTACGGGTATTAATGGATGCTGGGGCTACTCATTCTTTTATTTCGAAAAGTTGTGCGGGTATGTTAGATCGTGAGGTGTCAGCCTTGGATAGTGAAATAGGTGTTGGTACACCGATGGGCGTTGTGTACATCGTGAATCAGGTGATCCGGAGATGCCCAGTAAGGGTGGAGGATGTAGATCTGCTAGCTGATCTAATCCTGATGGATATCCATGACTTCGATGTTATCTTGGGAATGGATTGGTTGACTGAGCACGGTTCGCTCATCGACTGTTGTAGTAGGCGGGTGATTCTGCGAAGTCCGGGTTTGCCGGAGGTTACTTTTCAGGGAGAGCGCGACGGTTCGCTACCTGAAGTAATTTCTTCACTTGCCGCTACGAAGCTTCTACAGAAGGGATGCCAGGGTTATCTGGCGCATGTTGTGACGACGAATAGTGATACTTCGGGTGCCGATGATATACCTGTGGTGCGGGAATTTCCGGATGTGTTCCCGGAAGATTTGCCTGGTTTACCACCACATCGGGAGATTGAGTTCACGATTGAACTACTTCCCGGCACACGACCTATATCGCAGGCACCATATCGGATGGCACCAGCGGAGTTACGGGAACTGAAGATCCAATTGCAGGAGTTGGTGGACTTGGGATTCATCCGACCGAGTACATCACCGTGGGGAGCACCAGTATTATTTGTGAAGAAGAATGAGGGGAGCCTCCATTTGTGTGTGGATTATCGACAGCTCAACAAGGTCACGGTAAGGAACCAGTACCCCTTACCCAGAATTGACGATCTCTTTGATCAACTGCGGGGAGCACAGTACTTCTCGAAGATAGATTTACGATCTGGTTATCACCAGTTGAAGATTGCTGAAGGAGATGTCCCGAAGACAGTGTTTCGGACTAGATACGGGCATTATGAATTCCTTGTGATGCCTTTCGGCTTGACGAATGCTCCAGCAGCATTCATGGATCTAATGAATAGGGTCTTCCGATCTTATTTGGATAAGTTCGTGATCGTGTTCATTGATGACATCCTTGTGTACTCGAGGAGTGCTCAAGCTCATGAGGAACACTTACGTTCGGTGTTAGGGAAGCTGAGGCAGAACCAGTTATACGCCAAGATGAGTAAGTGTCAGTTTTGCCTAACCAGCATTGGTTTTCTGGGACATGTAGTGTCAGCAGACGGGATTAGCGTGGATCCCCAGAAGACCGAAGCGGTGACAAATTGGGCTAGACCGACAACCGTGACAGAGGTACGGAGTTTCGTTGGTTTGGCAGGATACTACCGGAGATTTGTTGAGGGCTTCTCTAGTATTGCTGCACCGTTGACTCGTTTAACCAGGAAGGGAGTAAAGTTTGTTTGGGATGAACGGTGTGAGCAGAGTTATCAGGAATTGAAACGTCGGTTAACTACCGCACCTGTTCTTGCTTTGCCGGATAACAGTGGAGAGTTCGAAGTCTACAGTGACGCATCGTTGCAAGGTTTGGGTTGCGTGCTGATGCAGAATGGCAGAGTTATCGCTTATGCATCGAGACAACTAAAGACACATGAGCTGAACTACCCTACGCATGATCTGGAGTTGGCGGCGGTGGTTCACGCTTTAAAGATCTGGCGACATTATCTGTACGGGGTGACTTGCAGGATCTTCACCGATCATCAGAGTTTGAAGCATTTGTTCACTCAGAAGGAGCTGAACGTAAGGCAGCGACGGTGGTTGGAACTGATCAAGGATTACGATTGTACGATTGAATATCATCCAGGGAAGGCGAACGTTGTGGCAGACGCACTCAGTAGGAAGTCAGCAGGATCGATTGCACACCTGAGGCTGGTGTACCTTCCTTTGCTAGTGGAACTCCGAAGAGCTGGAGTTATGCTGGGGATGGATGAGCAGGGAGCTTTGTTGGCCAGTTTTCATGTACGACCTGTGCTCGTCGATCGGATTATCGAGGCACAATTGGAGGATCCGACACTTTGTATCTACAGGATCGAGGTCGAAGCAGACGAGAGGCAGGACTTTACTATTCGACCAGATGGAGCTCTGGTGAAACTGGGCCGTTTGTGTGTTCCTGCAGTGGCAGAGTTACGGGAAGAAATTCTCGAGGAAGCCCACAGTTCGGCTTATGCCATGCATCCGGGAGGTACAAAGATGTACCGTACCCTCCGGGACCACTATTGGTGGGCAGGAATGAAGAAGGATATTGCAGTGTTTGTGAGCAGATGTTTGACCTGTCAGCAGGTCAAGGCTGAGCGGCAGAGACCGTATGGAGCAATGCAACCGCTTCCGATTCCCGAGTGGAAGTGGGATCACATTACCATGGACTTTGTCTTCAAATTGCCTAGAACTCAGAGGGGATGCGATGGAGTTTGGGTGATTGTCGACCGATTGACCAAGTCAGCTCATTTCTTACCAGTACAGGAGACATTTAAGCCAAACCGACTGGCTCAGCTGTTTGTGAAGGAGATCATTCGACTTCATGGTACGCCGGAGTCGATAGTGTCTGATCAAGATCCGCGTTTCACATCTAGGTTCTGGCGAAGTTTGCAGAACGCCTTGGGTACAAACTTACATTTCAGTACAGCGTTCCACCCACAGACCGATGGGCAGTCAGAGAGGACTATCCAGACACTGGAGGACATGATGAGGTCTTGTGTACTGCAGTTTCAGGATTCGTGGGATACCCATTTGCCTTTGATGGAGTTCGCATACAACAACAGTTATCAGGCAAGTATCGGGATGGCACCCTACGAGGCACTGTATGGCCGACAGTGCAGGACACCTATCTGTTGGATGGAGGTAGGAGAGCGAGCAGCTTTAGGACCGGATTTGATGGACATGACCCAGGAAACAGTTCGAATTATCAAGGAAAGATTGAAGGCAGCACAGGATCGCCAAAAGAGCTATGCGGATCGACGAATTCGAGACTTGGAATTCGAGGTTGGAGATTTTGTGTTCCTTAAGTTATCTCCATGGAAAGGAATTATCCGTTTTGGCCGACGCGGGAAGTTGAGTCCACGTTACTTTGGACCGTTCGAGATCATTGAGAGGATTGGACTAGTGGCATACCGGTTGGCATTACCTCCAGAACTTGCCAGAGTGCACGATGTTTTCCATGTGTCCATGTTACGGAAATACCTACGGGACGATTCACATGCCTTGCCGGAACAACCAGTAGAACTGATGACTGATCTGAGCTTTGAAGAGAAACCAGTGCAGATTCTGGATCAGAAGAACAAGGTTCTGAGAAACAAGACGATTCGGTTGGTGAAAGTGCTATGGAGGAACCATGACGTCGAGGAGGCGACGTGGGAACCCGAAGACTTGATGAGGGAGCAGTACCCGTTTTTATTCGAGTAAATTTCGAGGACGAAATTTCTGTAAGGTGGGTAGATTGTAACGACCCGAACTTTCGTAATTGTTATTTTATTGTAAATTGACCGTTTTGCCCCTGAGGGGGGGAAAAGTTGACTTTTACCTCGGGAAGTATTTAGGACTTTGATACGTGACCGTGACGTAGTTTAGGACGTCACGAGTTCATAGGCAGGTGGCACGTTCGATTCCGACGTTCGAGGAAGAAGTTGTGACGTTCAGAAGTCGAGGGGCATTTTGGTAATTTGGCCATTTGGGGGCCAAATGTTGACTTTTGACCCGGGAAGTCCAACGGACGAGGGCCAATGACCGTTACGTAGGTCTCGTCGATACGAATCCGTAGACAGGCGGCATGCTGAAATCGGACTTACGACGAAAAAGTTATGGTCAAGAACGTAACCGAACTAACCGAGACTCGGAACTTAAATTAATAATAAAATATTATAATCTGTTTTACTTTAACCCAATCAATCTGGACCCTTGATGAGTGACACATGTCACTCATCTACCCCATCCACATCATCCCCAACATTCTGGATCTTGGTCTGCCATGGGATTAATTAAATGGTTTATTTTCCTTAAATCCTCACCCTTCACTCTTCACTCAGGATGAATCACAGCCATCCATTCTATTTCTCCTTCTGTTCTTAAGCCATCAGAGACTCATTTCTTCATTTTCATTCCTTCCTTCAAACCGTGCAACCTCCCATCCTTCAAACAATCACACCAGCAGCTAACCACCCAACCTTCTTCATCAGGCAGCACCAGACCGTGCACCACCACCACCAGACACCGGCCAACGCCACCACGGCCACCCTGCACGGCCGGAAAACCCACAAACCCGTGAGGACCCGTGCAGCCCAAAATCATCAGACCATCCAAACCACGACGTCTGGACTCGAACCAACCTAGGGCTAGGACCATTGTGACCTCTGGACGGCGTAGGACTGGACTGGGCAGCCCACGGCGGCGACACGACGGCGGTAAGCCTGCAAACCCGTAATGGCCGATTTTCCTTCCCTGCCTCAAACCGTCCGTTTTTAACGTTGCATTTGTTTGGTTGTTTTTGAGACTTAACCTAGGAGACTAGACGAGTGTTTTGGACCTGAGTTGGTGGCTGGAAACGTGACGGCTCGCCGGAGAAGACGGACCAAAACCGGCAGCCAATTCCCCGTCGTTTTTCAGGTGATTCCTCGATCTTAAAATCCAGTTTTGATCACACAGAGCCATAGAACATGTTCAGACGAGTCCATAGGAACAAACCCCATCGATTTTGGTGGTCGGAATCACGATCTGTGATCGGGTCGAACCGTGGGTCTGCGGTGACCCGATTCGCAGACCCGATACTGTAGCTGATGACGTCATCATGCTGACGTCAGCAGTGACGTCATGATGACATCATCATGTCAGAATATTGTCAGACCAGGGACCAATGGGCTGTTGACACGTGTCCTCTGACACTGTCAGTGATGACGTCATGCTGACGTCAGCATCACTGTAGCACTGTTGACCAGAGGGTTGACCGGCGCGTGGGGGGCGCGTGTGAACAGTGTTTTGTGTGGGACCAATGCCATTTTCAAGGTTTCGACGATACGGATCCAATGGCGGTGGTTTCGTGTCGATCGGAGATCGTTAAGTTGGTCAAATTAGGGATTGATGCCTTGGGAAGCGTGTTCGGACGGCTTTCCCAGGCCGGTTTCAGTCTAGGGTTTCGTAGTTGTTTAGTAGGGACTTAAAGTGACCTTTACGTATGTTTTGGGCATGACAGGAATTGTACTTTAAACCTTGGACGGGGCTTTACGCTCGGGAGTGCAGCGGGATTGTACCGTGAGTGGGCCTTTGATTTCACTAAACTTCGGCATGCATAACTGTTTTACTTTCTACTATATCTATATGTGATTTGAGTAAAAGTATCTGTTTATCTTGTGTATGATTTATGGCACGTATTACGATGTTTGGGCATGAGACCCGTCTGGTTGTTGATAAATGATTTGGAGTCATATATATGTATAATGGAACTCGATATTATCTGTGGTACTGCACTGTATAGATCTACCCTAGGATTCTATCTCCTCCGGATGTAGGTACACCGGAGCGGTCACGGCGCATTGCCTGTGAGGAGTCATTCTACGGAGGGACCGGACCGTAGAGTGACTCAGGAGCAGGATTGCTACTATTGGACGTCTGGGACGTCAGGCATCTAGAATGCCATGCTCGGACTAGGTTCGGGATTTGGACTCGGGATTGAGACCCCGGGTGGCACGCGTAGCCTTGAGACTGTGACCTTATTGGGCGTCTGGGACGTCAGGCATCTGGGATGTCAGGGTTGGGATGTATAGTGGAGTGACTAAGATTATATTATGTTGATATTATTCTGCTTATGACTATATGGTTTTGTGGTTTTGATACTATGCATGTCTTTTCGGAAAACGGAGGTGAAAAGTTATATGTTTTCGAAATGGTAAACTACTTTGTAAACCTTGAGTTTCGGCCCACTCACCTTTGTTGTTTTACTACCCCTCCAGGTAGTGCTTTCGAGGAGGAGGATCCCGAGGAGGAAGAGGAGGATCCCGAGGAGGAAGAGGCATAGGTTTACGTTGCGTACCTGAACCCTACTGCTGGGTAGGTTGGCACGTAGTGTGTCTAGAGTCGTGCTCAATAAACTGTATTCGGGAACCATCCCTTGTCTGACACTATTTGTATTTGAGTATTTGTGTGGTGTGCTATGTATGACTTAACTTTGGATTTTCTTTATGCATTTTATCTTCAATAAGGGTATTTTTGGTATTTTAACGTCGGGTGTCAGACGGGAGCAGGGCACGTCCCGGGTGGTCCCAGGGGGATCGGGGCGGGTCCTGTCAGGTGCTGTGTGCACGGCAACAGACGACGTGACGCTCACCTCAGAATTGGGATGCATTCCTTTCGGAGAGGTCACGATGGTCGAGCATGAAATGGGCACAGTTGGTCGTGGAAATCGGGTCAATTTGAATTTCAAGGACAAAATTCATGGAGGAGGGAAGATTATAACGACCCGTCCTGAATTAACGGGATTAATTAAGCATTAATGACCCTGAGATATCGGGCTCGATGCCCCCTTGGTTTACGAGTTCAGGCTCGATGCCCAGTTATTGCGAAATCGGGCTAGAGGCCCTGTTGAGTCCTACGTTCGGGCTAGAGGCCCATTTGCTTTTTGTTATCGGACGTGAGTTCCGTTTTTATGGTTTTGTATACTGGTATGTATATACCCTCCTTATGAGATGATTGAGTGGTCTCCTCCAATCGTCGACCTGGAGAGTCACGATCCACAGACCAGAGTGGGTATCCCCATAGGGATCCCGTTCTAGGAGTGGGCGTTATGATGTGGTACCGGACCAGATTCCGGAGAGATGATCGGACTAGGTCCAAAGATGAGCCTCCCAGATGGAGAATTCCTGGGAGAAGACCCGGAGTGAGACCCCGAGTAGTATGCATATTTATATATATATATAGACATTGTGACTATAACAGGGATGTGTTCCCTAGGGGTTGTGTGCCCCGAGTTGTCATCTTCTCCGGAAGTGCCTATGATGGGTTATATGTATATATGTATATGTGTACGAGTTTTCACTAAGTTGGCATCGGGCTGAGACCCACGCGTATTGGTTTTGGGCTGAGACCCATATGAGGTGGTTTTGGGACGAGTTCCCACGTATTTTGGTTTGGGCGAAGGTCCCATGTGTTGTTTTACTGATTTCGGGCTAAGGCCCAAATGGTTTGATGGTTCATGACGGTTTATGGGAACCGGGCATGAACCCTATAAATGGTTTTTGAATGCATGCATATGTTTTTAATGAAGGGCATAAAGGTCTTTTATGAAAATGTTTTTATAAAATAATTGTTTTGTCCACTCACAGCTTTTGTATTTTGAATGCCCTTCAGGTTGATCGCGGATGCGGTTGTAGCAGAGACGAGACATCGCATTCCTTCTTCGGATCCTGGCGTACTCTGATTGCCCGGTTGGGCAAAGGACGGAAATATCCCTGGTCTGACACTTCGTGTTAGACGGAAGC